>CP124719.1:73762500-75012500 GCA_031232105.1 Capsicum rhomboideum | reverse complement strand
CACTCCAAGGCTGGCACACTAGACAAGGACAAGCTGGTCATTTTACTTCATTTTTGCCTTGTAATATAAATAGAACATATTAGGGTTAGTTGAGTAGTTTTCTCATTGTAATTTCAAGACAAAAGACTTGTAATATTTCTCTCTCTCTCTTTCATTGGGGAGGCAGAATCTGCCAAGCTTTCCAAGAGTGAAGCTTGTGTTGTGTTTTGGCTAGAAACTAGGGTCTTGAGGTCATTTGAGTTCCTCTTGGTCCAAGTAAGAACTTGGTGTTCATATTCAATAGTCTTAGGGTCCTCTCTTGTTGTTAGGGTTCTTAGCCTTTTGAATATCATATGTCAAGTTAACTATCTTTTATTTATCTTGTTGTTGTTGTGTTTGTGATCTTGAAGTCTAGTGAAGCCGTGTGGGGCTCTTTCGATTCACTAGCATTTGTGTTCATCTTGTTGTGTTTACTGATTTTTGTGTTATTGTTGCTGAAATCTTGTGCTACATACTTGATATTGTATCATTTGGTATCAAAGCAAGACCGGTTGTGTTCCAACACAACCCATCTTGGGCTTGTTCTCGGATTAAACAAAAAAATAAAAAAAAATTCTGAAATCTGTCCATTGAAGACAAAACCGAGAATGTTGTTGTATGTTTAGATCTAGGTGTTATTTTGCTTGTTTAGTGTGTTTCTAGTGTTGGTTTCTTTCTCACCAACACTAAAAGTGTCTAGATCTAAAAGTTGAGCTTGAAAACTTGACCATTGTTGTGGTGACTTGAAGTGGCTGAAAGTTGTATGTTGTTGATGACGAAAATTGGTGGTTGTGTGTGATGTGCTTGAAGAAGTTGATGTTGTGTTCATAAAGGTGTTGAGATTGTTGAGATGTGCATCTTATAAACTTGTTCATCTTGTTGAAAGTTGAGTTCATGTTGTAAGACAAAAGTCATAAAGTTGTTGGTGAAGGAAGACTTGCACACATCTCTTCCAAGACTTGACAACCACTTTTCCTTAAAACACGGAACCTTATTTTGTGGGATTAGCCTAGTCAAATCTTACCTTTTTGATTTTGAAAGGTTGAAAGACTACAAGACTTTTACTTTCCCTCCAAAACACATTGTCATCTATAACAAGTTGTTTGAGTATTGAAAATTTCAGATTTGAGATAAAAAAAAAAAAAGAGAAGGAGCAAAAACGTGTGGAACCACTTACATGCTGCCACGTCACTATAAGCTCAACTTTGGATATTCTTTTAGTTGCTAATTGTTGATTCTTGGTTTCCTTTACTTGGTTCTAGAACTAATTAACAAACTAGTACATTCCTACTAGGTTGTCGATTAGTCCTTTGAATCCGTTTGTTCGTGTCGACGATTACTTGAGTGCCTTTTTATCTTTTGAATACGTTGCTATTTTTGGTTCTAGTCCGACAAGAATTCTTTGAGTATTCAAACAAAAATCCACTCCGGATAAGAGCTTACTCATACCTTAAAGGATTCACGGTTACTAGCCAATTTACAACACTTGTGGAACTCAAGCGTGTGGTGATCTAAAGAGTATAATACCTTGACAATGGAAGGGAACACGTCCCATAACGTGGATACTAATGCACTTGACTCTATGAGGGTCACTCTTGAGGCCGTTATGATACAATATCAAGTCTACAACACAAAGATTCCAACAACAACAACAACAAAAACAGCCAACAACAACAACAATGCTAGTGAATCGAAAGAGCCCCACACGGCTTCACTAGACTTCAAGATAACAAAGACAACAACAACAAGATAGTAAAAGAAAGATAGTTAACTTGACATAAAATATTCAAGAATCTAAGAACCCTAACATGTAGAAAGGACCCTAAGACTAGTGAATATTAACACCAAGTTCTTACGTGGACCAAGAGGAATGCAATGACCTCAAGACCCTCGTTTCTAGCCAATACACAACACAAGCTTCCCTCTTTGGGTAGCTTGGAAGATCTGCCTCCCAATGGAAGAGAGAGAGAGAGTGAAATATTACAAGTCTTGTAATCCAAAAATATCTTGAGAGAACTAAGCCTAATACCACCAAAGGGTCTAGTTATATTACATAACAAATGGAAGACAAAAATGACCCTATGGGCCTTGTGGAGCAGCCGGCCATGGTGGGATTTGGAGTGTAAGTTTATTACACTTCAAGACCCATCTTCACACTTAAGAATATTGAGACCATTAGATGAGCCCACGACCAGTTGACACACGTCCATTTGCATGAATAAGGCTTGGAGTTTTTGTAACTCCCGGGCTTGACTACGCGTGAAAGGTCGTGGTCTTGTTGAACAGCTCACACCCGTGAATATTAACACCAAGTTCTTACGTGGACCAAGAGGAACGCAATGACCTCAAGACCCTCGTTTCTAGCCAATACACAACACAAGCTTCCCTCTTTGGGTAGCTTGGCAGATCTGCCTCCCAATGGAAGAGAGAGAGAGAGTGAAATATTACAAGTCTTGTAATCCAAAAATATCTTGAGAGAACTAAGCCTAATACCACCAAAGGGTCTAGTTATATTACATAACAAATGGAAGACAAAAATGACCCTATGGGCCTTGTGGAGCAGCCGGCCATGGTGGGCTTTGGAGTGTAAGTTTATTACACTTCAAGACCCATCTTCACACTTAAGAATATTGAGACCATTAGATGAGCCCACGACCAGTTGACACACGTCCATTTGCATGAATAAGGCTTGGAGTTTTTGTAACTCCCGGGCTTGACTACGCGTGAAAGGTCGTGGTCTTGTTGAACAGCTCACACCCGTATCATCCTCTCCATCTTGAGAGGAATTTGACCTCAAATTCGGAACCGCGCACGGACTCATGCTCTCCTCGATATACCCTTTGTTGAGAAGTTCCTCAACTTGACGTTGCAATTCCTTGGTATCCGTAGGGTTGCTCCTATAAGCCGGCTTGTTGGGCAATTGTGATCCCGGCACAAAGTCAATTTGGTGCTCAATTCCCCAAAGCGGGGGCAATCCTTGCGGAAGTTCTTGAGGAAAGACATCTTCATATTCCTGCAACACACAAGAAATCAAAGGAGAAATGGAAGAATTAGTGGGGTTAGTATTTAAACAATGAGCCCAAAGCAACATAGGTGTGTACTCATCATGGTCCACGAAGAGTTCCTTCTTCCTAGCTAACATCACCATATTTTCAGCCCCTTTTGAGGTTGGGGCAGTTTCGGGTGACCCCACTGCCCCACTCACGGTTTCCCTTCCCTTCTCTCCCTTCTCGGATTTCTCCCCTTTTTCCTTCAACTCCCTCATCTTTTGGTGCCACTCATTTACTTGGGAGGGTGAAAGCGGGTGAAGTGTGACCTTTCGGCCATCCTTCTCAAGTGTATATCGATTGGTCCTCCCATCGTGTGTGGTAGACCTATCATATTGCCAAGGTCTACCTAACAACAAGTGACACGCTTGCATTGGTATCACGTCACAAAGCACTTCATCTTGGTAGTTTCCCACCTTAAACCGTATCACACTTTGCCTTGTGACTTTTAGTTCACCACAATCATTCAACCATTGTAGCTTGTAAGGACTAGTGTGTAGGGTAGTTGGTAACTTCAAGAAGTTAACCATAGCCATACTAACAACATTTGTGCAACTACCACTATCAATCACTAAGGTGCACACACTTCCCTTTACAAGACATTTAGTATGGAATAGATTCTCCCTTTGACTAGGGTCATCTGCCGCCTTACTAATCATGACGCGTCTAACCACAAAGTTTGGAACCACGTACTCCCCTTCTTGTGGGTAAACAGCCTCGCCCTCTTCATCATGTGGCCCCTCCTCGGGTTCCTCTCCATCTTGAGGCTCGGCCTCCTCCTCACCCCTTTCAAGATCCACCTCCTCACCAAGGTAATACAACCTCCCTTCTCGAAGGATCACATTGCGTCGGTTTGGACATTCATTGGCTTTATGCCCCCAACCTTGGCACTTGAAACATTGGAATCCTTTTGGGTTAGGGTACTTGTGAACATCTTGTTTTGGCTGGATTTTGTGATCTGTTTTGGGCTCGGGCAGCCTAGCAATGGCGGGTTGGTCCTTGTTCTTGGGCCAACCCGAGGTGGGTTGTACGCTTGCCTTGAAAGATGGTCTTTCCTTAAGTTCCTTTTCAATCTCAAGAGCCGCTTGGAAAATGCCTTGAAGGGTATCAAACTTGTGAAGTGTTAAACGAGTGGAGATCTCTTTGTTCAACCCACACTTGAACCGGATGACGTCATGGCTGATTTGTTCCCCACGATGATCAAGCTTCAACATGAGTTGTTGAAACTCATCAAAATACGCCATCACACTTTTGTTACCTTGACGTAAGTTGTACAACCTAGCAAGTAACTCATGGCGATAACTTTCCGGAAGGTACCGTTGTCTCATCAAATACCTCAACCTAAACCAAGGTGGTGGCTGCCCATCAACTAATTCATTACCATATCGCTTGACGTACTCCCACTAAGTGTTAGCATAACCCTCAAAATGAGCTATAGCATAACAACCTTTCTTCTCTTCCGAGATATCATTAACTTGGAAGACTTTGTCACAAGCCGATTCCCAAGCTAAGTATGCCTCGGGGTCACTTTCACCTTTAAAGAGTGGTAGGCTCAACTTAATGGTGTTGATGCCTACATCTCTCTCTTGGTGTCGGTTTCCCCTATCTCCATACCCTCGGTATCTCCTTGGATCTCCACGACCCCCTCTTATCTCCTCCTCCCTCATGTAATCATCATCAAAGGCTCCATACCCTTCATACTCCTCTCTACCATATCCTTCAAAGGGGGCTGGTCGGGCTTGGGCATTTTGATTCGGAGGAATTGGATTTTGTGGCCTTTGGTTTAATGGAGCTTGGAATGGAGGGTTCGGGTTTAGTGGAGGGACTTGACGTCCAAATCCCTCTTGTGGAACTTGAGGAGCTAGGAAACGTATTGGTCTAGTGGGGTCACGGTTTGGAGGAAAAAGGGTGGTTTGGCTTGCGGCATTTAATGGAGCTTGGGGTGCATTTAGTATTTGGTGGACTGTTTCGGGGGTGATGGTTGCGGAGGAAGTCCTATCATGCCCATTGGTAGAGACATGTAGAGGAGTAGAAGGATGAGAGTTCCTTTGACTCTCCACTTGTTCTAATCTCCCACTAATAGTCGACACTTCTCCCTTGATTGCTGCCAAGTCCCCTCTCACGGCCCCAAATTCAGAATTCAACCTTTCAAGTGTCCGGGTAACGGCCTCAAGAGTGACCCTCATAGAGTCAAGTGCATTAGTATCCACGTTATGGGACGTGGCCCCTTCCATTGTCAAGGTATTATACTCCTTAGATCACCACACGCTTGAGTTCCACAAGTGTTGTAAATTGGCTAGTAACCGTGAATCCTTTAAGGTATGAGTAAGCTCTTATCCGGAGTGAATTCTTGTTTGAAGACTCAAAGAATTCTTGTCGGACTAGAACCAAAAACAACAACGTGTTCAAAAGATAAAAGCACTCAAGTAAACGTTGACACGAACAAACGAATTCAAAGGACTAATTGACAATCTAGTAGGAATGTACTAGTTTGTTAATTAGTTCTAGAATCAAGTAAGGAAATTAAGAATCAACAATTAGAAACTAGAAAATTATCCAAAGTTGAGCTTAGGGGTGACGTGGCAGCATGCAATTGGCCTTGGGCCCACACGGTTTGTATATATATAACTTAACTTATATGTATTTTTTTTTTGTCACAAATCTGAAAATCAATATTCATACAACTTGTGAAGGATGACAATGTGTTTTGGAGGGAAAAATAATAGTCTTGTAGCCCTTTTCAACCTTTCAAACTCAAAGGGTTAGGTTTGACTAACTAGTCCCACAAAACAAGGCTCCTTGAATTAAGGAAGAGTGGTTGGCCAACTAGGAAGTGATGGGTGCAAGTCTTTCACCAACAACTTTATGACTTGTCTTGCAACTTGAACACCACAAGATGAACAAGATGAACAAGTTTAAAAGATGAACACCTTACAACTTTCATCAACTTCTTCAAGCACATAACACACAACCACCAATTTTTGTCATCAACAACATACAACTTTCAACCACTTCAAGTCACCACAACAATGGTCAAGTTTTCAAGCTCAACTTTTAAATCTAGACACTTTAGTGTTGGTGAGAAAGAAACCAACACTAGAAACACACTAAACAAGCAAAATAACACCTAGATCTAAACATACAACAACATTCTCGGATTTGTCTTCAATGGACTGATTTCCGATTTTTTTTTTTTTTTTTTTTTTTAATCCGAGAACAAGCCCAAGATGGGTTGTGTGGGAACACAACCGGTCTTGCTCTGATACCAAATGATACAATATCAAGTCTACAACACAAAGATTCCAACAACAACAACAACAAAAACAGCCAACAACAACAACAATGCTAGTGAATCGAAAGAGCCCCACACGGCTTCACTAGACTTCAAGATAACAAAGACAACAACAACAAGATAGTAAAAGAAAGATAGTTAACTTGACATAAAATATTCAAGAATCTAAGAACCCTAACATGTAGAAAGGACCCTAAGACTAGTGAATATTAACACCAAGTTCTTACGTGGACCAAGAGGAACGCAATGACCTCAAGACCCTCGTTTCTAGCCAATACACAACACAAGCTTCCCTCTTTGGGTAGCTTGGCAGATCTGCCTCCCAATGGAAGAGAGAGAGAGAGTGAAATATTACAAGTCTTGTAATTCAAAAATATCTTGAGAGAACTAAGCCTAATACCACCAAAGGGTCTAGTTATATTACATAACAAATGGAAGACAAAAATGACCCTATGGGCCTTGTGGAGCAGCCGGCCATGGTGGGCTTTGGAGTGTAAGTTTATTACACTTCAAGACCCATCTTCACACTTAAGAATATTGAGACTATTAGATGAGCCCACGACCAGTTGACACACGTCCATTTGCATGAATAAGGCTTGGAGTTTTTGTAACTCCCGGGCTTGACTATGCGTGAAAGGTCGTGGTCTTGTTGAACAGCTCACACCCGTATCACGTTACCCGGACACTTGAAAGGTTGAATTCGGAATTTGGGGCCGTGAGAGGGGACTTGGCAGCAATCAAGGGAGAGGTGTCGACTATTAGTGGGAGGTTAGAACAAGTGGAGAGTCAAAGGAACTCTCGTCCTTCTACTCCTCTACATGTTTCTACCAATGGGCATGATAGGACTTCCTCCGCAACCATCACCCCCGAAACAGTCCACCAAATGCTAAATGCACCTCAAGCTCCACTAAATGCCGCAAGCCAAACCACCTTTTTCCCTCCTAACCGTGGCCCCAATAGACCAACGCATTTCCAGAATTCCCAAGTCCCGCATGAGGGATTTGGACGTCAAATTCCACCACTAAATCCGAACCTTCCATTCCAAGCTCCATTAAACCAAAGACCACCACCTCCACAAAATCCAATACCCCCAAATTAAATTCCAAATATCCAAAACCGACCAGCCCACCTTGAGGAGTATGGTAGGGAGGAGTATGAAGGGTACGGGGCCTTTGATGATACTTACATGAGGGAGGAGGAGGTGAGAGGGGGCAGGGGAGTTCAACGGAGATACCGTAGATATGAAGAAAGAGGAAACCGACACCATGAGAGGGATGTAGGCATCAACACCATCAAGTTGAGTCTACCTTTCTTTAAGGGTGAAAGTGACCCCGAGGCATACTTAGCTTGGGAATCGGCTTGTGACAAAGTCTTCCAAGTTAATGATATCTCGGAAGAAAAGAAAGGAAGTTATGCTATAGCTCACTTTGAGGGTTATGCTAACACTTGGTGGGAGTACGTCAAGCGGTTTGGTGATGAACTAGTGGATGGGCAGCCACCACCTTGGTATCGGTTGAGGTACTTGATGAGGCAACGATACCTTCCCGAGAGATATCGCCATGAGTTGCTTGCTAGATTGTATGGCTTGCGTCAAGGTAACAAGAGTGTGATGGCATATTTTGATGAGTTTCAACAACTCATGTTGAAACTTGATCATCGTGGGGAGCAAATCAGTCACGACATCATCCGGTTCAAGTGTGGGTTGAACAAAGAGATCTCCACTCATTTAACCCTTCACAAGTTTGAAACCGTTGACGGTATTTTCCAAGCGGCTCTTGAGATTGAAAGAGAACTTAAAGAGAGATCATCCTTCAAGGCAAGGGGACAAGCCCCCTTGGGTTGGCCCAAAAACAAGGACCAACCCGCCACTACGAGGCTGCCCGAGCCCAAAACAGTCCCCAAATTCCCTCCAAAACCGGAGTCTCACAAGTATCCTAACCCAAAGGGATTCCAATGTTTCAAGTGCCAAGGTTGGGGACATAAGGCCAATGAATGTCCAAACCGGCGCAATGTGATCCTACGGGAAGGGAGAGTGTATTACCTTGGTGAAGAGGTGGGTCCCGAAAGGGGAGAAGATGAGGTCGAGCCTCAAGATGGAGAGGAAACCGATGATGGACCACATGATGATGATGGTGATGATGGTGAAGATGTTTACCCGCAAGAAGGGGAGTGTGTGGTTCCAAACTTTGTGGTTAGGCGTGTCATGATTAGTAAGGCAATAGATGACCCAAGCCAAAGGGAAAATCTATTCCATACTAAATGTCTTGTAAAGGGGAGTGTGTGTACCTTGGTGATCGATAGTGGTAGTTGTACAAATGTTGTAAGTCATGCTATGGTAAATTTCTTGAAGTTACCAACTACCCCGCACACTAGTCCTTACAAGTTACAATGGTTGAATGATTGTGGTGAATTAAGGGTCGCAAGGCAATGTGTGATACGGTTTAAGGTGGGAAACTACCATGATGAAGTGCTTTGTGACGTGATACCAATGCAAGCATGTCACTTGTTGCTAGGTAGACCTTGGCAATATGATAGGTCTACTAAACACGATGGGAGGTCCAATCGATATACACTTGAGAAGGATGGCCGAAAGGTTACTCTTCATCCTCTTTCGCCTTCCCAAGTAAATGAGTGGCATCAAAGGATGAGGGAATTGAAGGAAAAGGGAAAGGAATCCGAAAAGGGAGAGAAGGGAGGGAATTCCGTAGGTGGGGCAGTGGGGTCATCCAAGGCTGCCCCAACGGCAAAGGGGACGGAAAACATGGTGATGTTGGCTAGGAAGAAGGAACTCTTCGTGGATCATGATGAGGACACGCCTATGTTACTTTTGGCTCATTGTTTTAATACTAACCCCACTAATTCTTCCATTTCCCCTTTGATTTCTTGTGTTGATACAATATCAAACCCACAATACGAAATTTCAGCAACAACAACAAGATGAACAACTATCACAAGAACAACAAGTTGAACAACAAGTGCTAGTGAATCGAAAGAGCCCCACACGGCTTCACTAGACTTCAAGATTACAAATACAAGCTTAACAAGATTACAAAAAAAAGGATAGATAGCTTGACATACGAGATTACAAGAAGAAGGAACCAAACCGTGTATCAAACGATAAGACCCCTAAGACCCGCAATGACAACACCAAACTCTTATGGTGACCACTAAGGGAATCAACTCTGCCTTACAACCACCATTTCTAAGCAAGGATCAATAATGGCTTTTCCAAGCCCTACACTACTTGGCCTTTCCAAGCCCTACACTACATTCTCAAAGAGAGAAGAAGAAGTCTTTCAAATATCCACAATGAACTCCCTAGAAAATAAGACTAATGAAGTCTATTTATAACTATTACATCAATGACCAAACTACCCTTAATGAAAAGGGGCTCCTATGGAGTGTAAAGAAAAGACACAAAAAGACCAAAACACCCTTAATAAGGGCTGGTCATGGAGTGTAAGGACTCCTTCTTCACACTTCAACCCTTGTAATCCTTTGGAGCCTCGGGTAGTCATCAAGGCAAGCCTCCAAGCAACCTTCCACACACGAAAGTGCTTTATTAAGTGTCCAAAATGACTTCCCCATGCATACTCTCGGGCCTTCAAGGTGTCCAAAATCAGATTCTCCATGTGTTGGCCACGAATGATGGCATCAAAAGTTATGATGGCCATTTGTCTTGTATCATCCTCCCCTTCTTGAAAAGGATTCGACCTCGAATCCAAACCTTGTAAAATCAAAGAAAGGACAAACGAATACAAACTCCTCATGGCATGAGGGTTAGGGTTAGCACAATAAATCAGCTCAACAAGCCAAGGGTGCTTATACTTGCAATATAACCAAGGATCCTTTGAATTAATGATTAAAAACTTATTAAAATATGCACAAAGGATTTGGCTATTTAAATCACCAAGAGATAAGGAAACTACAAAGGTCCTAATGGCATCAAATAATCTCCAAGGTAAAACTACCTTCATCTTAGGAGCCATAAGACACAATTGCTTCTTTATCTCTTCAAGAGACCACACCAAGGGTGGAGCCTCAATTGGTTCTAATGTCCACAAGATCCATATAGCATTATCATTCATACAAGTGGACAAACCAACAAATTTCCTACCTCTACATAAAACAAATCCAAAACTAGCATGGATGTCATCATAGGCAAAGAGGTAGTATAGGAAAGAATCAAGTGTAAAGGCATACAAGGGTGAAGACAAAGCATTTAAGCACATCCACATTCTTTCCTTCAAGCAAATAGAGAACTTGGCATCCACAAGTTGAGATTCTTGTAATTTAAACACAATTGTGTCAAGCAAGGATGCACATTTAGAAACATTACCCCAAGGAAACAATGACACTTTTGCTCTCGGGTTTTCAAGAATGACACTTTGCTTGTCATGTAGACCAAGCAACAAGTTGGGTGCGCCAACATCACCATTTCTATATTTGGTACCGGGGTCAAATAGAAAGAGTAGCCATAGACACGGGTCTAGACAATACTTCCTTTCCCCATAGGCTTCACCCAAACTACAAGATATACTCTCTACAATAGCATACATCTCATCAAAAGCAAATAGAGAGTGGAGAATGGTATCACTCAAGTCAAGTTCAACTAAGGTGTCCTCATGTGAGTGCTCACTACCAATTTCAACATCATCACCGTGAGCACTCTCAACAATAAGGTCACACATAGTAGAAGAAGTAATTTCCAAATAATGGACACCTTCCCCTTCTATGGAAGTACCCTCAAGTAGACACATACCACCACTAAAGTCCAAGAAATCATTACTTAAGTCTTTACAAGCAAGCAATTCATCCTTATAGTCATCAAACATGGGTGGGGTGTCATACAAAGATCACAACCACAATCAATTTTCAAGGAAAAATCACTTATTGGGTTTTTTAAGAATTCAAGCAAATCAAAATTATCATCACCCAATTGATCATTCCTTTCCAAGACCTCGCATTCCCTTCCCTTAAGAGTACTCTCATCTCCCAAGAAGAGATTTCCATCTTTAGGAGGAATGTTTTTACACCATAGTGGGTTGGCATATAGGCTATAGCTTTCAAGACAAGCTATACCTTCAACGTCATTCTCACCACTAGGTTCTTTAGGAGTGAACTCATCATCTTCAAACAAGATATTGTACTTAAAGAGAGAAGGATCTATCCATGAAGAGGCTATAGAACATGCAAATCCATTCTCTAAAAGATCATTATCGAGTATCAAAGATGTTTCAAGCACATGATTATCCCTATGAGCAAAACCGAGAGTAGAACATTTACTAGAGGTCATACTAAAGGGGTCACTCCTATTTATTTGATCAACATTTTCAATATAATCATTCACTTGAGATCCATTAAACACATCACACATATCCTCAAGTGGTGGACAAATTTCGCACATAAGTTGATCAACACAATTCCCACAAGATGATGTACCATCATTCAACACATTGGCTTCAACACTAGGTGGACATAAATTGATCTTACAAGAAGAGTCAATTTTGTCATCAATAGGATCAACTAGTGTATTCACACTCACAACAAGTACATCATCAACAAGAGGCAAAGAATCAATAGACTCACAAATAGGCAAGCTACTACTCACACTCAATGGGCTACTAGCAACACAATTATCATTCACATGCACAAAAGTGTAAGAGTAAGCGATTTTACCTTGAAGTTCTTGAGTAAATTCTCCTTTGCCGTGGTGTGAAGGTTTCCCACATGCTTCGGCAGTAACTTCTCCTTGGCCTTGTGCTTCTCCGCTTGCCATGTTGGTACCTACACAAATGTCCTTAGAAGGAAAAGGACAAACATAGTTAGCATGATTTGGTGGCAACCCTCTCACTTCGCTCCACACAACCTCTCCTTTTTCCCCTTTCGGATTACCACCTTTCACACCCTTACTCCTCTCAATCTTTTGTCTCTCATAATCAATCGGCTTGGAGTAAGTGATCACATCTCCTTGCGGTTTGGGAATAATTGAGGTAAAGAGATAATTTCCCCAATGGTCCACTATAACCTTAGGCCAATTTAGCACATTTGGAACTCTATGTTGTGCAAACCAATCGGCACCCAAGCATACATGACCTTGTGTCAAGGGAAAGATATCGCACCACACCTCCTCATGGTATTCAAATTGGGTGAAGACAATCCTCACTCTCTCGGTAACCCTATACCCGTCCAAGGAATATGGAGCAAGTAAAGGTTCTCGAAACAACCCTAAATAGTCAACCATCGGTGGCATGATGTAGTTCTTATGGCGCCAATCATCTAGCACAAGGAGGCAGCCCGGTACCCCATCAATGCTTACCTTTCCGGAGTGAACACTTCTCCTAGGATCAACATTGTAGAGTTTAGGACAACCCAACGGTACATAAGTACCCCTCGGCCTTGGAGATGTCTCTCTCTTCTTCTCATGGGGCAACCTACACTATAGCTAGTATACCCATTCACACCGCTTCGACCTTGACAAGATGTACTACAAGGTGAAGAATATGAATCTTCATTCCCCACACGTGCACTCTCACCATGGCTCTCATAAGCTTTGCGAAGGGAGGGGTTATACCTTACTCCAATTCTAGGTTCGAAATGGGAAGTGTAAGACTCCTCATATGCCCCAACTTCATCATAAGAACTATCATAAGGTCCTAAATCATCTCCATATCCACCATAAGAGCTAGGCACTTCATTCACCTCATTTTCTCCCTCAAAACCATAACCCTCAAATCTGCCCATGTCTTGATCATGACTATATTCATAGCCCCCATAATCTACAACATCATCGTAGCCGTAAAATCCCTCACTACAATCATAGTCTCCCATGTTGTAGTCACAATAATACGAGGCTACCAAGATATGTTCCCCTTATATCACCTTGCACCTACAAAATGAACAAACAAGATTAGTAGTAAAAGCACCTCACCAACACTCGTATACACTCACCTTTGTGATCCTCACAATTGGAGCGGCGAATATTGAAAGTTGCTTATACTCCGGTAGTTAATAAGGTGTCAATCACTACTTAGCGACCGGAATAGATTATTGTTTGATCGACTCAAGACACAAAATAAAATCTACTTATGAACTTGAATCAAAGAAGTTCAACGAATCAAAATGAGAAAAGCACACAAAGAACGAAAAACACGAAGAAAACGGATTCAAAAACCAACTCACAATCTAGTAGGTGATTACTAGCTGTTAATTAGTACTAGAATCAAGAAATGAAACTAAAGAAACAAGGAAATGAAACTTAGAATCTGAAATTTGAGCTTAAGCTATTTTGGTGAAGTGATGACATGGCATTCCTTGGGGGTGACGTGGCAGCCTTTGGTTGGTTGATGTTTTCTTTTTTTTTTTTTTTTTTTTGTCACAAATCTGAAATTTCAATATTCACACAACTTGTTATATGACAAGTGTTTTGGAGGGAAAGTAAAAGTCTTATATTCTTTTCAACTTTTCAAACTCAAAAAGGTAAGATTTGACTATACTAATTCCACAAAACAAGGTTCCATGTTTTAAGGAAAAGTGGTTGTCAAGTCTAGAAAGTGATGGGTGCAAGTCTTTCACCAACAACCTTTTGACTTTGGTCTTAGCCCCTTTTGGATCTATTCTATACCTTTGTTGTCTTAAGTTGTAAGAATAGATGAAGAACAAGATGAACACCACAACAACCTTCAAGAACACAACATCAACTTCTTCAAGAACATAACACAAAACCACCAATTGTCAACAACAACATACAACCTACGGTCCACTTTTCAAGTCACCACAACAATGGTCAATATTTTAAGCTCAACTCTTAGATCTAGACACCTTAGTGTTGGTGAGAAAGAAACCAACACTAGAAACACACTAAACAAGCAAAATAACACCTAGAGCTAAACATACAACAACATTCTCGGTTTTGTCTTCAATGGACAGATTTCAGTTTTTTTTTTTTTTTTTTTTGTTTAATCCGAGAACAAGCCCAAGATGGGTTGTGTTGGAACACAACCGGTCTTGCTTTGATACCAAATGATACAATATCAAACCCACAATACGAAATTTCAGCAACAACAACAAGATGAACAACTATCACAAGAACAACAAGTTGAACAACAAGTGCTAGTGAATCGAAAGAGCCCCACACGGCTTCACTAGACTTCAAGATTACAAATACAAGCTTAACAAGATTACAAAAAAAAGGATAGATAGCTTGACATACGAGATTACAAGAAGAAGGAACCAAACCGTGTATCAAACGATAAGACCCCTAAGACCCGCAATGACAACACCAAACTCTTATGGTGACCACTAAGGGAATCAACTCCGCCTTACAACCACCATTTATAAGCAAGGATCAATAATGGCTTTTCCAAGCCCTACACTACTTGGCCTTTCCAAGCCCTACACTACATTCTCAAAGAGAGAAGAAGAAGTCTTTCAAATATCCACAATGAACTCCCTAGAAAATAAGACTAATGAAGTCTATTTATAACTATTACATCAATGACCAAACTACCCTTAATGAAAAGGGGCTCCTATGGAGTGTAAAGAAAAGACACAAAAAGACCAAAACACCCTTAATAAGGGCTGGTCATGGAGTGTAAGGACTCCTTCTTCACACTTCAACCCTTGTAATCCTTTGGAGCCTCGGGTAGTCATCAAGGCAAGCCTCCAAGCAACCTTCCACACACGAAAGTGCTTTATTAAGTGTCCAAAATGACTTCCCCATGCATACTCTCGGGCCTTCAAGGTGTCCAAAATCAGATTCTCCATGTGTTGGCCACGAATGATGGCATCAAAAGTTATGATGGCCGTCTTGTATCATCCTCCCCTTCTTGAAAAGGATTCGACCTCGAATCCAAACCTTGCAAAATCAAAGAAAGGACAAACGAATACAAACTCCTCATGGCATGAGGGTTAGGGTTAGCACAATAAATCAGCTCAACATGCCAAGGGTGCTTATACTTGCAATATAACCAAGGATCCTTTGAATTAATTATTAAAAACTTATTAAAATATGCACAAAGGATTTGGCTATTTAAATCACCAAGAGATAAGGAAACTACAAAGGTCCTAATGGCATCAAATAATCTCCAAGGTAAAACTACCTTCATCTTAGGAGCCATAAGACACAATTGCTTCTTTATCTCTTCAAGAGACCATACCAAGGGTGGAGCCTCAATTGGTTCTAATGTCCACAAGATCCATATAGCATTATCATTCATACAAGTGGACAAACCAACAAATTTCCTACCTCTACATAAAACAAATCCAAAACTAGCATGGATGTCATCATAGGCAAAGAGGTAGTATAGGAAAGAATCAAGTGTAAAGGCATACAAGGGTGAAGACAAAGCATTTAAGCACATCCACATTCTTTCCTTCAAGTAAATAGAGAACTTGGCATCCACAAGTTGAGATTCTTGTAATTTAAACACAATTGTGTCAAGCAAGGATGCACATTTAGAAACATTACCCCAAGGAAACAATGACACTTTTGCTCTCGGGTTTTCAAGAATGACACTTTGCTTGTCATGTAGACCAAGCAACAAGTTGGGTGCGCCAACATCACCATTTCTATATTTGGCACCGGGGTCAAATAGAAAGAGTAGCCATAGACACGGGTCTAGACAATACTCCCTTTCCCCATAGGCTTCACCCAAACTACAAGATATACTCTCTACAATAGCATACATATCATCAAAAGCAAATAGAGAGTGGAGAATGGTATCACTCAAGTCAAGTTCAACTAAGGTGTCCTCATGTGAGTACTCACTACCAGTTTCAACATCATCACCATGAGTACTCTCAAAAATAAGGTCACACATAGTAGAAGAAGTAATTTCCAAATAATGGACACCTTCCCCTTCTATGGAAGTACCCTCAAGTAGACACATACCACCACTAAAGTCCAAGAAATTGTTACTTAAGTCTTTACAAGCAAGCAATTCATCCTTATAGTCATCAAACATGGGTGGGGTGTCATACAAAGGATCACAACCACAATCAATTTTCAAGGAAAAATTACTTATTGGGTTTCTTAAGAATTCAAGCAAATCAAAATTATCATCACCCAATTGATCATTCCTTTCCAAGACCTCGCATTCCCTTCCCTTAAGAGTACTCTCATCTCCCAAGAAGAGATTTCCATCTTTAGGAGGAATGTTTTTACACCATAGTGGGTTGGCATATAGGCTATAGCTTTCAAGACAAGCTATACCTTCAACGTCATTCTCACCACTAGGTTCTTTAGGAGTGAACTCATCATCTTCAAACAAGATATTGTACTTAAAGAGAGAAGGATCTATCCATGAAGAGGCTATAGAACATGCAAATCCATTCTCTAAAAGATCATTATCGAGTATCAAAGATGTTTCAAGCACATGATTATCCCTATGAGCAAAACCAAGAGTAGAGCATTTACTAGAGGTCATACTAAAGGGGTCACTCCTATTTATTTGATCAACATTTTCTATATAATCATTCACTTGAGATCCATTAAACACATCACACATATCCTCAAGTGGTGGACAAATTTCGCACATAAGTTGATCAACACAATTCCCACAAGATGATGTACCATCATTCAACACATTGGCTTCAACACTAGGTGGACATAAATTGATCTTACAAGAAGAGTCAATTTTGTCATCAATAGGATCAACTAGTGTATCCACACTCACAACAAGTACATCATCAACAAGAGGCAAAGAATCAATAGACTCACAAATAGGCAAGCTACTACTCACACTCAATGGGCTACTAGCAACACAATTATCATTCACATGCACAAAAGTGTAAGAGTAAGCGATTTTACCTTGAAGTTCTTGAGTAAATTCTCCTTTGCCGTGGTGTGAAGGTTTCCCACATGCTTCGGCAGTAACTTCTCCTTGGCCTTGTGCTTCTCCGCTTGCCATGTTGGTACCTATACAAATGTCCTTAGAAGGAAAAGGACAAACATAGATAGCATGATTTGGTGGCAACCCTCTCACTTCGCTCCACACAACCTCTCCTTTTTCCCCTTTCGGATTACCACCTTTCACACCCTTACTCCTCTCAATCTTTTGTCTCTCATAATCATTCGGCTTGGAGTAAGTGATCACATCTCCTTGCGTTTTGGGAATAATTGAGGTAAAGAGATAATTTCCCCAATGGTCCACTATAACCTTAGGCCAATTTAGCACATTTGGAACTCTATGTTGTGCAAACCAATCGGCACCCAAGCATACATGACCTTGTGTCAAGGGAAAGATATCGCACCACACCTCCTCATGGTATTCAAATTGGGTGAAGACAATCCTCACTCTCTCGGTAACCCTATACCCGTCCAAGGAATATGGAGCAAGTAAAGGTTCTCGAAACAACCCTAAATAGTCAACCATCGGTGGCATGATGTAGTTCTTATGGCGCCAATCATCTAGCACAAGGAGGCAGCCCGGTACCCCATCAATGCTTACCTTTCCGGAGTGAACACTTCTCCTAGGATCAACATTGTAGAGTTTAGGACAACCCAACGGTACATGAGTACCCGTCGGCCTTGGAGATGTACTCTCTCTTCTTCTCATGGGGCAACCTACACTATAGCTAGTATACCCATCCACACCGCTTCGACCTTGACAAGATGTACTACAAGGTGAAGAATATGAATCTTCATTCCCCACACGTGCACTCTCACCATGGCTCTCATAAGCTTTGCGAAGGGAGGGGTTATACCTTACTCCAATTCTAGGTTCGAAATGGGAAGTGTAAGACTCCTCATATGCCCCAACTTCATCATAAGAACTATCATAAGGTCCTAAATCATCTCCATATCCACCATAAGAGCTAGGCACTTCATTCACCTCATTTTCTCCCTCAAAACCATAACCCTCAAATCTGCCCATGTCTTGATCATGACTATATTCATAGCCCCCATAATCTACAACATCATCGTAGCCATAAAATCCCTCACTACAATCATAGTCTCCCATGTTGTAGTCACAATAATACGAGGCTACCAAGATATGTTTCCCTTATATCACCTTGCACCTACAAAATGAACAAACAAGATTAGTAGTAAAAGCACCTCACCAACACTCGTATACACTCACCTTTGTGATCCTCACAATTGGAGCGGCGAATATTGAAAGTTGCTTATACTCCGGTAGTTAATAAGGTGTCAATCACTACTTAGCGACCGGAATAGATTATTGTTTGATCGACTCAAGACACAAAATAAAATCTACTTATGAACTTGAATCAAAGAAGTTCAACGAATCAAAATGAGAAAAGCACACAAAGAACGAAAAACACGAAGAAAACGGATTCAAAAACCAACTCACAATCTAGTAGGTGATTACTAGTTGTTAATTAGTACTAGAATCAAGAAATGAAACTAAAGAAACAAGGAAATGAGACTTAGAATCTGAAATTTGAGCTTAAGCTATTTTGGTGAAGTGATGACATGGCAGTCCTTGGGGGTGACGTGGCAGCCTTTGGTTGGTTGATGTTTTCTTCTTTTTTTTTTTTTTTTTTGGTCACAAATCTGAAATTTCAATATTCACACAACTTGTTATAGGACAAGTGTTTTGGAGGGAAAGTAAAAGTCTTGTATTCTTTTCAACTTTTCAAACTCAAAAAGGTAAGATTTGACTATACTAATTCCACAAAACAAGGTTCCATGTTTTAAGGAAAAGTGGTTGTCAAGTCTAGAAAGTGATGGGTGCAAGTCTTTCACCAACAACCTTTTGACTTTGGTCTTAGCCCCTTTTGGATCTATTCTATACCTTTGTTGTCTTAAGTTGTAAGAATAGATGAAGAACAAGATGAACACCACAACAACCTTCAAGAACACAACATCAACTTCTTCAAGAACATAACACAAAACCACCAATTGTCAACAACAACATACAACCTACGGTCCACTTTTCAAGTCACCACAACAATGGTCAATATTTTAAGCTCAACTCTTAGATCTAGACACCTTAGTGTTGGTGAGAAAGAAACCAACACTAGAAACACACTAAACAAGCAAAATAACACCTAGAGCTAAACATACAACAACATTCTCGGTTTTGTCTTCAATGGACAGATTTCAGATTTTTTTATTTTTTTTTTATTTTTTGTTTAATCCGAGAACAAGCCCAAGATGGGTTGTGTTGGAACACAACCGGTCTTGCTTTGATACCAAATGATACAATAACAAACCCACAACACAAGATTTCCCACGAAATCAGCAACAAGGGAAACAAAAGACCCAAAAATCAGCAAGTTGAACAACAATGCTAGTGAATCGAAAGAGCCCCACACGGCTTCACTAGACTTCAAGATTACAAACACAACAACAACAAGATAAATAAAGTAAGATAGATAGCTTGACATATGAGATTACAAGAAATAGGAACCAAACCGTGTATCAAACGATAAGACCCCTAAGACCCACAATAACAACACCAAACTCTTACGGTGACCGCTAAGGGAATCAACTCCGCCTTACAACCACCATTTCTAAGCAAGGATCAATAATGGCTTTTCCAAGCCCTACACTACTTGGCTTTCCAAGCCCTACACTATACTCTCAAAGAGAGAAGAAGAAGTCTTTCAAATATCCATCATCCACTCCCTAGAAAATAAGACTAATGAAGTCTATTTATAACTATTACATCAATGACCAAACTACCCTTAATGAAAAGGGGCTCCTATGGAGTGTAAAGAAAAGACACAAAAAGACCAAAACACCCTTAATAAGGGCTGGTCATGGAGTGTAAGGACTCCTTCTTCACACTTCAACCCTTGCAATCCTTTGGAGCCTCGGGTAGTCATCAAGGCAAGCCTTTAAGCAACCTTCCACACACGAAAGTGCTTTATTAAGTGTCCAAAATGACTTCCCCATGCATACTCTCGGGCCTTCAAGGTGTCCAAAATCAGATTCTCCATGTGTTGGCCACGAATGATGGCATCAAAAGTTATGATGGCCGTCTTGTATCAAACTGGCAAGGTGTTGTTGGCTCCTAAGAAAACATAGCAAAGGTGGGATAGGAGAGCCTCGAACTCCAAGATGGGAGGCTCCTCAATAGAAGGCTTGGCTGGTGGGATTACACGGTTCTTTAGATCTAAATCTAACTATTTTAGATCATAAGAGTAGGACCCTATACCAACGAGTGCACTCACTATCTAGGCATACTCATCTATATCATCCTAATCAAAGTTCATGATTGTCACACCTCAAATCCCATTGAGACGAATAGGCACCCGATGCCCTAAAATCGCGAGAGAACCAACTTATACCTTGTGCTTACCGTGCATTTAACCATGATAATAATAAGGCCTTGACAAGTATAGCTAAGACTCCCTAATATAAGACCAACATAGATAGGCCCATAATGGATATACATGACTTGGTCGTGGAGGGCTTAAGTACTAGAAAATAAAACACAACTGTTTTACTTTAATAATAGTCTATAAAGCCTCAAAAAGATAAAAAACTTAACTTAGGTCGGGACAAGACCTCGCTATACCCTTAACTATAATACAATATCAAAATACATGCTAAAGACTCTACAAATCCCCGAATCAACCTGGAGCTCACCAAAAGTACCTAAGTATCCTATGCTTTTATTAGGGAGATCTATTATCTAGAGTACCTGTACTTGTGGCATGAAACACAATGGGCCCATAAGGGACGTCAGTAAAAAGAATGTACTGAATATGTAAGGCATAACAAGTGACAATCTTTGACTCTCAACTTTCCACTTTGTTGGTCAAGGATAGACATTAGAACTTATTCAAATTTCAACCCCTCTTTGAATTTAATATCCTAAGTGGGTATATTAAGCTATGGGCCCCCTAATTACTATTTCTGCATAGATATATGAAATACTAGGTGTATGAAATCTAAGTTTGGAGGTAGGTCTACTTCAGTCCTCTTGATCAATTCTCTATATGTGTCCCTAACATATTAAGGGCTTAACTTTTCTTTTTAAATCTCATGAGGCCTTTAATAGGTGAATTTTGTAAGAACACATGATTGTCAATGTGAAACTCTAATTTTTTTTGTTACACACATCTTAATAGGTCACTATGCTTGTGATAAAATTCACATATGTGCCAAATCATTCCTGGTAAGATCCCTATTTCACTATGAAATGGAAGGACTTGATCCCAATATACCTAATATTTAGGTAAGCATAGAGGGGAGGGGATATAGAATGTGAATAAATAAGTCAAATAGAGTTTATGACACCCAGGAAAATGGATACAAAGATCCCCTAATATATGAACAATGAGCCACAAAGAAGCACATTTATCATATGAATAGGTGTATGTAAGAGGCATATGACACAAAGTCATTTGAGCTACATATGATAATGTACAAGTATGTTGTAAAAGCCTATAGTGTATAAGCATATGAACTAGGCATCATGTGAGAAAATGAGTTTATAAGACATGTAACGTGGGAAGATAAATTACAAAAAAATATATATGAGCAAATGGACTAGATGAGTGCACAACATGTGAGCATAAAAGCTATGAAACCATGTAACATATAGGCAAATGGGACAGACATGTAGCCATATAATAAAGTGAAATATGAAGTATGAATCTTATGGGTACTATACGTGTATAAGTGGACTAATACATGAATAACTATAATTTATGAAATATGAGTAAGTGAGCACATACAAATAAACTATGAGGCCTGTAATGCTTAAACAAGTAGGCTATAAGGCATGTAACATATAGACAGATGATTTATGAAGCATTTAATATGTAGACAAGTGACTTGTGGTATATTTGACCCATGAGCTAGTAATTTATTATATGTATAACATATGAACCATTAATATATGATGCTTATAAAATATGGACAAGTGATCTGTGGCTAGTAATTAGTGAAATAGAGTAAGGCCTTATAAAATATATAGCAATAAGTGAGGTTTTTACGAAATGGATAACACCTACATGCAAGTGTTCTATGACATATGTAATATGTGAGAAAATAATCCATAATGGGAATATGAACTACCAATAGATGAGCATAGTACATGTAGCGCATACAATTATATAAGCAATCAGAGCCTTTGGAAACATAGAGAAATCCTATAGTATCACTTTACCATGTCTTAAGTGCAAGCATATTGCCACTAGTGCTAAATCACAGGTGGTGTAGTTCTGCTCATGTTTCTTTACTCATCTCAAAACATATGCACTTGATTTCCCATGTTGTCTTTTAGCCCTGATAATTCTTCTTTAGGTATTCAAACCATCAAAACTTGGCTACTTTCTGAGTCGATATAAATAATAAGGAAAAGATAGAGGAAACATTCTCTGCAGTTTGTCTATAGGAGGAAGAGGTTAATGTGAATTGTATTTTTATTACTGGTTGGCAATACATCAAACACACTCAATGTTTGATACCTTATTAAGGTTCAAATAATCAAATAAACAAGTGAACCTTGAGGGAATTATAACACATAATCAAGCAAATCTTGGCAGTGGTGAATCAAATTAATAGGTGATACATATACCTATTAATAAATTTACTCCATTGATAATAGTCACTATGTATGTGTAAGAACCATCTTTCTTTCATACAAATTGATACAATAACAAACCCACAACACAAGATTTCCCACGAAATCAGCAACAAGGGAAACAAAAGACCCAAAAATCAGCAAGTTGAACAACAATGCTAGTGAATCGAAAGAGCCCCACACGGCTTCACTAGACTTCAAGAGTACAAACACAACAACAACAAGATAAATAAAGTAAGATAGATAGCTTGACATATGAGATTACAAGAAATAGGAACCAAACCGTGTATCAAACGATAAGACCCCTAAGACCCACAATAACAACACCAAACTCTTACGGTGACCGCTAAGGGAATCAACTCCGCCTTACAACCACCACTTCTAAGCAATGATCAATAATGGCTTTTCCAAGCCCTACACTACTTGGCTTTCCAAGCCCTACACTACACTCTCAAAGAGAGAAGAAGAAGTCTTTCAAATATCCATCATCAACTCCCTAGAAAATAAGACTAATGAAGTCTATTTATAACTATTACATCAATGACCAAACTACCCTTAATGAAAAGGGGCTCCTATGGAGTGTAAAGAAAAGACACAAAAAGACCAAAACACCCTTAATAAGGGTTGGTCATGGAGTGTAAGGACTCCTTCTTCACACCTCAACCCTTGCAATCCTTTGGAGCCTCGGGTAGTCATCAAGGCAAGCCTCCAAGCAACCTTCCACACACGAAAGTGCTTTATTAAGTGTCCAAAATGACTTCCCCATGCATACTCTCGGGCCTTCAAGGTGTCCAAAATCAGATTCTCCATGTGTTGGCCACGAATGATGGCATCAAAAGTTATGATGGCCATTTGTCTTGTATCATCCTCCCCTTCTTGAAAAGGATTCGACCTCGAATCCAAACCTTGCAAAATCAAAGAAGGACAAACGAATACAAACTCCTCATGGCATGAGGGTTAGGGTTAGCACAATAAATCAGCTCAACATGCCAAGGGTGCTTATACTCGCAATATAACCAAGGATCCTTTGAATTAATAATTAAAAACTTATTAAAATATGCACAAAGGATTTGGCTATTTAAATCACCAAGAGATAAGGAAACTACAAAGGTCCTAATGGCATCAAATAATCTCCAAGGTAAAACTACCTTCATCTTAGGAGCCATAAGACACAATTGCTTCTTTATCTCTTCAAGAGACCACACCAAGGGTGGAGCCTCAATTGGTTCTAATGTCCACAAGATCCATATAGCATTATCATTCATACAAGTGGACAAACCAACAAATTTCCTACCTCTACATAAAACAAATCCAAAACTAGCATGGATGTCATCATAGGCAAAGAGGTAGTATAGGAAAGAATCAAGTGTAAAGGCATACAAGGGTGAAGACAAAGCATTTAAGCACATCCACATTCTTTCCTTCAAGCAAATAGAGAACTTGGCATCCACAAGTTGAGATTCTTGTAATTTAAACACAATTGTGTCAAGCAAGGATGCACATTTAGAAACATTACCCCAAGAAAACAATGACACTTTTGCTCTCGGGTTTTCAAGAATGACACTTTGCTTGTCATGTAGACCAAGCAACAAGTTGGGTGCGCCAACATCACCATTTCTATATTTGGCACCGGGGTCAAATAGAAAGAGTAGCCATAGACACGGGTCTAGACAATACTCCTTTTCCCCATAGGCTTCACCCAAACTACAAGATATACTCTCTACAATAGCATACATATCATCAAAAGCAAATAGAGAGTGGAGAATGGTATCACTCAAGTCAAGTTCAACTAAGGTGTCCTCATGTGAGTACTCACTACCAGTTTCAACATCATCACCATGAGTACTCTCAAAAATAAGGTCACACATAGTAGAAGAAGTAATTTCCAAATAATGGACACCTTCCCCTTCTATGGAAGTACCCTCAAGTAGACACATACCACCACTAAAGTCCAAGGAATTGTTACTTAAGTCTTTACAAGCAAGCAATTCATCCTTATAGTCATCAAACATGGGTGGGGTGTCATACAAAGGATCACAACCACAATCAATTTTCAAGGAAAAATCACTTATTGGGTTTCTTAAGAATTCAAGCAAATCAAAATTATCATCACCCAATTGATCATTCCTTTCCAAGACCTCGCATTCCCTTCCCTTAAGAGTACTCTCATCTCCCAAGAAGAGATTTCCATCTTTAGGAGGAATGTTTTTACACCATAGTGGGTTGGCATATAGGCTATAGCTTTCAAGACAAGCTATACCTTCAACGTCATTCTCACCACTAGGTTCTTTAGGAGTGAAATCATCATCTTCAAACAAGATATTGTACTTAAAGAGAGAAGGATCTATCCATGAAGAGGCTATAGAACATGCAAATCCATTCTCTAAAAGATCATTATCGAGTATCAAAGATGTTTCAAGCACATGATTATCCCCTATGAGCAAAACCGAGAGTAGAGCATTTACTAGAGGTCATACTAAAGGGGTCACTCCTATTTATTTGATCAACATTTTCTATATAATCATTCACTTGAGATCCATTAAACACATCACACATACCTCAAGTGGTGGACAAATTTCGCACATAAGTTGATCAACACAATTCCCACAAGATGATGTACCATCATTCAACACATTAGCTTCAACACTAGGTGGACATAAATTGATCTTATGATACAAGATCAAGTCTACAACACAAAGATTCCAACAACAACAACAACAAAACAGCAAACCAACACCAATGCTAGTGAATCGAAAGAGCCCCACACGGCTTCACTAGACTTCAAGATCTCAAAGACAACAACAACAAGATAGTAAAAGATAGATAACTTGACATATAATATTCAAGAGACTAAGAACCCTAACATCAAGAAAGGACCCTAAGACTATTGAATATAAACACCAAGTTCTTACTTAGACCAAGAGGAACTCAATGACCTCAAGATCCTTGTTTCTAGCCAAAACACAACACAAGCTTCACTCTAGCAAGCTTGGCCGAAATCTGCCTCCCAATGGAAGAGAGAGAGAGAGAGAAATATTACAAGTCTTTGTCTTGAAATTACAAAAAAAAAAAACTAAGGCAAAATAATTCTAAGCTTGTCTATTTATATTACAAGCCAAATGAAAGACAAAATGATCATATGGGCCATGTTGGGGCAGCCGGCCATGGAGGCCTTGGAGTGTAAGTTTATTACACTTCAAGGCCCATCTTCACACCTTAAAACATTTAGATCCTTAGGTGGTTCAATGACCAACTCACACACGGCCATTTGCATGAATAAGGCTTGGAGTTTTTGTAACTCCCGAGCTTGACTTCGTGTGAATGGTCGGGTACTTGTTGGACAGCTTGTCCCACCCGTATCATCCTCTCCATCTTGAGAGGAATTTGACCTCAAATTCAGCACTTGGTCGTCTTCAACCCCCTCCACGAGAGAAAGATCACAAACGTTAAAAGTGTGGTGCACTTGATATTCCGGTGGAAGGTCAATCTTGTAGGCGTTGTCATTGATTTTCTCGAGTACTTGGAATGGACCATCACCCCTCGGCATCAATTTGGACTTTCTTTGGGATGGAAACCGATCCCTCCGAAGATGCACCCACACCCAATCTCCCGGCTCAAGGATGACTTTCTTTCTTCCCTTGTTGGCCCTCCTTGCCATGTCTTGGTTTCTCTTCTCAAGTTGAAGCCTCACCTTCTCATGTAACTTCTTCATAGAATCTGCCCGCTTGCTTCCTTCTAAGCTAATCATGAGATCACTTGGCAAAGGCGTTAAATCCAAAGGGGTGAGGGGGTTGAGGCCGTATACACACTCAAAGGGAGTCATTCCCGTACTTGAGTGTATGACACGGTTATATGCAAACTCAATTAATGGTAAGTGCTCTTCCCAAGAAGTCATTTTTCCCTTAACCATGGAACGTAGCATAGCACCCAAAGTCCTATTTACTACTTCCGTTTGGCCATCGGTTTGTGGGTGGCAGGACGTAGAGAATAATAACTTGGTACCAAGCCTACCCCACATGGACTTCCAAAAGTGGCTTAGGAACTTAGAGTCCCTATCACTCACAATGGTCCTCGGGACACCATGCAATCTAACAACATTATCAACAAACAACGAGGCCACGCTAGGGGCGTCATCACATTTAGAGCAAGGAATAAAGTGCGCCATTTTAGAAAACCGATCAACTACAACAAAAATACTATCCCGACCTCGTCGAGTCCTTGGCAGCCCTAACACAAAGTCCATAGATATATCAAGCCAAGGACGTAGAGGAGTGGGCAGCGGGGTGTACAACCCATGAGGTAGGAGCCGAGATTTGGCTCTCTTGCATTCTACACATTGGCCGCAAATCCTAGCCACATCCTTGCGCATTTTGGGCCAATAGAATTGCTCCTCCAATATTCCAAGGGTCTTTTCGACCCCAAAATGACCCATTAGACCGCCATCATGTGCTTCCCTCACAAACAATTCTCTCCAAGAGCTAGAGGGTACACACAATCGTCTACCTTTAAATAAGTAACCATCAAACTTGGCATAGGGATTTGAACCCCTAGCCGAATCCCACTTGTCCCTACCCAATTCTTCACATTCCCTAAAGATAGGAGCAAAGTGAGGGTCCTTGGGATACAATTCTCTTAAACTCTCAAAACCCATCAATTTTGATGACAAGGTGGACACAAGGACATGTTTTCTAGACAAAGCATCGGCCACTACATTGTCCTTACCCTTTTTGTATTGGATAACATAAGGGAAGGTCTCAAGAAACTCAATCCATTTTGCATGCCGTTTGTTAAGCTTGTCTTGGGCCCGAAGATGCTTTAAGGATTCATGGTCCGTTCGGATCACGAACTCCTTGGGCCATAAGTAATGTTGCCAAGTGGCCAAGGCTCTAATCAAGGCATACAACTCTAAATCATACGTGGAGTAGTTTAGAGTTGCTCCTTTGAGCTTTTCGCTAAAGTAAGCAATGGGTTTCAAATCTTGCATCAAAATAGCCCCTATGCCTACTTTACTCGCATCGCACTCGACCTCGAAGGTCTTATCAAAGTTGGGCAATTGTAACAATGGTGCGGAGATGAGCATAGCTTTCAAGGCTTCAAATGCCTTAGCTTGCTCGACACCCCACTTGAAGGGTTGTTCTTTCCGAATGACCTCGGTCAAGGGGGCGGCTATGGTGCTAAATCCTTTGACAAACCTTCTATAAAAACTAGCCAACCCGTGGAAGCTTCTTACTTCTCCAATGTTTTGTGGGGTTGGCCAATTTTTGATAGCATCTATCTTGGATTCATCCACTTTGACCCCTCTTGAACTAACAACAAAACCCAAGAAAATAACTTCATTGACACCAAAAGAGCACTTTTCCAGATTTGCATACAATTTTTCCTTCCTAAGGACATCAAGCACACATTGTAAATGCATCACATGCTCTTCTAAGGACTTGCTATACACCAAGACATCATCAAAGTAGACAACAACAAACTTCCCAATAAATGGCCTCATCACGTGATTCATTAGCCTCATAAAAGTACTTGGAGCATTTGTTAGGCCGAATGGCATAACCATCCATTCATAGAGACCAAACTTGGTCTTGAAGGCGGTTTTCCATTCATCACCGGGTTGCATTCTTATTTGGTGATAGCCACTCCTTAAATCAATCTTGGAAAACAAACATGAACCATTCAACTCATCTAGCATGTCATCTAACCGAGGAATAGGGTGGTGATATTTTACCGTAATTTTGTTGATGGCTCGGCAGTCCACACACATGCACCACGTTCCATCTTTCTTTGGCACTAATAACACCGGAACAGCACACGGACTCATGCTCTCCTTGACATACCCTTTGTTGAGGAGCTCCTCAACTTGACGTTGCAATTCCTTGGTGTCCGTAGGATTGCTCCTATAAGCCGGCTTGTTTGGTAATTGTGATCCCGGCACAAAGTCAATTTGGTGCTCAATTCCCCGAAGCGGGGGCAATCCTTGCAGAAGTTCCTTAGGAAATACGTCCTCATAATCCTGCAACACACAAGAAATCAAAGGGGAAATGGAAGAATTAGTGGGGTTAGTGTTAAAACAATGAGCCAAGAGTAACATAGGCGTATCCTCATCATGATCCACGAAGAGTTCCTTCTTCCTAACCAACATCACCATGTTTTCCGTCCCCTTCGCCGTTGGGGCAGCCTTGGATGACCCCACTGCCCCACCTACGGAACTCCCTCCCTTTTCTCCCTTTTCGGATTCCTTTCCTTTTTCCTTCAATTCCTTTGATGCCACTCATTTACTTGGGAAGGCGAAAGAGGATGAAGTGTAACCTTTCAGCCATCCTTCTCAAGTGTATATCGATTAGTCCTCCCATCGTGTTTAGTAGACCTATCATATTGCCAAGGTCTACGTAGTAACAAGTGACATGCTTGCATTGGTATCACGTCACAAAGCACTTCATCGTGGTAGTTTCCCACCTTAAACCGTATCACACATTGCCTTGCGACCCTTAATTCACCACAATCATTCAACCATTGTAACTTGTAAGGACTAGTGTGCGGAGTAGTTGGTAACTTCAAGAAGTTTACCATAGCATGACTTACAACATTTGTACAACTACCACTATCAATCACCAAGGTACACACACTTCCCTTTACAAGACATTTAGTATGGAATAGATTTTCCCTTTGGCTTGGGTCATCTATTGCCTTACTAATCATGACGCGCCGAACCACAAAGTTTGGAATCACACACTCCCCTTCTTGCGGATAAACATCTTCACCATCATCACCACCATCATCAAGTGGTCCATCCTCGGTTTCCTCTCCATCTTGAGGCTCGGCCTCTTCTCCTCCCCGTTCGGGACCCACCTCTTCACCAAGGTAATATACTCTCCCTTCCCATAGGATCACATTGCGTCGGTTTGGACATTCATTGGCCTTATGTCCCCAACCTTGGCACTTGAAACATTGGAATCCCTTTGGGTTAGGATACTTGTGAGCCTCCGGTTTTGGAGTCAATTTGGGGACTGTTTTGGTCTCGGGCAGCCTAGTAGTGGCGGGTTGGTCCTTGTTTTTGGGCCAACCCGAGGGGGCTTGTCCCCTTGTCTTGAAAGATGATCTCTCCTTAAGTTCCCTTTCAATCTCAAGAGCCGCTTGGAAAATACCGTCAACGGTTTCAAACTTGTGAAGGGTTAAATGAGTGGAGATATCTTTGTTCAACCCACACTTGAACCGGATGATGTCGTGGCTGATTTGCTCCCCACAATGATCAAGCTTCAACATGAGTTGTTGAAACTCATCAAAATATGTCATCACACTCTTGTTACCTTGACGCAAACCATACAATCTAGCAAGCAACTCATGGCGATATCTCTCGGGAAGGTATCGTTGCCTCATCAAATACCTCAATCGATACCAAGGTGGTGGCTGCCCATCAATGAGTTCATTACCAAACCGCTTGACATACTCCCACCAAGTGTTAGCATAATGATACAATATCAAGTATGTAGCACAAGATTTCAGCAACAATAACACAAAAATCAGTAAACCAAGAACAACAAGATGAACACAAATGCTAGTGAATCGAAAGAGCCCCACACGGCTTCACTAGACTTCAAGATCACAAACACAACAACAACAAGATAAATAAAAGATAGTTAACTTGACATATGATATTCAAAAGGCTAAGAACCCTAACAACAAGAGAGGACCCTAAGACTATTGAATATGAACACCAAGTTCTTACTTGGACCAAGAGGAACTCAAATGACCTCAAGACCCTAGTTTCTAGCCAAAACACAACACAAGCTTCACTCTTGGAAAGCTTGGCAGATTCTGCCTCCCCAATGGAAGAGAGAGAGAGAGAAATATTACAAGTCTTTTGTCTTGAAATTACAATGAGAAAACTACTCAACTAACCCTAATATGTTCTATTTATATTACAAGGCAAAAATGAAGTAAAATGACCAGCTTGTCCTTGTCTAGTGTGCCAGCCTTGGAGTGTAAGTTTATTACACTTCAAGGTCCCTTTTCACACTTAAAAACATTTAGGTCCTTAGGTGGCTGAATCACCAACTCACACACGGCCATTTGCATGAACAAGGCTTGGAGTTTTTGTAATTCCCGAGCTTGGCTTCGTGTGAAAGGTCGTGTACTTGTGGAGCTTGTCCCACCCGTATCATCCTCTCCATCTTGAGAGGAATTTGACCTCAAATTCAGCATTTGGTCATCTTCAACTGCATCCACGAGAGAGAGGTCACCAACGTTGAAAGTGTTGTGCACTTGATATTCCGGTGGAAGGTCAATCTTGTAGGCGTTGTCATTGATTCTCTCAAGTACTTGGAATGGACCATCACCCCTAGGCAGCAATTTGGACTTTCTTTGAGATGGAAACCGATCCCTCCGAAGATGCACCCACACCCAATCTCCGGGTTCAAGCACAAGCCTTCTTCTCCCTTTGTTCACCCTTTTTGCAACCTCTTGGTTCTTCTTTTCAAGCTTGATCCGCACCTTCTCATGCACTTTTTTCATTGCTTCGGCTCTTTTGCATCCATCTAAACTTGTCATGAGATCACTAGACAAAGGAGTGAGATCTAAAGGGGTAAGGGGATTCAAGCCATAAACACACTCAAAGGGCGTCATTCCCGTACTTGAATGTATTACCCGATTGTATGCAAATTCCACCAAGGGTAGGTGATCTTCCCATGAAGTCAGTTTACCTTTAACCATAGAACGCATCATAGACCCTAAGGTTCTATTTACTACCTCCGTTTGGCCATCGGTTTGTGGGTGGCAAGACGTGGAGAAAAGCAACTTCATTCCAAGCCTACCCCACATGGACTTCCAAAAGAGACTTAGGAACTTTGAGTCCTTATCACTCACAATAGTCCTTGGGACCCCGTGAAGCTTTACAACATGTTCAACAAATAATGAAGCTACACTAGAAGCATCCTCAGTTTTAGCACATGGAATGAAATGAGCCATTTTGGAGAATCTATCAACAACAACAAAAATGCTATCTCGACCCCTTCTAGTCCTTGGCAGCCCCAAAACAAAATCCATCAAAATATCTAACCAAGGTCTAAGGGGAGTGGGAAGTGGGGTGTACAATCCTTGAGGTAGGAGGCGAGATTTTGCACACCGACAATCCACACATTGGCCGCAAATTTTAGCAACATCCTTGCACATTTTGGGCCAATAGAATTGCTCCTCTAAGATACCGAGGGTCTTGTCAACCCCAAAATGCCCCATGAGGCCACCATCATGTGCCTCTCTCACAAACAATTCCCTCCATGAACTAGAAGGAACACACAACCTCCTCCCTTTGAACAAATAGCCATCAAACCGAGAGTAGGAGGAATTGCTATTCTCCTTAAGCCATCGGTCCCTTCCCCACTCTTCACATTCCCTATAAATAGGAGCAAAGGTAGGATCCTCGGGATACAACATCCGCAAGCTCTCAAATCCCATCAACTTCGAAGACAAGGTAGCAACAAGCACATGCTTTCTAGACAACGCATCAGCAACAACATTTTCCTTCCCCCTTTTGTAATGAATTACATAAGGGAAAGTCTCAATAAACTCAATCCACTTAGCATGACGCCTATTCAACTTGTCTTGGCTCTTAAGGTGTTTCAACGATTCATGGTCCGTTCGTATCACAAACTCCTTAGGCCACAAATAATGTTGCCAATTGCCCAAAGCTCTAACAAGGGCGTACAACTCCAAATCATAAGTCGAGTAATTAAGAGTTGCCCCTTTGAGCTTTTCACTAAAATAAGCAACGGGCTTGCCTTCTTGCATTAAAACAGCCCCGATGCCAACCTTACTAGCATCACACTCCACTTCAAACATCTTATCAAAATTGGGCAATTGCAACAAAGGCGCCGAGATGAGCATAGCTTTCAAGGCTTCAAAAGCCTTAGCTTGCTCATCACCCCACTTAAAGGGTTGGTCCTTTCTAATAACCTCGGTCAAGGGTGCTGCTATGGAGCTGAAACCTTTGACAAACCTCCTATAAAAGCTCGCCAACCCATGAAAACTTCGGATTTCTCCAATAGTTTTAGGGGTCGGCCAACTTCGTATAGAGTCTATCTTGGATTCGTCCACTTCCACACCCCTTGAGCTCACAACAAAACCCAAGAAAATCACTTTATCGACACCAAAAGAACACTTCTCCATGTTGGCATACAACTTCTCCTTTCGGAGCACGTCAAACACACACCTCAAATGCATCACATGATCATCAATAGATTTACTATATACCAACACATCATCAAAGTAAACCACCACAAACTTTCCAATATAAGGCTTCATTACATGATTCATTAGCCTCATAAAGGTGCTCGGAGCATTGGTAAGGCCAAAGGGCATGACCAGCCACTCATATAGACCGAATTTGGTCTTGAATGCGGTCTTCCACTCATCACCGGGTTGCATGCGAATTTGGTGGTAGCCACTCCTAAGATCCACTTTAGAAAACAAACAAGAACCATGGAGCTCATCTAACATATCATCTAGTCTAGGGATTGGATGACGATACCTTATAGTGATTTTGTTGATGGCTCTACAATCGACGCACATGCGCCAAGTTCCGTCTTTCTTTGGTACCAAAAGCACCGGAACAGCACAAGGACTCATACTTTCTTTGATGTATCCCTTGTTGAGAAGCTCCTCAACTTGTCTCTCAAGCTCCTTAGTGTCCATGGGATTGCTCCTATAGGCTGGTTTGTTTGGAAGTTGTGAACCCGGCACCAAATCAATTTGGTGCTCAATTCCCCGAAGTGGGGGCAATCCTTGCGGAAGTTCTTTAGGAAGTAGATCTTCATAATCCTGCAACACACAAGAAATCAAAGGGGAAATGAAAGAATTAGTGGGGTTAGTATTAAAACAATGAGCCAAAAGTAACATAGGCGTGTCCTCATCATGATCCACGAAGAGTTCCTTCTTCCTAGCCAACATCACCATGTTTTCCGTCCCCTTTGTCGTTGGGGCAGCCTTGGATGACCCCACTGCCCCACCTACGGAATTCCCTCCCTTCTCTCCCTTTTCGGATTCCTTTCCCTTTTCCTTTAATTCCCTCATCCTTTGATGCCACTCATTTACTTGGGAAGGCGAAAGAGGATGAAGAGTAACCTTTCGGCCATCCTTCTCAAGTGTATATCGATTGGACCTCCCATCGTGTTTAGTAGACCTATCATATTGCCAAGGTCTACCTAGCAACAAGTGACATGCTTGCATTGGTATCACGTCACAAAGCACTTCATCATGGTAGTTTCCCACCTTAAACCGTATCACACATTGCCTTGCGACCCTTAATTCACCACAATCATTCAACCATTGTAACTTGTAAGGACTAGTGTGCGGGGTAGTTGGTAACTTCAAGAAATTTACCATAGCATGACTTACAACATTTGTACAACTACCACTATCGATCACCAAGGTACACACACTCCCCTTTACAAGACATTTAGTATGGAATAGATTTTCCCTTTGGCTTGGGTCATCTATTGCCTTACTAATCATGACACGCCTAACCACAAAGTTTGGAACCACACACTCCCCTTCTTGCGGGTAAACATCTTCACCATCATCACCATCATCATCATGTGGTCCATCATCGGTTTCCTCTCCATCTTGAGGCTCGGCCTCATCTTCTCCCCTTTTGGGACCCACCTCCTTACCAAGGTAATACACTCTCCCTTCCCGTAGGATCACATTGCGCCGGTTTGGACATTCATTGGCCTTATGCCCCCAACCTTGGCACTTGAAACATTGGAATCCCTTTGGGTTAGGATACTTGTGAGCCTCCGGTTTTGGAGGGAATTTGGGGACTGTTTTGGGCTCGGGCAGCCTCGTAGTGGCGGGTTGGTCCTTGTTTTTGGGCCAACCCGAGGGGGCTTGTCCCCTTGCCTTGAAGGATGATCTCTCTTTAAGTTCTCTTTCAATCTCAAGAGCCGCTTGGAAAATACCGTCAACGGTTTCAAACTTATGAAGGGTTAAATGAGTGGAGATCTCTTTGTTCAACCCACACTTGAACCGGATGATGTCGTGACTGATTTGCTCCCCACGATGATCAAGTTTCAACATGAGTTGTTGAAACTCATCAAAATATGCCATCACACTCTTGTTACCTTGACGCAAGCCATACAATCTAGCAAGCAACTCATGGCGATATCTCTCGGGAAGGTATCGTTGCCTCATCAAGTACCTCAACCGATACCAAGGTGGTGGCTGCCCATCCACTAGTTCATCACCAAACCGCTTGACGTACTCCCACCAAGTGTTAGCATAACCCTCAAAGTGAGCTATAGCATAACTTCCTTTCTTTTCTTCCGAGATATCATTAACTTGGAAGACTTTGTCACAAGCCGATTCCCAAGCTAAGTATGCCTCGGGGTCACTTTCACCCTTAAAGAAAGGTAGACTCAACTTGATGGTGTTGATGCCTACATCCCTCTCATGGTGTCGGTTTCCTCTTTCTTCATATCCACGGTATCTCCATTGAACTCCCCTGCCCCCTCTCACCTCCTCCTCCCTCATGTAAGTATCATCAAAGGCCCCGTACCCTTCATACTCCTCCCTACCATACTCCTCAAGGTGGGCTGGTCGGTTTTGGATATTTGGAATTTGATTTGGGGGTATTGGATTTTGTGGAGGTGGTGGTCTTTGGTTTAATGGAGCTTGGAATGGAAGGTTCGGATTTAGTGGTGGAATTTGACGTCCAAATCCCTCATGCGGGACTTGGGAATTCTGGAAATGCGTTGGTCTATTGGGGCCACGGTTAGGAGGGAAAAAGGTGGTTTGGCTTGCGGCATTTAGTGGAGCTTGAGGTGCATTTAGCATTTGGTGGACTGTTTCGGGGGTGATGGTTGCGGAGGAAGTCCTATCATGCCCATTGGTAGAAACATGTAGAGGAGTAGAAGGATGAGAGTTCCTTTGACTCTCCACTTATTCTAACCTCCCACTAATAGTCGACACCTCTCCCTTGATTGCTGCCAAGTCCCCTCTCACGGCCCCAAATTCCGAATTCAACCTTTCAAGTGTCCGGGTAACGGCCTCAAGAGTGACCCTCATAGAGTCAAGTGCATTAGTATCCACGTTATGGGACGTGTTCCCTTCCATTGTCAAGGTATTATACTCTTTAGATCACCACACGCTTGAGTTCCACAAGTGTTGTAAATTGGCTAGTAACCGCGAATCCTTTAAGGTATGAGTAAGCTCTTATCCGGAGTGGATTTTTGTTTGAAGACTCAAAGAATTCTTGTCGGACTAGAACCAAAAATAGCAACGTATTCAAAAGATAAAAAGGCACTCAAGTAATCGTCGACACGAACAAACGGATTCAAAGGACTAATCGACAACCTAGTAGGAATGTACTAGTTTGTTAATTAGTTCTAGAACCAAGTAAAGGAAACCAAGAATCAACAATTAGCAACTAAAAGAATATCCAAAGTTGAGCTTATAGTGATGTGGCAGCATGTAAGTGGTCCCACACGTTTTTGCTCCTTCTCTTTTTTTTCTTTTTTTTTTATCTCAAATCTGAAATTTTCAATACTCACACAACTTGTTATAGATGACAATGTGTTTTGGAGGGAAAGTAAAAGTCTTGTAGTCTTTCAACCTTTCAAAATCAAAAAGGTAAGATTTGACTAGGCTAATCCCACAAAACAAGGTTCCGTGTTTTAAGGAAAAGTGGTTGTCAAGTCTTGGAAGAGATGTGTGCAAGTCTTCCTTCACCAACAACTTTATGACTTTTGTCTTACAACATGAACTCAACTTTCAACAAGATGAACAAGTTTATAAGATGCACATCTCAACAATCTCAACACCTTCATGAACACAACATCAACTTCTTCAAGCACATCACACACAACCACCAATTTTCGTCATCAACAACATACAACTTTCAGCCACTTCAAGTCACCACAACAATGGTCAAGTTTTCAAGCTCAACTTTTAGATCTAGACACTTTTAGTGTTGGTGAGAAAGAAACCAACACTAGAAACACACTAAACAAGCAAAATAACACCTAGATCTAAACATACAACAACATTCTCGGTTTTGTCTTCAATGGACAGATTTCAGAATTTTTTTTTTTTTTTTTTTGTTTAATCCGAGAACAAGCCCAAGATGGGTTGTGTTGGAACAAAACCGGTCTTGCTCTGATACCAAATGATACAATATCAAGTATGTAGCACAAGATTTCAGCAACAATAACACAAAAATCAGTAAACCAAGAACAACAAGATGAACACAAATGCTAGTGAATCGAAAGAGCCCCACACGGCTTCACTAGACTTCAAGATCACAAACACAACAACAACAAGATAAATAAAAGATAGTTAACTTGACATATGATATTCAAAAGGCTAAGAACCTTAACAACAAGAGAGGACCCTAAGACTATTGAATATGAACACCAAGTTCTTACTTGGACCAAGAGGAACTCAAATGACCTCAAGACCCTAGTTTCTAGCCAAAACACAACACAAGCTTCACTCTTGGAAAGCTTGGCAGATTCTGCCTCCCCAATGGAAGAGAGAGAGAGAGAAATATTACAAGTCTTTTGTCTTGAAATTACAATGAGAAAACTACTCAACTAACCCTAATATGTTCTATTTATATTACAAGGCAAAAATGAAGTAAAATGACCAGCTTGTCCTTGTCTAGTGTGCCAGCCTTGGAGTGTAAGTTTATTACACTTCAAGGTCCCTTTTCACACTTAAAAACATTTAGGTCCTTAGGTGGCTGAATCACCAACTCACACACGGCCATTTGCATGAACAAGGCTTGGAGTTTTTGTAATTCCTGAGCTTGGCTTCGTGTGAAAGGTCGTGTACTTATGGAGCTTGTCCCACCCGTATCACATAACCCTCAAAATGAGCTATAGCATAGCAACCCTTCTTTTCTTCCGAGATGTCATTAACTTGGAAAACTTTGTCACAAGCCGATTCCCAAGCTAAGTAGGCCTCGGGGTCACTATCACCTTTAAAGATTGGTAGGTTCAACTTGATGGTGTTGATGCCTACATCTCTCTCTTGGTGTCGGTTTCCCCTATCTCCATACCCTCGGTATCTCCTTGGATCTCCACGACCCCCTCTTATCTCCTCCTCCCTCATGTAATCATCATCAAAGGCTCCATACCCTTCATACTCCTCTCTACCATATCCTTCAAAGGGGGCTGGTCGGGCTTGGGCATTTTGATTCGGAGGAATTGGATTTTGTGGCCTTTGGTTTAATGGAGCTTGGAATGGAGGGTTCGGATTTAGTGGAGGGACTTGACGTCCAAATCCCTCTTGTGGAACTTGAGGAGCTTGGAAACGTATTGGTCTAGTGGGGTCACGGTTTGGAGGAAAAAGGGTGGTTTGGCTTGCGGCATTTAATGGAGCTTGGGGTGCATTTAGCATTTGGTGGACTGTCTCGGGGGTGATGGTTGCGGAGGAAGTCCTATCATGCCCATTGGTAGAGACATGTAGAGGAGTAGAAGGATGAGAGTTCCTTTGACTCTCCACTTGTTCTAATCTCCCACTAATAGTCGACACTTCTCCCTTGATTGCTGCCAAGTCCCCTCTCACGACCCCAAATTCCGAATTCAACCTTTCAAGTGTCCGGGTAACGGCCTCAAGAGTGACCCTCATAAAGTCAAGTGCATTAGTATCCACGTTATGGGACGTGGCCCCTTCCATTGTCAAGGTATTATACTCCTTAGATCACCACACGCTTGAGTTCCACAAGTGTTGTAAATTGGCTAGTAACCGTGAATCCTTTAAGGTATGAGTAAGCTCTTATCCGGAGTGGATTCTTGTTTGAAGACTCAAAGAATTCTTGTCGGACTAGAACCAAAAACAACAACGTGTTCAAAAGATAAAAGCACTCAAGTAAACGTTGACACGAACAAACGAATTCAAAGGACTAATTGACAATCTAGTAGGAATGTACTAGTTTGTTAATTAGTTCTAGAATCAAGTAAGGAAACTAAGAATCAACAATTAGAAACTAGAAAATTATCCAAAGTTGAGCTTAGGGGTGACGTGGCAGCATGCAATTGGCCTTGGGCCCACACGGTTTGTATATATATAACTTATATGTATTTTTTTTTTTTTTTTTAGTCACAAATCTGAAAATCAATATTCATACAACTTGTGAAGGATGACAATGTGTTTTGGAGGGAAAAATAATAGTCTTGTAGCCTTTTTCAACCTTTCAAACTCAAAGGGTTAGGTTTGACTAACTAGTCCCACAAAACAAGGCTCCTTGAATTAAGGAAGAGTGGTTGGCCAACTAGGAAGTGATGGGTGCAAGTCTTTCACCAACAACTTTATGACTTGTCTTGCAACTTGAACACCACAAGATGAACAAGTTTAAAAGATGAACACCTTACAACTTTCATCAACTTCTTCAAGCACATAACACACAACCACCAATTTTTGTCAACAACAACATACAACTTTCAACCACTTCAAGTCACCACAACAATGGTCAAGTTTTCAAGCTCAACTTTTAGATCTAGACACTTTAGTGTTGGTGAGAAAGAAACCAACACTAGAAACACACTAAACAAGCAAAATAACACCTAGATCTAAACATACAACAACATTCTCGGATTTGTCTTCAATGGACTGATTTCCGATTTTTTTTTTTTTTTTTTTGTTTAATCCGAGAACAAGCCCAAGATGGGTTGTGTGGGAACACAACCGGTCTTGCTTTGATACCAAATGATACAAGATCAAGTCTACAACACAAAGATTCCAACAACAACAACAACAAAACAGCAAACCAACACCAATGCTAGTGAATCGAAAGAGCCCCACACGGCTTCACTAGACTTCAAGATCTCAAAGACAACAACAACAAGACAGTAAAAGATAGATAACTTGACATATAATATTCAAGAGACTAAGAACCCTAACATCAAGAAAGGACCCTAAGACTATTGAATATAAACACCAAGTTCTTACTTAGACCAAGAGGAACTCAATGACCTCAAGATCCTTGTTTCTAGCCAAAACACAACACAAGCTTCACTCTAGCAAGCTTGGCCGAAATCTGCCTCCCAATGGAAGAGAGAGAGAGAGAGAAATATTACAAGTCTTTGTCTTGAAATTACAAAAAAAAAAAACTAAGGCAAAATAATTCTAAGCTTGTCTATTTATATTACAAGCCAAATGAAAGACAAAATGACCATATGGGCCATGTTGGGGCAGCCGGCCATGGAGGCCTTGGAGTGTAAGTTTATTACACTTCAAGGCCCATCTTTACACCTTAAAACATTTAGATCCTTAGGTGGTTCAATGACCAACTCACACACGGCCATTTGCATGAATAAGGCTTGGAGTTTTTGTAACTCCCGAGCTTGACTTCGTGTGAATGGTCGGGTACTTGTTGGACAGCTTGTCCCACCCGTATCATCTTACAAGAAGAGTCAATTTTGTCATCAATAGGATCAACTAGAATATCCACACTCACAACAAGTACATCATCAACAAGAGGCAAAGAATCAATAGACTCACAAATAGGCAAGCTACTACTCACACTCAATGGGCTACTAGCAACACAATTATCATTCACATGCACAAAAGTGTAAGAGTAAGCGATTTTACCTTGAAGTTCTTGAGTAAATTCTCCTTTACCGTGGTGTGAAGGTTTCCCACGTGCTTCGGCAGTAACTTCTCCTTGGCCTTGTGCTTCTCCGCTTGCCATGTTGGTACCTATACAAATGTCCTTAGAAGGAAAAGGACAAACATAGTTAGCATGATTTGGTGGCAACCCTCTCACTTCGCTCCACACAACCTCTCCTTTTTCCCCTTTCGGATTACCACCTTTCACACCCTTACTCCTCTCAATCTTTTGTCTCTCATAATCATTCGGCTTGGAGTAAGTGATCACATCTCCTTGCGGTTTGGGAATAATTGAGGTAAAGAGATAATTTCCCCAATGGTCCACTATAACCTTAGGCCAATTTAGCACATTTGGAACTCTATGTTGTGCAAACCAATCGGCACCCAAGCATACATGACCTTGTGTCAAGGGAAAGATATCGCACCACACCTCCTCATGGTATTCAAATTGGGTGAAGACAATCCTCACTCTCTCGGTAACCCTATACCCGTCCAAGGAATATGGAGCAAGTAAAGGTTCTCGAAACAACCCTAAATAGTCAACCATCGGTGGCATGATGTAGTTCTTATGGCGCCAATCATCTAGCACAAGGAGGCAGCCCGGTACCCCATCAATGCTTACCTTTCCAGAGTGAACACTTCTCCTAGGATCAACATTGTAGAGTTTAGGACAACCCAACGGTACATGAGTACCCCTCGGCCTTGGAGATGTACTCTCTCTTCTTCTCATGGGGCAACCTACACTATAGCTAGTATACCCATTCACACCGCTTCGACCTTGACAAGATGTACTACAAGGTGAAGAATATGAATCTTCATTCCCCACACGTGCACTCTCACCATGGTTCTCATAAGCTTTGCGAAGGGAGGGGTTATACCTTACTCCAATTCTAGGTTCGAAATGGGAAGTGTAAGACTCCTCATATGCCCCAACTTCATCATAAGAACTATCATAAGGTCCTAAATCATCTCCATATCCACCATAAGAGCTAGGCACTTCATTCACCTCATTTTCTCCCTCAAAACCATAACCCTCAAATCTGCCCATGTCTTGATCATGACTTTATTCATAGCCCCCATAATCTACAACATCATCGTAGCCGTAAAATCCCTCACTACAATCATAGTCTCCCATGTTGTAGTCACAATAATACGAGGCTACCAAGATATGTTCCCTTTATATCACCTTGCACCTACAAAATGAACAAACAAGATTAGTAGTAAAAGCACCTCACCAACACTCGTATACACTCACCTTTGTGATCCTCACAATTGGAGCGGCGAATATTGAAAGTTGCTTATACTCCGGTAGTTAATAAGGTATCAATCACTACTTAGCGACCGGAATAGATTATTGTTTGATCGACTCAAGACACAAAATAAAATCTACTTATGAACTTGAATCAAAGAAGTTCAACGAATCAAAATGAGAAAAGCACACAAAGAACGAAAAACACGAAGAAAACGGATTCAAAAACCAACTCACAATCTAGTAGGTGATTACTAGTTGTTAATTAGTACTAGAATCAAGAAATGAAACTAAAGAAACAAGGAAATGAAACTTAGAATCTGAAATTTGAGCTTAAGCTATTTTGGTGAAGTGATGACATGGCAGTCCTTGGGGGTGACGTGGCAGCCTTTGGTTGGTTGATGTTTTCTTCTTTTTTTTTTTTTTTTTGGTCACAAATCTGAAATTTCAATATTCACACAACTTGTTATATGACAAGTGTTTTGGAGGGAAAGTAAAAGTCTTGTATTCTTTTCAACTTTTCAAACTCAAAAAGGTAAGATTTGACTATACTAATCCCACAAAACAAGGTTCCGTGTTTTAAGGAAAAGTGGTTGTCAAGTCTAGAAAGTGATGGGTGCAAGTCTTTCACCAACAACCTTTTGACTTTGGTCTTAGCCCCTTTTGGATCTATTCTATACCTTTGTTGTCTTAAGTTGTAAGAATAGATGAAGAACAAGATGAACACCACAACAACCTTCAAGAACACAACATCAACTTCTTCAAGAACATAACACAAAACCACCAATTGTCATCAACAACATACAACCTACGGTCCACTTTTCAAGTCACCACAACAATGGTCAATATTTTAAGCTCAACTCTTAGATCTAGACACCTTAGTGTTGGTGAGAAAGAAAGCAACACTAGAAACACACTAAACAAGCAAAATAACACCTAGATCTAAACATACAACAACATTCTCGGTTTTGTCTTCAATGGACAGATTTCAGATTTTTTTTTTTTTTTTTTTTTGTTTAATCCGAGAACAAGCCCAAGATGGGTTGTGTTGGAACACAACCGGTCTTGCTCTGATACCAAATGATACAATAACAAACCCACAACACAAGATTTCCCACGAAATCAGCAACAAGGGAAACAAAAGACCCAAAAATCAGCAAGTTGAACAACAATGCTAGTGAATCGAAAGAGCCCCACACGGCTTCACTAGACTTCAAGAGTACAAACACAACAACAACAAGATAAATAAAGTAAGATAGATAGCTTGACATATGAGATTACAAGAAATAGGAACCAAACCGTGTATCAAACGATAAGACCCCTAAGACCCACAAGAACAACACCAAACTCTTACGGTGACCGCTAAGGGAATCAACTCCGCCTTACAACCACCATTTCTAAGCAATGATCAATAATGGCTTTTCCAAGCCCTACACTACTTGGCTTTCCAAGCCCTACACTACACTCTCAAAGAGAGAAGAAGAAGTCTTTCAAATATCCATCATCAACTCCCTAGAAAATAAGACTAATGAAGTCTATTTATAACTATTACATCAATGACCAAACTACCCTTAATGAAAAGGGGCTCCTATGGAGTGTAAAGAAAAGACACAAAAAGACCAAAACACCCTTAATAAGGGCTGGTCATGGAGTGTAAGGACTCCTTCTTCACACTTCAACCCTTGCAATCCTTTGGAGCCTCGGGTAGTCATCAAGGCAAGCCTCCAAGCAACCTTCCACACACGAAAGTGCTTTATTAAGTGTCCAAAATGACTTCCCCATGCATACTCTCGGGCCTTCAAGGTGTCCAAAATCAGATTCTCCATGTGTTGGCCACGAATGATGGCATCAAAAGTTATGATGGCCATTTGTCTTGTATCACAAATGATGCAAGTGCATTTCAAGGTATCACACTAGGTGCAATGTATCTTCTATCAAAGTGACCTTTCGACTGCATTCTCTATTCTTGTAGCTATTAATACTAGATACTGAAATTCAGATTGATACTAAAATGACTTCTTCATCTAACAGAAGTTCAAAAAGTTACTCTAGGGACATTTTTGGGTATGCCTTTGCAACTGGCTAAAGTTAAAGAGTCGATATTTAGTAAGCATTCTTTATAATAATGGCATAACCTATGTCACCTTTTCTTCTAATACTTACATATTTCATATTCTTATAATATCAGGGAACATTAGTCAACTCATCTGTCCATTCTATGGTATTTAAATGGTGTTCTCCTTTATTTCATATGTAACTAATTACTCTCCTTCTAGTGATTAGTTGACACTATACCTTCCTCTACTCTAAATATTCTAATAGATCATAACTTACGTCTAGCCCCTCAACATTTTCAATCTTAATCTTTAGTCTTATCCTATTCTATAACCAAAACATAGATCACAATTGGACACTATTATACATATACTCTTATATGAAACAATTAAAACACTTATCCTCTGAATTTTCTATCCATAAAAGGAGCACACTTTTTATCCTATTTGGGGTGGTCATTTGCACATATCTAATAATTTTGGTTATTAACATACCTAAGATGATGAATAAGCATCTGAGCTTAATCGATCAACTAAGAGTATCTCTAGTCAATACCATTGTGGTATATTCAATTACTCTATGCTACTTCCACATCCTTTACCTAATACAAAACTAAATCAACAACTTCAATTTCTAATACATGTATAGCCCTAAAATTTTTAGAGATATTGCTGACAAAGCTCTAAATATCTTCTATAGGATTAAATTATTTAACCACTAGAGAATTCATGTTTGAGTAAATCTCGGACTCATGAACTGGTCACATTCTCCAAAGAAGTTGTACTAGGGAATGTTGCACCCCATTTTTGTGACTAGGTAACCATTTATAATGTAGCATATGAATGACCATGTTATGTCTCGCTCAGATTAACCAAGATGTTACAAGTGGTACAAATGCAACTGTAGATGCAAGTAATGTAGAAACCTGTACAAGCCATTCTCTAAATTTTAATAACATGAAACCTTTCACTGAAGATTGCCTCATGGGAAATACTTATGCATGCCTTTTGCCACCTTTGATCCTAGTTGTAGTAGACATAATTTGTATGACTTAAATCATAGTATGAGTTGGAATAGACTTCTTAATTTAGCTTATTGGATGATCTAGATTATGAAAGAAGGTCACATTTCCTAAATATCCAACCAGACCCATAATTATAAATGTGGCGTGCAACACATTCATAAGTAAGGCTCTACTAGACACGACTTTGTAGACTCCCTAGGATGACCTGATCTTATACCACTTGATACGGGTGGGGCAAGCTCCACAAGTACACGACCTTTCACACGAAGCCAAGCTCGGGAGTTACAAAAACTCCAAGCCTTGTTCATGCAAATGGCCGTGTGTGAGTTGGTCATTGAACCTCCAAAGGATCTAAATGTTTTAAGTGTGAAGTGGGACCTTGAAGTGTAATAAACTTACACTCCAAGGGGGCGGCAGCATAGAGAAGGGTAAGCTAGTCTTTTTGGCTTCATTTTACCTTGTAATATAAATAGAACACATTAGGGTTATTTTGAGTAGTTCTTCCATTTTGATATTTGAATCACAAGACTTGTAACACTTAGGGTTCTCTTTCTCTCTCAAAAAAAGTCCACAAAGGAGAGAGATACTTGTGTTGTATCTTGGCTAGAAACAAGGATCTTGAGGTCATTGAGTTCCTCTTGGTCTAAGTAAGAACTTGGTGTTTATATTCAATAGTCTTAGGGTCCTTTCTTGATGTTAGGGTTCTTAGTCTCTTGAATATTATATGTCAAGTTATCTATCTTTTTATTATCTTGTTGTTGTTGTCTTTGAGATCTTGAAGTCTAGTGAAGCCGTATGGGGCTCTTTCGATTCACTAGCATTGTGTTCAACTTGTTAAATCTTGTGTTTGTTGGATTCTCTTGTTGTTGTGTGGCTGGATTTCGTGGCTGGTTGCTGCATATTGTGTGTTGTGGACTTGATCTTGTATCATTTGGTATCAAAGCAAGACCGGTTGTGTTCCAACACAACCCATCTTGGGCTTGTTCTCGGATTAAACAAAACAAAAAAAAAATAATCTGAAATCTGTCCATTGAAGACAAAACCGAGAATGTTGTTGTATGTTTAGATCTAGGTGTTATTTTGCTTGTTTAGTGTGTTTCTAGTGTTGGCTTCTTTCTCACCAACACTAAAGTGTCTAGATCTAAAAGTTGAGCTTGAAAACTTGACCATTGTTGTGGTGACTTGAAGTGGCTGAAAGTTGTATGTTGTTGATGACAAAAATTGGTGGTTGTGTGTTATGTGCTTGAAGAAGTTGATGAAGGTTGTTGAGGTGTTCATCTTTTTAAACTTGTTCATCTTATTCATCTTGTTGTGTTCAAGTTGCAACACAAGTCATAAAGTTGTTGGTGAAAGACTTGCACCCATCACCTCCTAGTCTTGTCAACCACTCTTCCCTAATTCAAGGAGCCTTGTTTTGTGGGATTAGTTAGTCAAACCTCACCTTTTTGAGTTTGAAAAGGTTGAAAGACTACAAGACTTTTACTTTCCCTCCAAAACACATTGTCATCTATAACAAGTTGTGTGAGTATTGAAAAATTTCAGATTTGAGATAAAAAAAAAAAAGAACAAGGAAGAAGCAAAAACGTGTGGGACCACTTACATGCTGCCACGTCACTATAAGCTCAACTTTGGATATTCTTTTAGTTGCTAATTGTTGATTCTTGGTTTCCTTTACTTGGTTCTAGAACTAATTAACAAACTAGTACATTCCTACTAGGTTGTCGATTAGTCCTTTGAATCCGTTTGTTCGTGTCAACGATTACTTGAGTGCCTTTTATCTTTTGAATACGTTGCTGATTTTTGGTTCTAGTCCGACAAGAATTCTTTGAGTCTTCAAACAAGAATCCACTCCGGATAAGAGCTTACTCATACCTTAAAGGATTCACGGTTACTAGCCAATTTACAACACTTGTGGAACACAAGCGTGTGGTGATCTAAAGAGTATAATACCTTGACAATGGAAGGGACCACGTCCCATAACGTGGATACTAATGCACTTGACTCTATGAGGGTCACTCTTGAGGCCGTTACCCGGACACTTGATGATACGGATGGGACAAGCTGTCCAACAAGTACCCGACCATTCACACGAAGTCAAGCTCGGGAGTTACAAAAACTCCAAGCCGTATTCATGCAAATGGCCGTGTGTGAGTTGGTTATTGAACCACCTAAGGGTCTAAATGTTTTAAGGTGTGAAGATGGGCCTTGAAGTGTAATGTTTTTACACTCCATGGCCGGCTGCTCCACATGGCCCATAAGGTCATTTTTGTCTTTCATTTGGCTTGTAATATAAATAGACAAGCCTAGAATTATTTTGCCTTAGTTTTCTCATTGTAATTTCAAGACAAAGACTTGTAATATTTCACTTTCTCTCTCTCTTCCATTGAGAGGCAGATTCGGCCACAAGCTTGCTAGAAGGAAGCTTGTGTTGTGTTTTGGCTAGAAACTAGGGTCTTGAGGTCATTGAGTTCCTCTTGGTCCAAGTAAGAGCTTGGTGTTTATATTCAATAGTCTTAGGGTCCTCTCTTGATGTTAGGGTTCTTAGTCTCTTGAATATTATATGTCAAGTTATCTATCTTTTCATTATCTTGTTGTTGTTGTCTTTGAGATCTTGAAGTCTAGTGAAGCCGTGTGGGCTCTTTCGATTCACTAGCATTGTTGCTTACTTGTTAATCTTGTGTTTGTTGGGTTTCCTTGTTGGTGTTGCTGAAATCTTGTGATACATACTTGATCTTGTATCATTTGGTATCAAAGCAAGACCGGTTGTGTTCCAACACAACCCATCTTGGGCTTGTTCTTGGATTAAACAAAAAAAAAAAAAAAAAATTTCTGAAATCTGTCCATTGTAGACCAAAACCGAGAATGATGTTGTATGTTTAGATCTAGGTGTTATTTTGCTTGTTTAGTGTGTTTCTAGTGTTGGTTTCTTTCTCACCAACACTAAAGTGTCTAGATCTAAAAGTTGAGCTTGAAAAAAAACTTGATCCTTGTTGTGGTGACTTGAGGTGGCCGAAAGTTGTATGTTGTTGATGACAAAAAAATTGGTGGTTGTGTGTTATGTGCTTGAAGAAGTGGATGAAAAGTTGTTGAGGTGTTCATCTTTTAAAAACTTGTTCATCTTGTTCATCTTGTTGTGTTCAAGTTGCAAGACAAGTCATAAAGTTGTTGGTGAAAAGACTTGCACCCATCACTTCCTAGTCTTGCCAACCACTCTTCCCTAATTCAAGGAGCCTTGTTTTGTGGGACTAGTTAGTCAAACTTCACCTTTTTTGAGTTTGAAAAGATTGAAAGACTACAAGACTTTTACTTTCCCTCCAAAACACATTGTCATCTAAAACAAGTTGTGTGAATATGAAAAAAATTTCAGATTTGAGATAAAAAAAAAAAAAAAAAAAAAAAGAGAACAAGGAAGAAACAAAAACGTGTGGGCCCAAGGCCAATTGCATGCTGCCACGTCATCCCTAAGCTCAACTTTGGATAATTTTCTAGTTTCTAATTGTTCATTCTTAGTTTCCTTACTTGGTTCTAGAACTAGTTAACAAACTAGTATAGTCCTACTAGATTGTCAATTAGTCCTTTGAATTCGTTTGTTCGTGTCAACGTTTACTTGAGTGCTTTTATCTTTTGAACACGTTGTTGTTTTTGGTTCTAGTCCTACAAGAATTCTTTGAGTCTTCAAACAAGAATCCACTCCGAATAAGAGCTTACTCATACCTTAAAGGATTCACGGTTACTAGCCAATTTACAACACTTGTGGAACTCAAGCGTGTGGTGATCTAAAGAGTATAATACCTTGACAATGGAAGGGGCCACGTCCCATAACGTGGATACTAATGCACTTGACTCTATGAGGGTCGCTCTTGAGGCCGTTACTCGGACACTTGAAAGGTTGAATTTGGACTTTGGGGCCGTGAGAGGGGACTTGGCAGCCATCAAGGGAGAAGTGTCGACTATTAGTGGGAGATTAGAACAAGTGGAGAGTCAAAGGAACTCTCGTCCTTCTACTCCTCTACATGTCTCAACCAATGGACAAGATAGGACTTCCTCCGCAACCATCACCCCCGAAACAGTCCACCAAATGCTAAATGCACCCCAAGCTCCACTAAATGCCGCAAGCCAAACCACCTATTTTCCTCCAAACCGTGACCCCAATAGACCAACGCATTTCCAGAATTCCCAAACCCCGCATGAGGGATTTGGACGTCAAATTCCACCACTAAATCCGAACCTTCCATTCCAAGCTCCATTAAACCAAAGACCACCACCTCCACAAAATCCAATACCCCCAAATCAAATTCCAAATAACCAAAACCGACCAGCCCACCTTGAGGAGTATGGTAGGGAGGAGTATGACGGGTACGGGGCCTTTGATGATACTTATATGAGGGAGGAGGAGGTGAGAGGGGGCAGAGGAGTTCAACGGAGATACCGTGGATATGAAGAAAGAGGAAACCGACACCATGAGAGAGATGTAGGCATCAACACCATCAAGTTGAGTCTACCGCTCTTTAAGGGTGAGAGTGACCCCGAGGCATACTTAGCTTGGGAATCGGCTTGTGACAAAGTCTTCCAAGTTAATGATCTCTCGGAAGAAAAGAAAGGAAGTTATGCTATAGCTCACTTTGAGGGTTATGCTAACACTTGGTGGGAGTACGTCAAGCGGTTTGGTAATGCACTAGTTGACGGGCAGCCACCACCTTGGTATCGATTGAGATACTTGATGAGGCAAAGGTACCTCCCCGAGAGTTATCGCCATGAATTGCTTGCAAGGTTGTACAACTTACGTCAAGGTAACAAAAGTGTGATGGCATACTTTGATGAGTTTCAACAACTCATGTTAAACCTTGACCATCGTGGGGAGCAAATCAGTCATGATGTCATCCGGTTCAAGTGTGGATTGAACAAGGAGATCTCCACTCATTTGACACTTCACAAGTTTGATACCGTTGAGGGTATTTTCCAAGCGGCTATTGAGGTTGAAAAAGAGCTAAAGGAGAGGTCGTCGTTTAAGGCAAGGGTACCAGCCCCCTCGGGTTGGTCCAAAAACAAGGGGCAATCCAGCCTTCCAAGGCTGCCCGAGCCCAAGGCCGACCCCAAACTTCCTCCAAAACAAGAAGCTCACAAGTACCCTAACCCAAAAGGATTCCAATGTTTCAAGTGCCAAGGTTGGGGACATAAAGCCAATGAGTGTCCAAACCGACGCAATGTGATCCTTCGGGAAGGGAGGGTGTATTACCTTGGTGAAGAGATGGATCTTGAGAAGAGTGAAGATGAGGCCGAGCCTCAAGATGGAGAGGAACCCGAGAATGGGCCATATGATGATGAGGGCGAAGATGTTTACCCTCAAGAAGGGGAGTGTGTGGTTCCCAACTTTGTGGTTAGGCGCGTCATGATTAGTAAGGCGATAGATGACCCTAGTCAAAGGGAGAATCTATTCCATACTAAATGTCTTGTAAAGGGAAGTGTGTGCACCTTGGTGATTGATAGTGGTAGTTGCACAAATGTTGTTAGTATGGCTACGGTTAACTTCTTGAAGTTACCAACTACCCCGCACACTAGTCCCTACAAGCTACAATGGTTGAATGACTGTGGTGAACTAAAGGTCACAAGGCAATGTATGATACGTTTTAAGGTGGGAAACTACCAAGATGAAGTGCTTTGTGACGTGATACCAATGCAAGCGTGTCACTTGTTGTTAGGTAGACCTTGGCAATATGATAGGTCTACCAAACACGATGGGAGGACCAATCGATATACACTTGAGAAGGATGGCCGAAAGGTCACACTTCACCCGCTTTCACCCTCCCAAGTAAATGAGTGGCACCAAAAGATGAGAGAGTTGAAGGAAAAGGGGAAGAAATCCGAAAGAGAAGAAGAGGGAAGGGAAACCGTGGTTGGGGCAGTAGGGTCACCCGTGACTGCCTCAACTTCAAAGGGGGCTGAAAACGTGGTGATGTTAGCTAGAAAGAAGGAACTCTTCGTGGACCATGATGTGGGCACACCTATGTTGCTTTTGGCTCATTGTTTAAATACTAACCCCGCTAATTCTTCCATTTCCCCTTTGATTTCTTGTGTGTTGCAGGATTATGAAGATGTATTTCCTAAAGAACTTCCGCAAGGATTGCCCCCACTTCGGGGAATTGAGCACCAAATTGATTTGGTGCCGGGTTCACAACTTCCAAACAAACCAGCCTATAGGAGCAATCCCATGGACACTAAGGAGCTTGAGAGACAAGTTGAGGAACTTCTCAACAAGGGATACATCAAAGAAAGTATGAGTCCTTGTGCTGTTCCGGTGCTTTTGGTACCAAAGAAAGACGGAACTTGGCGCATGTGCGTCGATTGTAGAGCCATCAACAAAATCACTATAAGGTATCGTCATCCAATCCCTAGACTAGATGATATGTTAGATGAGCTCCATGGCTCTTGTTTGTTTTCTAAGGTGGATCTTAGGAGTGGCTATCACCAAATTCGCATGCAACCCGGTGATGAGTGGAAGACCGCATTCAAGACCAAATTCGGTCTATATGAGTGGCTGGTCATGCCCTTTGGCCTTACCAATGCTCCTAGCACCTTTATGAGGCTAATGAATCATGTAATGAAGCCTTATATTGGGAAGTTTGTGGTGGTTTACTTTGATGATGTGTTGGTATATAGTAAATCTATTGATGATCATGTGATGCATTTGAGGTGTGTGTTTGAGGTGCTCCGAAAGGAGAAGTTGTATGCCAACATGGAGAAGTGTTCTTTTGGTGTTGATAAAGTGATTTTCTTGGGTTTTGTCGTGAGCTCAAAGGGTGTGGAAGTGGACGAATCCAAGATAGACTCTATACGAAGTTGGCCAATCCCTAAAACTATTGGAGAAATCCAAAGTTTTCATGGATTAGCAAGCTTTTATAGGAGGTTTGTCAAAGGTTTTAGCTCCATAGCAGCACCCTTGACTGAGGTTATTAGAAAGGACCAACCCTTTAAGTGGGGTGATGAGCAAGCTAAGGCTTTTGAAGCCTTGAAAGCTATGCTCATCTCGGCGCCTTTGTTACAATTGCCCGATTTTGATAAAATGTTTGAAGTGGAGTGTGATGCTAGTAAGGTTGGCATCGGGGCTGTTTTAATGCAAGAAGGCAAGCCCGTCGCTTATTTTAGTGAAAAACTCAAAGGGGCAACTCTTAATTACTCGACTTATGATTTGGAGTTGTACGCCCTTGTTAGAGCCTTGGGCAATTGGCAGCATTATTTGTGGCCTAAGGAGTTTGTGATACGAACGGACCATGAATCGTTGAAACACCTTAAGAGCCAAGACAAGTTGAATAGGCGTCATGCTAAGTGGATTGAGTTTATTGAGACTTTCCCTTATGTAATTCATTACAAAAGGGGGAAGGAGAATGTTGTTGCTGATGCGTTGTCTAGAAAGCATGTGCTTGTTGCCACTTTGTCTTCGAAGTTGATGGGTTTTGAGAGTTTAAGAGAATTGTATCCCAAGGACCCTCACTTTGCTCCTATCTTTAGGGAATGCGAAGAATGGGGTAGGGACAAGTGGGATTCGGCTAGGGGTTCAAATCCCTATGCCAAGTTTGATGGTTACTTATTTAAAGGTAGACGATTGTGTGTACCCTCTAGCTCTTGGAGAGAATTGTTTGTGAGGGAAGCACATGATGGCGGTCTAATGGGTCATTTTGGGGTCGAAAAGACCCTCGGAATATTGGAGGAGCAATTCTATTGGCCCAAAATGCGCAAGGATGTGACTAGAACTTGTGGCCAATGTGTAGAATGCAAGAGAGCCAAATCTCGGCTCCTACCTCATGGGTTGTACACCCCGCTGCCCACTCCTCTACGTCCTTGGCTTGATATATCGATGGACTTTGTGTTAGGGCTGCCAAGGACTCGACGAGGCCGGGATAGTATCTTTGTTGTAGTTGACCGGTTTTCTAAAATGGCGCACTTTATTCCTTGCTCTAAGTGTGATGACGCCCCTAGCGTGGCCTCGTTATTTGTTGATAATGTTGTTAGATTGCATGGTGTCCCGAGGACCATTGTGAGTGATAGGGACTCTAAGTTCCTAAGCCACTTTTGGAAGTCCATGTGGGGTAGGCTTGGTACCAAGTTATTGTTCTCTACCTCTTGCCACCCACAAACCGATGGCCAAACGGAAGTAGTAAATAGGACTTTGGGTGCTATGCTACGTTCCATGGTTAAGGGAAAAATGACTTCTTGGGAGGAGCACTTACCATTGATTGAGTTTGCATATAACCGTGTCATACACTCAAGTACGGGAATGACTCCCTTTGAGTGTGTATACGGCCTCAACCCCCTCACCCCTTTGGATTTAACGCCTTTGCCAAGTGATCTCATGATTAGCTTAGAAGGAAGCAAGCGGGCAGATTCTATGAAGAAGTTACATGAGAAGGTGCGGCTTCAACTTGAGAAGAAAAACCAAGACATGGCAAGGAGGGCCAACAAGGGAAGAAAGAAAGTCATCCTTGAACCGGGAGATTGGGTGTGGGTGCATCTTCGGAGGGATCGGTTTCCATCCCAAAGAAAGTCCAAATTGATGCCGAGGGGTGATGGTCCATTCCAAGTGCTCGAGAAAATCAATGACAACGCCTACAAGATTGACCTTCCACCGGAATACCAAGTGCACCACACTTTTAACGTTTGTGATCTTTCTCTCGTGGAGGCGGTTGAAGACGACCAAGTGCTGAATTTGAGGCCAAATTCCTCTCAAGATGGAGAGGATGATACGGGTGGGACAAGCTGTCCAACAAGTACCCGACCATTCACACGAAGTCAAGCTCGGGAGTTACAAAAACTCCAAGCCGTATTCATGCAAATGGCCGTGTGTGAGTTGGTTATTGAACCACCTAAGGGTCTAAATGTTTTAAGGTGTGAAGATGGGCCTTGAAGTGTAATGTTTTTACACTCCATGGCCGGCTGCTCCACATGGCCCATAAGGTCATTTTTGTCTTTCATTTGGCTTGTAATATAAATAGACAAGCCTAGAATTATTTTGCCTTAGTTTTCTCATTGTAATTTCAAGACAAAGACTTGTAATATTTCACTTTCTCTCTCTCTTCCATTGAGAGGCAGATTCGGCCACAAGCTTGCTAGAAGGAAGCTTGTGTTGTGTTTTGGCTAGAAACTAGGGTCTTGAGGTCATTGAGTTCCTCTTGGTCCAAGTAAGAGCTTGGTGTTTATATTCAATAGTCTTAGGGTCCTCTCTTGATGTTAGGGTTCTTAGTCTCTTGAATATTATATGTCAAGTTATCTATCTTTTCATTATCTTGTTGTTGTTGTCTTTGAGATCTTGAAGTCTAGTGAAGCCGTGTGGGGCTCTTTCGATTCACTAGCATTGTTGCTTACTTGTTAATCTTGTGTTTGTTGGGTTTCCTTGTTGGTGTTGCTGAAATCTTGTGATACATACTTGATCTTGTATCACTTGAAAGGTTGAATTCAGAATTTGGGGCCGTGAGAGGGGACTTGGCAGCAATCAAGGGAGAAGTGTCGACTATTAGTGGGAGATTAGAACAAGTGGAGAGTCAAAGGAACTCTCGTCCTTCTACTCCTCTACATGTCTCTACCAATGGGCATGATAGGACTTCCTCCGCAACCATCACCCCCAAAACAGTCCACCAAATGCTAAATGCACCCCAAGCTCCACTAAATGCCGCAAGCCAAACCACATTTTTTCCTCCAAACCGTGACCCCACTAGACCAATACATTTCCAAGCTCCTCAAGTTCCACAAGAGGGATTTGGACGTCAAGTACCTCCATTAAATTCGAACCCTCCATTCCAAGCTCCATTAAACCAAAGACCACAAAATCCAATTCCTCCGAATCAAAATGCCCAAGCCCGACCAGCCCCCTTTGAAGGATATGGTAGAGAGGAGTATGAAGGATATGGAGCCTTTGATGATGCTTACATGAGGGAGGAGGAGATAAGAGGGGGTCGTGGAGAGCCAAGGAGATACCGAGGGTATGGAGATAGGGGAAACCGACACCAAGAGAGAGATGTAGGCATCAACACCATCAAGTTGAACCTACCCATCTTTAAAGGTGAAAGTGACCCCGAGGCCTACTTAACTTGGGAATCGGCTTGTGACAAAGTTTTCCAAGTTAATGATATCTCGGAAGAAAAGAAGGGTTGCTACGCTATAGCTCATTTCGAGGGTTATGCTAACACTTGGTGGGAGTATGTCAAGCGGTTTGGTAATGAACTAATTGATGGGCAGCCACCACCTTGGTATCGGTTGAGGTACTTGATGAGGCAACGATACCTTCCCGAGAGATATCGCCATGAGTTGCTTGCTAGATTGTATGGCTTGCGACAAGGTAGCAAGAGTGTGATGGCATATTTTGATGAGTTTCAACAACTCATGTTGAAACTTGATCATCGTGGGGAGCAAATCAGTCACGACATCATCCGGTTCAAGTGTGGGTTGAACAAAGAGATCTCCACTCATTTAACCCTTCACAAGTTTGAAACCGTTGACGGTATTTTCCAAGCGGCTCTTGAGATTGAAAGAGAACTTAAAGAGAGATCATCCTTCAAGGCAAGGGGACAAGCTCCCTCGGGTTGGCCCAAAAACAAGGACCAACCCGCCACTACGAGGCTGCCCGAGCCCAAAACAGTCCCCAAATTCCCTCCAAAACCAGAGGCTCACAAGTATCCTAACCCAAAGGGATTCCAATGTTTCAAGTGCCAAGGTTGGGGGCATAAGTCCAATGAATGTCCAAACCGACGCAATGTGATCCTACAGGAAGGGAGAGTGTATTACCTTGGTGAGGAGGTGGGTCCCGAAAGGGGAGAAGATGAGGCCGAGCCTCAAGATGGAGAGGAAACCGATGATGGACCACAAGATGATGATGGTGATGATGGTGAAGATGTTTATCCGCAAGAAGGGGAGTGTGTGGTTCCAAACTTTGTGGTTAGGCGTGTCATGATTAGTACGGCAGTAGATGACCCAAGCTAAAGGGAAAATCTCTTCCATACTAAATGTCTTTTAAAGGGGAGTGTGTGTACCTTGGTGATCGATAGTGGTAGTTGTACAAATGTTGTAAGTCATGCTATGGTAAACTTCTTGAAATTACCAACTACCCCGCACACTAGTCCTTACAAGTTACAATGGTTGAATGATTGTGGTGAATTAAGGGTCGCAAGGCAATGTGTGATACGGTTTAAGGTGGGAAACTACCACGATGAAGTGCTTTGTGATGTGATACCAATGCAAGCATGTCACTTGTTGCTAGGTAGACCATGGCAATATGATAGGTCTACCAAACACGATGGGAGGACCAATCGATATACACTTGAGAAGGATGGTCGAAAGGTTACACTTCACCCTCTTTCACCTTCCCAAGTAAATGAGTGGCATCAAAGGATGAGAGAACTGAAGGAAAAGGGAAAGAAATTCGAAAAGGGGGAGAATGGAGGGAATTCCGTAGGTGGGGCAGTGGGGTCATCCAAGGCTGCCTCAATGACAAAGGGGACGGGAAACATGGTGATGTTGGTTAGGAAGAAGGAACTCTTCGTGGATCATGATGAGGACACACCTATGTTACTCTTGGCTCATTGTTTTAATACTAACCCCACTAATTCTTCCATTTCTCCTTTGATTTCTTGTGTGTTGCAGGATAATGAGGATGTATTTCCTAAGGAACTTCCGCAAGGATTGCCTCCGCTTCGAGGAATTGAGCACCAAATTGATTTTGTGCCGGATCACAATTGCCAAACAAGCCGGCTTATAGGAGCAATCCTACGAACACCAAGGAATTGCAACGTCAAGTAGAGGAGCTCCTCAACAAAGGGTATGTCAAGGAGAGCATGAGCCCGTGTGCTGTTCCGGTGCTATTGGTGCCCAAAAAAGATGGAACATGGCGCATGTGTGTGGACTGCCGAGCCATCAACAAAATTACGGTAAAATATCGCCACCCTATTCCTCGGTTAGATGACATGCTAGATGAGTTGAATGGTTCATGTTTGTTTTCCAAGATTGATTTAAGGAGTGGCTATCACCAAATAAGAATGCAACCCGGTGATGAATGGAAAACCGCCTTCAAGACCAAGTTTGGTCTCTATGAATGGATGGTTATGCCATTCGGCCTAACAAATGCTCCAAGTACTTTTATGAGGCTAATGAATCATGTGATGAGGCCATTTATTGGGAAGTTTGTTGTTGTCTATTTTGATGATGTCTTGGTGTATAGTAAGTCTTTAGAAGAGCATGTGATGCATTTACAATGTCTGCTTGATGTCCTTAGAAAGGCAAAGTTGTATGCAAATCTGGAAAAGTGCTCTTTTGGCGTTAATGAAGTTGCTTTCTTGGGTTTTGTTGTTAGTTCAAGAGGGGTCGAAGTGGATGAATCCAAGATAAATGCTATCAAAAATTGGCCAATCCCTCAAGCCGTTGAAGAAGTAAGAAGCTTCCACGGGTTGGCTAGTTTTTATAGAAGGTTTGTCAAAGGATTTAGCACCATAGCAGCCCCCTTGACCGAGGTCATTCCGAAAGAACAACCCTTCAAGTGGGGTGTCGAGCAAGCTAAGGCATTTGAAGCCTTGAAAGCGATGCTCATCTCCGCACCCTTGTTACAATTGCCCAACTTTGATAAGACCTTCGAGGTCGAGTACGATGCGAGTAAAGTAGGCATAGGGGCTGTTTTGATGCAAGAATTGAAACCCATTGCTTACTTTAGCGAAAAGCTCAAAGGAGCAACTCTAAACTACTCCACGTATGATTTAGAGTTGTATGCCTTGATTAGAGCCTTGGCCACTTGGCAACACTACTTATGGCCTAAGGAGTTCGTGATCCGAACGGACCATGAATCCTTAAAGCATCTTCGGGCCCAAGACAAGCTTAACAAATGGCATACCAAATGGATTGAGTTCCTTGAGACCTTCCCTTATGTTATCCAATACAAAAGGGGTAAGGACAACGTAGTAGCCGATGCTTTGTCTAGAAAACATGTGCTTGTGTCCACTTTGTCAACAAAATTGATGGGTTTTGAGAGTTTAAGAGAGTTGTATCCCAAGGACCCTCACTTTGCTCCTATCTTTAGGGAATGTGAAGAATTGGGTAGGGACAAGTGGGGTTCGGCTAGGGGTTCAAATCCCTATGCCAAGTTTGATGGTTACTTATTTAAAGGTAGACGATTGTGTGTGCCTTCTAGCTCTTGGAGAGAGTTGTTTGTGAGGGAAGCACACGATGGCGGTCTAATGGGTCATTTTGGGGTCGAAAAGACCCTCGGAATATTGGAGGAGCAATTCTATTGGCCCAAAATGCGCAAGGATGTGGCTAGGATTTGTGGCCAATGCGTAGAATGCAAGAGAGCCAAATCTCGGCTCCTCCCTCACGGGTTGTACACCCCGCTGCCCACTCCTCTACGTCCTTGGCTTGATATATCTATGGACTTTGTGTTGGGGCTGCCAAGGACTCGACGAGGTCGGGATAGTATTTTTGTTGTAGTCGACCGGTTTTCTAAAATGGCGCACTTTATTTCTTGCTCTAAGTGTGATGATGCCCCTAGCGTGGCCTCGTTATTTGTTGATAATGTTGTTAGATTGCATGGTGTCCCGAGGACCATTGTGAGTGATAGGGACTCTAAATTCCTAAGCCACTTTTGGAAGTCTATGTGGGGTAGGCTTGGTGCCAAGTTGTTATTCTCTACGTCTTGCCACCCACAAACCGATGGCCAAACGGAAGTAGTAAATAGGACTTTGGGTGCTATGCTACGTTCCATGGTTAAGGGAAAAATGACTTCTTGGGAAGAGCACTTGCCATTGATTGAGTTTGCCTATAACCGTGTCATACACTCAAGTACAGGAATGACTCCCTTTGAGTGTGTATATGGCCTCAACCCCCTCACCCCTTTGGATTTAACGCCTTTGCCAAGTGATCTCATGATTAGCTTAGATGGAAGCAAGCGGGCAGATTCTATGAAGAAGTTACATGAGAAGGTGCGGCTTCAACTTGAGAAGAAAAACCAAGACATGGCAAGGAGGGCAAACAAGGGAAGAAAGAAATTCATTCTTGAACCGGGAGATTGAGTGTGGGTGCATCTTCGGAAGGATCGGTTTCCATCTCAAAGAAAGTCCAAATTGATGCCTAGGGGTGACGGGCCTTTCCAAGTACCTGAGAGGATCAATGACAACGCCTACAAGATTGACCTTCCACCGGAATACCAAGTGCACCACACTTTCAACGTTTGTGATCTCTCTCTCGTGAGTGCGGTGGACAATGACCAAATGCTGAATTTGAGGTCAAATTCCTCTCAAGATGGAGAGGATGATACGGGTGGGGCAAGCTCCACAAGTACACGACCTTTCACACGAAGCCAAGCTCGGGAGTTACAAAAACTCCAAGCCTTGTTCATGCAAATGGCCGTGTGTGAGTTGGTCATTGAACCTCCAAAGGATCTAAATGTTTTAAGTGTGAAGTGGGACCTTGAAGTGTAATAAACTTACACTCCAAGGGGGCGGCAGCATAGAGAAGGGTAAGCTAGTCTTTTTGGCTTCATTTTACCTTGTAATATAAATAGAACACATTAGGGTTATTTTGAGTAGTTCTTCCATTTTGATATTTGAATCACAAGACTTGTAACACTTAGGGTTCTCTTTCTCTCTCAAAAACAGTCCACAAAGGAGAGAGATACTTGTGTTGTATCTTGGCTAGAAACAGGGATCTTGAGGTCATTGAGTTCCTCTTGGTCTAAGTAAGAACTTGGTGTTTATATTCAATAGTCTTAGGGTCCTTTCTTGATGTTAGGGTTCTTAGTCTCTTGAATATTATATGTCAAGTTATCTATCTTTTTATTATCTTGTTGTTGTTGTCTTTGAGATCTTGAAGTCTAGTGAAGCCGTGTGGGGCTCTTTCGATTCACTAGCATTGTGTTCAACTTGTTAAATCTTGTGTTTGTTGGATTCTCTTGTTGTTGTGTGGCTGGATTTCGTGGCTGGTTGCTGCATATTGTGTGTTGTGGACTTGATCTTGTATCACCACTTCTGTCACTCCTCAAATTCCATTGAAACGGATAGGTACCAAATGCCCTAAATTCCCGAGAGAACCAACTTATACATTATGCTTACTATGCATGTAACTGTGATAATTATAAGGCTTTGACAATTATAGGTAAGATTCCTTGATAAAAGACCAACATAGATAGGCCCCCATAATGGATATACATGACTTGGCCATTGAGGCCTTAATTACTAGAAAATAAGACACAAAGCACTTTACTTTAACAATAGTTTACAAAGAATCTAAAAGATAGATAACTTAGCTTAGGTCAAAACAGGAACCCACCATACCCTTAACTATAATACAATATCAAAATATATGCTAAAGACTCGACAAAGCCTTGAATCAACCAGGAGCTCACCAAAAGCTGTTGAGTATCATGTGCTTCTATTGGGGAGAACTATTAGCTAGAGTATCTATTCCTATGGCATAAAACACAGTGTGCCCTAACATCAGTATGAAAGAATGTACTGAATATGTAAGGCATAAAGTAATCATATATAAAATAGGAGCTCAAATGAAAGTAGGTTCAAATGTATAGATAATGATAGAAGACCACCTTTGCTTGCACTTATGGAATCGTGTACGCTACATTCTTTTCTTTACTTTTCTCTTCTTTTTTTTATAAACTTTGTAAGGCACGTGATAAAAATGACCAGTTGATCAGTGGTTGAAGAGGATGATCCATGCTAGGCATTTTAACCCTTGGGATACGGTCCTCATAAATACATTGATTGGGATCGGTCCATGCTAGATATTAACCCCTGATACGGGTGGGACAAGCTGTCCAACAAGTACCCGACCATTCACACGAAGTCAAGCTCGGGAGTTACAAAAACTCCAAGCCTTATTCATGCAAATGGCCGTGTGTGAGCTGGTCATTGAACCACCTAAGGATTTAAATGTTTTAAGGTGTGAAGATGGGCCTTGAAGTGTAATAAACTTACACTCCAAGGCCTCCATGGCCGGCTGCTCCAACATAGCCCATATGGTCATTTTTGTCTTTCATTTGGCTTGTAATATAAATAGACAAGCTTAGAATTATTTTGCCTTAGTTCACTCATTATATTTTTGAAGACAAAACTCTTGTAACACTAAGGACTTGATACGGGTGGGACAAGCTGTCCAACAAGTACCCGACCATTCACACGAAGTCAAGCTCGGGAGTTACAAAAACTCCAAGCTTTATTCATACAAATGGTCGTGTGTGAGTTGGTCATTGAACCACCTAAGGATCTAAATGTTTTAAGGTGTGAAGATGGGCCTTGAAGTGTAATAAACTTACACTCCAAGGCCTCCATGGCCGGCTGCCCAACATGGCCCATATGGTCATTTTTGTCTTTCATTTGGCTTGTAATATAAATAGACAAGCTTAGAATTATTTTGCCTTAGTTTTCTCATTGTAATTTTAAGACAAAGGCCTTGTAATATTTCTCTCTCTCTCTCTTCCATTGGGAGGCAGAATTTCGGCCAAGCTCCAAGAGTGAAGCTTGTGTTGTGATTTGGCTAGAAACAAGGATCTTGAGGTCATTAAGTTCCTCTTGGTCTAAGTAAGAACTTGGTGTTTATATTCAATAGTCTTAGGGTCCTCTCTTGATGTTAGGGTTCTTAGTCTCTTGAATATTATATGTCAAGTTATCTATCTTTTATTATCTTGTTGTTCTTGTCTTTGAGATCTTGAAGTCTAGTGAAGCCGGGTGGGGCTCTTTCGATTCACTAGCATTTGTGTTGGTTGCTGTTTTTGTTGTTGTTGTTGTTGGAATCTTTGTGTTGTGGACTTGATCTTGTATCATTTGGTATCAGAGCAAGACCGGTTGTGTTCCAACACAACCCATCTTGGGCTTGTTCTCGGATTAAACAAAAAAAAAAAAAAAAAAAAAATCTGAAATCTGTCCATTGAAGACAAATCCGAGAATGTTGTTGTATGTTTAGATCTAGGTGTTATTTTGCTTGTTTAGTGTGTTTCTAGTGTTGCTTTCTTTCTCACCAACACTAAAGTGTCTAGATCTAAAAGTTGAGCTTGAAAACTTGACCATTGTTGTGGTGACTTGAAGTGGTTGAAGGTTGTATGTTGTTGATGACAAAATTGGTGGTTGTGTGTTATGTGCTTGAAGAAGTTGATGAAGGTTGTTGAGGTGTTCATCTTTTAAAACTTGTTCATCTTGTTCATCTTGTTGTGTTCAAGTTGTAAGACAAGTCATAGAGTTGTTGGTGAAAGACTTGCACCCATCACTTCCTAGTCTTGTCAATCACTCTTCCCTAATTCAAGGAGCCTTGTTTTGTGGGACTAGTTAGTCAAACCTAACCCTTTGAGTTTGAAAGGTTGAAAATACTACAAGACTATTATTTTTCCCTCCAAAATGATACAAGATCAAGTCTACAACACAAAGATTCCAACAACAACAACAACAAAACAGCAAACCAACACCAATGCTAGTGAATCGAAAGAGCCCCACACGGCTTCACTAGACTTCAAGATCTCAAAGACAACAACAACAAGATAGTAAAAGATAGATAACTTGACATATAATATTCAAGAGACTAAGAACCCTAACATCAAGAAAGGACCCTAAGACTATTGAATATAAACACCAAGTTCTTACTTAGACCAAGAGGAACTCAATGACCTCAAGATCCTTGTTTCTAGCCAAAACACAACACAAGCTTCACTCTAGCAAGCTTGGCCGAAATCTGCCTCCCAATGGAAGAGAGAGAGAGAGAGAAATATTACAAGTCTTTGTCTTGAAATTACAATGAGAAAACTAAGGCAAAATAATTCTAAGCTTGTCTATTTATATTACAAGCCAAATGAGAGACAAAAATGACCATATGGGCCATGTTGGGCAGCCGGCCATGGAGGCCTTGGAGTGTAAGTTTATTACACTTCAAGGCCCATCTTCACACCTTAAAACATTTAGATCCTTAGGTGGTTCAATGACCAACTCACACACGGCCATTTGCATGAATAAAGCTTGGAGTTTTTGTAACTCCCGAGCTTGACTTCGTGTGAATGGTCGGGTACTTGTTGGACAGCTTGTCCCACCCGTATCATCCTCTCCATCTTGAGAGGAATTTGACCTCAAATTCAGCACTTGGTCATCTTCAACCGCCTCCACGAGAGAAAGATCACAAACGTTAAAAGTGTGGTGCACTTGATATTCCGGTGGGAGGTCAATCTTGTAGGCGTTGTCATTGATTTTCTCGAGTACTTGGAATGGACCATCACCCCTCGGCATCAATTTGGACTTTCTTTGGGATGGAAACCGATCCCTCCAAAGATGCACCCACACCCAATCTCCCGGTTCAAGGATGACTTTCTTTCTTCCCTTGTTGGCCCTCCTTGCCATGTCTTGGTTTTTCTTCTCATGTTGAAGCCGCACCTTCTCATGTAACTTCTTCATAGAATCTGCCCGCTTGCTTCCTTCTAAGCTAATCATGAGATCACTTGGCAAAGGCGTTAAATCCAAAGGGGTGAGGGGGTTGAGGCCGTATACACACTCAAAGGGAGTCATTCCCGTACTTGAGTGTATGACACGGTTATATGCAAACTCAATCAATGGTAAGTGCTCTTCCCAAGAAGTCATTTTTCCCTTAACCATGGAACGTAGCATAGCACCCAAAGTCCTATTTACTACTTCCGTTTGGCCATCGGTTTGTGGGTGGCAGGACGTAGAGAATAATAACTTGGTACCAAGCCTACCCCACATGGACTTCCAAAAGTGGCTTAGGAACTTAGAGTCCCTATCACTCACAATGGTCCTCGGGACACCATGCAATCTAACAACATTATCAACAAACAACGAGGCCACGCTAGGGGCGTCATCACATTTAGAGCAAGGAATAAAGTGCGCCATTTTAGAAAACCGGTCAACTACAACAAAAATACTATCCCGGCCTCGTCGAGTCCTTGGCAGCCCTAACACAAAGTCCATAGATATATCAAGCCAAGGACGTAGAGGAGTGGGCAGCGGGGTGTACAACCCATGAGGTAGGAGCCGAGATTTGGCTCTCTTGCATTCTACACATTGGCCGCAAATCCTAGCCACATCCTTGCGCATTTTGGGCCAATAGAATTGCTCCTCCAATATTCCGAGGGTCTTTTCGACCCCAAAATGACCCATTAGACCGCCATCGTGTGCTTCCCTCACAAATAATTCTCTCCAAGAGCTAGAAGGTACACACAATCGTCTACCTTTAAATAAGTAACCATCAAACTTGGCATAGGGATTTGAACCCCTAGCCGAATCCCACTTGTCCCTACCCAATTCTTCACATTCCCTAAAGATAGGAGCAAAGTGAGGGTCCTTGGGATACAATTCTCTTAAACTCTCAAAACCCATCAATTTTGATGACAAGGTGGACACAAGGACATGTTTTCTAGACAAAGCATCGGCCACTACATTGTCCTTACCCTTTTTGTATTGGATAACATAAGGGAAGGTCTCAAGAAACTCAATCCATTTGGCATGCCGTTTGTTAAGCTTGTCTTGGGCCCGAAGATGCTTTAAAGATTCATGGTCCGTTCGGATCACGAACTCCTTGGGCCATAAGTAGTGTTGCCAAGTGGCCAAGGCTCTAATCAAGGCATACAACTCTAAATCATACGTGGAGTAGTTTAGAGTTGCTCCTTTGAGCTTTTCGCTAAAGTAAGCAATGGGTTTCAAATCTTGCATCAAAACAGCCCCTATGCCTACTTTACTTGCATCGGCCACTACATTGTCCTTACCCTTTTTGTATTGGATAAAATAAGGGAAGGTCTCAAGAAACTCAATCCATTTGGCATGCCGTTTGTTAAGCTTGTCTTGGGCCCGAAGATGCTTTAAAGATTCATGGTCCGTTCGGATCACGAACTCCTTGGGCTATAAGTAGTGTTGCCAAGTGGCCAAGGCTCTAATCAAGGCATACAACTCTAAATCATACGTGGAGTAGTTTAGAGTTGCTCCTTTGAGCTTTTCGCTAAAGTAAGCAATGGGTTTCAAATCTTGCATCAAAACAGCCCCTATGCCTACTTTACTTGCATCGCACTCGACCTCGAAGGTCTTATCAAAGTTGGGCAATTGTAACAACGGTGCGGAGATGAGCATAGCTTTCAAGGCTTCAAATGCCTTAGCTTGCTTGACACCCCACTTGAAGGGTTGTTCTTTCCGAATGACTTCGGTCAAGGGGGCGGCTATGGTGCTAAATCCTTTGACAAACCTTCTATAAAAACTAGCCAACCCGTGGAAGCTTCTTACTTCTCCAACATTTTGTGGGGTTGGCCAATTTTTGATAGCATCTATCTTGGATTCATCCACTTCGACCCCTCTTGAACTAACAACAAAACCCAAGAAAACAACTTCATTGACACCAAAAGAGCACTTTTCCAGATTTGCATACAATTTTTCCTTCCTAAGGACATCAAGCACACATTGTAAATGCATCACATGCTCTTCTAAGGACTTGCTATACACCAAGACATCATCAAAGTAGACAACAACAAACTTTCCAATAAATGGCCTCATCACATGATTCATTAGCCTCATAAAAGTACTTGGAGCATTTGTTAGGCCGAATGGCATAACCATCCATTCATAGAGACCAAACTTGGTCTTGAAGGCGGTTTTCCATTCATCACCGGGTTGCATTCTTATTTGGTGATAGCCACTCCTTAAATCAATCTTGGAAAACAAACATGACCCATTCAACTCATCTAGCATGTCATCTAACCGAGGAATAGGGTGGCGATATTTTACCGTAATTTTGTTGATGGCTCGGCAGTCCACACACATGCGCCACGTTCCATCTTTCTTTGGCACTAATAGCACCGGAACAGCACACGGACTCATGCTCTCCTTGACATACCCTTTGTTGAGGAGCTCCTCAACTTGACGTTGCAATTCCTTGGTGTCCGTAGGATTGCTCCTATAAGCCGGCTTGTTTGGTAATTGTGATCCCGGCACAAAGTCAATTTGGTGCTCAATTCCCCGAAGCGGGGGCAATCCTTGCGGGAGTTCCTTAGGAAATACATCCTCATAATCCTGCAACACACAAGAAATCAAAGGGGAAATGGAAGAATTAGTGGGGTTAGCATTAAAACAATGAGCCAAGAGTAACATAGGCGTGTCCTCATCATGATCCACGAAGAGTTCCTTCCTCCTAACTAACATCACCATGTTTTCCGGCCCTTTTGACGTTGGGGCAGCCTTGGATGACCCCACTGCCCCACCTACGGAATTCCCTCCCCTTTCTCCCTTTTCGGATTCCTTTCCCTTTTCCTTCAATTCCCTCATCCTTTGATGCCACTCATTTACTTGGGAAGGCGAAAGCGGATGAAGAGTAACCTTTCGGCCATCCTTCTCAAGTGTATACCGATTGGACCTCCCATCATGCTTAGTAGACCTATCATATTGCCAAGGTCTACCTAGCAACAAATGACATGCTTGCATTGGTATCACGTCACAAAGCACTTCATCGTGGTAGTCTCCCACCTTAAACCGTATCACACATTGCCTTGCGACCCTTAACTCACCACAATCATTCAACCATTGTAACTTGTAAGGACTAGTGTGCGGAGTAGTTGGTAACTTCAAGAAGTTTACCATAGCATGACTTACAACATTTGTACAACTACCACTATCAATCACCAAGGTACACACACTTCCCTTTACAAGACATTTAGTATGGAATAGATTTTCCCTTTGGCTTGGGTCATCTATTGCCTTACTAATCATGACGCGCCGAACCACAAAGTTTGGGATCACACACTCCCCTTCTTGCGGATAAACATCTTCACCATCATCACCACCATCATCAAGTGGTCCATCCTCGGTTTCCTCTCCATCTTGAGGCTCGACCTCTTCTTCTCCCCGTTCGGGACCCACCTCTTCACCAAGGTAATATACTCTCCCTTCCCGTAGGATCACATTGCGTCGGTTTGGACATTCATTGGCCTTATGTCCCCAACCTTGGCACTTGAAACATTGGAATCCCTTTGGGTTAGGATACTTGTGAGCCTCCGGTTTTGGAGTCAATTTGGGGACTGTTTTGGTCTCGGGCAGCCTAGTAGTGGCGGGTTGGTCCTTGTTTTTGGGCCAACCCGAGGGGGCTTGTCCCCTTGTCTTGAAAGATGATCTCTCCTTAAGTTCCCTTTCAATCTCAAGAGCCGCTTGGAAAATACCGTCAACGGTTTCAAACTTGTGAAGGGTTAAATGAGTGGAGATATCTTTATTCAACCCACACTTGAACCGGATGATGTCGTGGCTGATTTGCTCCCCACGATGATCAAGCTTCAACATGAGTTGTTGAAACTCATCAAAATATGCCATCACACTCTTGTTACCTTGACGCAAACCATACAATCTAGCAAGCAACTCATGGCGATATCTCTCGGGAAGGTATCGTTGCCTCATCAAATACCTCAATCGATACCAAGGTGGTGGCTGCCCATCAATGAGTTCATTACCAAACCGCTTGACATACTCCCACCAAGTGTTAGCATAACCCTCAAAATGAGCTATAGCATAGCAACCCTTCTTTTCTTCCGAGATGTCATTAACTTGGAAAACTTTGTCACAAGCCGATTCCCAAGCTAAGTAGGCCTCGGGGTCACTATCACCTTTAAAGATTGGTAGGTTTAACTTGATGGTGTTGATGCCTACATCTCTCTCTTGGTGTCGGTTTCCCCTATCTCCATACCCTCGGTATCTCCTTGGATCTCCACGACCCCCTCTTATCTCCTCCTCCCTCATGTAATCATCATCAAAGGCTCCATACCCTTCATACTCCTCTCTACCATATCCTTCAAAGGGGGCTGGTCGGGCTTGGGCATTTTGATTCGGAGGAATTGGATTTTGTGGCCTTTGGTTTAATGGAGCTTGGAATGGAGGGTTCGGATTTAGTGGAGGGACTTGACGTCCAAATCCCTCTTGTGGAACTTGAGGAGCTTGGAAACGTATTGGTCTAGTGGGGTCACGGTTTGGAGGAAAAAGGGTGGTTTGGCTTGCGGCATTTAATGGAGCTTGGGGTGCATTTAGCATTTGGTGGACTGTTTCGGGGGTGATGGTTGCGGAGGAAGTCCTATCATGCCCATTGGTAGAGACATGTAGAGGAGTAGAAGGATGAGAGTTCCTTTGACTCTCCACTTGTTCTAATCTCCCACTAATAGTCGACACTTCTCCCTTGATTGCTGCCAAGTCCCCTCTCACGGCCCCAAATTCCGAATTCAACCTTTCAAGTGTCCGGGTAACGGCCTCAAGAGTGACCCTCATAGAGTCAAGTGCATTAGTATCCACGTTATGGGACGTGGCCCCTTCCATTGTCAAGGTATTATACTCCTTAGATCACCACACGCTTGAGTTCCACAAGTGTTGTAAATTGGCTAGTAACCGTGAATCCTTTAAGGTATGAGTAAGCTCTTATCCGGAGTGGATTCTTGTTTGAAGACTCAAAGAATTCTTGTCGGACTAGAACCAAAAACAACAACGTGTTCAAAAGATAAAAGCACTCAAGTAAACGTTGACACGAACAAACGAATTCAAAGGACTAATTGACAATCTAGTAGGAATGTACTAGTTTGTTAATTAGTTCTAGAATCAAGTAAGGAAACTAAGAATCAACAATTAGAAACTAGAAAATTATCCAAAGTTGAGCTTAGGGGTGACGTGGCAGCATGCAATTGGCCTTGGGCCCACACGGTATATATATAACTTATATGTATTTTTTTATTTTTTTTCACAAATCTGAAAATCAATATTCATACAACTTGTGAAGGATGACAATGTGTTTTGGAGGGAAAAATAATAGTCTTGTAGCCTTTTTCAACCTTTCAAACTCAAAGGGTTAGGTTTGACTAACTAGTCCCACAAAACAAGGCTCCTTGAATTAAGGAAGAGTGGTTGGCCAACTAGGAAGTGATGGGTGCAAGTCTTTCACCAACAACTTTATGACTTGTCTTGCAACTTGAACACCACAAGATGAACAAGATGAACAAGTTTAAAAGATGAACACCTTACAACTTTCATCAACTTCTTCAAGCACATAACACACAACCACCAATTTTTTTGTCATCAACAACATACAACTTTCAACCACTTCAAGTCACCACAACAATGGTCAAGTTTTCAAGCTCAACTTTTAGATCTAGACACTTTAGTGTTGGTGAGAAAGAAACCAACACTAGAAACACACTAAACAAGCAAAATAACACCTAGATCTAAACATACAACAACATTCTCGGATTTGTCTTCAATGGACTGATTTTCCGATTTTTTTTTTTTTTTTTTGTTTAATCCGAGAACAAGCCCAAGATGGGTTGTGTGGGAACACAACCGGTCTTGCTTTGATACCAAATGATACAAGATCAAGTCTACAACACAAAGATTCCAACAACAACAACAACAAAACAGCAAACCAACACCAATGCTAGTGAATCGAAAGAGCCCCACACGGCTTCACTAGACTTCAAGATCTCAAAGACAACAACAACAAGATAGTAAAAGATAGATAACTTGACATATAATATTCAAGAGACTAAGAACCCTAACATCAAGAAAGGACCCTAAGACTATTGAATATAAACACCAAGTTCTTACTTAGACCAAGAGGAACTCAATGACCTCAAGATCCTTGTTTCTAGCCAAAACACAACACAAGCTTCACTCTAGCAAGCTTGGCCGAAATCTGCCTCCCAATGGAAGAGAGAGAGAGAGAGAAATATTACAAGTCTTTGTCTTGAAATTACAATGAGAAAACTAAGGCGAAATAATTCTAAGCTTGTCTATTTATATTACAAGCCAAATGAGAGACAAAAATGACCATATGGGCCATGTTGGGCAGCCGGCCATGGAGGCCTTGGAGTGTAAGTTTATTACACTTCAAGGCCCATCTTCACACCTTAAAACATTTAGATCCTTAGGTGGTTCAATGACCAACTCACACACGGCCATTTGCATGAATAAAGCTTGGAGTTTTTGTAACTCCCGAGCTTGACTTCGTGTGAATGGTCGGGTACTTGTTGGACAACTTGTCCCACCCGTATCACAAAACACATTGTCATCCTTCACAAGTTGTATGAATATTGATTTTCGGATTTGTGAAAAAAAAAAATAAAATAGAATCTACATATAAGTTATATAGACGAACCGTGTGGGCCCAAGACCAATTGCATGCTGCCACGTCACCCCTAAGCTCAACTTTGGATAATTTTCTAGTTTCTAATTGTTGATTCTTAGTTTCCTTACTTGGTTCTAGAACTAATCAACAAACTAGTACATTCCTACTAGATTGTCAATTAGTCCTTTGAATTCGTTTGTTCGTGTCAACGTTTACTTGAGTGCTTTTATCTTTTGAATACGTTGCTATTTTTGGTTCTAGTCCAACAAGAATTCTTTGAGTCTTCAAACAAAAATCCACTCCGGATAAGAGCTTACTCATACCTTAAAGGATTCACGGTTACTAGCCAATTTACAACACTTGTGGAACTCAAGCGTGTGGTGATCTAAAGAGTATAATACCTTGACAATGGAAGGGACCACATCCCTTAACGTGGATACTAATGCACTTGACTCTATGAGGGTCACTCTTGAGGTCGTTACCCGGACACTTGAGAGGTTGAATTCGGAGTTTGGGGCCGTGAGAGGGGACTTGGCAGCAATCAAGGGAGAGGTGTCGACTATTAGTGGGAGGTTAGAACAAGTGGAGAGTCAAAGGAACTCTCGTCCTTCTACTCCTCTACATGTTTCTACCAATGGGCATGATAGGACTTCCTCCGCAACCATCACCCCCGAAATAGTCCACCAAATGCTAAACGCACCTCAAGCTCCACTAAATGCCGCAAGCCAAACCACCTTTTTACCTCCTAACCGTGGCCCCAATAGACCAACGCATTTCCAGAATTCCCAAGTTCCGCATGAGGGATTTGGACGTCAAATTCCACCACTAAATCCGAACCTTCCATTCCAAGCTCCATTAAACCAAAGACCACCACCTCCACAAAATCCAATACCCCCAAATCAAATTCCAAATATCCAAAACCGACCAGCCCACCTTGAGGAATATGGTAGGGAGGAGTATGAAGGGTACGGGGCCTTTGATGATACTTACATGAGGGAGGAGGAGGTGAGAGGGGGCAGAGGAGTTCAACGGAGGTACCGTGGATATGAAGAAAGAGGAAACCGACACCATTAGAGGGATGTAGGCATCAACACCATCATGTTGAGTCTACCTTTCTTTAAGGGTGAAAGTGACCCCGAGGCATACTTAGCTTGGGAATCGGCTTGTGACAAAGTCTTCCAAGTTAATGATATCTCGGAAGAAAAGAAAGGAAGTTATGCTATAGCTCACTTTGAGGGTTATGCTAACACTTGGTGGGAGTACGTCAAGCGGTTTGGTGATGAACTAGTGGATGGGCAGCCACCACCTTTGTATCGGTTGAGGTACTTGATGAGGCAACGATACCTTCCCGAGAGATATCACCATGAGTTGCTTGCTAGATTGTATGGCTTGCGTCAAGGTAACAAGAGTGTGATGGCATATTTTGATGAGTTTCAACAACTCATGTTGAAACTTGATCATCGTGGGGAGCAAATCAGTCACGACGTCATCCGGTTCAAGTGTGGGTTGAACAAAGAGATCTCCACTCATTTAACACTTCACAAGTTTGAAACCGTCGACGGTATTTTCCAAGCGGCTCTTGAGATTGAAAGGGAACTTAAAGAGAGATCATCTTTCAAGGCAAGTGGACAAGCCCCCTCGGGTTGGCCCAAAAACAAGGACCAACCCGCCACTACAAGGCTGCCCGAGCCCAAAACAGTCCCCAAGATTCCTCCAAAACCGGAGGCTCACAAGTATCCTAACCCAAAGGGATTCCAATGTTTCAAGTGCCAAGGTTGGGGGCATAAGGCCAATGAATGTCCAAACCGACGCAATGTGATCCTACGAGAAGGGAGAGTGTATTATCTTGGTGAGGAGGTGGGTCCCGAAAGGGGAGAAGATGAGGCCGAGCCTCAAGATGGAGAGGAAGCCGAGGATGGACCACATGATGATGATGGTGATGATGGTGAAGATGTTTATCCGCAAGAAGGGGAGTGTGTGGTTCCAAACTTTGTGGTTAGGCGCGTCATGATTAGTAAGGCAATAGATGACCCAAGCCAAAGGGAAAATCTATTCCATACTAAATGTCTTGTAAAAGGGAGTGTGTGTACCTTGGTGATCGATAGTGGTAGTTGTACAAATGTTGTAAGTCATGCTATGGTAAATTTCTTGAAGTTACCAACTACCCCACACACTAGTCCTTACAAGTTACAATGGTTGAATGATTGTGGTGAGTTAAGGGTCGCAAGGCAATGTGTGATACGGTTTAAGGTGGGAAACTACCACGATGAAGTGCTTTGTGACGTGATACCAATGCAAGCATGTCATTTGTTGCTAGGTAGACCTTGGCAATATGATAGGTCTATTAAGCATAATGGGAGGTCCAATCGGTATACACTTGAGAAGGATGGCCGAAAGGTTACTCTTCATCAGCTTTCGCCTTCCCAAGTAAATGAGTGGCATCAAAGGATGAGGGAATTGAAGGAAAAGGGAAAGGAATTCGAAAAGGGAGAAAGGGGAGGGAATTCCGTAGGTGGGGCAGTTGGGTCATCCAAGGCTGCCCCAACGTCAAAAGGGCCGAAAAACATGGTGATGTTAGTTAGGAGGAAGGAACTCTTCGTGGATCATGATGAGGACACGCCTATGTTACTCTTGGCTCATTGTTTTAATGCTAACCCCACTAATTCTTCCATTTCCCCTTTGATTTCTTGTGTGTTGCAGGATTATGAGGATGTATTTCCTAAGGAACTTCCGCAAGGATTGCCCCCGCTTCGGGGAATTGAGCACCAAATTGACTTTGTGCCGGGATCACAATTACCAAACAAGCCGGCTTATAGGAGCAATCCTACGGACACCAAGGAATTGCAACGTCAAGTTGAGGAGCTCCTCAACAAAGGGTATGTCAAGGAGAGCATGAGTCCGTGTGCTGTTCCGGTGCTATTAGTGCCCAAGAAAGACGGAACGTGGCGCATGTGTGTGGACTGCCGAGCCATCAACAAAATTACGGTAAAATATCGCCACCCTACTCCTCGGTTAGATGACATGCTAGATGAGTTGAATGGGTCATGTTTGTTTTCCAAGATTGATTTAAGGAGTGGCTATCACCAAATAAGAGTGCAACCCGGTGATGAATGGAAAACCGCCTTCAAGACCAAGTTTGGTCTCTATGAATGGATGGTTATGCCATTCGGCCTAACAAATGCTCCAAGTACTTTTATGAGGCTAATGAATCATGTGATGAGGCCATTTATTGGAAAGTTTGTTGTTGTCTACTTTGATGATGTCTTGGTGTATAGCAAGTCCTTAGAAGAGCATGTGATGCATTTACAATGTGTACTTGATGTCCTTAGGAAGGATAAATTGTATGCAAATCTGGAAAAGTGCTCTTTTGGTGTCAATGAAGTTGTTTTCTTGGGTTTTGTTGTTAGTTCAAGAGGGGTCGAAGTGGATGAATCCAAGATAGATGCTATCAAAAATTGGCCAACCCCACAAAACGTTGGAGAAGTAAGAAGCTTCCACGGGTTGGCTAGTTTTTATAGAAGGTTTGTTAAAGGATTTAGCACCATAGCCGCCCCCATGACCGAAGTCATTCGGAAAGAACAACCCTTCAAGTGGGGTGTCGAGCAAGCTAAGGCATTTGAAGCCTTGAAAGCTATGCTCATCTCCGCACCGTTGTTACAATTGCCCAACTTTGATAAGACCTTCGAGGTCGAGTACGATGCAAGTAAAGTAGGCATAGGGGCTGTTTTGATGCAAGATTTGAAACCCATTGCTTACTTTAGCGAAAAGCTCAAAGGAGCAACTCTAAACTACTCCACGTATGATTTAGAGTTGTATGCCTTGATTAGAGCCTTGGCCACTTGGCAACACTACTTATGGCCCAAGGAGTTCGTGATCCGAACGGACCATGAATCTTTAAAGCATCTTCGGGCCCAAGACAAGCTTAACAAACGGCATGCCAAATGGATTGAGTTTCTTGAGACCTTCCCTTATGTTATCCAATACAAAAAGGGTAAGGACAATGTAGTGGCCGATGCTTTGTCTAGAAAACATGTCCTTGTGTCCACCTTGTCATCAAAATTGATGGGTTTTGAGAGTTTAAGAGAATTGTATCCCAAGGACCCTCACTTTGCTCCTATCTTTAGGGAATGTGAAGAATTGGGTAGGGACAAGTGGGATTCGGCTAGGGGTTCAAATCCCTATGCCAAGTTTGATGGTTACTTATTTAAAGGTAGACGATTGTGTGTACCCTCTAGCTCTTGGAGAGAATTATTTGTGAGGGAAGCACACGATGGCGGTCTAATGGGTCATTTTGGGGTCGAAAAGACCCTCGGAATATTGGAGGAGCAATTCTATTGGCCCAAAATGCGCAAGGATGTGGCTAGGATTTGCGGCCAATGTGTAGAATGCAAGAGAGCCAAATCTCGGCTCCTACCTCATGGGTTGTACACCCCGCTGCCCACTCCTCTACGTCCTTGGCTTGATATATCTATGGACTTTGTGTTAGGGCTGCCAAGGACTCGACGAGGCCGGGATAGTATTTTTGTTGTAGTTGACCGGTTTTCTAAAATGGCGCACTTTATTCCTTGCTCTAAATGTGATGACGCCCCTAGCGTGGCCTCGTTGTTTGTTGATAATGTTGTTAGATTGCATGGTGTCCCGAGGACCATTGTGAGTGATAGGGACTCTAAGTTCCTAAGCCACTTTTGGAAGTCCATATGGGGTAGGCTTGGTACCAAGTTATTATTCTCTACGTCCTGCCACCCACAAACCGATGGCCAAACGGAAGTAGTAAATAGGACTTTGGGTGCTATGCTACGTTCCATGGTTAAGGGAAAAATGACTTCTTGGGAAGAGCACTTACCATTGATTGAGTTTGCATATAACCGTGTCATACACTCAAGTACGGGAATGACTCCCTTTGAGTGTGTATACGGCCTCAACCCCCTCACCCCTTTGGATTTAACACCTTTGCCAAGTGATCTCATGATTAGCTTAGAAGGAAGCAAGCGGGCAGATTCTATGAAGAAGTTACATGAGAAGGTGCGGCTTCAATTTGAGAAGAAAAACCAAGACATGGCAAGGAGGGCCAACAAGGGAAGAAAGAAAGTCATCCTTGAACCGGGAGATTGGGTGTGGGTGCATCTTCGGAGGGATCGGTTTCCATCCCAAAGAAAGTCCAAATTGATGCCGAGGGGTGATGGTCCATTCCAAGTACTCGAGAAAATCAATGACAACGCCTACAAGATTGACCTCCCACCGGAATATCAAGTGCACCACACTTTTAACGTTTGTGATCTTTCTCTCGTGGAGGCGGTTGAAGATGACCAAGTGCTGAATTTGAGGTCAAATTCCTCTCAAGATGGAGAGGATGATACGGGTGGGACAAGCTGTCCAACAAGTACCCGACCATTCACACGAAGTCAAGCTCGGGAGTTACAAAAACTCCAAGCTTTATTCATACAAATGGCCGTGTGTGAGTTGGTCATTGAACCACCTAAGGATCTAAATGTTTTAAGGTGTGAAGATGGGCCTTGAAGTGTAATAAACTTACACTCCAAGGCCTCCATGGCCGGCTGCCCAACATGGCCCATATGGTCATTTTTGTCTTTCATTTGGCTTGTAATATAAATAGACAAGCTTAGACTTATTTTGCCTTAGTTTTCTTATTGTAATTTCAAGACAAAGGCCTTGTAATATTTCTCTCTCTCTCTCTTCCATTGGGAGGCAGAATTTCGGCCAAGCTCCAAGAGTGAAGCTTGTGTTGTGATTTGGCTAGAAACAAGGATCTTGAGGTCATTGAGTTCCTCTTGGTCTAAGTAAGAACTTGGTGTTTATATTCAATAGTCTTAGGGTCCTCTCTTGATGTTAGGGTTCTTAGTCTCTTGAATATTATATGTCAAGTTATCTATCTTTTATTATCTTGTTGTTCTTGTCTTTGAGATCTTGAAGTCTAGTGAAGCCGGGTGGGGCTCTTTCGATTCACTAGCATTTGTGTTGGTTGCTGTTTTTGTTGTTGTTGTTGTTGGAATCTTTGTGTTGTGGACTTGATCTTGTATCAGGACTTCTCTCTCACCATTGGAGAAGCTCCAAAACCGAAACTCATAAGTGGAGCTACACTTGTGTTGTATCTTGGCTAGAAACAAGGATCTTGAGGTCATTGAGTTCCTCTTGGTCTAAGTAAGAACTTGGTGTTTATATTCATTAGTCTTAGGGTCCTTTCTTGATGTTAGGGTTCTTAGTCTCTTGAATATTATATGTCAAGTTAACTATCTTTCATTATCTTGTTGTTGTTGTGTTTGTGATCTTGAAGTCTAGTGAAGCCGTGTGGGGCTCTTTCGATTCACTAGCACTTGTTGTTCAACTTGTTATTCTTGTGTTGGTGGGCTGATTTTCGTGGCTGGTTGTGCCTATTTGTGTGTTGTGGACTTGATCTTGTATCATTTGGTATCAAAGCAAGACCGGTTGTGTTCCAACACAACCCATCTTGGGCTTGTTCTCGGATTAAACAAAAATAAAAAATTCTGAAATCTGTCCATTGAAGAAAAAATCCGAGAATGTTGTTGTATGTTTAGATCTAGGTGTTATTTTGCTTGTTTAGTGTGTTTATAGTGTTGCTTTCTTTCTCACCAACACTAAAGTGTCTAGATCTAAAAGTTGAGCTTGAAGACTTGACCATTGTTGTGGTGACTTGAAGTGGTTGAAAGTTGTATGTTGTTGATGATAAAATTGGTGGTTGTGTGTTATGTGCTTGAAGAAGTTGATGAAGGTTGTTGAGGTGTTCATCTTTTAAAACTTGTTCATCTTGTTCATCTTGTGGTGTTCAAGTTACAAGACAAGTCATAAAGTTGTTGGTGAAAGACTTGCACCCATCACTTCCTAGTCTTGTCAACCACTCTTCCCTAAGACAAGTCATAAAGTTGTGGGACTAGTTAGTCAAACCTAACCCTTTGAGTTTGAAAGGTTGAAAAGACTACAAGACTATTATTTTTTCCCTCCAAAACACATTGTCATCCTACACAAGTTGTATGAATATTGATTTTCAGATTTGTGACACAAAAAAAAAAAAATATATAGAATCTACATATAAGTTATATAGACAAACCATGTGGGCCCAAGACCAATTGCATGCTGCCACGTCACCCCTAAGCTCAACTTTGGATAATTTTCTAGTTTCTAATTGTTGATTCTTAGTTTCCTTACTTGGTTCTAGAACTAATTAACAAACTAGTACATTCCTACTAGATTGTCAATTAGTCCTTTGAATTCGTTTGTTCGTGTCAACGTTTACTTGAGTGCTTTTATCTTTTGAATACGTTGCTATTTTTGGTTCTAGTCCTACAAGAATTCTTTGAGTCTTCAAACAAAAATCCACTCCGGATAAGAGCTTACTCATACCTTAAAGGATTCACGGTTACTAGCCAATTTACAACACTTGTGGAACTCAAGCGTGTGGTGATCTAAAGAGTATAATACCTTGACAATGGAAGGGACCACGTCCCATAACGTGGATACTAATGCACTTGACTCTATGAGGGTCACTCTTAAGGCCGTTACCCGGACACTTGAGAGGTTGAATTCGGAATTTGGGGCCGTGAGAGGGGACTTGGCAGCAATCAAGGGAGAGGTGTCGACTATTAGTGGGAGGTTAGAACAAGTGGAGAGTCAAAGGAACTCTCGTCCTTCTACTCCTCTACATGTTTCTACCAATGGGCATGATAGGACTTCCTCCGCAACCATCACCCCCGAAACAGTCCACCAAATGCTAAATTCACCTCAAGCTCCACTAAATGCCGCAAGCCAAACCACCTTTTTACCTCCTAACCGTGGCCCCAATAGGCCAACGCATTTCCAGAATTCCCAAGTTCCTCATGAGGGATTTGGACGTCAAATTCCACCACTAAATCCGAACCTTCCATTCCAAGCTCCATTAAACCAAAGACCACCACCTCCACAAAATCCAATACCCCCAAATCAAATTCCAAATATCCAAAACCGACCAGCCCACCTTGAGGAATATGGTAGGGAGGAGTATGAAGGGTACGGGGCCTTTGATGATACTTACATGAGGGAGGAGGAGGTGAGAGGGGGCAGAGGAGTTCAACGGAGATACCGTGGATATGAAGAAAGAGGAAACCGACACCATGAGAGGGATGTAGGCATCAACACCATCAAGTTGAGTCTACCTTTCTTTAAGGGTGAAAGTGACCCCGAGGCATACTTAGCTTGGGAATCGGCTTGTGACAAAGTCTTCCAAGTTAATGATATCTCGGAAGAAAAGAAAGGAAGTTATGCTATAGCTCACTTTGAGGGTTATGCTAACACTTGGTGGGAGTACGTCAAGCGGTTTGGTGATGAACTAGTGGATGGGCAGCCACCACCTTGGTATCGGTTGAGGTACTTAATGAGACAACGATACCTTCCCGAGAGATATCGCCATGAGTTGCTTGCTAGATTGTATGGTTTGCGTCAAGGTAACAAGAGTGTGATGGCATATTTTGATGAGTTTCAACAACTCATGTTGAAACTTGATCATCGTGGGGAGCAAATCAGTCACGACATCATCCGGTTCAAGTGTGGGTTGAACAAAGAGATCTCCACTCATTTAACCCTTCACAAGTTTGAAACCGTTGACGGTATTTTTGATACAAGATCAAGTCTACAACACAAAGATTCCAACAACAACAACAACAAAAACAGCAACCAACACGAAATGCTAGTGAATCGAAAGAGCCCCACCCGGCTTCACTAGACTTCAAGATCTCAAAGACAAGAACAACAAGATAATAAAAGATAGATAACTTGACATATAATATTCAAGAGACTAAGAACCCTAACATCAAGAGAGGACCCTAAGACTATTGAATATAAACACCAAGTTCTTACTTAGACCAAGAGGAACTCAATGACCTCAAGATCCTTGTTTCTAGCCAAAACACAACACAAGCTTCACTCTAGCAAGCTTGGCCGAAATCTGCCTCCCAATGGAAGAGAGAGAGAGAGAGAAATATTACAAGTCTTTGTCTTGAAATTACAATGAGAAAACTAAGGCAAAATAATTCTAAGCTTGTCTATTTATATTACAAGCCAAATGAAAGACAAAAATGACCATATGGGCCATGTTGGGCAGCCGGCCATGGAGGCCTTGGAGTGTAAGTTTATTACACTTCAAGGCCCATCTTCACACCTTAAAACATTTAGATCCTTAGGTGGTTCAATGACCAACTCACATACGGCCATTTGCATGAATAAAGCTTGGAGTTTTTGTAACTCCCGAGCTTGACTTCGTGTGAATGGTCGGGTACTTGTTGGACAGCTTGTCCCACCCGTATCATCCTCTCCATCTTGAGAGGAATTTGACCTCAAATTCAGCACTTGGTCATCTTCAACCGCCTCCACGAGAGAAAGATCACAAACGTTAAAAGTGTGGTGCACTTGATATTCCGGTGGGAGGTCAATCTTGTAGGCGTTGTCATTGATTTTCTCGAGTACTTGGAATGGACCATCACCCCTCGACATCAATTTGGACTTTCTTTGGGATGGAAACCGATCCCTCCGAAGATGCACCCACACCCAATCTCCCGGTTCAAGGATGACTTTCTTTCTTCCCTTGTTGGCCCTCCTTGCCATGTCTTGGTTTTTCTTCTCAAGTTGAAGCCGTACCTTCTCATGTAACTTCTTCATAGAATCTGCCCGCTTGCTTCCTTCTAAGCTAATCATGAGATCACTTGGCAAAGGTGTTAAATCCAAAGGGGTGAGGGGGTTGAGGCCGTATACACACTCAAAGGGAGTCATTCCCGTACTTGAGTGTATGACACGGTTATATGCAAACTCAATCAATGGTAAGTGCTCTTCCCAAGAAGTCATTTTTTCCTTAACCATGGAACGTAGCATAGCACCCAAAGTCCTATTTACTACTTTCGTTTGGCCATCGGTTTGTGGGTGGCAGGACGTAGAGAATAATAACTTGGTACCAAGCCTACCCCATATGGACTTCCAAAAGTGGCTTAGGAACTTAGAGTCCCTATCACTCACAATGGTCCTCGGGACACCATGCAATCTAACAACATTATCAACAAACAACGAGGCCACGCTAGGGGCGTCATCACATTTAGAGCAAGGAATAAAGTGCGCCATTTTAGAAAACCGGTCAACTACAACAAAAATACTATCCCGGCCTCGTCGAGTCCTTGGCAGCCCTAACACAAAGTCCATAGATATATCAAGCCAAGGACGTAGAGGAGTGGGCAGCGGGGTGTACAACCCATGAGGTAGGAGCTGAGATTTGGCTCTCTTGCATTCTACATATTGGCCGCAAATCCTAGCCACATCCTTGCGCATTTTGGGCCAATAGAATTGCTCCTCCAATATTCCGAGGGTCTTTTCGACCCCAAAATGACCCATTAGACCGCCATCGTGTGCTTCCCTCACAAATAATTCTCTCCAAGAGCTAGAGGGTACACACAATCGTCTACCTTTAAATAAATAACCATCAAACTTGGCATAGGGATTTGAACCCTAGCCGAATCCCACTTGTCCCTACCCAATTCTTCACATTCCCTAAAGATAGGAGCAAAGTGAGGGTCCTTGGGATACAATTCTCTTAAACTCTCAAAACCCATCAATTTTGATGACAAGGTGGACACAAGGACATGTTTTCTAGACAAAGCATCGGCCACTACATTGTCCTTACCCTTTTTGTATTGGATAACATAAGGGAAGGTCTCAAGAAACTCAATCCATTTGGCATGCCGTTTGTTAAGCTTGTCTTGGGCCCGAAGATGCTTCAAAGATTCATGGTCCGTTCGGATCACGAACTCCTTGGGCCATAAGTATTGTTGCCAAGTGGCCAAGGCTCTAATCAAGGCATACAACTCTAAATCATACGTGGAGTAGTTTAGAGTTGCTCCTTTGAGCTTTTCGCTAAAGTAAGCAATGGGTTTCAAATCTTGCATCAAAACAGCCCCTATGCCTACTTTACTTGCATCGCACTCGACCTCGAAGGTCTTATCAAAGTTGGGCAATTGTAACAACGGTGCGGAGATGAGCATAGCTTTCAAGGCTTCAAATGCCTTAGCTTGCTCGACACCCCACTTGAAGGGTTGTTCTTTCCGAATGACTTCGGTCAAGGGGGCGGCTATGGTGCTAAATCCTTTGACAAACCTTCTATAAAAACTAGCCAACCCGTGGAAGCTTCTTACTTCTCCAACGTTTTGTGGGGTTGGCCAATTTTTGATAGCATCTATCTTGGATTCATCCACTTCGACCCCTCTTGAACTAACAACAAAACCCAAGAAAACAACTTCATTGACACCAAAAGAACACTTTTCCAGATTTGCATACAATTTTTCCTTCCTAAGGACATCAAGCACACATTGTAAATGCATCACATGCTCTTCTAAGGACTTGCTATACACCAAGACATCATCAAAGTAGACAACAACAAACTTTCCAATAAATGGCCTCATCACATGATTCATTAGCCTCATAAAAGTACTTGGAGCATTTGTTAGGCCGAATGGCATAACCATCCATTCATAGAGACCAAACTTGGTCTTGAAGGCGGTTTTCCATTCATCACCGGGTTGCATTCTTATTTGGTGATAGCCACTCCTTAAATCAATCTTGGAAAACAAACATGACCCATTCAACTCATCTAGCATGTCATCTAACCGAGGAATAGGGTGGCGATATTTTACCGTAATTTTGTTGATGGCTCGGCAGTCCACACACATGCGCCACGTTCCGTCTTTCTTTGGCACTAATAGCACCGGAACAGCACACGGACTCATGCTCTCCTTGACATACCCTTTGTTGAGGAGCTCCTCAACTTGACGTTGCAATTCCTTGGTGTCCGTAGGATTGCTCCTATAAGCCGGCTTGTTTGGTAATAGTGATCCCGGCACAAAGTCAATTTGGTGCTCAATTCCGCGAAGCGGGGGCAATCCTTGCGGAAGTTCCTTAGGAAATACATCCTCATAATCCTGCAACACACAAGAAATCAAAGGGGAAATGGAAGAATTAGTGGGGTTAGCATTAAAACAATGAGCCAAGAGTAACATAGGCGTGTCCTCATCATGATCCACGAAGAGTTCCTTCCTCCTAACTAACATCACCATGTTTTCCGGCCCTTTTGACGTTGGGGCAGCCTTGGATGACACCACTGCCCCACCTACGGAATTCCCTCCCTTTTCTCCCTTTTCGGATTCCTTTCCCTTTTCCTTCAATTCCCTCATCCTTTGATGCCACTCATTTACTTGGGAAGGCGAAAGCGGATGAAGAGTAACCTTTCGGCCATCCTTCTCAAGTGTATACTGATTGGACCTCCCATCATGCTTAGTAGACCTATCATATTGCCAAGGTCTACCTAGCAACAAATGACATGCTTGCATTGGTATCACGTCACAAAGCACTTCATCGTGGTAGTTTCCCACCTTAAACCGTATCACACATTGCCTTGCGACCCTTAATTCACCACAATCATTCAACCATTGTAACTTGTAAGGACTAGTGTGCGGAGTAGTTGGTAACTTCAAGAAGTTTACCATAGCATGACTTACAACATTGGTACAACTACCACTATCAATTACCAAGGTACACACACTTCCCTTTACAAGACATTTAGTATGGAATAGATTTTCCCTTTGGCTTGGGTCATCTATTGCCTTACTAATCATGACGCGCCGGACCACAAAGTTTGGGATCACACACGCCCCTTCTTGCGGATAAACATCTTCACCATCATCACCACCATCATCAAGTGGTCCATCCTCGATTTCCTCTCCATCTTGAGGCTCGGCCTCTTCTTCTCCCCGTTCGGGACCCACCTCTTCACCAAGGTAATATACTCTCCCTTCCCGTAGGATCACATTGCGTCGGTTTGGACATTCATTGGCCTTATGTCCCCAACCTTGGCACTTGAAACATTGGAATCCCTTTGGGTTAGGATACTTGTGAGCCTCCAGTTTTGGAGTCAATTTGGGGACTGTTTTGGTCTCGGGCAGCCTAGTAGTGGCGGGTTGGTCCTTGTTTTTGGGCCAACCCGAGGGGGCTGGTCCCCTTGTCTTGAAAGATGATCTCTCCTTAAGTTCCCTTTCAATCTCAAGAGCCGCTTGGAAAATACCGTCAACGGTTTCAAACTTGTGAAGGGTTAAATGAGTGGAGATATCTTTGTTCAACCCACACTTGAACCGGATGATGTCGTGGCTGATTTGCTCCCCACGATGATCAAGCTTCAACATGAGTTGTTGAAACTCATCAAAATATGCCATCACACTCTTGTTACCTTGACGCAAACCATACAATCTAGCAAGCAACTCATGGCGATATCTCTCGGGAAGGTATCGTTGCCTCATCAAATACCTCAATCGATACCAAGGTGGTGGCTGCCCATCAATGAGTTCATTACCAAACCGCTTGACATACTCCCACCAAGTGTTAGCATAACCCTCAAAATGAGCTATAGCATAGCAACCCTTCTTTTCTTCCGAGATGTCATTAACTTGGAAAACTTTGTCACAAGCCGATTCCCAAGCTAAGTAGGCCTCGGGGTCACTATCACCTTTAAAGATTGGTAGGTTCAACTTGATGGTGTTGATGCCTACATCTCTCTCTTGGTGTCGGTTTCCCCTATCTCCGTACCCTCGGTATCTCCTTGGATCTCCACGACCCCCTCTTATCTCCTCCTCTCTCATGTAATCATCATCAAAGGCTCCATACCCTTCATCCTCCTCTCTACCATATCCTTCAAAGGGGGCTGGTCGGGCTTGGGCATTTTGATTCGGAGGAATTGGATTTTGTGGCCTTTGGTTTAATGGAGCTTGGAATGGAGGGTTTGGATTTAGTGGAGGGACTTGACGTCCAAATCCCTCTTGTGGAACTTGAGGAGCTTGGAAACGTATTGGTCTAGTGGGGTCACGGTTTGGAGGAAAAAGGGTGGTTTGGCTTGCGGCATTTAATGGAGCTTGGGGTGCATTTAGCATTTGGTGGACTGTTTCGGGGGTGATGGTTGCGGAGGAAGTCCTATCATGCCCATTGGTAGAGACATGTAGAGGAGTAGAAGGATGAGAGTTCCTTTGACTCTCCACTTGTTCTAATCTCCCACTAATAGTCGACACTTCTCCCTTGATTGCTGCCAAGTCCCCTCTCACGGCCCCAAATTCTGAATTCAACCTTTCAAGTGTCCGGGTAACGGCCTCAAGAGTGACCCTCATAGAGTCAAGTGCATTAGTATCCACGTTATGGGACGTGGCCCCTTCCATTGTCAAGGTATTATACTCCTTAGATCACCACACGCTTGAGTTCCACAAGTGTTGTAAATTGGCTAGTAACCGTGAATCCTTTAAGGTATGAGTAAGCTCTTATCCGGAGTGGATTCTTGTTTGAAGACTCAAAGAATTCTTGTCGGACTAGAACCAAAAAACAACAACGTGTTCAAAAGATAAAAGCACTCAAGTAAACGTTGACACGAACAAACGAATTCAAAGGACTAATTGACAATCTAGTAGGAATGTACTAGTTTGTTAATTAGTTCTAGAATCAAGTAAGGAAACTAAGAATCAACAATTAGAAACTAGAAAATTATCCAAAGTTGAGCTTAGGGGTGACGTGGCAGCATGCAATTGGCCTTGGGCCCACACGGTTTGTATATATATAACTTATATGTATTTTTTTTTTTTGTCACAAATCTGAAAATCAATATTCATACAACTTGTGAAGGATGACAATGTGTTTTGGAGGGAAAAATAATAGTCTTGTAGCCCTTTTCAACCTTTCAAACTCAAAGGGTTAGGTTTGACTAACTAGTCCCACAAAACAAGGCTCCTTGAATTAAGGAAGAGTGGTTGGCCAACTAGGAAGTGATGGGTGCAAGTCTTTCACCAACAACTTTATGACTTGTCTTGCAACTTGAACACCACAAGATGAACAAGATGAACAAGTTTAAAAAGATGAACACCTTACAACTTTCATCAACTTCTTCAAGCACATAACACACAACCACCAATTTTTTGTCATCAACAACATACAACTTTCAACCACTTCAAGTCACCACAACAATGGTCAAGTTTTCAAGCTCAACTTTTAGATCTAGACACTTTAGTGTTGGTGAGAAAGAAACCAACACTAGAAACACACTAAACAAGCAAAATAACACCTAGATCTAAACATACAACAACATTCTCGGATTTGTCTTTAATGGACTGATTTTCCGATTTTTTTTATTTTTTTTTTTGTTTAATCCGAGAACAAGCCCAAGATGGGTTGTGTGGGAACACAACCGGTCTTGCTTTGATACCAAATGATACAAGATCAAGTCTGTACACAAAGATTCCAACAACAACAACAACAAAAACAGCAACCAACACAAAATGCTAGTGAATCGAAAGAGCCCCACCCGGCTTCACTAGACTTCAAGATCTCAAAGACAAGAACAACAAGATAATAAAAGATAGATAACTTGACATATAATATTCAAGAGACTAAGAACCCTAACATCAAGAGAGGACCCTAAGACTATTGAATATAAACACCAAGTTCTTACTTAGACCAAGAGGAACTCAATGACCTCAAGATCCTTGTTTCTAGCCAAAACACAACACAAGCTTCACTCTAGCAAGCTTGGCCGAAATCTGCCTCCCAATGGAAGAGAGAGAGAGAGAGAAATATTACAAGTCTTTGTCTTGAAATTACAATGAGAAAACTAAGGCAAAATAATTCTAAGCTTGTCTATTTATATTACAAGCCAAATGAAAGACAAAAATGACCATATGGGCCATGTTGGGCAGCCGGCCATGGAGGCCTTGGAGTGTAAGTTTATTACACTTCAAGGCCCATCTTCACACCTTAAAACATTTAGATCCTTAGGTGGTTCAATGACCAACTCACATACGGCCATTTGCATGAATAAAGCTTGGAGTTTTTGTAACTCCCGAGCTTGACTTCGTGTGAATGGTCGGGTACTTGTTGGACAGCTTGTCCCACCCGTATCAATTTTCCAAGCGGCTCTTGAGATTGAAAGGGAACTTAAAGAGAGATCATCTTTCAAGGAAAGGGGACAAGCCCCCTCGGGTTGGCCCAAAAACAAGGACCAACCCGCCACTACAAGGCTGCCCGAGCCCAAAACAGTCCCCAAGATTCCTCCAAAACTGGAGGCTCACAAGTATCCTAACCCAAAGGGATTCCAATGTTTCAAGTGCCAAGGTTGGGGGCATAAGGCCAATGAATGTCCAAACCGACGCAATGTGATCCTACGGGAAGGGAGAGTGTATTATCTTGGTAAGGAGGTGGGTCCCGAAAGGGGAGAAGATGAGGCCGAGCCTCAAGATGGAGAGGAAGCCGAGGATGGACCACATGATGATGATGGTGATGATGGTGAAGATGTTTATCCGCAAGAAGGGGAGTGTGTGGTTCCAAACTTTGTGGTTAGGCGCGTCATGATTAGTAAGGCAATAGATGACCCAAGCCAAAGGGAAAATCTATTCCATACTAAATGTCTTGTAAAAGGGAGTGTGTGTACCTTGGTGATCGATAGTGGTAGTTGTACAAATGTTGTAAGTCATGCTATGGTAAATTTCTTGAAGTTACCAACTACCCCACACACTAGTCCTTACAAGTTACAATGGTTGAATGATTGTGGTGAGTTAAGGGTCGCAAGGCAATGTGTGATACGGTTTAAGGTGGGAAACTACCACGATGAAGTGCTTTGTGACGTGATACCAATGCAAGCATGTCATTTGTTGCTAGGTAGACCTTGGCAATATGATAGGTCTACTAAGCATGATGGGAGGTCCAATCGGTATACACGTGAGAAGGATGGCCGAAAGGTTACTCTTCATCCGCTTTCGCCTTCCCAAGTAAATGAGTGGCATCAAAGGATGAGGGAATTGAAGGAAAAGGGAAAGGAATCCGAAAAGGGAGAAAAGGGAGGGAGTTCCGTAGGTGGGGCAGTGGGGTCATCCAAGGCTGCCCCAACGTCAAAAGGGCCGGAAAACATGGTGATGTTAGTTAGGAGGAAGGAACTCTTCGTGGATCATGATGAGGACACGCCTATGTTACTCTTGGCTCATTGTTTTAATGCTAACCCCACTAATTCTTCCATTTCCCCTTTAATTTCTTGTGTGTTGCAGGATTATGAGGATGTATTTCCTAAGGAACTTCCGCAAGGATTGCCCCCGCTTCGGGGAATTGAGCACCAAATTGACTTTGTGCCGGGATCACAATTACCAAACAAGCCGGCTTATAGGAGCAATCCTACGGACACCAAGGAATTGCAACGTCAAGTTGAGGAGCTCCTCAACAAAGGGTATGTCAAGGAGAGCATGAGTCCGTGTGCTGTTTCGGTGCTATTAGTGCCAAAGAAAGACGGAACGTGGCGCATGTGTGTGGACTGCCGAGCCATCAACAAAATTACGGTAAAATATCGCCACCCTATTCCTCGGTTAGATGACATGCTAGATGAGTTGAACGGGTCATGTTTGTTTTCCAAGATTGATTTAAGGAGTGGCTATCACCAAATAAGAATGCAACCCGGTGATGAATGGAAAACCGCCTTCAAGACCAAGTTTGGTCTCTATGAATGGATGGTTATGCCATTCGGCCTAACAAATGCTCCAAGTACTTTTATGAGGCTAATGAATCATGTGATGAGGCCATTTATTGGAAAGTTTGTTGTTGTCTACTTTGATGATGTCTTGGTGTATAGCAAGTCCTTAGAAGAGCATGTGATGCATTTACAATGTGTGCTTGATGTCCTTAGGAAGGAAAAATTGTATGCAAATCTGGAAAAGTGCTCTTTTGTTGTCAATGAAGTTGTTCTCTTGGGTTTTGTTGTTAGTTCAAGAGGGGTCGAAGTGGATGAATCCAAGATAGATGCTATCAAAAATTGGCCAACCCCACAAAACGTTGGAGAAGTAAGAAGCTTCCACGGGTTGGCTAGTTTATATAGAAGGTTTGTCAAAGGATTTAGCACCATAGCCGCCCCCTTGATCGAGGTCATTCGGAAAGAACAACCCTTCAAGTGGGGTGTCGAGCAAGCTAAGGCATTTGAAGCCTTGAAAGCTATGCTCATCTCCGCACCGTTGTTACAATTGCCCAACTTTGATAAGACCTTCGAGGTCGAGTGCGATGCAAGTAAAGTAGGCATAGGGGCTGTTTTGATGCAAGATTTGAAACCCATTGCTTACTTTAGCGAAAAGCTCAAAGGAGCAACTCTAAACTACTCCACGTATGATTTAGAGTTGTATGCCTTGATTAGAGCCTTGGCCACTTGGCAACACTACTTATGGCCCAAGGAGTTCGTGATCCGAACGGACCATGAATCCTTATAGCATCTTCGGGCCCAAGACAAGCTTAACAAATGGCATGCCAAGTGGATTGAGTTTCTTGAGACCTTCCCTTATGTTATCCAATACAAAAAGGGTAAGGACAATGTAGTGGCCGATGCTTTGTCTAGAAAACATGTCCTTGTGTCCACCTTGTCGTCAAAATTGATGGGTTTTGAGAGTTTAAGAGAATTGTATCCCAAGGACCCTCACTTTGCTCCTATCTTTAGGGAATGTGAAGAATTGGGTAGGGACAAGTGGGATTCGGCTAGGGGTTCAAATCCCTATGCCAAGTTTGATGGTTACTTATTTAAAGGTAGACAATTGTGTGTACCCTCTAGCTCTTGGAGAGAATTGTTTGTGAGGGAAGCACATGGTGGCGGTCTAATGGGTCATTTTGGGGTCGAAAAGACCCTCGGAATATTGGAGGAGCAGTTCTATTGGCCCAAAATGCGCAAGGATGTGGCTAGGATTTGCGGCCAATGTGTAGAATGCAAGAGAGCCAAATCTCGGCTCCTACCTCATGGGTTGTACACCCCACTGCCCACTCCTCTACGTCCTTGGCTTGATATATCTATGGACTTTGTGTTAGGGCTGCCAAGGACTCGACGAGGCCGGGATAGTATTTTTGTTGTAGTTGACCGGTTTTCTAAAATAGCGCACTTTATTCCTTGCTCTAAATGTGATGACGCCCCTAGCGTGGCCTCGTTGTTTATTGATAATGTTGTTAGATTGCATGGTGTCCCGAGGACCATTGTGAGTGATAGGGACTCTAAGTTCCTAAGCCACTTTTGGAAGTCCATGTGGGGTAGGCTTGGTACCAAGTTATTATTCTCTACGTCCTGCCACCCACAAACCGATGGCCAAACGGAAGTAGTAAATAGGACTTTGGGTGCTATGCTACGTTCCATGGTTAAGGGAAAAATGACTTCTTGGGAAGAGCACTTACCATTGATTGAATTTGCATATAACCGTGTCATACACTCAAGTACGGGAATGACTCCCTTTGAGTGTGTATACGGCCTCAACCCCCTCACCCCTTTGGATTTAACGCCTTTGCCAAGTGATCTCATGATTAGCTTAGAAGGAAGCAAGCGGGCAGATTCTATGAAGAAGTTACATGAGAAGGTGCGGCTTCAACTTGAGAAGAAAAACCAAGACATGGCAAGGAGGGCCAACAAGGGAAGAAAGAAAGTCATCCTTGAACCAGGAGATTGGGTGTGGGTGCATCTTCGGAGGGATCGGTTTCCATCCCAAAGAAAGTCCAAAATGATGCCGAGGGGTGATGGTCCATTCCAAGTACTCGAGAAAATCAATGACAACGCCTACAAGATTGACCTCCCACCGGAATATCAAGTGCACCACACTTTTAACGTTTGTGATCTTTCTCTCGTGGAGGCGGTTGAAGATGACCAAGTTCTGAATTTGAGGTCAAATTCCTCTCAAGATGGAGAGGATGATACGGGTGGGACAAGCTGTCCAACAAGTACCCGACCATTCACACGAAGTCAAGCTCGGGAGTTACAAAAACTCCAAGCCTTATTCATGCAAATGGCCGTGTGTGAGCTGGTCATTGAACCACCTAAGGATTTAAATGTTTTAAGGTGTGAAGATGGGCCTTGAAGTGTAATAAACTTACACTCCAAGGCCTCCATGGCCGGCTGCTCCAACATGGCCCATATGGTCATTTTTGTCTTTCATTTGGCTTGTAATATAAATAGACAAGCTTAGAATTATTTTGCCTTAGTTCACTCATTATATTTTTGAAGACAAAACTCTTGTAACACTAAGGACTTCTCTCTCACCATTGGAGAAGCTCCAAAACCGAAACTCACAAGTGGAGCTACACTTGTGTTGTATCTTGGCTAGAAACAAGGATCTTGAGGTCATTGAGTTCCTCTTGGTCTAAGTAAGAACTTGGTGTTTATATTCATTAGTCTTAGGGTCCTTTCTTGATGTTAGGGTTCTTAGTCTCTTGAATATTATATGTCAAGTTAACTATCTTTCATTATCTTGCTGTTGTTGTGTTTGTGATCTTGAAGTCTAGTGAAGCCGTGTGGGGCTCTTTCGATTCACTAGCACTTGTTGTTCAACTTGTTATTCTTGTGTTGGTGGGCTGATTTTCGTGGCTGGTTGTGCCTATTTGTGTGTTGTGGACTTGATCTTGTATCAACCCCTAAGTTGCCACCCATAAATACATCAATTGGGATCAGCCCATTCTGGGTTTTTTCCCCTTGATCTGCCACCCATATATATGTGAATTCACTTTTAGGATCGACCCATGCTAGGCTCTTGGCCCTGGACCGCCACCCATGAAAATATGAATTAACTTTACTTTGTTTCTTTAATCTTTGAGTTGTTCTTTTGGTGGTCATAACATTTTTGAGTGGAACTATAGATATGTGAACAATATACTTGGGGAAGTTACAATGCCGTAGGAAACAAATGTAATTAAACATGATACTTAGGAACTTTTATAACTCAATGAACCACATTGGGCACAAAGCATATACCGAAAGAAGCCATGAAGACATGTGACAAGTAAGGTCATTAGGACATGCATCAAATGAGTCATTAAGCTGTATAACAAGTGTGCAAGTGACTCTACTTAACACATTGCTCATTTAAAACACATATAGACATTTCAAAAGGGGGCATACGTGTATTTCAAGTGGAGACGTGTAACTCCTCAAATAGAGAGTAAGGACTGTATAAGATGATACGATAGATAAACACTTAGTAGACGATATTAAAGAAAGGGGTGCATAAATATGTGAACTAATGAGCCATATGGATAGATCCAAAATAAGGAATGTGTACATTCCACGTAAGGACATATAAAATATATAATGGACAGAATGTGTATCCTATATATGAACACTAGTAACATGTGTAATATAGGATTTTATTAATTCAATGAACCTTATTTGACTTTAGGGGATAACTCTTGAAACTTGTTTCTTAGAGTACTTTTGTCCTACTAGTACTTGGAAGTATAAACACACCGGTATAGGATAATGAATACATATAGAAGTACTTTGACACATTTGTGAAACCATGAACCATAAGAAAAAAATCATTAACTACATTAGAGATTGTACACCATCAGTATTCTTTTACTATGAATATCACTTAGAAAGCTCACTTTGTTGGTTGTAAAACAAGAATAAGATTTCATGCCAAGGAATATGAGATAGAATAGCCTTACCTAACTCAATTCCCAATTCATACAACTTATGAAGTGTCAACTTATCCTTTAATGCAATAATCTTCATCAATATAAAATGTAAAGTAATAAGGCTAATATTAGCATTTAACCAACCAACTTGGGATGTTTCAACTTTTCATAACAGTAGCCTGGCAGTAAGCACGTAATTCTTCTAACTAGCGATGTTCTTTCACATATTCTGCCCGCTATAGTTATTTACATGATATTACCTTACTATGTGGTTTCATGGCACTCCCCAAGAATCAAAGAATATATATTTCATTACCTAACATAGGATGGGCAGCAAGTTTACACAATTTTCAATTAAAATTTATCGCTACACCCTTCATTTTTGCCCTTTAATAACATTAACCAATCATTTTCTAAGTTGAGCCACAACAGCCCAAACTTATCAGTACCGTTATACAACCCCCAACGTACCAACATAACCAGAAGACTTGAACTCATAAGTTTCAATGGCTGTTCCATGAGTTTTAATAAACAAGTATGTCTAGAATGCTCAAACAAGCATTTAATTAAAGGTGGAGGCAACACCTTACCTTGGTTGTCTTAAAATGATATTTTCCTTCAATTAATGTCTTAGTAACCTTCTCCAATACACAAAAATAGGAGAGTAAATTTAACACAAGCATCACATGAAAATAAGGGAAAGAACCAAAGCTTATAACATAAAATTCTTACCTTAATCTTAGGAAGAGAGGGACAGCACCTTAGCCGCCAACACTTATAGAACTCTCTACTTCACTCCCCTATAATAACTCTCTAATATGCTTAAATCCAGTAAGGAGAGAAGGTGATCTCATGGGTTGTTTTACAAGAAACAAGTTGACAAACACTTAGAACCCTAATGGGAAATTAGGACAGTTGTTTGGAGGAGAGAGGAGAGATCTTGATAGACTTAAGATTTGTATGAGAAAAATGATATATTTGCATCATATTTTTTCTCTTAAAGGACAGCTTTACTAACTCTTTTTTTTTTCTATATTTCTAGCCAACATTTGGCTTAATTTGAGCCACAAATTCTATGTAGGTGATGCACCTACTTGGCCATTTTAATTATTTCTTGTGGGTTTGGACAATTGGTCATTGTGATGCCATTCATCTCATTTTCTTTCACTTAGTTGGGCCAAAATTCATCAAATAGGTGATGGGTTTTCTTGGCTTAGTTGGTCAAAAGAGTCATAGTAGGTAATACACCTACTTAGTTCCTTAGGCTGGTCAATGAGTCAAAGTAGGTGACCTACTAGTTTAATTAGGTCAAGCAAGTAGCTCACTTATTTTATTTCATATTCCAAATCTTAATCCCTTTACTTTAACTTAACATTAATATACACTTGGCCCTTTACACTTTAACATCAAGTACCACCTTTTTTCCTATCTCGAGTTTAAATATTTTTTCCAAGTTTCTGTAGTCTTATATGTGTTGTAAGGTATGGGGTGTTACAATGATCACAGTCATAAGTGCCTCAACACCCAGTCTCTCCTCAATAGGAACTGTCAAGACCTCCTCATCAACTGTATCAATAACTGAGACCATACACATGTCATTTGATTGCTTCACTAACTGGCAAACATTGAACATCACTTCTCATCATTCAACTAAAATTTAAACCATCCAGTTTACATGTCAACTAATGCTCTTCTGGTTGCTAGGAATGGTCGCCCCAATGTCGCCCCAAGATTATGGGGACCTCAAAATCAAATTTTCAATCTAGCATGACAAAACCAGCTTAGAAGATAAATGACTCAACCTTCACTTAAACATCATACAAAATACACACAGGCTTCTTTACATTATGATCTTCCAAGATAAGTCTCATTGAAGTTGGTTTGGGTGCTCTTTACCCTAACTGTCTAAATACATAAGCAGCATCAGATTAATTCTAGCATCCAAGTCATACAGAGCCTTTTCAAAGTTGATAGCTCCAATGGTGCATGGAATGGTGAACGCTCTAGGATATTTATTTTTCTACACAAGAGACTGTGAAGCTATTGGACTATAATGGTGCAAATTATTAACAGGCTCAAAACTCACAATCCTCTTTTTTGTAATGAGGTTCTTCATAAACTTGGTGTAGCCATGCATTTTCTCAAGTTCCTCGACTAAAAGGATATTCATAGATAATTGATTCAGCATCAAAATAAACTTAAGACATTTTCCTTCTTTAGCCCACTTCTTCAATCTCTATGGGAAAGGTAGAGTCATTGAATAGGAGTTAAAATCTGTGGGACCTTCTTTTTGTTTCCTTTTTTGGCTTCGATTTCATTTTTAACAACTGGAGATAACTTTTCAGATGAATTTTCACCAACATCCTAATTTTTAGATTTGAATACCTTTTCAATATCAATAACCTCAGCCTCGACCGCATCATCAACAGCTATTGCCATAGAGGTTCGCCAATCATATTACCAATTTTAGTAGTCACAATCATGTAGTGACTATTATTTTATGGATTTTGAATGGTACTACTTAAAAGTGTACCTTTCTATCGTTGGTTCAAAGCTACAAATATTTGTCCAAATTGCTACTCAAGTTATTTAATTACATTAGTATGTGACTCTATCTTTTGGCTCATCCCAGAAATATCTTCCTAAATCTCCTTAAAGTTGTTATCACTATCTTCTAACCTTTTTAGCACTTTGGATAGAAGATCATCCACCCTAGCATTACTTAACTTATTTTCACAACTACAAAAAGGAATGTATAAACCACTTCTATTATTCTTGAAACCATCTCTCTTATTCCAGTCACCATCTCTACCTCTACTTCTATCTCTAAACCTTGATTGATTGTAGTTATTGTCCTTGTAGTAGTTCTGACCTTGATTCCTTTGACCTTGGCACCAAGTGTCTTGATAATACCCTTGGGCTATGGCCCAAAAACCTACCACCTGATCATCTCAGTATTTTTCCTCCTCATCTAAATCAGAATCATCATGTCTCGATATTTTTCCTTGTGAACCAACTGTATTTAACCTTTCAGCTCCTATCCCTATGATATGCTTTGCAATAATACTCAATTCATTTCTCATCTCAGCAACTTCTTGAGAGATTCCCTCATCTAACCTACGGTGTTTCAGGGATGCACCTATAGCATAAGTGCCAACAGGAACTTCAGATTCTCACGTATGCCAACCCCTATTGGTTTTTATGACTCTATCAAGTATAATTGATGCCTCTGTCCAAATTTGACTCATAAATACACCTTCTGCAATAGTGTTCACCGCCACCATGTTATTTGTATTCAAGGACCTATAGAAGATATCCAACAAACTAACATCATGAATCCTATGATTTAGGACTTATTTTAGCTTCTTTTTGAATCTCAAGCATGTCTTACACAATGCCTCTGAATGCAGCTACATGAAGTTATAGATCTTGTTCTTTAACTGCAACATTCTGGATGATGGGATAAACCTTTCCAAGAAAACCCTCTTCAACTCTCTCCAGGTAGTGATTGAGTCATTTGGAAATTTTATACTAGCCATAAAGTTGCCTCACCTACCAATGAAAAAGGAAATAGCCATAATCAGATAGCATCTTGGCTCACATCGGGTATTTTATATGCTTTGAAGATCCCCACAAAGTTCATTAAGTGCAAATTGGAATCATCAGTAGCATGTCCAGGAAATACTTCATTCATGTTCAGTAGCTGAATCATAATGTTGGAAATGTAAAACTTAGCCCCAGCAGGCAGTGCGGGTGGAACGATGGCACCCATTGCACCTGGATCATCCAAGTCAGCATCATCATCAACATTATCAAATCGAGGGACATATTGATAGTATTGTTGCTTAGGGCACCTATTCTGTCTTGGCCTATTTTGTTCATTTAGTGCAACTTGTCGGGCTACCTTTTCTTGTATCACTTGCTTATTAATTGTAGCTTGGTGTTGTCTCTCCTGCTTCTTAGCCAATATCCTAACTTCAATTTCACCTACAGTTTCCTGAAGTCCTTAATTATCCATTCTCCTTAGCGTTCTCAATGTTTTTTTGATTTTGAGATCAAGTGGAATCAAGGGATTGCATTGACTTTGAGTATTGGGCATGCACCGGTGTGCACCCTAAGAACAAAACAAAAAACAACAAAAAAATTAAATTAGGAAAAAAGTACTAATAGTCAAATAAACACAATCAATCCAATCATAAATCATGTTCCCTAAAAATGGCACCAAAATTTGATGTCGCCTATATTACACCTCTAAAGTGAAGTATAAAGAGGTCGATGTTCAAATATAGAACCCAACCAAGGTTGGTATTGATCCCATAAGGAATATGGTTAGGACCTAGGTCAATGTGGTTATTTAGGTTCTTAGTCGTTTATTTCCTACTAGGGGATTTAAAATAACAAGTAAATAGTTTGTAAATTGAAGTAACAAGTAAACAAAGATCAGTTTATGTTGAGAAAATCAATAAGAATGATAAACAAGGATTGTGTTCCCCATTATTTCCTAACTCAGTAAGCATGTTGTACTAGTGATCTATCCTGGTGGTTAGCATGCAAAATTGGTAAGTTAGGTTCATCTAAATGGATGGTTACCTATAAAGATAACTATTCTCAATTATCGGGCAGGTCTCATGAGCTTTGCATATTAACCCTTACTTTTGATCCCAGATTAGTTATTCTCAAACAAGGTCAAGCTATTAAATTAGGGTTGATAGCCTCAAATCTTCATTGTTAATCCTTTTTCATGTTCTCTACCTCTTTGGTCAAGCAAGTAATTAAGGCAAGTTCTAACGTTGGCCATCTATTAAAAAGTAATCAATTTGAAGGGAAGAATAATACATACATAAACACCATTCAAGAATCACTAAGTACTTAGCCTACTTTGTTAATTCATCATGGTATCCCACAATCCTAAGTTGAGGGGTTTAGCTACTCATGTTTAAAGAATCACAATTAGAAATTATAGATGAATTCACAATTATGAACATGCGAGAATTGAGTAGATGAAATACGGACACTTGAATTATCAAATAAAATTCAATAATTAAGAATCAATATATGAGTAATCTCTCAAATCCAAGAACAAAATAATATTGTATATTTCTAAGACTTAAGAATCAGTAAAACTGTGTAAAAGATAAAAAGAAAACCTAGGAAAGGTATTTATAGATGATGAGTCGGCATGTCACAAGTCATTTGGCCTAGAATAGGTAAGAAAGCAAATCCTTAATGCCATTTTGAGCTACTTTTAATAGTAGTTTGTTTGTTTTTCATGGTTGAAGCCAAGAAGTGGTCAATAATTCATAAGAAAGCAAGAAGGTAGAGAAATAGAGCTAGAGGTTAAGATGGCATCGCCCAAGTAGTTTGGCAAATTGCCAAAGTCTATGGCGCATCACCAAAGTGGGGTCTCTATCTGCATAAACAATAGATCGATCAAGCTCAATTTAGTGAAGAGAAGAAGTAGTTTGGCGTATCCCCACCAAGTTTAGCGATGATGAATCTCTATCACCAAAGTTAATAATTGGGTACAGCTGGAGCTCAATCTCTTTGTTAGTTCGGTGATAGGTGTGAAGTTCAGCGCATCACCATAGACTTCGAAGATGTTGTATCCTGTTGCCAAAGTGAGCTCGGTGGCAATTTTTAAATTACCTTGGCTCCTTTTTTGCTTCAGCTATAAATAGATTTTTGATCTTTTACTGAATTTGAAATCTAGAAAGTTTTAATTGAACCCTAAGATTGGGATTAGCATTCATCATGGTTTTCTACCTTGGATTTGAAGATTTTATTGTGAATATTGTAATCTAATGGAAGATTTTGATGAGCATAATAGTATAATCTCTTTCTCTTTAATTATGCATAGCTTAACCCCAATACTTTAGGGGTGTGATGAATGATTGTTGATTAGTGTGTGGGTATTGATTATTTATTTCTAATTTGAGTTATAAATTGTGGGTTTAACTAAATCTATATTTTAACTCATGAATAGAGGTTGCATAATCTATTCGATCTTAGATCCTTTGTTTTGCTTGAAAGAGAGAACAAAGGTGAGGAGATTTAGTTGACAAATACTTGAGATTTTCTCATTTAATAGATAGTGCTAGAAATAAACTAACTAATTTGAGATATTGGGTTGTTTAGAGGAATAAATATATGGGTGTTTGAAAGAAACCCATATGAAATTTGGTGATAGATTGAAAAATTATCACTTATATTTAAAACCTAGCCTACCCATAATTTTTACTTATTGAATAAAAGGTCAATCACCCATACATGTTATCAACTATCAAACAAGCACACCCCTAAGTCATTCTAATAGTGATTATAACTCCTATGTTTCAATTAAAGCAATTACTCTCTCTTGATAACTATATTCTAAAGTGTTCTAAATTGTTGACATACCCCCCCCCCCTCCATTTACTTTTATTGTCAAAATTAATACGAGAAAGCATTTAGTGATTTATATACACTCTAAAGTGAATCTTTCTCATTCATTCCTTATGGGATCAACCCCGACTCCATAGTTGGGTAAAATATTGCTAACAATCGCGTGCATCAAAACTGGTGTAATTAAGCATTATCAAAAATGTCACCATTGCTTAGTGATGGTACACCCCCGTGGATTGTGATACAAGACAAATGGCCATCATAACTTTTGATGCCATCATTCGTGGCCAACACATGGAGAATCTGATTTTGGACACCTTGAAGGCCCGAGAGTATGCATGGGGAAGTCATTTTGGACACTTAATAAAGCATTTTCGTGTGTGGAAGGTTGCTTGGAGGCTTGCCTTGATGACTACCCGAGGCTCCAAAGGATTGCAAGGGTTGAAGTGTGAAGAAGGAGTCCTTACACTCCATGACCAGCCCTTATTAAGGGTGTTTTGGTCTTTTTGTGTCTTTTCTTTACACTCCATAGGAGCCCCTTTTCATTAAGGGTAGTTTGGTCATTGATGTAATAGTTATAAATAGACTTCATTAGTCTTATTTTCTAGTTAGTTCATTATGGATATTTGAAAGACTTCTTCTTCTTCTCTCTTTGAGAATGTAGTGTAGGGCTTGGAAAGGCCAACTAGTGTAGGGCTTGGAAAAGCCATTATTGATCCTTGCTTAGAAACGGTGGTTGTAAGGCGGAGTTGATTCCCTTAGCGGTCACCATAAGAGTTTGGTGTTGTTATTGCGGGTCTTAGGGGTCTTATCGTTTGATACACGGTTTGGTTCCTATTTCTTGTAATCTCGTATGTCAAGCTATCTATCCTTTTTTTTTGTAATCTTGTTAAGCTTGTGTTTGTAAATCTTGAAGGCTAGTGAAGCCGTGTGGGGCTCTTTCGATTCACTAGCACTTGTTGTTCTTGTGATAGTTGTTCATCTTGTTGTTGTTGTTGAAATTTCGTATTGTGGGTTTGATATTGTATCAGATTGCATCGGGGGTCCCAATTGAAAAGGGCAACATTTACTTAGAAGCTCGTCTTTCTTTGGTACCAAAAGCACCGGGACAGCACACGGACTCATAATTTCCTTGATGTATCCCTTGTGGAGAAGCTCCTCAACTTGTCTCTCAAGCTCCTTAGTGTCCATGGGATTGCTTCTATAGGCCGGTTTGTTTGGAAGTTGTGAACCCGGCACCAAATCAATTTGGTGCTCAATTCCCCGAAGTGGGGGCAATCCTTGTGGAAGTTCTTGAGGAAATACGTCTTCATAATCCTGCAATACACAAGAAATCAAAGGAGACATGGAAGGATTAGTGGGGTTAGTATTAAAACAATGAGCCAAGAGTAACATAGGCGTGCCCTCATCATGATCTATGAAAAGTTCCTTCTTCCTAGCCAACATCACCATAGTCCCTCCCCCCGTTGCTGTTGGGGCAGCCTCCGATGTCCCTACTGCCCCACCTACGGAACTCCCTCTCTTTTCTCCCCTTTCGGGTTCCTTTCCCTTTTTCTTCAATTCTCTCATCCTTTGATGCCACTCATTTACTTGGGAAGGTGAAAGAGGATGAAGTGTGACCTTTCGGCCATCCTTCTCAAGTGTATAGCTATTGGACCTCCCATCGTGTTTGGTAGACCTATCATATTGCCAAGGCCTACCTAACAACAAGTGACATGCTTGCATTGGTATCACGTCACAAAGTACTTCATCGTGGTAGTTTCCCACCTTAAACCATATCACACATTGCCTTGTGACCTTCAATTCACCACAATCATTCAGCCATTGTAACTTGTAAGGACTAGAGTGTGGTGTAGTTGGTAACTTCAAGAAATTTACCAAAGCATGACTTGCGACATTTGTACAACTACCACCATCGATCACCAAGGTGCACACACTCCCCTTTACAAGATATTTAGTGTGGAATAGATTTTCCCTTTGGCTTGGGTCATCTACTGTCGTACTAATCATGACGCGCCTAACTACAAAGTTTGGAACCACACACTCCCCTTCTTGAGGATAAACATCTTCACCATCATCACCATCATCATCGTGTGGTCCATCATCGGTTTCCTCTCCATCTTGAGGCTCGGCCTCATCTTCTCCCCTTTCAGGACCCACCTCCTCACCAAGGTAATACACTCTCCCTTCCCTTAGGATCACATTGCGTCGGTTTGGACATTCATTGGCCTTATGTCCCCAACCTTGGCACTTGAAACATTGGAATCCCTTTGAGTTAGGATACTTGTGAGCCTCCGGTTTTGGAGGAAATTTGGGGACTGTTTTGGACTCGGGCAGCCTTGTAGTGGCGGGTTGGTCCTTGTTTTTGGGCCAACCCGAGGGGGCTTGTCCCCTAACCTTGAAAGATGATCTCTCTTTAAGTTCCCTCTCAATTTCAAGAGCCGCTTGGAAAATGCCGTCAACGGTTTCAAACTTGTGAAGGGTTAAATGAGTGGATATCTCTTTGTTCAACCCACACTTGAACCGGATAATGTCGTGGCTGATTTGCTCCCCACGATGATCAAGCTTCAACATGAGTTGTTGAAACTCATCAAAGTAGGCCATCACACTCTTGTTACCTTGACGCAAGCCATACAATCTAGCAAGCAACTCATGGCGATATCTCTCGGGAAGGTATCGTTGCCTCATCAAGTACCTCAACCGATACCAGGGTGGTGGCTGCCCATCCACTAGTTCATCACCAAACCGCTTGACGTACTCCCACCAAGTGTTAGCATAACCCTCAAAATGAGCTATAGCATAACTTCCTTTCTTTTCTTCCGAGATATCATTAAATTGGAAGACTTTGTCACAAGCCGATTCCCAAGCTAAGTATGCCTCGGGGTCACTTTCACCCTTAAAGAAAGGTAGACTCAACTTGATGGTGTTGATGCCTACATCCCTCTCATGGTGTCGGTTTCCTCTTTCTTCATACCCACGGTATCTCCGTTGAACTCCTCTGCCCCCTCTCACCTCCTCCTCCCTCATGTAAGTATCATCAAAGGCCTCGTACCCTTCATACTCCTCCCTACCATACTCCTCAAAGTGGGCTGGTCGGTTTTGGATATTTGGAATTTGATTTGGGGGTATTGGATTTTGTGGAGGTGGTGGTCTTTGGTTTAATGGAGCTTGGAATGGAAGGTTCAGATTTAGTGGTGGAATTTGACGTCCAAATCCCTCATGCGGGACTTGGGAATTCTGGAAATGCGTTGGTCTATTGGGGCCACGGTTAGGAGGCAAAAAGGTGGTTTGCCTTGCGGCATTTAGTGGAGCTTGAGGTGCATTTAGCATTTGGTGGACTGTTTCGGGGGTGATGGTTGCGGAGGAAGTCCTATCATGCCCATTGGTAGAAACATGTAGAGGAGTAGAAGGACGAGAGTTCCTTTGACTCTCCATGATACGGGTGTGAGCTGTTCAACAAGACCACGACCTTTCACGCGTAGTCAAGCTCGGGAGTTACAAAATCTCCAAGCCTTATTCATGCAAATGGACGTGTGTCAACTGGTCGTGGGCTCATCTAATGGTCTCAATATTCTTAAGTGTGAAGATGGGTCTTGAAGTGTAATAAACTTACACTCCAAAGCCCACCATGGCCGGCTGCTCCACAAGGCCCATAGGGTCATTTTTGTCTTCCATTTGTTATGTAATATAACTAGACCCTTTGGTGGTATTAGGGTTAGTTCTCTCAAGATATTTTTGGATTACAAGACTTGTAATATTTCACTCTCTCTCTCTCTCTCTTCCATTGGGAGGCAGATCTGCCAAGCTACCCAAAGAGGGAAGCTTGTGTTGTGTATTGGCTAGAAACGAGGGTCTTGAGGTCATTGCGTTCCTCTTGGTCCACGTAAGAACTTGGTGTTAATATTCACTAGTCTTAGGGTCCTTTCTACATGTTAGGGTTCTTAGATTCTTGAATATTTTATGTCAAGTTAACTATCTTTCTTTATCCTCTTGTTATTGTTGTATTTGTTATCTTGAAGTCTAGTGAAGCCGTGTGGGGCTCTTTCGATTCACTAGCATTGTTGTTGTTGTTGGCTGTTTTTGTTGTTGTTGTTGTTGGAATCTTTGTGTTGTAGACTTGATCTTGTATCATTTGGTATCAGAGCAAGACCGGTTGTGTTCCCACACAACCCATCTTGGGCTTGTTCTCGGATTAAACAAAAAAAAAAAAAAAAAAAAAATCGGAAATCAGTCCATTGAAGACAAATCCGAGAATGTTGTTGTATGTTTAGATCTAGGTGTTATTTTGCTTGTTTAGTGTGTTTCTAGTGTTGGTTTCTTTCTCACCAACACTAAAGTGTCTAGATCTAAAAGTTGAGCTTGAAAACTTGACCATTGTTGTGGTGACTTGAAGTGGTTGAAAGTTGTATGTTGTTGATGAAAAAAAAATTGGTGGTTGTGTGTTATGTGCTTGAAGAAGTTGATGAAAGTTGTAAGGTGTTCATCTTTTAAACTTGTTCATCTTGTTCATCTTGTGGTGTTCAAGTTGCAAGACAAGTCATAAAGTTGTTGGTGAAAGACTTGCACCCATCACTTCATAGTTGGCCAACCACTCTTCCTTAATTCAAGGAGCCTTGTTTTGTGGGACTAGTTAGTCAAACCTAACCCTTTGAGTTTGAAAGGTTGAAAAAGGCTACAAGACTATTATTTTTCCCTCCAAAACACATTGTCATCCTTCACAAGTTGTATGAATATTGATTTTCAGATTTGTGACAAAAAAAAATAAAATACATATAAGTTATATATATACAAACCGTGTGGGCCCAAGGCCAATTGCATGCTGCCACGTCACCCCTAAGCTCAACTTTGGATAATTTTCTAGTTTCTAATTGTTGATTCTTAGTTTCCTTACTTGATTCTAGAACTAATTAACAAACTAGTACATTCCTACTAGATTGTCAATTAGTCCTTTGAATTCGTTTGTTCGTGTCAACGTTTACTTGAGTGCTTTTATCTTTTGAACACGTTGTTGTTTTTGGTTCTAGTCCGACAAGAATTCTTTGAGTCTTCAAACAAGAATCCACTCCGGATAAGAGCTTACTCATACCTTAAAGGATTCACGGTTACTAGCCAATTTACAACACTTGTGGAACTCAAGCGTGTGGTGATCTAAGGAGTATAATACCTTGACAATGGAAGGGGCCACGTCCCATAACGTGGATACTAATGCACTTGACTCTATGAGGGTCACTCTTGAGGCCGTTACCCGGACACTTGAAAGGTTGAATTCTGAATTTGGGGCCGTGAGAGGGGACTTGGCAGCAATCAAGGGAGAAGTGTCGACTATTAGTGGGAGATTAGAACAAGTGGAGAGTCAAAGGAACTCTCATCCTTCTACTCCTCTACATGTCTCTACCAATGGGCATGATAGGACTTCCTCCGCAACCATCACCCCCGAAACAGCCCACCAAATGCTAAATGCACCCCAAGCTCCATTAAATGCCGCAAGCCAAACCACCCTTTTTCCTCCAAACCGTGACCCCACTAGACCACTACGTTTCCTAGCTCCTCAAGTTCCACAAGAGGGATTTGGACGTCAAGTCCCTCCACTAAATCCGAACCCTCCATTCCAAGCTCCATTAAACCAAAGGCCACAAAATCCAATTCCTCCGAATCAAAATGCCCAAGCCCGACCAGCCCCCTTTGAAGGATATGGTAGAGAGGAGTATGAAGGGTATGGAGCCTTTGATGATGATTACATGAGGGAGGAGGAGATAAGAGGGGGTCGTGGAGATCCAAGGAGATACCGAGGGTATGGAGATAGGGGAAACCGACACCAAGAGAGAGATGTAGGCATCAACACCATTAAGTTGAGCCTACCACTCTTTAAAGGTGAAAGTGACCCCGAGGCATACTTAGCTTGGGAATCGGCTTGTGACAAAGTCTTCCAAGTTAATGATATCTCGGAAGAGAAGAAAGGTTGTTATGCTATAGCTCATTTTGAGGGTTATGCTAACACTTGGTGGGAGTACGTCAAGCGATATGGTAATGAATTAGTTGATGGGCAGCCACCACCTTGGTTTCGGTTGAGGTATTTGATGAGACAACGGTACCTTCCGGAAAGTTATCGCCATGAGTTACTTGCTAGGTTGTACAACTTACGTCAAGGTAACAAAAGTGTGATGGCATATTTTGATGAGTTTCAACAACTCATGTTGAAGCTTGATCATCGTGGGGAACAAATCAGCCATGACGTCATCCGGTTCAAGTGTGGGTTGAACAAAGAGATCTCCACTCGTTTAACACTTCACAAGTTTGATACCCTTCAAGGCATTTTCCAAGCGGCTCTTGAGATTGAAAAGGAACTTAAGGAAAGACCATCTTTCAAGGCAAGCGTACAACCCACCTCGGGTTGGCCCAAGAACAAGGACCAACCCGCCATTGCTAGGCTGCCCGAGCCCAAAACAGATCACAAAATCCAGCCAAAACAAGATGTTCACAAGTACCCTAACCCAAAAGGATTCCAATGTTTCAAGTGCCAAGGTTGGGGGCATAAAGCCAATGAATGTCCAAACCGACGCAATGTGATCCTTCGAGAAGGGAGGTTGTATTACCTTGGTGAGGAGGTGGATCTTGAAAGGGGTGAGGAGGAGGCCGAGCCTCAAGATGGAGAGGAACCCGAGGAGGGGCCACATGATGAAGAGGGCGAGGCTGTTTACCCACAAGAAGGGGAGTGCGTGGTTCCAAACTTTGTGGTTAGACGCGTCATGATTAGTAAGGCGGTAGATGACCCTAGTCAAAGGGAGAATCTATTCCATACTAAATGTCTTGTAAAGGGAAGTGTGTGCACCTTAGTGATTGATAGTGGTAGTTGCACAAATGTTGTTAGTATGGCTATGGTTAACTTCTTGAAGTTACCAACTACCCTACACACTAGTCCTTACAAGCTACAATGGTTGAATGATTGTGGTGAACTAAAAGTCACAAGGCAAAGTGTGATACGGTTTAAGGTGGGAAACTACCAAGATGAAGTGCTTTGTGACGTGATACCAATGCAAGCGTGTCACTTGTTGTTAGGTAGACCTTGGCAATATGATAGGTCTACCAAACACGATGGGAGGACCAATCGATATACACTTGAGAAGGATGGCCGAAAGGTCACACTTCACCCGCTTTCACCCTCCCAAGTAAATGGGTGGCACCAAAAGATGAGGGAGTTGAAGGAAAAAGGGGAGAAATCCGAGAAGGGAGAGAAGGGAAGGGAAACCGTGAGTGGGGCAGTGGGGTCACCCGAAACTGCCCCAACCTCAAAAGGGGCTGAAAATATGGTGATGTTAGCTAGGAAGAAGGAACTCTTCGTGGACCATGATGAGGACACACCTATGTTGCTTTTGGCTCATTGTTTAAATACTAACCCCACTAATTCTTCCATTTCTCCTTTGATTTCTTGTGTGTTGCAGGAATATGAAGATGTCTTTCCTCAAGAACTTCCGCAAGGATTGCCCCCGCTTCGGGGAATTGAGCACCAAATTGACTTTGTGCCGGGATCACAATTGCCCAACAAGCCGGCTTATAGGAGCAACCCTACGGATACCAAGGAATTGCAACGTCAAGTTGAGGAACTTCTCAACAAAGGGTATATCGAGGAGAGCATGAGTCCGTGCGCGGTTCCGAATTTGAGGTCAAATTCCTCTCAAGATGGAGAGGATGATACGGGTGTGAGCTGTTCAACAAGACCACGACCTTTCACGCGTAGTCAAGCTCGGGAGTTACAAAAACTCCAAGCCTTATTCATGCAAATGGACGTGTGTCAACTGGTCGTGGGCTCATCTAATGGTCTCAATATTCTTAAGTGTGAAGATGGGTCTTGAAGTGTAATAAACTTACACTCCAAAGCCCACCATGGCCGGCTGCTCCACAAGGCCCATAGGGTCATTTTTGTCTTCCATTTGTTATGTAATATAACTAGACCCTTTGGTGGTATTAGGGTTAGTTCTCTCAAGATATTTTTGGATTACAAGACTTGTAATATTTCACTCTCTCTCTCTCTCTCTTCCATTGGGAGGCAGATCTGCCAAGCTACCCAAAGAGGGAAGCTTGTGTTGTGTATTGGCTAGAAACGAGGGTCTTGAGGTCATTGCGTTCCTCTTGGTCCACGTAAGAACTTGGTGTTAATATTCACTAGTCTTAGGGTCCTTTCTACATGTTAGGGTTCTTAGATTCTTGAATATTTTATGTCAAGTTAACTATCTTTCTTTATCCTCTTGTTATTGTTGTATTTGTTATCTTGAAGTCTAGTGAAGCCGTGTGGGGCTCTTTCGATTCACTAGCATTGTTGTTGTTGTTGGCTGTTTTTGTTGTTGTTGTTGTTGGAATCTTTGTGTTGTAGACTTGATCTTGTATCACTCCACTTGTTCTAACCTCCCACTAATAGTCGACACTTCTCCCTTGATTGCTGCCAAGTCCCCTCTCACAGCCCCAAATTCCGAATTCAGCCTTTCAAGTGTCCGGGTAATGGCCTCAAGAGTGACCCTCATAGAGTCAAGTGCATTAGTATCCACGTTATGGGACGTGGTCCCTTCCATAGTCAAGGTATTATACTCTTTAGATCACCACACGCTTGAGTTCCACAAGTGTTGTAAATTGGCTAGTAACCGTGAATCCTTTAAGGTATGAGTAAGCTCTTATCCGGAGTGGATTCTTGTTTGAAGACTCAAAGAATTCTTGTTGGACTAGAACCAAAAACAGCAACGTATTCAAAAGATAAAAGGCACTCAAGTAATCGTTGATACGAACAAACGGATTCAAAGGACTAATCGACAACCTAGTAGGAATGTACTAGTTTGTTAATTAGTTCTAGAACCAAGTAAAGGAAACCAAGAATCAACAATTAGCAACTAGAATAATATCCAAAGTTGAGCTTATAGTGACGTGGCAGCATGTAAGTGGTCTCACACGTTTTTGCTTCTTCCTTGTTCTTTTTTTTTTTTTTTTTTTTTTTTTATCTCAAATCTGAAATTTTTCAATACTCACACAACTTGTTATAGATGACAATGTGTTTTGGAGGGAAAGTAAAAGTCTTGTAGTCTTTCAACCTTTCAAACTCAAAAAGGTAAGATTTGACTAGGCTAATCCCACAAAACAAGGTTCCGTGTTTTAAGGAAAAGTGGTTGTCAAGTCTTGGAAGAGATGTGTGCAAGTCTTCCTTTACCAACAACTTTATGACTTTTACCTTACAACATGAACTCAACTTTCAACAAGATGAACAAGTCTATAAGATGAACATCTCAACAATCTCAACACCTTCATGAACACAACATCAACTTCTTCAAGCACATCACACAAAACCACCAATTGTCATCAACAACATACAACCTACAGTCCACTTCAAGTCATCACAACAATGGTCAAGTTTTCAAGCTCAACTTTTAGATCTAGACACTTTAGTGTTGGTGAGAAAGAAACCAACACTAGAAACACACTAAACAAGCAAAATAACACCTAGATCTAAACATACAACAACATTCTCGGTTTTGTCTTCAATGGACAGATTTCAAAATTTTTTTTTTTTTTTTTTTTTTGTTGTTGTTTAATCCGAGAACAAGCCCAAGATGGGTTGTGTTGGAACACAACCGGTCTTGCTTTGATACCAAATGATACAAGATCAAGTCCACAACACAAGATTTCAGCAACAATAACCAAGAACAACAAGATGAACACAAATGCTAGTGAATCGAAAGAGCCCCACACGGCTTCACTAGACTTCAAGGTCACAAACGCAACAACAACAAGATAAATAAAAGATAGTTAACTTGACATATGATATTCAAAAGCCTAAGAACCCTAACAACAAGAGAGGACCCTAAGACTATTGAATATGAACACCAAGTTCTTACTTGGACCAAGAGGAACTCAAATGACCTCAAGACCCTAGTTTCTAGCCAAAACACAACACAAGCTTCACTCTTGTGAACCTTGGCAGATTCTGCCTCCCAATGGAAGAGAGAGAGAGAGAGAGAAATATTACAAGTTTTTGTCTTGAAATTACAATGAGAAAACTAAGCAAAATGACCCTAAGCTTGTCTATTTATATTACAAGCCAAAATGAAAGCTAAAATGACAAGTTTAGCCCTTGGCAGCCGCCCCCTTGGAGTGTAAGCTTATTACACTTCAAGGTCCTACTTCACACTTAAAACATTTAGGTCCTTAGGTGGCTGACTCACCAACTCACACACGGCCATTTGCATGAACAAGGCTTGGAGTTTTTGTAACTCCCGAGCTTGGCTTCGTGTGAAAGGCCGTGCACTTGTGGATCTTGTCCCACCCGTATCAAATATGGTGTGACAATATTCCTCCTAAATATGGAAATCTTTTCTTGAAAGATGAGAGTACTCTTATGGGGAAGGATTATGATGAAATAGAAGGTGATCTTGATTTTCCAATTGTATCTTCTTCTTTAAGTGTTCCAATTCTTGAGAGTACTCATTATAATGTTCTTGAGCATAGTAGTGAGCATGCCCTTGATGACACCTTAGATGAAATCAATTTGCATGACACCTTTCTTTACTCTCTATTTGCTTATGATATTACCTATGGTTGTGTAGAGAGTATGTCTTCTTGTGCTATTGACACCCTTAGGGAAAATGGGTATAGCATTAACCCATTTTCGTGGATACTTCTTCCATTTGACCCGATGTCCATTTGAAATGTGGTGGTTGTAAAACACCCCACTTGGTGCTTGGTCTCCAAGACAAGCTTTATATGTGTAAGGTTGTTGGCTTGAATGGTGATGAGTATAGTAGTAACACTTCTTCTCTTTCATTTGACTCTTACTTAGTATTATTACTCAAATTCATTATGATCTTGAATGAAGTTTGTTTGCCAACTTATGTGGGGAATACCTTTGTATTTAACCCCGGTGATGAATTGGGAGTAATCCCATTCTTGAAGATAGCTAGTTCATTGTGTGGAGTCTTAACATGGGATGCCTTTGTTTATGATATTTCACTTAGCTATAGGAATTCTCATGTGATTCTTGACTTAAAAAGGGGTTTGTGCTTGATAAAATGTATAACCAAAGTGGACATACTTGTATGATTGACAAATAGCCATGGTTCTTATGGTTTACCCTTTTGTCAAATTATTTTGAGTAGCCAAGTAGTTTTTATTTTGTGGAGTTTCAACCCCTTGGTTGAACATTTTGATGCTTGTTTATATGTTAAGTTTGTTCCTCCTTAACTTGATGATGAACTTGTTGTTGCTAAAACTAACCCTCACGCCATGAGGATATTCTTGTTGCTTGTTTTTCCTATGGTTTTTCAAGGCTTGGATTCTTGGATTTAAGGACGAATCCTTTTTAAGAAGGGGAGGATGATATAAGTCAAATCGACATTAACCTTTTAAGACCTATAATTCAAGGCCAACACAAAGGGATCCAAGACATGATCATTTCAAGGACACAAGGACATGTTTGGAGGACCCTTTTCAATCCCCCAAGAGTACAATACCACATGTGGAGGGTAGGTTGGAGTCAAGAGCCAAATCACATCAACACTTCTTACTAGAAGGCAAGCACAAGAACTACAAATACTCCAAGGATTATTGATGAAGCTACATGTGTTTGAACCCATCTTGATACCATTTAAGGAGTGTTGTGTGTTGCCTAATGCATTCAAGAAGGATTAAGGGCCATTAGAGAGGTCATTGGAGAGTCAAGGGGAGCTTGAAGATGTTTTAGAGCCACATGCGAGCTCACCTACATCCACAGGTGGCATTTACGCCCCTGATCTATGCCAGCATGCGTGGGTAGATGAGTCTAAGCAGCAGCTCATTATCTTTTGATGGAAATGGGTCACTTTTGGGCCCAAGTTTTTAATAAAAGGCCCAAGGCTATAAATATTAGGATTTAGCTTCTATTTCCTTAGTTTTTTTATGAATACTGATGTTATGAAACTCTTGAGAGAGTGTAGTTTGGAAAAGCTTTTGTTGACGATTGATTAGAATTAATGGTTACGAGGGCGTCTCAATTCCCTCAAGGTCTGCGTAAGAGAATTAGTGCTTATAGGTAACTCAATAGAGGTTTTTGGGTTTGATATATCCATTAGTTTCATTGATTTTTCTATCTTCGTGTCATTCTATCTATCCTTTATTCTCTTGCCTCGTTATCTTAGCTTGTTCTTGTGATTTTTCATACTTTATTTCTCTTCTCATATTTTCTTCTTCATCAGGGAACGGTTAGAGAAAAAGCGCATAATAATGTGAACTCGGGTGATAGCACCCCCGTTAAGGTGCTTGGTAGTCCTGATTGTGAAATTTATGTGAGAACTAAGGTCACCGAATAAAAGAATTAGACGGTTGATGTAACGGTAGACTGGATTGAACTATGATACATTGTGGGCTGACACTTGTGATTATCTTTTTCATGAATTATGATTTATTAATTGCTTGCATATATTCATATGCATTGTGATAAGGTGTTGAGATGATGGGTCGGGTACCACGCCGGTACAGTATGATATGATAAGAGATTGGGTCGGGTACCATACCGGTATAATATAATATGATGTGATAATGGGTCGGGTAGTCACAAGGATGCTAAGTGCAGATCATAAAGAGGCTAAGTGTAGGTCACAGAGATGCTAAATGTTGGTTAATAAGGGTTGTTAATTGTGATTTCTCCCTATTTATTATTGATGTTCATAGTGGGTTTCGTTCATGGGAGAGTGAAGATTAGATGGCATCTTGTCCAAATAATTCCTTTGATTTGGGCTTGATTTCGGGTGTTTCACACCCTCATTTTTGTGTAAAAAGGTTCACACTCACTTCCCCAAGCCGAATCTATGCTTAGTTTTCAAAATTATGGAGAAAAGTCAAAAATCTGCCATAGCAGGGGAGGTTGGCAGGTTGAAGACGATGAACCACTGTAGCAGTGGAGGGTAGCAGTCAAAAACCCAAATTCCCTCTATTCTAATGTAATTCAATGATTCTATAACGAGAAACACATAAAGCAAGTAGAAGAAACTAAGAAAGTACCTTAAATTTGTTGACCGGAGGGAGATTTGTAGAGAGAGTTGAGAGGGTTTGAGAGAAAGTGAAATGAAAATGGGGGGAAAATGAATTTTTCCCCTACTTAACTGTTGTGAACCACTACCACGGTTATTACCGCTTAAGTGGTAAACCATTTTCGGAACCAACTTTGTCTCGACATTTCATGCTCTGAGAAAGTATAATATATTTTGGTGATTGTTCCAATGATTAATTATGTGATCCATCTCGGGGAAAAACATGGTAATAATCATCAGGCCTAGATTAGGCGATGTTGTAACGGTCGCCCATTAAGGAGCATGGTTGAATAATGAACTAGAAGACATTAGGTAACTCTCTTAATGGCTAGTTATGGTTAAGAATCCATCGAGCGCTTGTGCAAATGTCCCAATCTCACCCATAGGGCTGTTTGGCAAAGAATGGTGGGTAAATTGGTATCTAATGTAATGACCCAAACCATTGCTACGTGTGAAAATGCCCCAAGAATAATTTACAATATATAATAGGTTCGAAATGGACCATGAAAAATTTAAATTAGGGAGAAAATCAGGGCCTAAGGCAATTGAGCCAAGAGGCCTAATAAGGGGCTGGGCCAGACAGTTGGTAACCGCTGTAGTGGTCGGATAACCACTACAGCGGTAAAAGGCAGTGTGCCAGCTGAGGAATTTTTAAAAACCCACTTTCTATTTATTTCCCTAGGTCGCCCCCAACCTCCAAAAACTCTTTAGTAAACCCTATTCTCCCAAACATGATATTTCAAAAGCTGAGGTTTATGAGAGCAGTTTTGAGACACACTTAGAGGGAACCCAATATAGGAATACATCTACCATACGCGGGATAACTCACTCATCTCTGTAGCAGTATATTTCATTTAAGAGGTAACCTGAGGTTTATTCTGTAATAACTAGACTTGGGCTAGATTCATTTAACATTAATAATGATGTCAGGAGTATCATGCATTAGGCCTTAGGGTAAGAGTTTGATGTATGGGCATGTAAAAATCTGGATAGGCTTGAATATGTTGAATTATTGTATCTTATGTTAATATTGTTCAAGATAAGTGATGGTTTGGAATATGGGGTAGAGGTGCACAACTTATTATTATCCGAGGTTGAGTACTGTGAAAAGTTGAATGAAATAATATGAAATGGTAAAATGGAAAGTTTTAAGGGGACCCGACTAATACATAACTGCTTAAATATCCAAATTGCGTTGGTGGAACTTGTAGAGTCCCAATGTCTTGGTGGTCAGGATTGATACTTTCGAGAGTTTAGTAGATGAGATAGTGTGTAAAAGGATATTGAGGTTAGCCGATTTGCAGTGTTGGAATTGCTTGCCATATTGTCATGATCAATGTTTTCCAAAATTAAAAGGCAGTGTAAAAGCTCAAGGTTAGGGTACGGTTAGAAGGAAAGCACATAATAATATAAAATTGGGTGATTGCAGCCCCATTAGGGTGCTTGTGATACAAGATCAAGTCCACAACACAAGGATTCCAACAACAAAAACAGCAACCAACACAAATGCTAGTGAATCGAAAGAGCCCCACCCGGCTTCACTAGACTTCAAGATCTCAAAGATAAGAACAACAAGATAATAAAAGATAGATAACTTGACATATAATATTCAAGAGACTAAGAACCCTAACATCAAGAGAGGACCCTAAGACTATTGAATATAAACACCAAGTTCTTACTTAGACCAAGAGGAACTCAATGACCTCAAGATCCTTGTTTCTAGCCAAATCACAACACAAGCTTCACTCTTGGAAAGCTTGGCAGATTCTGCCTCCCCAATGGAAGAGAGAGAGAGAGAAATATTACAAGTCTTTTGTCTTGAAATTACAATGAGAAAACTAAGGCAAAATAATTCTAAGCTTGTCTATTTATATTACAAGCCAAATGAAAGACAAAAATGACCATATGGGCCATGTTGGGCAGCCGACCATGGAGGCCTTGGAGTGTAAGTTTATTACACTTCAAGGCCCATCTTCACACCTTAAAACATTTAGATCCTTAGGTGGTTCAATGACCAACTCACACACGGCCATTCGCATGAATAAAGCTTGGAGTTTTTGTAACTCCCGAGCTTGACTTCGTGTGAATGGTCGGGTACTTGTTGGACAGCTTGTCCCACCCGTATCATCCTCTCCATCTTGAGAGGAATTTGACCTCAAATTCAGCACTTGGTCATCTTCAACCGCCTCCACGAGAGAAAGATCACAAACGTTAAAAGTGTGGTGCACTTGATATTCCGGTGGGAGGTCAATCTTGTAGGCGTTGTCATTGATTTTCTCGAGTACTTGGAATGGACCATCACCCCTCGGCATCAATTTGGACTTTCTTTGGGATGGAAACCGATCCCTCCGAAGATGCACCCACACCCAATCTCCCAGTTCAAGGATGACTTTCTTTCTTCCCTTGTTGGCCCTCCTTGCCATGTCTTGGTTTTTCTTCTCAAGTTGAAGTCGCACCTTCTCATGTAACTTCTTCATAGAATCTGCCCGCTTGTTTCCTTCTAAGCTAATCATGAGATCACTTGGCAAAGGTGTTAAATCCAAAGGGGTGAGGGGGTTGAGGCCGTATACACACTCAAAGGGAGTCATTCCCATACTTGAGTGTATGACACGGTTATATGCAAACTCAATCAATGGTAAGTGCTCTTCCCAAGAAGTCATTTTTCCCTTAACCATGGAACGTAGCATAGCACCCAAAGTCCTATTTACTACTTCCGTTTGGCCATCGGTTTGTGGGTGGCAGGACGTAGAGAATAATAACTTGGTACCAAGCCTACCCCACATGGACTTCCAAAAGTGGCTTAGGAACTTAGAGTCCCTATCACTCACAATGGTCCTCGGGACACCATGCAATCTAACAACATTATCAACAAACAACGAGGCCACGCTAGGGGCGTCATCACATTTAGAGCAAGGAATAAAGTGCGCCATTTTAGAAAACCGGTCAACTACAACAAAAATTCTATCCCGGCCTCGTCGAGTCCTTGGCAGCCCTAACACAAAGTCCATAGATATATCAAGCCAAGGACGTAGAGGAGTGGGCAGCGGGGTGTACAACCCATGAGGTAGGAGCCGAGATTTGGCTCTCTTGCATTCTACACATTGGCCGCAAATCCTAGCCACATCCTTGCGCATTTTGGGCCAATAGAATTGCTCCTCCAATATTCCGAGGGTCTTTTCGACCCCAAAATGACCCATTAGACCGCCATCGTGTGCTTCCCTCACAAATAATTCTCTCCAAGAGCTAGAGGGTACACACAATCGTCTACCTTTAAATAAGTAACCATCAAACTTGGCATAGGGATTTGAACCCCTAGCCGAATCCCACTTGTCCCTACCCAATTCTTCACATTCCCTAAAGATAGGAGCAAAGTGAGGGTCCTTGGGATACAATTCTCTTAAACTCTCAAAACCCATCAATTTTGATGACAAGGTGGACACAAGGACATGTTTTCTAGACAAAGCATCGGCCACTACATTGTCCTTACCCTTTTTGTATTGGATAACATAAGGGAAGGTCTCAAGAAACTCAATCCACTTGGCATGCCGTTTGTTAAGCTTGTCTTGGGCCCGAAGATGCTTTAAGGATTCATGGTCCGTTCGGATCACGAACTCCTTGGGCCATAAGTAGTGTTGCCAAGTGGCCATGGCTCTAATCAAGGCATACAACTCTAAATCATATGTGGAGTAGTTTAGAGTTGCTCCTTTGAGCTTTTCGCTAAAGTAAGCAATGGGTTTCAAATCTTGCATCAAAACAGCCCCTATGCCTACTTTACTTGCATCGCACTCGACCTCGAAGGTCTTATCAAAGTTGGGCAATTGTAACAATGGTGCGGAGATGAGCATAGCTTTCAAGGCTTCAAATGCCTTAGCTTGCTCGACACCCCACTTGAAGGGTTGTTCTTTCCGAATGACCTCGGTCAAGGGGGCGACTATGGTGCTAAATCCTTTGACAAACCTTCTATAAAAACTAGCCAACCCGTGGAAGCTTCTTACTTCTCCAACGTTTTGTGGGGTTGGCCAATTTTTGATAGCATCTATCTTGGATTCATCCACTTCGACCCCTCTTGAACTAACAACAAAACCCAAGAAAACAGCTTCATTGACACCAAAAGAGCACTTTTCCAGATTTGCATACAATTTTTCCTTCCTAAGGACATCAAGCACACATTGTAAATGCATCACATGCTCTTCTAAGGACTTGCTATACACCAAGACATCATCAAAGTAGACAACAACAAACTTTCCAATAAATGGCCTCATCACATGATTCATTAGCCTCATAAAAGTACTTGGAGCATTTGTTAGGCCGAATGGCATAACCATCCATTCATAGAGACCAAACTTGGTCTTGAAGGCGGTTTTCCATTCATTACCGGGTTGCATTCTTATTTGGTGAAGCCACTCCTTAAATCAATCTTGGAAAACAAACATGACCCATTCAACTCATCTAGCATGTCATCTAACCGAGGAATAGGGTGGCGATATTTTACCGTAATTTTGTTGATGGCTCGGCAGTCCACACACATGCGCCACGTTCCGTCTTTCTTTGGCACTAATAGCACCGAAACAGCACACGGACTCATGCTCTCCTTGACATACCCTTTGTTGAGGAGCTCCTCAACTTGACGTTGCAATTCCTTGGTGTCCGTAGGATTGTAAGCCGGCTTGTTTGGTAATTGTGATCCCGGCACAAAGTCAATTTGGTGCTCAATTCCCCGAAGCGGGGGCAATCCTTGCGGAAGTTCCTTAGGAAATACATCCTCATAATCCTGCAACACACAAGAAATCAAAGGGGAAAAGGAAGAATTAGTGGGGTTAGCATTAAAACAATGAGCCAAGAGTAACTAACATCACCATGTTTTCCGGCCCTTTTGACGTTGGGGCAGCCTTGGATGACCCCACTGCCCCACCTACGGAATTCCCTCCCTTTTCTCCCTTTTCGGATTCCTTTCCCTTTTCCTTCAATTCCCTCATCCTTTGATGCCACTCATTTACTTGGGAAGGCGAAAGCGGATGAAGAGTAACCTTTCGGCCATCCTTCTCAAGTGTATACCGATTGGACCTCCCATCATGCTTAGTAGACCTATCATATTGCCAAGGTCTACCTAGCAACAAATGACATGCTTGCATTGGTATCACGTCACAAAGCACTTCATCGTGGTAGTTTCCCACCTTAAACCGTATCACACATTGCCTTGCGACCCTTAACTCACCACAATCATTCAACCATTGTAACTTGTAAGGACTAGTGTGTGGGGTAGTTGGTAACTTCAAGAAATTTACCATAGCATGACTTACAACATTTGTACAACTACCGCTATCGATCACCAAGGTACACACACTCCCTTTTACAAGACATTTAGTATGGAATAGATTTTCCCTTTGGCTTGGGTCATCTATTGCCTTACTAATCATGACGCGCCTAACCACAAAGTTTGGAACCACACACTCCCCTTCTTGCGGATAAACATCTTCACCATCATCACCATCATCATCATGTGGTCCATCCTCGGCTTCCTCTCCATCTTGAGGCTCGGCCTCATCTTCTCCCCTTTCGGGACCCACCTCCTCACCAAGATAATACACTTTCCCTTCCCGTAGGATCACATTGCGTCGGTTTGGACATTCATTGGCCTTATGCCCCCAACCTTGGCACTTGAAACATTGGAATCCCTTTGGGTTAGGATACTTGTGAGCCTCCGGTTTTGGAGGAATCTTGGGGACTGTTTTGGGCTCGGGCAGCCTTGTAGCGGCGGGTTGGTCCTTGTTTTTGGGCCAACCCGAGGGGGCTTGTCCCCTAACCTTGAAAGATGATCTCTCTTTAAGTTCCCTCTCAATTTCAAGAGCCGCTTGGAAAATGCCGTCAACGGTTTCAAACTTGTGAAGGGTTAAATGAGTGGATATCTCTTTGTTCAACCCACACTTGAACCGGATAATGTCGTGGCTGATTTGCTCCCCACGATGATCAAGCTTCAACATGAGTTGTTGAAACTCATCAAAGTAGGCCATCACACTCTTGTTACCTTGACGCAAGCCATACAATCTAGCAAGCAACTCATGGCGATATCTCTCGGGAAGGTATCGTTGCCTCATCAAGTACCTCAACCGATACCAGGGTGGTGGCTGCCCATCCACTAGTTCATCACCAAACCGCTTGACGTACTCCCACCAAGTGTTAGCATAACCCTCAAAGTGAGCTATAGCATAACTTCCTTTCTTTTCTTCCGAGATATCATTAAATTGGAAGACTTTGTCACAAGCCGATTCCCAAGCTAAGTATGCCTCGGGGTCACTTTCACCCTTAAAGAAAGGTAGACTCAACTTGATGGTGTTGATGCCTACATCCCTCTCATGGTGTCGGTTTCCTCTTTCTTCATACCCACGGTATCTCCGTTGAACTCCTCTGCCCCCTCTCACCTCCTCCTCCCTCATGTAAGTATCATCAAAGGCCCCGTGCCCTTCATACTCCTCCCTACCATACTCCTCAAAGTGGGCTGGTCGGTTTTGGATATTTGGAATTTGATTTGGGGGTATTGGATTTTGTGGAGGTGGTGGTCTTTGGTTTAATGGAGCTTGAAATGGAAGGTTCGGATTTAGTGGTGGAATTTGACGTCCAAATCCCTCATGCGGAACTTGGGAATTCTGGAAATGCGTTGGTCTATTGGGGCCACGGTTAGGAGGGAAAAAGGTGGTTTGGCTTGCGGCATTTAGTGGAGCTTGAGGTGCATTTAGCATTTGGTGGACTGTTTCGGGGGTGATGGTTGCGGAGGAAGTCCTATCATGCCCATTGGTAGAAACATGTAGAGGAGTAGAAGGACGAGAGTTCCTTTGACTCTCCACTTGTTCTAACCTCCCACTAATAGTCGACACCTCTCCCTTGATTGCTGCCAAGTCCCCTCTCACGGCCCCAAACTCCGAATTCAACCTCTCAAGTGTCCGGGTAACGGCCTCAAGAGTGACCCTCATAGAGTCAAGTGCATTAGTATCCACGTTATGGGACGTGGTCCCTTCCATTGTCAAGGTATTATACTCTTTAGATCACCACACGCTTGAGTTCCACAAGTGTTGTAAATTGGCTAGTAACCGTGAATCCTTTAAGGTATGAGTAAGCTCTTATCCGGAGTGGATTTTTGTTTGAAGACTCAAAGAATTCTTGTCGGACTAGAACCAAAAATAGCAACGTATTCAAAAGATAAAAGCACTCAAGTAAACGTCGACACGAACAAACGAATTCAAAGGACTAATTGACAATCTAGTAGGAATGTACTAGTTTGTTAATTAGTTCTAGAACCAAGTAAGGAAACTAAGAATCAACAATTAGAAACTAGAAAATTATCCAAAGTTGAGCTTAGGGGTGACGTGGCAGCATACAATTGGTCTTGGGCCCACACGGTTCGTCTATATAACTTATATGTAGATTCTATATATATTTTTTTTGTCACAAATCCGAAAATCAATATTCATACAACTTGTGAAGGATGACAATGTGTTTTGGAGGGAAAAATAATAGTCTTGTAGTCTTTTCAACCTTTCAAACTCAAAGGGTTAGGTTTGACTAACTAGTCCCACAAAACAAGGCTCCTTGAATTAGGGAAGAGTGATTGACAAGACTAGGAAGTGATGGGTGCAAGTCTTTCACCAACAACTCTATGACTTGTCTTACAACTTGAACACAACAAGATGAACAAGATGAACAAGTTTTAAAAGATGAACACCTCAACAACCTTCATCAACTTCTTCAAGCACATAACACACAACCACCAATTTTGTCATCAACAACATACAACTTTCAACCACTTCAAGTCACCACAACAATGGTCAAGTTTTCAAGCTCAACTTTTAGATCTAGACACTTTAGTGTTGGTGAGAAAGAAAGCAACACTAGAAACACACTAAACAAGCAAAATAACACCTAGATCTAAACATACAACAACATTCTCGGATTTGTCTTCAATGGACAGATTTCAGATTTTTTTTTTTTTTTTGTTTAATCCGAGAACAAGCCCAAGATGGGTTGTGTTGGAACACAACCGGTCTTGCTTTGATACCAAATGATACAAGATCAAGTCCACAACACAAGGATTCCAACAACAACAACAACAAAAACAGCAAACAACACAAATGCTAGTGAATCGAAAGAGCCCCACCCGGCTTCACTAGACTTCAAGATCTCAAAGACAAGAACAACAAGATAATAAAAGATAGATAACTTGACATATAATATTCAAGAGACTAAGAACCCTAACATCAAGAGAGGACCCTAAGACTATTGAATATAAACACCAAGTTCTTACTTAGACCAAGAGGAACTCAATGACCTCAAGATCCTTGTTTCTAGCCAAATCACAACACAAGCTTCACTCTTGGAAAGCTTGGCAGATTCTGCCTCCCCAATGGAAGAGAGAGAGAGAGAAATATTACAAGTCTTTTGTCTTGAAATTACAATGAGAAAACTAAGGCAAAATAATTCTAAGCTTGTCTATTTATATTACAAGCCAAATGAAAGACAAAAATGACCATATGGGCCATGTTGGGCAGCCAGCCATGGAGGCCTTGGAGTGTAAGTTTATTACACTTCAAGGCCCATCTTCACACCTTAAAACATTTAGATCCTTAGGTGGTTCAATGACCAACTCACACACGGCCATTCGCATGAATAAAGCTTGGAGTTTTTGTAACTCCCGAGCTTGACTTCGTGTGAATGGTCGGGTACTTGTTGGACAGCTTTTCCCACCCGTATCAGCTTGGTAAGTCTTGATTGTGGAATTTATACGAGGACTAGGGTCACCGAATAAATGAATTAGACGGTTAGTTTAACGATAGATTGGATTGAACTGTGATGCGTTGTGGGCTGACACTTTTGATTATCTTTTGCATGAATTATGATTTATTAATTACTTGTACATATTCATATGCATTATGATGAGATGTTGAGACGATGAGTCGGGTACCACACTAGTACAGTATGATATAATGAGAGATTGGGTCGGGTACCACACCGATAAAATATAATATAATGTGATAATGGGTTGTGTACCACGTCGGTACGTTATGATGTTGTTGATTGGGATAAGAAGGGGAAGAGATGGTGCTCACATATTGCATACATACATTCTTGCATATGTTTTGAATGTATTTATATTTCAATTGACTTTATACATGCCCTTGTTATGTTGAGTGATGAAAGATGGTATGAAGTGTAACACCCCGTATACTTCCAATCCTACTTGACAACTATGAACCATGCTTACTTAGGTTTCGAGAGCCATTAGTATGTATTTTGTAGTGTTATTGATGGAACATTTGATATTGGGCTAGTAAATGTGATTAGACCTTTGTGGGAGGTGTTTGTGATTTTTTTGGAGCAGTTGTGGAGTGAAAATTGAGGTTTGAAGGACTTCCAAGCAAAGGATATTAAAGCTAAGAGGTAAGCAAAAGATTTGGACTTGAAAAACCCAATCAAATCCGCAAAGAAAAGTTGAAAATGAATTTTTAAGGTGGGGCGCTGTAGGAGGCGTGCCAGGCTAATTCTGGCCAAAAATTTTCTGACCCAGGTAGCAAAGGGCGCGCCAGGCGGCGTGCCAAGCTGGTTTTTTCAAAAAAATTTCTTCGACCATTAGCCTATAAATAGGACTCTTGGGTTATGGTATCATTATTCCATCATAGTAGGACTACTTTTGAGCAAGTTTAGCATCCGAGTTGGGATTATTTCTTTGTCATAAGCAATTTATCAAATTATGTTCAATTAAGCCATGAGTGGTCAAAATTGTTGATTCTTGAGATTAAAACTACGAGCATGAAATGCAGGAGTTGAATATTGTCATAACATTTATGGAATTATTTAAACATAAGATATATGACGGATTAAGCATTGAATTTGGTGGGCTAAGTTAATATGTGTTAATGGGCTCAAAGGAAGGCCCAAAATGAATTAAAAGACATGGCCCAATGGGTCAAATGACCCATTCTTGCTTTGACTAATCAATAATTGAGCCAAATGGCTAAGGATGACCAAAGGGGCTATAAAAGGGCAAGAAAATTAGATTTTATTCTCAAAGGGGCACATGACATTTCTAGACTTTTCCCACAACAAATATCTTTTTCTCTCTATTCTGAAACCCTAAGGCAACTATTCTCTTGGGACAAGATCATCATCTGTCAAGCTTGGGTAAGTATTTAATCTTATGTTTTAATATATTATATGCATGAGAGATTAGGTAGATCATGTTGGTTGTGCTTGGAAGTGTTGGACATGACACTTTTGGTTTTTGTTAAAAGATGTGGCATCTTTGTGATTTAAATTTGAAAGGAGACTTGAGATTTGAATGAAAGTGAATGGTATGGATGAGATACCAACATGTATGGTGTAATTATTTTCTTTAACTTGTTATTTTTCTATAAGTGTAAATTGTGTGATTGATACACTAACAAACCCACAACACAAGATTTCCCACGAAATCAGCAACAAGGGGAACAAAAGACCCAAAAATCAGCAAGTTGAACAACAATGCTAGTGAATCGAAAGAGCCCCACACGGCTTCACTAGACTTCAAGATTACAAACACAACAACAACAAGATAAATAAAGTAAGATAGATAGCTTGACATATGAGATTACAAGAAATAGGAACCAAACCGTGTATCAAACGATAAGACCCCTAAGACCCACAATAACAACACCAAACTCTTACGGTGACCGCTAAGGGAATCAACTCCACCTTACAACCACCATTTCTAAGCAAGGATCAATAATGGCTTTTCCAAGCCCTACACTACTTGGCTTTCCAAGCCCTACACTACACTCTCAAAGAGAGAAGAAGAAGTCTTTCAAATATCCATAATGAGCTCCCTAGAAAATAAGACTAATGAAGTCTATTTATAACTATTACATCAATGACCAAACTACCCTTAATGAAAAGGGGCTCCTATGGAGTGTAAAGAAAAGACACAAAAAGACCAAAACACCCTTAATAAGGGCTGGTCATGGAGTGTAAGGACTCCTTCTTCACACTTCAACCCTTGCAATCCTTTGGAGCCTCGGGTAGTCATCAAGGCAAGCCTCCAAGCAACCTTCCACACACGAAAGTGCTTTATTAAGTGTCCAAAATGACTTCCCCATGCATACTCTCGGGCCTTCAAGGTGTCCAAAATCAGATTCTCCATGTGTTGGCCACGAATGATGGCATCAAAAGTTATGATGGCCATTTGTCTTGTATCATCCTCCCCTTCTTGAAAAGGATTCGACCTCGAATCCAAACCTTGCAAAAATCAAAGAAAGGACAAACGAATACAAACTCCTCATGGCATGAGGGTTAGGGTTAGCACAATAAATCAGCTCAACATGCCAAGGTTGCTTATACTTGTAATATAACCAAGGATCCTTTGAATTAATTATTAAAAACTTATTAAAATATGCACAAAGGATTTGGCTATTTAAATCACCAAGAGATAAGGAAACTACAAAGGTCCTAATGGCATCAAATAATCTCCAAGGTAAAACTACCTTCATCTTAGGAGCCATAAGACACAATTGCTTCTTTATCTCTTCAAGAGACCACACCAAGGGTGGAGCCTCAATTGGTTCTAATGTCCACAAGATCCATATAGCATTATCATTCATACAAGTGGACAAACCAACCAATTTCCTACCTCTAAATAAAACAAATCCAAAACTAGCATGGATGTCATCATAGGCAAAGAGGTAGTATAGGAAAGAATCAAGTGTAAAGTCATACACGGGTGAAGACAAAGCATTTAAGCACACCCACATTCTTTCCTTCAAGCAAATAGAGAACTTGGCATCCACAAGTTGAGATTCTTGTAATTTAAACACAATTGTGTCAAGCAAGGATGCACATTTAGAAATATTACCCCAAGGAAACAATGACACTTTTGCTCTCGGGTTTTCAAGAATGACACTTTGCTTGTCATGTAGACCAAGCAACAAGTTGGGTGCGCCAACATCACCATTTCTATATTTGGCACCGGGGTCAAATAAAAAAAGTAGCCATAGACACGGGTCTAGACAATACTTCCTTTCCCCATAGGCTTCACCCAAACTACAAGATATACTCTCTACAATAGCATACATCTCATCAAAAGCAAATAGAGAGTGGAGAATGGTATCACTCAAGTCAAGTTCAACTAAGGTGTCCTCATGTGAGTACTCACTACCAGTTTCAACATCATCACCGTGAGCACTCTCAACAATAAGGTCACACATAGTAGAAGAATTAATTTCCAAATAATGGACACCTTCCCCTTCTATGGAAGTACCCTCAAGTAGACACATACCACCACTAAAGTCCAAGGAATTGTTACTTAAGTCTTTACAAGCAAGCAATTCATCCTTATAGTCATCAAACATGGGTGGGGTGTCATACAAAGGATCACAACCACAATCAATTTTCAAGGAAAAATCACTTATTGGGTTTCTTAAGAATTCAAGCAAATCAAAATTATCATCACCTAATTGATCATTCCTTTCCAAGACCTCGCATTCCCTTCCCTTAAGAGTACTCTCATCTCCCAAGAAGAGATTTCCATCTTTAGGAGGAATGTTTTTACACCATAGTGGGTTGGCATATAGGCTATAGCTTTCAAGACAAGCTATACCTTCAACGTCATTCTCACCACTAGGTTCTTTAGGAGTGAACTCATCATCTTCAAACAAGATATTGTACTTAAAGAGAGAAGGATCTATCCATGAAGAGGCTATAGAACATGCATATCCATTCTCTAAAAGATCATTATCGAGTATCAAAGATGTTTCAAGCACATGATTATCCCTATGAGCAAAACCGAGAGTAGAACATTTACTAGAGGTCATACTAAAGGGGTCACTCCTATTTATTTGATCAACATTTTCAATATAATCATTAACTTGAGATCCATTAAACACATCACACATATCCTCAAGTGGTGGATAATTTTCACACATAAGTTGATCAACATAATTCCCACAAGATGATGTACCATCATTCAACGCATTGGCTTCAACACTAGGTGGACATAAATTGATCTTACAAGAAGAGTCAATTTTGTCATCAATAGGATCAACTAGTGTATCCACACTCACAACAAGTACATCATCAACCAGAGGCAAAGAATCAATAGACTCACAAATAGGCAAGCAGTAACTCACACTCAATGGGCTACTAGCAACACAATTATCATTCACATGCACAAAAGTGTAAGAGTAAGCGATTTTACCTTGAAGTTCTTGAGTAAATTCTCCTTTGCCGTGGTGTGAAGGTTTCCCACATGCTTCGGCAGTAACTTCTTCTTGGCCTTGTGCTTCTCCGCTTGCCATGTTGGCACCTACACAAATGTCCTTAGAAGGAAAAGGACAAACATAGTTAGCATGATTTGGTGGCAACCCTCTCACTTCGCTCCACACAACCTCTCCTTTTTCCCCTTTCGGATTACCACCTTTCACACCCTTACTCCTCTCAATCTTTTGTCTCTCATAATCAATCGGCTTGGAGTAAGTGATCACATCTCCTTGCGGTTTGGGAATAATTGAGGTAAAGAGATAATTTCCCCAATGGTCCACTATAACCTTAGGCCAATTTAGCACATTTGGAACTCTATGTTGTGCAAACCAATCGGCACCCAAGCATACATGACCTTGTGTCAAGGGAAAGATATCGCACCACACCTCCTCATGGTATTCAAATTGGGTGAAGACAATCCTCACTCTCTCGGTAACCCTATACCCATCCAAGGAATATGGAGCAAGTAAAGGTTCTCGAAACAACCTTAAATAGTCAACCATCGGTGGCATGATGTAGTTCTTATGGCGCCAATCATCTAGCACAAGGAGGCAGCCCGGTACCTCATCAATGCTTACCTTTTCGGAGTGAACACTTCTCCTAGGATCAACATTGTAGAGTTTAGGACAACCCAACGGTACATGAGTACCCCTCGGCCTTGGAGATGTACTCTCTCTTCTTCTCATGGGGCAACCTACACTATAGCTAGTATACCCATTCACACCGCTTCGACCTTGACAAGATGTACTACAAGGTGAAGAATATGAATCTTCATTCCCCACACGTGCACTCTCACCATGGCTCTCATAAGCTTTGCGAAGGGAGGGGTTATACCTTACTCCAATTCTAGGTTCGAAATGGGAAGTGTAAGACTCCTCATATGCCCCAACTTCATCATAAGAACTATCATAAGGTCCTAAATCATCTCCATATCCACCATAAGAGCTAGGCACTTCATTCACCTCATTTTCTCCCTCAAAACCATAACCCTCAAATCTGCCCATGTCTTGATCATGGCTATATTCATAGCCCCCATAATCTACAACATCATCGTAGCCATAAAATCCCTCACTACAATCATAGTCTCCCATGTTGTAGTCACATAATACGAGGCTACCAAGATATGTTCCCCTTATATCACCTTGTACCTACAAAATGAACAAACAAGATTAGTAGTAAAAGCACCTCACCAACACTCGTATACACTCGCCTTTGTGATTCTCACCATTGGAGCGGTGAATATTGAAAGTTGCTTATACTCCGGTAGTTAATAAGGTGTCAATCACTACTTAGCGACCGGAATAGATTATTGTTTGATCGACTCAAGACACAAAACAAAATCTACTTATGAACTTGAATCAAAGAAGTTCAACGAATCAAAATGAGAAAAGCACACAAAGAACGAAAAACACGAAGAAAAACGGATTCAAAAACCAATTCACAATCTAGTAGGTGATTACTAGTTGTTAATTGGTACTAGAATCAAGAAATGAAACTAAAGAAACAAGGAAATGAAACTTAGAATCTGAAATTTGAGCTTAATGGTGACGTGGCAGCATGTAATTGGTCTTGGGCCCACACGAAAATATATATATATATATTTATTTTTATTTTTTTTTGTCACAAATCTGAAATTTCAATATGAAACACAACTTGTCATGGATGACAATGGGTTTTGGAGGGAAAGTAAAGTCTTGTACTCTTTTTTCAACTTTTCAAACTCAAAAAGGTAAGATTTGACTATTCTAATCCCACAAAACAAGGTTCCGTGTTTTAAGGAAAAGTGGTTGTCAAGTCTAGGAAGTGATGTGTGCAAGTCTTCTCACCAACAACTTTATAGCTTTTGTCTTGCAACCTTTTGGATCTATTTTACACTTTTGTGGCCTTAAGTTGTAAGAATGGATGAAGAACAAGATGAACACCACAACAACCTTCAAAAACACAACATCAACTTCTTCAAGAACATAACACAAAAAACCACCAATGGTCATCAACAAGGTACAACCTACGGCCCACTTCAAGTCACCACAACAATGGTCAATATTATAAGCTCATCTTTAGATCTAGACACTTTTAGTGTTGGTGAGAAAGAAACCAACACTAGAAACACACTAAACAAGTAAAATAACACCTAGATCTAAACACACAAACACTATTCTCGGCCAAGACAACAAGATGGACAGATTTCGTTTTTATTTTTTTTTGACAGATTTCGTTTTTTTTTTTTTTTTTTGATCGAGATAGCCCAAGATTGGTAGTGTAGGAACACAACCAGCCTTGCTTTGATACCAAATGATACACTAACAAACCCACAACACAAGATTTCCCACGAAATCAGCAACAAGGGGAACAAAAGACCCAAAAATCAGCAAGTTGAACAACAATGCTAGTGAATCGAAAGAGCCCCACACGGCTTCACTAGACTTCAAGATTACAAACACAACAACAACAAGATAAATAAAGTAAGATAGATAGCTTGACATATGAGATTACAAGAAATAGGAACCAAACCGTGTATCAAACGATAAGACCCCTAAGACCCACAATAACAACACCAAACTCTTACGGTGACCGCTAAGGGAATCAACTCCACCTTACAACCACCATTTCTAAGCAAGGATCAATAATGGCTTTTCCAAGCCCTACACTACTTGGCTTTCCAAGCCCTACACTACACTTTCAAAGAGAGAAGAAGAAGTCTTTCAAATATCCATAATGAACTCCCTAGAAAATAAGACTAATGAAGTCTATTTATAACTATTACATCAATGACCAAACTACCCTTAATGAAAAGGGGCTCCTATGGAGTGTAAAGAAAAGACACAAAAAGACCAAAACACCCTTAATAAGGGCTGGTCATGGAGTGTAAGGACTCCTTCTTCACACTTCAACCCTTGCAATCCTTTGGAGCCTCGGGTAGTCATCAAGGCAAGCCTCCAAGCAACCTTCCACACACGAAAGTGCTTTATTAAGTGTCCAAAATGACTTCCCCATGCATACTCTCGGGCCTTCAAGGTGTCCAAAATCAGATTCTCCATGTGTTGGCCACGAATGATGGCATCAAAAGTTATGATGGCCATTTGTCTTGTATCAGTGATTGTGGCCGATATGTTGTTATTAGGTGTATTGAGGTGACTTGTTGGATTAATTGTGAACTATTGGTATGATGTTGTATGTTGTGGTCAATGTATGGCATGATGGGGTATTGTTGGTATGACAATGCCGTAAATGGTATTGTAAAGGGGGAAATGACGTTTTAAGGCAATCATGTAACTCATTGTCGTCATGTGCATGTGTAAGGTAGTTGGTGGTTAATGTAAACTCCGTTATGTACTTGTGTTGTAGAGTGAAACGTAAAGAAGGAGCTGGACTATTGTATTCACGTATAGGATTGTGTATTCATATTGAGAAGGCAAGGTATGTAAGGTTACTCTTTTCGTATCTTCCTGTAGCACATATTGCTCACATTGTTATCATACGTATTCCGTTTCGAAATACTCTAAGGTATCTCATTTTAGGTTGTCATCTATTATTAGTCACATGTTCCTTATTCGTTGGTCATTGGTTATTCATGTGTTACATAATTGTGGACTTGTTCCAAAAATTCCAATAATGATTACATCCCAAAGTTTCAATCATATTATAGCTACCCAAAGTATCAATATCATGAAAGTAAAGGAATAAAATAATGTATATAAGTGTTTCCAATAATGTATCACTCTTATAGCTAAAGGATGAAGTAGTGTGAATAATTGTTTAATGGTTAATGTGGAGAATGGGTGGTATCTCATGGAGTGAAAGAAACACTCGCATGAATGACGATCCCAATATTACGGGTGGTATCTCATGGGATGAAAAGAACATCCGCATGATTGGCGATCCCGATTATTAAAGCATGGGTGGTATCTCATGGAGTGAAAGACACACTCGCATGAATGACGATCCCAATATTACGGGTGGTATCCCATGGGATGAGAGGAACATCCACATGGATGACGATCTCGATTATTACGTTATTTCCCACTGATCAGTTGGGGCCCGGGTATAGTATAGCACAGACTAAGATGAATGAACATAGAAGCAAAGAAGCAAAGAAAGTATTAAAAGCAAAGTACATAATTCCAAACATATAGAACAATGGTTTATCCATATTGACTATTCTCTCATAATTGATTCCATTGAAGTTTTTATGTATTGATGCAGTTTCTTATAGCCTTACATACTCAGTACATTTTTCGTACTGACCCCCCCTTGGGGAACTTACCTTACTTGCTGCAGGCACAGGTGCTAGTAGACCTCCTCAGTAGGCTACGAGATATCCGTAGATTATTGGTGAGCTCCAGTTGGTTCGGGGCTTTCCGTGTGGCTATGTACATTTGTTGTGGTATTGTATATGTGTATAGAGCGGGGTGTTGTCCCGACTCTAGGTTGGTTATGGTTATGTATCTGCAGAGGCTTTGTAGACGGATGTGGGAAGACGAATGTAAGAGATGTATGTCCACTTTGACTTGATGGCCCTAACGGCCAAGTTTCATATATAGCATATGTTTCCATGATTTTCGCCATTGGCATTTTATATTTCATGAGTTAAACAAGACAGAATGTTATTTATAAAGAGACATGCCTATGAAGGTTCATGAGCAAAGATTGGTTCTCTCGGGCCATATCAGCTTCGGGTGTCAGTCCGTTTCGAATGGGATTCGGGGTGTGACATGAAGGTACGCTAGGTCCCTTGTGCGGACTGGTTTAGAGGTGAGATTCTATGGTAATGTCTTGTGATTGTAGGCACCAAGAGGACTTGATTCATTATAGCTTAAGAAATTGCAAGTACCATGAGAATGCCTCGGTATGAGAGGAGAGGGGTACCGATTGGAATAGGTAGTCAAATGACAAAGATATACAAAATGTAGTCAAAGGACAAAGATATAAAAAAATGTAGTCAAAGGACAAAGATATACAAAATGTAAGTCAAAGGACAAAGATATACAAAAATGTTAAATGACAGGTAAGTCACAGAGATGCTAAGTGAAGGTCACAGAGAGGCTAAGTGTTGGTCACAGAGATGCTAAATGTGGGTTAATAAGAGTTGATAATTTGGGTTTTCAAACAGGAATTTTACTTGATGTTGTGATTTCTCCCTATTTATTATTGATGTTATTTGTTTCTAACCCTGGACATCCAATGATGCTTACCAGTACGTGTGGTTGTACTGATGCTACACTTACTATACCTCTACTAGGGGGTATAGCCATGGTGCAGGTCAGTTGGAGTTGTTATAGCAGCGATGTCGATCACTCAGCAGCAGCTCCTGCCACTTTTATCCTTCATGGATGTTGCATTATGGATGTCCGTACTTCTTATCTAGTACTCTTGTACCGGTTTAGACTAGGTTCTGGGGGGTCACTTGTAGCTATTTTCTGCATTTACTTTTCATATTTGATGTATAGAAACAAGCTTGGGAAAGATTTAAATGAGTAATAGTATTTCAACTTGATTAGACATTCAGATAGTGGCTATTAAAGTAACTAAGTGTTATTGTTTTAACATCTGCATTTGGTTGAATGGTGGGATTATCAGGGTTCTCTTATCTGGGGTAGGTGTAGGTAGGTACCCAGTATGATCCGGTGGGTTGGGTCATGACAGGCCACTTCAAATATTGATTCGCTCACCTAGTGCACCTCAAGGAGTCCTTAGCCTTTTTGTTTTCTTATTCTCTCTTATTGCATTGGGGACAATGCACCATAATTTTGATGGGGGTGGGACATTTATTCATGGTATGTAATATTTTTTGTTATACTCTTGATATAGCCCTTGTCGGGCTCATGTTGGTGACTATGTTTTTACATTTTGCTATACTCTTGATAGACGGGCTCATGTTGGAGACTATGTTTTTACATTTTGCTATACTCTTGATAGCCTTTGCTGAGCTTATTTTGGACTATGTTTTTACATTTTGGATGCTAAGATTACCCTTGTCGGACCCATTTTGTTGACTATTGTGCGTTACATATGATACGGGTGGGACAAGCTCCACAAGTACACGACCTTTCACATGAAGCCAAGCTCGGGAATTACAAAAACTCCAATCCTTGTTCATGCAAATGGCCGTGTGTGAGTTGGTGATTCAGCCACCTAAGGACCTAAATGTTTTTAAGTGTGAAAAGGGACCTTGAAGTGTAATAAACTTACACTCCAAGGCTGGCACACTAGACAAGGACAAGCTGGTCATTTTACTTCATTTTTGCCTTGTAATATAAATAGAACATATTAGGGTTAGTTGAGTAGTTTTCTCATTGTAATTTCAAGACAAAAGACTTGTAATATTTCTCTCTCTCTCTCTTCCATTAGGGAGGCAGAATCTGCCAAGCTTTCCAAGAGTGAAGCTTGTGTTGTGTTTTGGCTAGAAACTAGGGTCTTGAGGTCATTTGAGTTCCTCTTGGTCCAAGTAAGAACTTGGTGTTCATATTCAATAGTCTTAGGGTCCTCTCTTGTTGTTAGGGTTCTTAGCCTTTTGAATATCATATGTCAAGTTAACTATCTTTTATTTATCTTGTTGTTGTTGTGTTTGTGATCTTGAAGTCTAGTGAAACCGTGTGGGGCTCTTTCGATTCACTAGCATTTGTGTTCATCTTGTTGTTCTTGGTTTACTGATTTTTGTGTTATTGTTGCTGAAATCTTGTGCTACATACTTGATATTGTATCATTTGGTATCAAAGCAAGACCGGTTGTGTTCCAACACAACCCATCTTGGGCTTGTTCTCGGATTAAACAAAAAAAAAAAAAAAAAAAAATCTGAAATCTGTCCATTGAAGACAAAACCGAGAATGTTGTTGTATGTTTAGATCTAGGTGTTATTTTGCTTGTTTAGTGTGTTTCTAGTGTTGGTTTCTTTCTCACCAACACTAAAAGTGTCTAGATCTAAAAGTTGAGCTTGAAAACTTGACCATTGTTGTGGTGACTTGAAGTGGCTGAAAGTTGCATGTTGTTGATGACGAAAATTGGTGGTTGTGTGTGATGTGCTTGAAGAAGTTGATGTTGTGTTCATGAAGGTGTTGAGATTGTTGAGATGTGCATCTTATAAACTTGTTCATCTTGTTGAAAGTTGAGTTCATGTTGTAAGACAAAAGTCATAAAGTTGTTGGTGAAGGAAGACTTGCACACATCTCTTCCAAGACTTGACAACCACTTTTCCTTAAAACACGGAACCTTGTTTTGTGGGATTAGCCTAGTCAAATCTTACCTTTTTGATTTTGAAAGGTTGAAAGACTACAAGACTTTTACTTTCCCTCCAAAACACATTGTCATCTATATAACAAGTTGTGTGAGTATTGAAAATTTCAGATTTGAGATAAAAAAAAAAAAAAAAAAAAAAAAGAGAAGGAGCAAAAACGTGTGGGACCACTTACATGCTGCCACGTCACTATAAGCTCAACTTTGGATATTCTTTTAGTTGCTAATTGTTGATTCTTGGTTTCCTTTACTTGGTTCTAGAACTAATTAACAAACTAGTACATTCCTACTAGGTTGTCGATTAGTCCTTTGAATCCGTTTGTTCGTGTCGACGATTACTTGAGTGCCTTTTTATCTTTTGAATACGTTGCTATTTTTGGTTCTAGTCCGACAAGAATTCTTTGAGTCTTCAAACAAAAATCCACTCCGGATAAGAGTTTACTCATACCTTAAAGGATTCACGGTTACTAGCCAATTTACAACACTTGTGGAACTCAAGCGTGTGGTGATCCAAAGAGTATAATACCTTGACAATGGAAGGGAACACGTCCCATAACGTGGATACTAATGCACTTGACTCTATGAGGGTCACTCTTGAGGCCGTTACCCGGACACTTGAAAGGTTGAATTCGGAATTTGGGGCCGTGAGAGGGGACTTGGCAGCAATCAAGGGAGAGGTGTCGACTATTAGTGGGAGGTTAGAACAAGTGGAGAGTCAAAGGAACTCTCGTCCTTCTACTCCTCTACATGTTTCTACCAATAGGCATGATAGGACTTCCTCCGCAACCATCACCCCCGAAACAGTCCACCAAATGCTAAATGCACCTCAAGCTCCACTAAATGCCGCAAGCCAAACCACCTTTTTCCCTCCTAACCGTGGCCCCAATAGACCAACGCATTTCCAGAATTCCCAAGTCCCGCATGAGGGATTTGGACGTCAAATTCCACCACTAAATCCGAACCTTCCATTCCAAGCTCCATTAAACCAAAGACCACCACCTCCACAAAATCCAATACCCCCAAATCAAATTCCAAATATCCAAAACCGACCAGCCCACCTTGAGGAGTATGGTAGGGAGGAGTATGAAGGGTACGGGGCCTTTGATGATACTTACATGAGGGAGGAGGAGGTGAGAGGGGGCAGGGGAGTTCAACGGAGATACCGTGGATATGAAGAAAGAGGAAACCGACACCATGAGAGGGATGTAGGCATCAACACCATCAAGTTGAGTCTACCTTTCTTTAAGGGTGAAAGTGACCCCGAGGCATACTTAGCTTGGGAATCGGCTTGTGACAAAGTCTTCCAAGTTAATGATATCTCGGAAGAAAAGAAAGGAAGTTATGCTATAGCTCACTTTGAGGGTTATGCTAATACTTGGTGGGAGTACGTCAAGCGGTTTGGTGATGAACTAGTGGATGGGCAGCCACCACCTTGGTATCGGTTGAGGTACTTGATGAGGCAACGATACCTTCCCGAGAGATATCGCCATGAGTTGCTTGCTAGATTGTATGGCTTGCGTCAAGGTAACAAGAGTGTGATGGCATATTTTGATGAGTTTCAACAACTCATGTTGAAACTTGATCATCGTGGGGAGCAAATCAGTCACGACATCATCCGGTTCAAGTGTGGGTTGAACAAAGAGATCTCCACTCATTTAACCCTTCACAAGTTTGAAACCGTTGACGGTATTTTCCAAGCGGCTCTTGAGATTGAAAGAGAACTTAAAGAGAGATCATCCTTCAAGGCAAGGGGACAAGCCCCCTCGGGTTGGCCCAAAAACAAGGACCAACCCGCCACTACGAGGCTGCCCGAGCCCAAAACAGTCCCTAAATTCCCTCCAAAATCGGAGGCTCACAAGTATCCTAACCCAAAGGGATTCCAATGTTTCAAGTGCCAAGGTTGGGGGCATAAGGCCAATGAATGTCCAAACCGGCGCAATGTGATCCTACGGGAAGGGAGAGTGTATTACCTTGGTGAGGAGGTGGGTCCCAAAAGGGGAGAAGATGAGGCCGAGCCTCAAGATGGAGAGGAAACCGATGATGGACCACATGATGATGATGGAGATGATGGTGAAGATGTTTACCCGCAAGAAGGGGAGTGTGTGGTTCCAAACTTTGTGGTTAGGCGTGTCATGATTAGTAAGGCAATAGATGACCCAAGCCAAAGGGAAAATCTATTCCATACTAAATGTCTTGTAAAGGGGAGTGTGTGTACCTTGGTGATCGATAGTGGTAGTTGTACAAATGTTGTAAGTCATGCTATGGTAAATTTCTTGAAGTTACCAACTACCCCGCACACTAGTCCTTACAAGTTACAATGGTTGAATGATTGTGGTGAATTAAGGGTCGCAAGGCAATGTGTGATACGGTTTAAGGTGGGAAACTACCATGATGAAGTGCTTTGTGACGTGATACCAATGCAAGCATGTCACTTGTTGCTAGGTAGACCTTGGCAATATGATAGGTCTACTAAACACGATGGGAGGTCCAATCGATATACACTTGAGAAGGATGGCCGAAAGGTTACTCTTCATCCTCTTTCGCCTTCCCAAGTAAATAAGTGGCATCAAAGGATGAGGGAATTGAAGGAAAAGGGAAAGGAATCCGAAAAGGGAGAGAAGGGAGGGAATTCCATAGGTGGGGCAGTGGGGTCATCCAAGGATGCCCCAACGGCAAAGGGGGCGGAAAACATGGTGATGTTGGCTAGGAAGAAGGAACTCTTCGTGGATCATGATGAGGACACGCCTATGTTACTTTTGGCTCATTGTTTTAATACTAACCCCACTAATTCTTCCATTTCCCCTTTGATTTCTTGTGTGTTGCAGGATTATGAAGATGTACTTCCTAAAGAACTTCCGCAAGGATTGCCCCCACTTCGGGGAATTGAGCACCAAATTGATTTGGTGTCGGGTTCACAACTTCCAAACAAACCAGCCTATAGGAGCAATCCCATGGACACTAAGGAGCTTGAGAGACAAGTTGAGGAGCTTCTCAACAAGGGATACATCAAAGAAAGTATGAGTCCTTGTGCTGTTCCGGTGCTTTTGGTACCAAAGAAAGACGGAACTTGGCGCATGTGCGTCGATTGTAGAGCCATCAACAAAATCACTATAAGGTATCGTCATCCAATCCCTAGACTAGATGATATGTTAGATGAGCTCCATGGTTCTTGTTTGTTTTCTAAAGTGGATCTTAGGAGTGGCTACCACCAAATTCGCATGCAACCCGGTGATGAGTGGAAGACCGCATTCAAGACCAAATTCGGTCTATATGAGTGGCTGGTCATGCCCTTTGGCCTTACCAATGCTCCTAGCACCTTTATGAGGCTAATGAATCATGTAATGAAGCCTTATATTGGAAAGTTTGTGGTGGCTTACTTTGATGATGTGTTGGTATATAGTAAATCTATTGATGATCATGTGATGCATTTGAGGTGTGTGTTTGACGTGCTCCGAAAGGAGAAGTTGTATGCCAACATGGAGAAGTGTTCTTTTGGTGTCGATAAAGTGATTTTCTTGGGTTTTGTCGTGAGCTCAAGGGGTGTGGAAGTGGACGAATCCAAGATAGACTCTATACGAAGTTGGCCGACCCCTAAAACTATTGGAGAAATCCGAAGTTTTCATGGGTTGGCGAGCTTTTATAGGAGGTTTGTCAAAGGTTTCAGCTCCATAGCAGCACCCTTGACCGAGGTTGATACAATAAAGAGGACTCGGAAGCTACAAAGAACAAAGGAAACAAAGAAACAAGATAAACAAAGATAAAAGGGATAGAAAGGTAGACACAAAAGTGGAATCAAAGGCAACCAATTCTATAAAAAGAAGAGACCTCCTTCAAATATTAGTATCAAAAACAACAAATCAAAACAAAAAAATTTCGGATTTTTTTTTTTTTTTTTTTTTTTGATTTTCAAGATAACAATCCCAAGATTGATTTTGTTGGAACAAAATCAAACCTCGCTTTGATACCAAATGATGCAAGAAACAAAGAGGCGGAAACTAAGAAGAACAAAGGAAATAAAGAAACAAGATAAACAAATATAAAAGGGATAGAAAGGTAGACACAAAAGTGGAATCAAAGGCAACCAATTCTATAAAAAGAAGAGACCTCCTTCAAATGTCCAAATAAGCACCTAAACCTATGAGAAAGACCTCAAGGGAATTAGATTCCCAAGCAACCCTTCTTTCTAAACTTGAAACAATCAAAAGCTTCAACAAGCTCTCAAACTCTCAAAAGAGTATTTAATATTCAACATTCATCAAGATAATCTCCCCTAAAATGAGCTATTCTCCCTTATTTATAGCCTACACTAATAATTACAAAAATACCCTTAATGAAATAAGGGTCTTCTTTAGCATGAGGCTTGGATATCAAGAATAGTCACTTTACGTCTATAGCCTCTTTCTTCCCTTTTTGCCTTTCTTTCTTGTACTTCCACTTTAGCATATTCTCGAGCTTTAACTCTTTATTCCATGATAATGATGAGGATCGGCTTGCACCATTCTCCCTTTCTTGAAAAGGATTCGTCCTCGAATCCAAACCTAGCAAAACCATAAGGAAGACAAACAAGAACAAGGGCCTCATAGCATGAGGATTAGCACAAGGGTTAATAAATTCACCAACATGCCAAGGATGCACAAACTTGTTATATAACCAAACATCAACTTGTCTCATGAAGAATAAATCTTCACATGTAGCACAAAGTACTTGGCTAGTCCAAGGATCAATAATTAAAGATATCATCAAGGAACCAATAGGTTTGAAACACCAACTAGGTATGCACACATTGGTTCTATACACAAAGCACAAATGATCTTCTATTTCAAGACAAAACCATTTTTGAGATAGATCCATGGCCAACTCCCACACATGCAAAGTGTCACCGGGGTCAAAAGGAAAGATTACCCATGCATCTTGATCAAGAAAACAACCATTTTCCCCAAATAAACTCCTATCAATATACGACGCACCCTCCCCACAAGAATGAACATCATCATATGCAAATAGATAGTAAAGAAAGGTATCATGCAAAACAACTTCATCTAAGGTGTCCTCACGTGTAAGATCACTAGAAGACTCAAGAATATCAAGTATACTATCAAGAATTGGAACACTCAAAGAAGAAGTAGCAATTGATGAACACACATCACCTTCCTTCTCAACATCCCATAGTGGGTTATCATACAAAGTATAGCTCTCATGAATAGCTACATTACAATCACTATTCACACCACTAGGCACCAAACTAGGAGGGATCTCATCATCATCAAACAAGATATTATACTTAAAGTGAGAAGAATCAATGAAAGATGGAGAATTAAAGCATGTAATCTCATTCTCAAAAAGACAAATGTCATCTTTTAAGGCAGTTTCAAGCACATGAGTTCTATGAGCAAAACAAGCAATAGGATCTTCAATAAAAGATATGCTCAAAGAGTCACTCCTACTCAATTGATCAACTTCATCAATATTACCACTAACTTGACGCTCAATAAGAACATCACAAGATCCCTCAAGTAGTGTACTACACGCAAAAGCTAGTTGATCAATACCAATATCACTTGATAATGAACTATCATTCAAAACACATGTATCAACACTAGGTGGACACAAATTGATCTTACTAGAAGAATCAATTCGGTTATCAATAGGATCAACTAGTGTATCCACATTCTCAACAAGCACATTATCAAAACATGGCAAAGAATCACATGACAATGTACTATCATTCAAGTCACAAGTGTCAACACTAGGTGGACACAAATCGATTTCACAAGAAGAATCAATTCGGTCATCAATAGGATCAACTAGTGTATGAACACTCTCAACATAGACATTATCACTATGTGGCAAAGAATTATTAAGTGCACATAAAGACAAGCTATCACTCACACTTTGTTCATTTGAAAATTCGAAAGTGTCAAGTTTAGCTATTTTACCTTGAAGCTCACAAGAAAGGTCTTCTTTACCTTGGGATGAGAATCCCCTCAATGCATTGGTACACTCTTCAAGTCCTTGATGAGGATTAGGGAAAATTGGTGGAAAGATAAGTTGCAATCGATTAATTCGAGTACTCAACCGATACAACCGTCCTTCCATTCTGGTAGAGAGAGTGGTGAACAAGTTTAACAATTCACCCAAAGTGGGTTCCCCGATGGGAACTTGGTTTTTCTTTTCATGACCTTCCATTGTTACCTATTTAAGACACTCAACCAAAGCAAACAAACATGTTAGGTTAGTTAAAATAGACTCACAATCACTCAAGAATCGCACCTTTATTTGTCTCACAAATTGCTTCGGCCAATGATTGCATCTTGTTTAGTCCAATGAGTTGCAAGGGTCCAATCTCTACTTGAGATCAAGAATGGATTCTTGTTGACTCGAGAAAGAAAGTGCAAAAGCTAAGGACGAGAACCAAGAAGTTTTCAAGAGAAAATAAAGAAGAAAAGCTAAAAGAAAGTAGCACAAAAAAAAAACGGACTCAAAGAAAACTAAGCAACAAAAGTAGAAAAATTACTTGTTGCTTAATTTGATGAATCAAAGAAATGATTTGATGTTTAAAACTAGTTAACAAGTGATTAAAGATGTTAATTACTTGTTAAATAGTTGAGGGATCGAAAGAGAAAGAGAACAAAAAAAGAAACACGAAATTTGGACACTTAGAAAATTTTTTAGGTCCAAAAAACTTTAGGACCCCAAAAAAAAAACTAAGTGTCAAAAACCTGCATTTTCAGCTCTCTGAAACTGTCCACACGCGCTGCTGACGTGGCATGATGACGTGGCATTTTTTTTTTTTCCACCAATGGACCTACAAACACTTTGACCAACTTTGACCTCAAAATTTTTGGATCAAAGTGTACTTTTTCTACCTTCTTCTTCAAGAACAATATGAAGATGCTCAAGAACACAAGAAAAAACTTCAATCTTCAAATGCTCATAACTTCTTCGTTTTTGCTTTAAATTCAATGAAATTTTTGCCCACGTGTTCCTTTCAATGCCACGAACAAACCCCACTAATTTTTAGCTTTCAAAATCAAGCCAAAAATAAACCCACTTTTCAAAAGCTCAAAACTCTTTAATGGTATCTTCAATTCTACAACTCCGAATTGAACGAAATTTGAGATCTAGACTCACAAGATACTAGGGAATCAAGATCTAGTATCAAAAACAACAAATCAAAACAAAAAAATTTCGGTTTTTTTTTTTTTTTTTTTTTTTTTTTGATTTTCAAGATAACAATCCCAAGATTGATTTTGTTGGAACAAAATCAAACCTCGCTCTGATACCAAATGATACAATAAAGAGGACTCGGAAGCTACAAAGAACAAAGGAAACAAAGAAACAAGATAAACAAAGATAAAAGGGATAGAAAGGTAGACACAAAAGTGGAATCAAAGGCAACCAATTCTATAAAAAGAAGAGACCTCCTTCAAATATCCAAATAAGCACCTAAACCTATGAGAAAGACCTCAAGGGAATTAGATTCCCAAGCAACCCTCCTTTCTAAACTTGAAACAATCAAAAGCTTCAACAAGCTCTCAAACTCTCAAAAGAGTATTTAATATTCCATATTCATCAAGATCATCTCCCCTAAAATGAGCTATTCTCCCTTATTTATAGCCTACACTAATAATTACAAAAATACCCTTAATGAAATAAGGGTCTTCTTTAGCATGAGGCTTGGATATCAAGAATAGTCACTTTACGTCTATAGCCTCTTTCTTCCCTTTTTGCCTTTCTTTCTTGTACTTCCACTTTAGCATATTCTCGAGCTTTAACTCTTTATTCCATGATAATGATGAGGATCGGCTTGCACCATTCTCCCTTTCTTGAAAAGGATTCGTCCTCGAATCCAAACCTAGCAAAACCATAAGGAAGACAAGCAACAACAAGATCCTCATGGCAGAAGGGTTAGGGTTAGCAATATCAAACTTATCACCAAGCCAAGGAGGAACACACTTAACATATAGCCAAGCATCAAAATGAGCAATCAAGGGCTCGCAACCCCATAAAATAAATGCTACTTGGCCATTCAAAAGACTTTGACAAAGGGAAAAAACATTAGAACCATGACAATTAGTCAACCACACATAAAAACCCACATTGGTTCTATGTTTCAACAAGCACAAAACCCCTTTTAAGTCAAAAGTCATATGATAATTTCCAAAGCTAAGTGCAAGGTCTCGAACAAGATCATTCCAAATTAAGAGTTCACTCAATGCACTAGCTATCTCCAAGAATGGGATTACTCCCAAATCATCACCGGGGTCAAATACAAAGGTATCCCCCACACAAGTTAACAAACATATTGCATTTAATCTCACAATATAATTAAGTAGGAACACCAAGCATTTATCACATGAAGGAAAAGAAGTATTGCTACTATGTGTACCACACAAAGATGTACCCTCTTGACCAAACACCAAGTTTGGGGTATAAAACCCACCACATTTCAACTGGTCACCGGGGTCAAATGGGAGAAGTATCCATGAACATGAGTCAATGTAATGCTTATTCTCCCTAAAGATGGCTCGATCACAAAAATACATACTCTCTACACAACCATTGGCAATATCATAAGCAAATAGAGAGTAAAGAAAGGTGTCACGCAAAGTGATTTCCTCTAAGGTGTCCTCAAGAACATGTTCACGATTATGTACAAGAACATTATCAAGAGTATGCTCAAGAATTGGAACACTCAAAGAAGAAGAAATATTTGGGACACAAAGAGCACCTTCCATTTCTTCACATTCCAATCCCATAAGAGTACTCTCATCTTCCAAGAAGAGATTTCCATCTTTAGGAGGAATATTGTCACACCATAGTGCACCAGAGGTTATTAGAAAGGACCAACCCTTTAAGTGGGGTGATGAGCAAGCTAAGGCTTTTGAAGCCTTGAAAGCTATGCTCATCTCGGCGCCTTTGTTGCAATTGCCCGATTTTGATAAGATGTTTGAAGTGGAGTGTGATGCTAGTAAGGTTGGCATCGGGGCTGTTTTAATGCAAGAAGGCAAGCCCGTTGCTTATTTTAGTGAAAAGCTCAAAGGGGCAACTCTTAATTACTCGACTTATGATTTGGAGTTGTACGCCCTTGTTAGAGCTTTGGGCAATTGGCAACATTATTTGTGGCCTAAGGAGTTTGTGATACGAACGGACCATGAATCGTTGAAACACCTTAAGAGCCAAGACAAGTTGAATAGGCGTCATGCTAAGTTGATTGAGTTTATTGAGACTTTCCCTTATGTAATTCATTACAAAAGGGGGAAGGAAAATGTTGTTGCTGATGCGTTGTCTAGAAAGCATGTGCTTGTTGCTACCTTGTCTTCGAAGTTGATGGGATTTGAGAGCTTGCGGATGTTGTATCCCGAGGATCCTACCTTTGCTCCTATTTATAGGGAATGTGAAGAGTGGGGAAGGGACCGATGGCTTAAGGAGAATAGCAATTCCTCCTACTCTCGGTTTGATGGCTATTTGTTCAAAGGGAGGAGGTTGTGTGTTCCTTCTAGTTCATGGAGGGAATTGTTTGTGAGAGAGGCACATGATGGTGGCCTCATGGGGCATTTTGGGGTTGACAAGACCCTCGGTATCTTAGAGGAGCAATTCTATTGGCCCAAAATGCGCAAGGATGTTGCTAAAATTTGCGGCCAATGTGTGGATTGCCGGTGTGCAAAATCTCGCCTCCTACCTCAAGGATTGTACACCCCACTTCCCACTCCCCTTAGACCTTGGTTAGATATTTCGATGGATTTTGTTTTGGGGCTGCCAAGGACTAGAAGGGGTCGAGATAGCATTTTTGTTGTTGTTGATAGATTCTCCAAAATGGCTCATTTCATTCCATGTGCTAAAACTGAGGATGCTTCTAGTGTAGCTTCATTATTTGTTGAACATGTTGTAAAGCTTCACGGGGTCCCAAGGACTATTGTGAGTGATAGGGACTCAAAGTTCCTAAGTCTCTTTTGGAAGTCCATGTGGGGTAGGCTTGGAACGAAGTTGCTTTTCTCCACGTCTTGCCACCCACAAACCGATGGCCAAACGGAGGTAGTAAATAGAACCTTAGGGTCTATGCTGCGTTCTATGGTTAAAGGTAAACTGACTTCATGGGAAGATCACCTACCCTTGGTGGAATTTGCATACAATCGGGTAATACATTCAAGTACGGGAATGACGCCCTTTGAGTGTGTTTATGGCTTGAATCCCCTTACCCCTTTAGATCTCACTCCTTTGTCTAGTGATCTCATGACAAGTTTAGATGGATGCAAAAGAGCCGAAGCAATGAAAAAAGTGCATGAGAAGGTGCGGATCAAGCTTGAAAAGAAGAACCAAGAGGTTGCAAAAAGGGTGAACAAAGGGAGAAGAAGGCTTGTGCTTGAACCCGGAGATTGGGTGTGGGTGCATCTTCGGAGGGATCGGTTTCCATCTCAAAGAAAGTCTAAATTGCTGCCTAGGGGTGATGGTCCATTCCAAGTACTTGAGAGAATCAATGACAACGCCTACAAGATTGACCTTCCACCGGAATATCAAGTGCACAACACTTTCAACGTTGGTGACCTCTCTCTCGTGGATGCGGTTGAAGATGACCAAATGCTGAATTTGAGGTCAAATTCCTCTCAAGATGGAGAGGATGATACGGGTGGGACAAGCTCCACAAGTACACGACCTTTCACACGAAGCCAAGCTCGGGAATTACAAAAACTCCAAGCCTTGTTCATGCAAATGGCCGTGTGTGAGTTGGTGATTCAGCCACCTAAGGACCTAAATGTTTTTAAGTGTGAAAAGGGACCTTGAAGTGTAATAAACTTACACTCCAAGGCTGGCACACTAGACAAGGACAAGCTGGTCATTTTACTTCATTTTTGCCTTGTAATATAAATAGAACATATTAGGGTTAGTTGAGTAGTTTTCTCATTGTAATTTCAAGACAAAAGACTTGTAATATTTCTCTCTCTCTCTCTTCCATTAGGGAGGCAGAATCTGCCAAGCTTTCCAAGAGTGAAGCTTGTGTTGTGTTTTGGCTAGAAACTAGGGTCTTGAGGTCATTTGAGTTCCTCTTGGTCCAAGTAAGAACTTGGTGTTCATATTCAATAGTCTTAGGGTCCTCTCTTGTTGTTAGGGTTCTTAGCCTTTTGAATATCATATGTCAAGTTAACTATCTTTTATTTATCTTGTTGTTGTTGTGTTTGTGATCTTGAAGTCTAGTGAAGCCGTGTGGGGCTCTTTCGATTCACTAGCATTTGTGTTCATCTTGTTGTTCTTGGTTTACTGATTTTTGTGTTATTGTTGCTGAAATCTTGTGCTACATACTTGATATTGTATCAACATATGTACATCTGTTGAAGCCCATTTAAATTTTCATTCTTTTGAATGGCGGTAGTGCCTTTGTCTGGCTAATTTGAAATGTTAGATGAGTGCGGCTAGCCAAAATCAATCCCCTTTTGTAAATACGTGTCAAATAAACTCCAAGGGTTTTCTTCAAAACTCCATTCTTTCCCAAGGAACATTTTCTTTCTTTATTTTTTTGTTTTATTTGTTGAACCGGGTGGTATTTCCCTATGATGGATGAAACGGGGGACCATCTTAAGGGAAATGCCCATTTTTAGATTATAAGACTACTGAATAATTTAGCAAATTTTGAGAAGTATCTCAAAAAGGTTGTGATTGGCAAGTCAAATGATTTTTGTAAAGAAAAAGTAAAGAGTTGTCAAGCTTTCTCTTGAATCATGACCTTCAAATTCTTTACTTGGCTCTTTCTTCACAAAAGAATAGCTTTCGGTTTGGAGTAGTTTGTCGAGTTTATTTTCTCAAATTGTTTGGGAGGCTAGCTCTATATTTTAAGAGTGTGGTGCCTCGTGTGGAGAGGTTTTAATTTTTTCTTATATATGCATTGTAGTCTAGAACTTGCCCCGGGTGTATTCAAGGCAAAATCCTAGATCATACTAGGTTTGGAAAATAACCTGAGGCATTCTTTGGACCATCACATTACCTAAATCCTACCTTAACATGTACCCTAATTAAACCCGTTTGAGACTTTTTCCTTTTTTTTCTTTTTGATAACCGCATTATGATCTTAGGCGTATTTGTACTCCTAAGTGTCATTATCTACGTGCGCTTAGCTTAGTTTTGAGGATAAATTGATGTGATTATTGAATTTTTAAGTGTGTATATGTGTATTTGTGTTAAATTACATGTTCATAGTGTTTAAGGTGCATTCGGAACAAGTCTAGAGTCAAAAAGATCAAATAGAACTTAGATGAGAAAACTAGTGTCACTAGCTTAAGCTATGCTTATTCTAGTATACTTTGATTGGTTCTATTGTGTTGTATAGACTTATGATTGTGTTGATATGTTGTAGGGGATAATTTGAGGAGCTATGGAAGCAAAACCAAGCCTACAAACAAGCCACAAGTAGTGCGGGAGAAAAGGATGAGAGCACGAGAAGGATGGACGTAACCCCTCACACAATGGAGGAGGGCATGCACCGCACCCTCCATGGCATGTGGGAAAGAATGCATCTCACCCTCAATCATGCATGATAGGGTGTGCACTGAACCATGTAGCGCGCCATGCTATAGGTTTGGGTGTGCGATGAGCCACGTGGCGCACCACCCCAAATCCGACTCAAAGTTTGTTTTTAACTTGTTTTTAAGTGAGGGCAAAGTTGTAAATGCATGGAATTAGTTTGGGGCACCTCATGGACGACTAAAAGAACTATAAAAGGATTACTTAGCCACAATTATACACATCTTTTGAAATCCCTTGGAAGACAGATGAATTGTAGAGGAGGAGAAGGCAAATAAGGCTCTACACTGGGTTTTTCTTCTTTTGCTTTTCATTCTTGTAGTTTAAAGTTATGAACTCTTTTATGGAGATTGTTTGTATGAATATGATTGGATAAACACCCTCATTCTATGGTTGAGTCTACAAACATGATTGCTTAATTATGGTTTTATAGTTGGTTTATTCATTTATCAAGTCATGTGATTGTTGCGTTCTTGTTTTACTGTTCTAAAGCATCATGAACTTTAGGATAAATCTTAAGTCTCGAAAAGAATTGACTATAGGAGTGGAGAGATGGAAGGAAGACTGTAAGAAGTGTGGATCATGTCTTTAATGGTTATATATTGATTGTTGAAGAATGATTTGCGGTTAGGATAGCAATCTTCCTAAACGCCTCGTATGGTTAATGAAATGGGAAGATAGTTTAATGCATCTGAATTAAAGACTCATATCACCCCTCAACGATATAGTTATGAGATTAATTTGGGTAGAATACTTAGAGGATGACCATTGCCAAGTTGAATATCAACCCCGTAGATCAACAATCACGATAGACACTAATACTGGCTAGAACCATAGTTAGGCATGAATGTGAAGTAAATGCCTCAACCCTGGAACTCTCCATATATTATTTATAATCCAATTTACTTATCGCTGTGATTTCTATTCTGTAATTATAAAAACAAACTAAATCTTTCTTGGTTACAAATCATACTTGTTTAACTTAAATAGTAACGCTTGAATTAGTTCACTTGTTAAACATAAATCCCTGTGGGATCGATATTCGGCTCACAAATAGTCACTGTATTACTTGCACGACCACGTACACTTGCGTGTGCGCTTTGGAGCAATACGTTTTTGGCGCCATTGTCGGGGACTTGAAAATTAGCAACCTTCTTGATACGGGTGGGACAAGCTGTCCAACAAGTACCCGACCATTCACCCGAAGTCAAGCTCGGGAGTTACAAAAACTCCAAGCCTTATTCATGCAAATGGCCGTGTGTGAGCTGGTCGTTGAACCACCTAAGGATTTAAATGTTTTAAGGTGTGAAGATGGGCCTTGAAGTGTAATAAACTTACACTCCTGATACACTAACAAACCCACAACACAAGATTTCCCACGAAATCAGCAACAAGGGGAACAAAAGACCCAAAAATCAGCAAGTTGAACAACAATGCTAGTGAATCGAAAGAGCCCCACACGGCTTCACTAGACTTCAAGATTACAAACACAACAACAACAAGATAAATAAAGTAAGATAGATAGCTTTACATATGAGATTACAAGAAATAGGAACCAAACCGTGTATCAAACGATAAGACCCCTAAGACCCGCAATAACAACACCAAACTCTTACGGTGACCGCTAAGGGAATCAACTCCACCTTACAACCACCATTTCTAAGCAAGGATCAATAATGGCTTTTCCAAGCCCTACACTACTTGGCTTTCCAAGCCCTACACTACACTCTCAAAGAGAGAAGAAGAAGTCTTTCAAATATCCATAATGAACTCCCTAGAAAATAAGACTAATGAAGTCTATTTATAACTATTACATCAATGACCAAACTACCCTTAATGAAAAGGGGCTCCTATGGAGTGTAAAGAAAAGACACAAAAAGACCAAAACACCCTTAATAAGGGCTGGTCATGGAGTGTAAGGACTCCTTCTTCACACTTCAACCCTTGCAATCCTTTGGAGCCTCGGGTAGTCATCAAGGCAAGCCTCCAAGCAACCTTCCACACACGAAAGTGCTTTATTAAGTGTCCAAAATGACTTCCCCATGCATACTCTCGGGCCTTCAAGGTGTCCAAAATCAGATTCTCCATGTGTTGGCCACGAATGATGGCATCAAAAGTTATGATGGCCATTTGTCTTGTATCATCCTCCCCTTCTTGAAAAGGATTCGACCTCGAATCCAAACCTTGCAAAAATCAAGAAAGGACAAACGAATACAAACACCTCATGGCATGAGGGTTAGGGTTAGCACAATAAATCAGCTCAACATGCCAAGGTTGCTTATACTTGCAATATAACCAAGGATCCTTTGAATTAATTATTAAAAACTTATTAAAATATGCACAAAGGATTTGGCTATTTAAATCACCAAGAGATAAGGAAACTACAAAGGTCCTAATGGCATCAAATAATCTCCAAGGTAAAACTACCTTCATCTTAGAAGCCATAAGACACAATTGCTTCTTTATCTCTTCAAGAGACCACACCAAGGGTGGAGCCTCAATTGGTTCTAATGTCCACAAGATCCATATAGCATTATCATTCATACAAGTGGACAAACCAACCAATTTCCTACCTCTAAATAAAACAAATCCAAAACTAGCATGGATGTCATCATAGGCAAAGAGGTAGTATAGGAAAGAATCAAGTGTAAAGGCATACACGGGTGAAAACAAAGCATTTAAGCACACCCACATTCTTTCCTTCAAGCAAATAGAGAACTTGGCATCCACAAGTTGAGATTCTTGTAATTTAAACACAATTGTGTCAAGCAAGGATGCACATTTAGAAACATTACCCCAAGGAAACAATGACACTTTTGCTCTCGGGTTTTCAAGAATGACACTTTGCTTGTCATGTAGACCAAGCAACAAGTTGGGTGCGCCAACATCACCATTTCTATATTTGGCACCGGGGTCAAATAAAAAAAGTAGCCATAGACACGAGTCTAGACAATACTTCCTTTCCCCATAGGCTTCACCCAAACTACAAGATATACTCTCTACAATAGCATACATCTCATCAAAAGCAAATAGAGAGTGGAGAATGGTATCACTCAAGTCAAGTTCAACTAAGGTGTCCTCATGTGAGTACTCACTACCAGTTTCAACATCATCACCGTGAGCACTCTCAACAATAAGGTCACACATAGTAGAAGAATTAATTTCCAAATAATGGACACCTTCCCCTTCTATGGAAGTACCCTCAAGTAGACACATACCACCACTAAAGTCCAAGGAATTGTTACTTAAGTCTTTACAAGCAAGCAATTCATCCTTATAGTCATCAAACATGGGTGGGGTGTCATACAAAGGATCACAACCACAATCAATTTTCAAGGAAAAATCACTTATTGGGTTTCTTAAGAATTCAAACAAATCAAAATTATCATCACCCAATTGATCATTCCTTTCCAAGACCTCGCATTCCCTTCCCTTAAGAGTACTCTCATCTCCCAAGAAGAGATTTCCATCTTTAGGAGGAATGTTTTTACACCATAGTGGGTTGGCATATAGGCTATAGCTTTCAAGACAAGCTATACCTTCAACGTCATTCTCACCACTAGGTTCTTTAGGAGTGAACTCATCATCTTCAAACAAGATATTGTACTTAAAGAGAGAAGGATCTATCCATGAAGAGGCTATAGAACATGCATATCCATTCTCTAAAAGATCATTATCGAGTATCAAAGATGTTTCAAGCACATGATTATCCCTATGAGCAAAACCGAGAGTAGAACATTTACTAGAGGTCATACTAAAGGGGTCACTCCTATTTATTTGATCAACATTTTCAATATAATCATTCACTTGAGATCCATTAAACACATCACACATATCCTCAAGTGGTGGACAAATTTCGCACATAAGTTGATCAACACAATTCCCATAAGATGATGTACCATCATTCAACACATTTGCTTCAACACTAGGTGGACATAAATTGATCTTACAAGAAGAGTCAATTTTGTCATCAATAGGATCAACTAGTGTATCCACACTCACAACAAGTACATCATCAACAAGAGGCAAAGAATCAATAGACTCACAAATAGGCAAGCTACTACTCACACTCAATGGGCTACTAGCAACACAATTATCATTCACATGCATAAAAGTGTAAGAGTAAGCGATTTTACCTTGAAGTTCTTGAGTAAATTCTCCTTTGCCGTGGTGTGAAGGTTTCCCACATGCTTCGGCAGTAACTTCTCCTTGGCCTTGTGCTTCTCCGCTTGCCATGTTGGTACCTACACAAATGTCCTTAGAAGGAAAAGGACAAACATAGTTAGCATGATTTGGTGGCAACCCTCTCACTTCGCTCCACACAACCTCTCCTTTTTCCCCTTTCGGATTACCACCTTTCACACCCTTACTTCTCTCAATCTTTTGTCTCTCATAATCAATCGGCTTGGAGTAAGTGATCACATCTCCTTGCGGTTTGGGAATAATTGAGGTAAAGAGATAATTTCCCCAATGGTCCACTATAACCTTAGGCCAATTTAGCATATTTGGAACTCTATGTTGTGCAAACCAATCGGCACCCAAGCATACATGACCTTGTGTCAAGGGAAAGATATCGCACCACACCTCCTCATGGTATTCAAATTGGGTGAAGACAATCCTCACTCTCTCGGTAACCCTATACCCGTCCAAGGAATATGGAGCAAGTAAAGGTTCTCGAAACAACCCTAAATAGTCAACCATCGGTGGCATGATGTAGTTCTTATGGCGCCAATCATCTAGCACAAGGAGGCAGCCCGGTACCCCATCAATGCTTACCTTTCCGGAGTGAACACTTCTCCTAGGATCAACATTGTAGAGTTTAGGACAACCCAACGGTACATGAGTACCCCTCGGCCTTGGAGATGTACTCTCTCTTCTTCTCATGGGGCAACCTACACTATAGCTAGTATACCCATTCACACCGCTTCGACCTTGACAAGATGTACTACAAGGTGAAGAATATGAATCTTCATTCCCCACACGTGCACTCTCACCATGGCTCTCATAAGCTTTGCGAAGGGAGGGGTTATACCTTACTCCAATTCTAGGTTCGAAATGGGAAGTGTAAGACTCCTCATATGCCCCAACTTCATCATAAGAACTATCATAAGGTCCTAAATCATCTCCATATCCACCATAAGAGCTAGGCACTTCATTCACCTCATTTTCTCCCTCAAAACCATAACCCTCAAATCTGCCCATGTCTTGATCATGGCTATATTCATAGCCCCCATAATCTACAACATCATCGTAGCCATAAAATCCCTCTCTACAATCATAGTCTCCCATGTTGTAGTCACATAATACGAGGCTACCAAGATATGTTCCCCTTATATCACCTTGTACCTACAAAATGAACAAACAAGATTAGTAGTAAAAGCACCTCACCAACACTCGTATACACTCGCCTTTGTGATCCTCACCATTGGAGCGGCAAATATTGAAAGTTGCTTATACTCCGGTAGTTAATAAGGTGTCAATCACTACTTAGCGACCGGAATAGATTATTGTTTGATCGACTCAAGACACAAAACAAAATCTACTTATGAACTTGAATCAAAGAAGTTCAACGAATCAAAATGAGAAAAGCACACAAAGAACGAAAAACACGAAGAAAAACGGATTCAAAAACCAACTCACAATCTAGTAGGTGATTACTAGTTGTTAATTAGTACTAGAATCAAGAAATGAAACTAAAGAAACAAGGAAATGAAACTTAGAATCTGAAATTTGAGCTTAAGCTATTTTGGTGAAGTGATGACATGGCAGTCCTTGGGGGTGACGTGGCAGCCTTTGGCTGGTTGATGTTTTCTTCTTTTTTTTTTTTTTTTTGGTCACAAATCTGAAATTTCAATATTCACACAACTTGTTATATGACAAGTGTTTTGGAGGGAAAGTAAAAGTCTTGTATTCTTTTCAACTTTTCAAACTCAAAAAGGTAAGATTTGACTATACTAATCCCACAAAACAAGGTTCCATGTTTTAAGGAAAAGTGGTTGTCAAGTCTAGAAAGTAATGGGTGCAAGTCTTTCACCAACAACCTTTTGACTTTGGTCTTAGCCCCTTTTGGATCTATTCTATACCTTTGTTGTCTTAAGTTGTAAGAATAGATGAAGAACAAGATGAACACCACAACAACCTTCAAGAACACAACATCAACTTCTTCAAGAACATAACACAAAACCACCAATTGTCATCAACAACATACAACCTACGGTCCACTTTTCAAGTCACCACAACAATGGTCAATATTTTAAGCTCAACTCTTAGATCTAGACACCTTAGTGTTGGTGAGAAAGAAACCAACACTAGAAACACACTAAACAAGCAAAATAACACCTAGATCTAAACATACAACAACATTCTCGGTTTTGTCTTCAATGGACAGATTTCAGATTTTTTTTTTTTTTTTGTTTAATCCGAGAACAAGCCCAAGATGGGTTGTGTTGGAACACAACCGGTCTTGCTCTGATACCAAATGATACACTAACAAACCCACAACACAAGATTTCCCACGAAATCAGCAACAAGGGGAACAAAAGACCCAAAAATCAGCAAGTTAAACAACAATGCTAGTGAATCGAAAGAGCCCCACACGGCTTCACTAGACTTCAAGATTACAAACACAACAACAACAAGATAAATAAAGTAAGATAGATAGCTTGACATATGAGATTACAAGAAATAGGAACCAAACCGTGTATCAAACGATAAGACCCCTAAGACCCACAATAACAACACCAAACTCTTACGGTGACCGCTAAGGGAATCAACTCCACCTTACAACCACCATTTCTAAGCAAGGATCAATAATGGCTTTTCCAAGCCCTACACTACTTGGCTTTCCAAGCCCTACACTACACTCTCAAAGAGAGAAGAAGAAGTCTTTCAAATATCCATAATGAACTCCCTAGAAAATAAGACTAATGAAGTCTATTTATAACTATTACATCAATGACCAAACTACCCTTAATTAAAAGGGGCTCCTATGGAGTGTAAAGAAAAGACACAAAAAGACCAAAACACCCTTAATAAGGGCTGGTCATGGAGTGTAAGGACTCCTTCTTCACACTTCAACCCTTGCAATCCTTTGGAGCCTCGGGTAGTCATCAAGGCAAGCCTTCAAGCAACCTTCCACACACAAAAGTGCTTTATTAAGTGTCCAAAATGACTTTCCCATGCATACTCTCGGGCCTTCAAGGTGTCCAAAATCAGATTCTCCATGTGTTGGCCACGAATGATGGCATCAAAAGTTATGATGGCCATTTGTCTTGTATCAACTCCAAGGCCTCCATGGCCGGCTGCTCCAACATGGCCCATATGGTCATTTTGTCTTTCATTTGTCTTGTAATATAAATAGACAAGCTTAGAATTATTTTGCCTTAGTTTTCTCATTGTAATTTCAAGACAAAGGACTTGTAATATCTCTCTCTCTCTCTCTTCCATTGGGAGGCAGAATTCGGCCAAGCTCCAAGAGTGAAGCTTGTGTTGTGATTTGGCTAGAAACAAGGATCTTGAGGTCATTGAGTTCCTCTTGGTCTAAGTAAGAACTTGGTGTTTATATTCAATAGTCTTAGGGTCCTCTCTTGATGTTAGGGTTCTTAGTCTCTTGAATATTATATGTCAAGTTATCTATCTTTTATTATCTTGTTGTTCTTGTCTTTGAGATCTTGAAGTCTAGTGAAGCCGGGTGGGGCTCTTTCGATTCACTAGCATTTGTGTTGGTTGCTGTTTTTGTTGTTGTTGTTGTTGGAATCTTTGTGTTGTGGACTTGAATCTTGTATCATTTGGTATCAAAGCAAGACCGGTTGTGTTCCAACACAACCTGATACGGGTGTGAGCTGTTCAACAAGACCACGACCTTTCACGCGTAGTCAAGCTCGGGAGTTACAAAAACTCCAAGCCTTATTCATGCAAATGGACGTGTGTCAACTGGTCGTGGGCTCATCTAATGGTCTCAATATTCTTAAGTGTGAAGATGGGTCTTGAAGTGTAATAAACTTACACTCCAAAGCCCACCATGGCCGGCTGCTCCACAAGGCCCATAGGGTCATTTTTGTCTTCCATTTGTTATGTAATATAACTAGACCCTTTGGTGGTATTAGGTTTAGTTCTCTCAAGATATTTTTGGATTACAAGACTTGTAATATTTCACTCTCTCTCTCTCTTCCATTGGGAGGCAGATCTGCCAAGCTACCCAAAGAGGGAAGCTTGTGTTGTGTATTGGCTAGAAACGAGGGTCTTGAGGTCATTGCGTTCCTCTTGGTCCACGTAAGAACTTGGTGTTAATATTCACTAGTCTTAGGGTCCTTTCTACATGTTAGGGTTCTTAGATTCTTGAATATTTTATGTCAAGTTAACTATCTTTCTTTATCCTCTTGTTATTGTTGTATTTGTTATCTTGAAGTCTAGTGAAGCCGTGTGGGGCTCTTTCGATTCACTAGCATTGTTGTTGTTGTTGGCTGTTTTTGTTGTTGTTGTTGTTGGAATCTTTGTGTTGTAGACTTGATCTTGTATCATTTGGTATCAAAGCAAGACCGGTTGTGTTCCCACACAACCCATCTTGGGCTTGTTCTCGGATTAAACAAAAAAAAAAAAAAAAATCGGAAATCAGTCCATTGAAGACAAATCCGAGAATGTTGTTGTATGTTTAGATCTAGGTGTTATTTTGCTTGTTTAGTGTGTTTCTAGTGTTGGTTTCTTTCTCACCAACACTAAAGTGTCTAGATCTAAAAGTTGAGCTTGAAAACTTGACCATTGTTGTGGTGACTTGAAGTGGTTGAAAGTTGTATGTTGTTGATGACAAAAATTGGTGGTTGTGTGTTATGTGCTTGAAGAAGTTGATGAAAGTTGTAAGGTGTTCATCTTTTAAACTTGTTCATCTTGTTCATCTTGTGGTGTTCAAGTTGCAAGACAAGTCATAAAGTTGTTGGTGAAAGACTTGCACCCATCACTTCATAGTTGGCCAACCACTCTTCCTTAATTCAAGGAGCCTTGTTTTGTGGGACTAGTTAGTCAAACCTAACCCTTTGAGTTTGAAAGGTTGAAAAAGGCTACAAGACTATTATTTTTCCCTCCAAAACACATTGTCATCCTTCACAAGTTGTATGAATATTGATTTTCAGATTTGTGACAAAAAAAAAATACATATAAGTTATATATATATAAACCGTGTGGGCCCAAGGCCAATTGCATGCTGCCACGTCACCCCTAAGCTCAACTTTGGATAATTTTCTAGTTTCTAATTGTTGATTCTTAGTTTCCTTACTTGATTCTAGAACTAATTAACAAACTAGTACATTCCTACTAGATTGTCAATTAGTCCTTTGAATTCGTTTGTTCGTGTCAACGTTTACTTGAGTGCTTTTATCTTTTGAACACGTTGTTGTTTTTGGTTCTAGTCCGACAAGAATTCTTTGAGTCTTCAAACAAGAATCCACTCCGGATAAGAGCTTACTCATACCTTAAAGGATTCACGGTTACTAGCCAATTTACAACACTTGTGGAACTCAAGCGTGTGGTGATCTAAGGAGTATAATACCTTGACAATGGAAGGGGCCACGTCCCATAACGTGGATACTAATGCACTTGACTCTATGAGGGTCACTCTTGAGGCCGTTACCCGGACACTTGAAAGGTTGAATTCTGAATTTGGGGCCGTGAGAGGGGACTTGGCAGCAATCAAGGGAGAAGTGTCGACTATTAGTGGGAGATTAGAACAAGTGGAGAGTCAAAGGAACTCTCATCCTTCTACTCCTCTACATGTCTCTACCAATGGGCATGATAGGACTTCCTCCGCAACCATCACCCCCGAAACAGTCCACCAAATGCTAAATGCACCCCAAGCTCCATTAAATGCCGCAAGCCAAACCACCCTTTTTCCTCCAAACCGTGACCCCACTAGACCAATACGTTTCCTAGCTCCTCAAGTTCCACAAGAGGGATTTGGACGTCAAGTCCCTCCACTAAATCCGAACCCTCCATTCCAAGCTCCATTAAACCAAAGGCCACAAAATCCAATTCCTCCGAATCAAAATGCCCAAGCCCGACCAGCCCCCTTTGAAGGATATGGTAGAGAGGAGTATGAAGGGTATGGAGCCTTTGATGATGATTACATGAGGGAGGAGGAGATAAGAGGGGGTCGTGGAGATCCAAGGAGATACCGAGGGTATGGAGATAGGGGAAACCGACACCAAGAGAGAGATGTAGGCATCAACACCATTAAGTTGAGCCTACCACTCTTTAAAGGTGAAAGTGACCCCGAGGCATACTTAGCTTGGGAATCGGCTTGTGACAAAGTCTTCCAAGTTAATGATATCTCGGAAGAGAAGAAAGGTTGTTATGCTATAGCTCATTTTGAGGGTTATGCTAACACTTGGTGGGAGTACGTCAAGCGATATGGTAATGAATTAGTTGATGGGCAGCCACCACCTTGGTTTCGGTTGAGGTATTTGATGAGACAACGGTACCTTCCGGAAAGTTATCGCCATGAGTTACTTGCTAGGTTGTACAACTTACGTCAAGGTAACAAAAGTGTGATGGCGTATTTTGATGAGTTTCAATAACTCATGTTGAAGCTTGATCATCGTGGGGAACAAATCAGCCATGACGTCATCCGGTTCAAGTGTGGGTTGAACAAAGAGATCTCCACTCGTTTAACACTTCACAAGTTTGATACCCTTCAAGGCATTTTCCAAGCGGCTCTTGAGATTGAAAAGGAACTTAAGGAAAGACCATCTTTCAAGGCAAGCGTACAACCCACCTCGGGTTGGCCCAAGAACAAGGACCAACCCGCCATTGCTAGGCTGCCCGAGCCCAAAACAGATCACAAAATCCAGCCAAAACAAGATGTTCACAAGTACCCTAACCCAAAAGGATTCCAATATTTCAAGTGCCAAGGTTGGGGGCATAAAGCCAATGAATGTCCAAACCGACGCAATGTGATCCTTCGAGAAGGGAGGTTGTATTACCTTGGTGAGGAGGTGGATCTTGAAAGGGGTGAGGAGGAGGCCGAGCCTCAAGATGGAGAGGAACCCGAGGAGGGGCCACATGATGAAGAGGGCGAGGCTGTTTACCCACAAGAAGGGGAGTGCGTGGTTCCAAACTTTGTGGTTAGACGCGTCATGATTAGTAAGGCGGTAGATGACCCTAGTCAAAGGGAGAATCTATTCCATACTAAATGTCTTGTAAAGGGAAGTGTGTGCACCTTAGTGATTGATAGTGGTAGTTGCACAAATGTTGTTAGTATGGCTATGGTTAACTTCTTGAAGTTACCAACTACCCTACACACTAGTCCTTACAAGCTACAATGGTTGAATGATTGTGGTGAACTAAAAGTCACAAGGCAAAGTGTGATACGGTTTAAGGTGGGAAACTACCAAGATGAAGTGCTTTGTGATGTGATACCAATGCAAGCGTGTCACTTGTTGTTAGGTAGACCTTGGCAATATGATAGGTCTACCACACACGATGGGAGGACCAATCGATATACACTTGAGAAGGATGGCCGAAAGGTCACACTTCACCCGCTTTCACCCTCCCAAGTAAATGAGTGGAACCAAAAGATGAGGGAGTTGAAGGAAAAAGGGGAGAAATCCGAGAAGGGAGAGAAGGGAAGGGAAACCGTGAGTGGGGCAGTGGGGTCACCCGAAACTGCCCCAACCTCAAAAGGGGCTGAAAATATGGTGATGTTAGCTAGGAAGAAGGAACTCTTCGTGGACCATGATGAGGACACACCTATGTTGCTTTTGGCTCATTGTTTAAATACTAACCCCACTAATTCTTCCATTTCTCCTTTGATTTCTTGTGTGTTGCAGGAATATGAAGATGTCTTTCCTCAAGAACTTCCGCAAGGATTGCCCCCGCTTCGGGGAATTGAGCACCAAATTGACTTTATGCCGGGATCACAATTGCCCAACAAGCCGGCTTATAGGAGCAACCCTACGGATACCAAGGAATTGCAACGTCAAGTTGAGGAACTTCTCAACAAAGGGTATATCGAGGAGAGCATGAGTCCGTGCGCGGTTCCGAATTTGAGGTCAAATTCCTCTCAAGATGGAGAGGATGATACGGGTGTGAGCTGTTCAACAAGACCACGACCTTTCACACGTAGTCAAGCTCGGGAGTTACAAAAACTCCAAGCCTTATTCATGCAAATGGACGTGTGTCAACTGGTCGTGGGCTCATCTAATGGTCTCAATATTCTTAAGTGTGAAGATGGGTCTTGAAGTGTAATAAACTTACACTCCAAAGCCCACCATGGTCGGCTGCTCCACAAGGCCCATAGGGTCATTTTTGTCTTCCATTTGTTATGTAATATAACTAGACCCTTTGGTGGTATTAGGTTTAGTTCTCTCAAGATATTTTTGGATTACAAGACTTGTAATATTTCACTCTCTCTCTCTCTTCCATTGGGAGGCAGATCTGCCAAGCTACCCAAAGAGGGAAGCTTGTGTTGTGTATTGGCTAGAAACGAGGGTCTTGAGGTCATTGCGTTCCTCTTGGTCCACGTAAGAACTTGGTGTTAATATTCACTAGTCTTAGGGTCCTTTCTACATGTTAGGGTTCTTAGATTCTTGAATATTTTATGTCAAGTTAACTATCTTTCTTTATCCTCTTGTTATTGTTGTATTTGTTATCTTGAAGTCTAGTGAAGCCGTGTGGGGCTCTTTCGATTCACTAGCATTGTTGTTGTTGTTGGCTGTTTTTGTTGTTGTTGTTGTTGGAATCTTTGTGTTGTAGACTTGATCTTGTATCACAACCTATCTTGGGCTTGTTCTCGGATTAAACAAAAAAAAAAAAAAAAAAAATCTGAAATCTGTCCATTGAAGACAAATCCGAGAATGTTGTTGAATGTTTAGATCTAGGTGTTATTTTGCTTGTTTAGTGTGTCTCTAGTGTTGCTTTCTTTCTCACCAACACTAAAGTGTCTAGATCTAAAAGTTGAGCTTGAAAACTTGACCATTGTTGTGGTGACTTGAAGTGGTTGAAAGTTGTATGTTGTTGATGATAAAATTGGTGGTTGTGTGTTATGTGCTTGAAGAAGTTGATGAAGGTTGTTGAGGTGTTCATCTTTTAAAACTTGTTCATCTTGTTCATCTTGTTGTGTTCAAGTTGCAAGACAAGTCATAAAGTTGTTGGTGAAAGACTTGCACCCATCACTTCCTAGTCTTGTCAACCACTCTTCCCTAATTCAAGGAGCCTTGTTTTGTGGGACTAGTTAGTCAAACCTAACCCTTTGAGTTTGAAAGGTTGAAAAGACTACAAGACTATTATTTTTTCCCTCCAAAACACATTGTCATCCTACACAAGTTGTATGAATATTGATTTTCAGATTTGTGACACACCAAAAAAAAAAAATATAGAATCTACGTATAAGTTATATAGACAAACCGTGTGGGCCCAAGACCAATTGCATGCTGCCACGTCACCCCTAAGCTCAACTTTGGATAATTTTCTAGTTTCTAATTGTTGATTCTTAGTTTCCTTACTTGGTTCTAGAACTAATTAACAAACTAGTACATTCCTACTAGATTGTCAATTAGTCCTTTGAATTCGTTTGTTCATGTCAACGTTTACTTGAGTGCTTTTATCTTTTGAATACGTTGCTATTTTTGGTTCTAGTCCGACAAGAATTCTTTGAGTCTTCAAACAAAAATCCACTCCGGATAAGAGCTTACTCATACCTTAAAGGATTCACGGTTACTAGCCAATTTACAACACTTGTGGAACTCAAGCGTGTGGTGATCTAAAGAGTATAATACCTTGACAATGGAAGGGACCACGTCCCATAACGTGGATACTAATGCACTTGACTCTATGAGGGTCACTCTTGAGGCCGTTACCCGGACACTTGAGAGGTTGAATTTGGAATTTGGAGCCGTGAGAGGGGACTTGGCAGCAATCAAGGGAGAGGTGTCGACTATTAGTGGGAGGTTAGAACAAGTGGAGAGTCAAAGGAACTCTCGTCCTTCTACTCCTCTACATGTTTCTACCAATAGGCATGATAGGACTTCCTCCGTAACCATCACCCCCGAAACAGTCCACCAAATGCTAAATGCACCTCAAGCTCCACTAAATGCCACAAGCCAAACCACCTTTTTACCTCCTAACCGTGGCCCCAATAGACCAACGCATTTCCAGAATTCCCAAGTTCCGCATGAGGGATTTGGACGTCAAATTCCACCACTAAATCCGAACCTTCCATTCCAAGCTCCATTAAACCAAAGACCACCACCTCCACAAAATCCAATACCCCCAAATCAAATTCCAAATATCCAAAACCGACAAGCCCACCTTGAGGAATATGGTAGGGAGGAGTATGAAGGGTACGGGGCCTTTGATGATACTTACATGAGGGAGGAGGAGGTGAGAGGGGGCAGAGGAGTTCAACGGAGATACCGTGGATATGAAGAAAGAGGAAACCGACACCATGAGAGGGATGTAGGCATCAACACCATCAAGTTGAGTCTACCTTTCTTTAAGGGTGAAAGTGACCCCGAGGCATACTTAGCTTGGGAATCGGCTTGTGACAAAGTCTTCCAAGTTAATGATATCTCGGAAGAAAAGAAAGGAAGTTATGCTATAGCTCACTTTGAGGGTTATGCTAACACTTGGTGGGAGTACGTCAAGCAGTTTGGTGATGAACTAGTGGATGGGCAGCCACCACCTTGGTATCGGTTGAGGTACTTAATGAGACAACGATACCTTCCCGAGAGATATCGCCATGAGTTGCTTGCTAGATTGTATGGTTTGCGTCAAGGTAACAAGAGTGTGATGGCATATTTTGATGAATTTCAACAACTCATGTTGAAACTTGATCATCGTGGGGAGCAAATCAGTCACGACATCATCCGGTTCAAGTGTGGGTTGAACAAAGAGATCTCCACTCATTTAACCCTTCACAAGTTTGAAACCGTTGACGGTATTTTCCAAGCGGCTCTTGAGATTGAAAGGGAACTTAAAGAGAGATCATTTTTCAAGGCAAGGGGACAAGCCCCCTCGGGTTGGCCCAAAAACAAGGACCAACCCGCCACTACAAGGCTGCCCGAGCCCAAAACAGTCCCCAAGATTCCTCCAAAACCAGAGGCTCACAATTATCCTAACCCAAAGGGATTCCAATGTTTCAAGTGCCAAGGTTGGGGGCATAAGGCCAATGAATGTCCAAACCGACGCAATGTGATCCTACGGGAAGGGAGAGTGTATTATCTTGGTGAGGAGGTGGGTCCCGAAAGGGGAGAAGATGAGGCCGAGCCTCAAGATGGAGAGGAAGCCGAGGATGGACCACATGATGATGATGGTGAAGATGTTTATCCGCAAGAAGGGGAGTGTGTGGTTCCAAACTTTGTGGTTAGGCGCGTCATGATTAGTAAGGCAATAGATGACCCAAGCCAAAGGGAAAATCTATTCCATACTAAATGTCTTGTAAAAGGGAGTGTGTGTACCTTGGTGATCGATAGTGGTAGTTGTACAAATATTGTAAGTCATGCTATGGTAAATTTCTTGAAGTTACCAACTACCCCACACACTAGTCCTTACAAGTTACAATGGTTGAATGATTGTGGTGAGTTAAGGGTCGCAAGGCAATGTGTGATACGGTTTAAGGTGGGAAACTACCACGATGAAGTGCTTTGTGACGTGATACCAATGCAAGCATGTCATTTGTTGCTAGGTAGACCTTGGCAATATGATAGGTCTACTAAGCATGATGGGAGGTCCAATCGGTATACACTTGAGAAGGATGGCCGAAAGGTTACTCTTCATCCGCTTTCGCCTTCCCAAGTAAATGAGTGGCATCAAAGGATGAGGGAATTGAAGGAAAAGGGAAAGGAATCCGAAAAGGGAGAAAAGGGAGGGAATTCCGTAGGTGGGGCAGTGGGGTCATCCAAGGCTGCCCCAACGTCAAAAGGGCCGGAAAACATGGTGATGTTAGTTAGGAGGAAGGAACTCTTCGTGGATCATGATGAGGACACGCCTATGTTACTCTTGGCTCATTGTTTTAATGCTAACCCCACTAATTCTTCCATTTCCCCTTTGATTTCTTATGTGTTGCAGGATTATGAGGATGTATTTCCTAAGGAACTTCCGCAAGGATTGCCCCCGCTTCGGGGAATTGAGCACCAAATTGACTTTGTGCCGGGATCACAATTACCAAACAAGCCGGCTTATAGGAGCAATCCTACGGACACCAAGGAATTGCAACGTCAAGTTGAGGAGCTCCTCAACAAAGGGTATGTCAAGGAGAGCATGAGTCCGTGTGCTGTTCCGGTGCTATTAGTGCCAAAGAAAGACGGAACGTGGCGCATGTGTGTGGACTGCCGAGCCATCAACAAGATTACGGTAATATATTGCCACCCTATTCCTCGGTTAGATGACATGCTAGATGAGTTGAATGGGTCATTTTTGTTTTCCAAGATTGATTTAAGGAGTGGCTATCACCAAATAAGAATGCAACCCAGTGATGAATGGAAAACCGCCTTCAAGACCAAGTTTGGTCTCTATGAATGGATGGTTATGCCATTCGGCCTAACAAATGCTCCAAGTACTTTTATGAGGCTAATGAATCATGTGATGAGGCCATTTATTGGAAAGTTTGTTGTTGTCTACTTTGATGATGTCTTGGTGTATAGCAAGTCCTTAGAAGAGCATGTGATGCATTTACAATGTGTGCTTGATGTCCTTAGGAAGGAAAAATTGTATGCAAATCTGGAAAAGTGCTCTTTTGGTGTCAATGAAGTTGTTTTCTTGGGTTTTGTTGTTAGTTCAAGAGGGGTCGAAGTGGATGAATCTAAGATAGATGCTATCAAAAATTGGCCAACCCCACAAAACGTTGGAGAAGTAAGAAGCTTCCACGGGTTGGCTAGTTTTTATAGAAGGTTTGTCAAAGGATTTAGCACTATCGCCGCCCCCTTGACCGAGGTCATTCGGAAAGAACAACCCTTCAAGTGGGGTGTCGAGCAAGCTAAGGCATTTGAAGCCTTGAAAGTTATGCTCATTTCCGCACCGTTGTTACAATTGCCCAACTTTGATAAGACCTTCGAGGTCGAGTGCGATGCAAGTAAAGTAGGCATAGGGGCTGTTTTGATGCAAGATTTGAAACCCATTGCTTACTTTAGCGAAAAGCTCAAAGGAGCAACTCTAAACTACTCCACGTATGATTTAGAGTTGTATGCCTTGATTAGAGCCTTGGCCACTTGGCAACACTACTTATGGCCCAAGGAGTTCGTGATCCGAACGGACCATGAATCTTTAAAGCATCTTCGGGCCTAAGACAAGCTTAACAAACGGCATGCCAAATGGATTGAGTTTCTTGAGACCTTCCCTTATGTTATCCAATACAAAAAGGGTAAGGACAATGTAGTGGCCGATGCTTTGTCTAGAAAACATGTCCTTGTGTCCACCTTGTCATCAAAATTGATGGGTTTTGAGAGTTTAAGAGAATTGTATCCCAAGGACCCTCACTTTGCTCCTATCTTTAGGGAATGTGAAGAATTGGGTAGGGACAAGTGGGATTCGGCTAGGGGTTCAAATCCCTATGCCAAGTTTGATGGTTACTTATTTAAAGGTAGACGATTATGTGTACCCTCTAGCTCTTGGAGAGAATTGTTTGTGAGGGAAGCACATGATGGCGGTCTAATGGGTCATTTTGGGGTCGAAAAGACCCTCGGAATATTGGAGGAGCAATTCTATTGGCCCAAAATGCGCAAGGATGTGGCTAGGATTTGCGGCCAATGTGTAGAATGCAAGAGAGCCAAATCTCGGCTCCTACCTCATGGGTTGTACACCCCGCTGCCCACTCCTCTACGTCCTTGGCTTGATATATCTATGGACTTTGTGTTAGGGCTGCCAAGGACTCGACGAGGCCGGGATAGTATTTTTGTTGTAGTTGATCGGTTTTCTAAAATGGCGCACTTTATTCCTTGCTCTAATGTGATGACGCCCCTAGCGTGGCCTCGTTGTTTGTTGATAATGTTGTTAGATTGCATGGTGTCCCGAGGACCATTGTGAGTGATAGGGATTCTAAGTTCCTAAGCCACTTTTGGAAGTCCATGTGGGGTAGGCTTGGTACCAAGTTATTATTCTCTACGTCCTGCCACCCACAAACCGATGGCCAAACGGAAGTAGTAAATAGGACTTTGGGTGCTATGCTACGTTCCATGGTTAAGGGAAAAATGACTTCTTGGGAAGAGCACTTACCATTGATTGAATTTGCATATAACCGTGTCATACACTCAAGTACGGGAATGACTCCCTTTGAGTGTGTATACGGCCTCAACCCCCTCACCCCTTTGGATTTAACGCCTTTGCCAAGTGATCTCATGATTAGCTTAGAAGGAAGCAAGCGGGCAGATTCTATGAAGAAGTTACATGAGAAGGTGCGGCTTCAACTTGAGAAGAAAAACCAAGACATGGCAAGGAGGGCCAACAAGGGAAGAAAGAAAGTCATCCTTGAACCGGGAGATTGGGTGTGGGTGCATCTTCGGAGGGATCGATTTCCATCCCAAAGAAAGTCCAAATTGATGCCGAGGGGTGATGGTCCATTCCAAGTACTCGAGAAAATCAATGACAACGCCTACAAGATTGACCTCCCATCGGAATATCAAGTGCACCACACTTTTAACGTTTGTGATCTTTCTCTCGTGGAGGCGGTTGAAGATGACCAAGTGCTGAATTTGAGGTCAAATTCCTCTCAAGATGGAGAGGATGATACGGGTGGGACAAGCTGTCCAACAAGTACCTGACCATTCACACGAAGTCAAGCTCGGGAGTTACAAAAACTCCAAGCCTTATTCATGCAAATGGCCGTGTGTGAGCTGGTCGTTGAACCACCTAAGGATTTAAATGTTTTAAGGTGTGAAGATGGGCCTTGAAGTGTAATAAACTTACACTCCAAGGCCTCCATGGCCGGCTGCTCCAACATGGCCCATATGGTCATTTTGTCTTTCATTTGGCTTGTAATATAAATAGACAAGCTTAGAATTATTTTGCCTTAGTTTTCTCATTGTAATTTCAAGACAAAGGACTTGTAATATCTCTCTCTCTCTCTCTTCCATTGGGAGGCAGAATTCGGCCAAGCTCCAAGAGTGAAGCTTGTGTTGTGATTTGGCTAGAAACAAGGATCTTGAGGTCATTGAGCTCCTCTTGGTCTAAGTAAGAACTTGGTGTTTATATTCAATAGTCTTAGGGTCCTCTCTTGATGTTAGGGTTCTTAGTCTCTTGAATATTATATGTCAAGTTATCTATCTTTTATTATCTTGTTGTTCTTGTCTTTGAGATCTTGAAGTCTAGTGAAGCTGGGTGGGGCTCTTTCGATTCACTAGCATTTGTGTTGGTTGGTGTTTTTGTTGTTGTTGTTGTTGGAATCTTTGTGTTGTGGACTTGAATCTTGTATCACTTCTAATTTTCAGTTTTACTATTATTTGATAAGTGCTAACAACTTAGTCTTAGCTACTGAATTTGCAGGTACAAGTTTGAATATTGAGTAAGCTGGCAAGGAAAAGGGAATTAGTTGAACCATAGCCCGAACCTGAGCGACGCTTGTACTAATTGAGGAGAGAAGCGGCACTTCTTTATCAAATCCCACAAATTCAAGAGGACGAGACTATTTCTATAGCAATGGGTGATGAACAACCACCACGCAGGACAGTGCACGATGTGGTATTCCCACTCACAACTAATATGACCTCCTATATTCGAAATCCAGACGCAGGGGGCAGATTTGAGCTGAAACAGAACATGGTGCAATTGTTGCACATAAGCGGGCAATTTACAGGCTTATCACATGAGTATCCACAGGTTCATTTACAAAAACTTTTGGAGATCAGTGATACTTTCATTCCCACTGGAGTCTCCACAGACTATGAGAGGCTCACACTTTTCCCATTCTCACTTTTGGGAGAAGCAAAGAAATGGTTGAAGGCAGAACCTTAAAACTCAATTACATCTTGGGATGATTTGGTGAAGAAGTTCCTCATCCGATTCTTTCCTTCTGGCAAAACTGTAAAGTTAAGGAGTGAGATTCTGAGTTTCAAGCAAAAGCCAGATGAGAATCTCTAGCATGCATGGGAGAGATTCAAGTCACTTTTCAGAGATTTTCCACATCACCAATAGACCAACTAGGTATTAGCTCATACTTTTGTTAACAGTCTTGACCACAATACGAAAATTTTGTTTGATTCTTCAACAGGTGATCAGACTTTGGAGAAAACTTATGATGAGTTGTACACTCTCCTAAAAAGAATTGCACAAGGTAATCTAGATTGAAATGGTGGTATGTCTAAAAGCATGGTAAAGAAGCCGGCAGGTATGATTGAGGTAGATAGTGTTATAGCATTATCCGTATAATTGGCCAGCTTTCAGAATCAAATAATAGTCTAGTTCAACAACTTGAGTGTGGCTCAACATCAGGCACAAGTTAATGTGATTCAGCAAGTTCAGACTTGGTGTGAAATTTGTTGTAACAGTGGTTATTCTTCAAACCTGGAATGCATGGAAATCGAGAAAATGACATGGAGGGTCATTAAAATATCCACTACTAAAAGGACTTTCGTCTGCAAAAGTCAATGGATAGAAAGAGCCACAAAGCTCAAAAGAATGAGGTACTGGGTCCTCATGCACAGAGCAAGACTTCCCAGGTAACCTCTAAGGCTAAATGACTCTTCCAAGGGATTTCGCTAAACGTATCCCTTTTTTGCCAACTTCCTTACTTCACTTTTACAAATAACCAAAAACTCATTCTCAACCACCAAATGGCCTCCAACTGAATAGAGCATGACTAAAACACGTTAACCCAAACCACAACATGCTAACCTCACACTAAAACAAGCACAACCAAGAAGATACTCGACCAAGCTAAGGAAAACCCAAGGCATGAACTATACCACCAACTCCAAACTCCAAATCTAACATTCTCTTGTCTTTCCAAACCTATTGTCTACTCTAAACTGCACAAAATCTATCCAGAAACATTCGAGTCCAATCCGCATAATCACACCACCCTAGCCTCAAAAGACTGAAGCTGACCCATTAAAAATCCACACGGACTAGCATATGAACATGCCCTATAAGGTCTACCTGAATGCTCAAATGGTGATGGCCAATGTCTGCGACCTCTGCCAAGCTACTAACTGGTCCCGATAACCCTTAAAACCAATAGTTATGAATCTTAAGCACAAACTACTAAAACTGAATGATCCGCTCCAGAGTGCCCCACTAACTGTGGGTGAAACCATGTTAAACCCTACTGGAGTACAATTCTTCCACTGAGTAGACATATAATATTTCTGACGAAAGCTGATAATCAAGGCCAAAAAGCAGTAGAAACCAATACTATGTGCCAACGGACCACCCTTCGAGCATTTACAAAAAACCATCTTTCTGAACTGAAGAAGTCTGAGCCAGTAGGTAATGAGTACGCCTAGCCAGCCTGTCCAACTGAATCAAAATATCGAAATAGGGCTGTAACCAAGTTAAGCAATCCATAGCTATAATCTTAACACTGGAGCTGAATAACTCGATCTTAACTATCCAAATCAATCCTATTGACAAGTAAGCATCCACATACTAAATTCTATCACCACTCCCAAGCTGTCATTCAAAAGAGTCAAAAACCACAGCTAGAGCCGACAAGTCTTCGCTAAGGTCAAATACCCAAATCAATCTTACTATCAGACATCAAGCATATCCCCTAATGGTTTTCTCAAGAACTGGAACTAAAATATTGTCAAAGAACATAACCCAAAACTCACCAAGGCTGCAAAAAGTACTAACGATAGCCAAAACTCAAGAAACTCAGAAAATATCAATCTTAGCCCAAACCAATACTAAATCTGCGGCGATGATTATCCATAAGCACATATCACCACGAGGAGCCACGAAGTCACATCAGGCCAAATAAATATCAAAATGAAATTTTTTTGAATTGACCCATTTAAACTAACCTTAACTCAACTGAACCATGAATCACATCGCAGAAAGAATGGGGTACCAACTCAACTGAACCATGAATCATATCGCAGAAAGAATGGGGTACCAACTTAACATTAATACCAAGATCAAGACTCCTACAAGGAGACGAACCTAACAAACTAGAATGCAAGCCTCAGACTTATCATTAATACCTGAATGATCCGCTCCAGAGTGCCCCACTAACTGTGGGTGAAACCATGCTAAACCCTACTGGAGTACAATTCTTCCACTGAGTAGACATATAATATTTCTGACGAAAGCTGATAATCAAGGCCAAAAAGCAGTAGAAACCAATACTATGTGCCAACGGACCACCCTTCGAGCATTTACAAAAAACCATCTTTCTGAACTGAAGAAGTCTGAGCCAGTAGGTAATGAGTACGCCTAGCCAGCATGTCCAACTGAATCAAAATATCGAAATAGGGCTGTAACCAAGTTAAGCAATCCATAGCTGTAATCTTAACACTGGAGCTGAATAACTCGATCTTAACTATCCAAATCAATCCTATTGACAAGTAAGCATCCACATACTAAATTCTATCACCACTCCCAAGCTGTCATTCAAAAGAGTCAAAAACCACAGCTAGAGCCGACAAGTCTTCGCTAAGGTCAAATACCCAAATCAATCTTACTATCAGACATCAAGCATATCCCCTAATGGTTTTCTCAAGAACTGGAACTAAAATATTGTCGAAGAACATAACCCAAAACTCACCAAGGCTGCAAAAAGTACTAACGATAGACAAAACTCAAGAAACTCAGAAAATCTCAATCTTAGCCCAAACCAATACTAAATCTGCAGCGATGATTATCCATAAGCACATATGATACGGGTGGGACAAGCTGTCCAACAAGTACCCGACCATTCACACGAAGTCAAGCTCGGGAGTTACAAAAACTCCAAGCCTTATTCATGCAAATGGCCGTGTGTGAGCTGGTCATTGAACCACCTAAGGATTTAAATGTTTTAAGGTGTGAAGATGGGCCTTGAAGTGTAATAAACTTACACTCCAAGGCCTCCATGGCCGGCTGCTCCAACATGGCCCATATGGTCATTTTTGTCTTTCATTTGGCTTGTAATATAAATAGACAAGCTTAGAATTATTTTGGCCTTAGTTTTCTCATTGTAATTTCAAGACAAAGGACTTGTAATATTTCTCTCTCTCTCTCTTCCATTGGGAGGCAGAATTCGGCCAAGCTCCAAGAGTGAAGCTTGTGTTGTGATTTGGCTAGAAACAAGGATCTTGAGGTCATTGAGTTCCTCTTGGTCTAAGTAAGAACTTGGTGTTTATATTCAATAGTCTTAGGGTCCTCTCTTGATGTTAGGGTTCTTAGTCTCTTGAATATTATATGTCAAGTTATCTATCTTTTATTATCTTGTTGTTCTTGTCTTTGAGATCTTGAAGTCTAGTGAAGCCGGGTGGGGCTCTTTCGATTCACTAGCATTTGTGTTGGTTGCTGTTTTTGTTGTTGTTGTTGTTGGAATCTTTGTGTTGTGGACTTGATCTTGTATCATTTGGTATCAAAGCAAGACCGGTTGTGTTCCCACACAACCCATCTTGGGCTTGTTCTCGGATTAAACAACAACAACAAAAAAAAAATTCTGAAATCTGTCCATTGAAGACAAATCCGAGAATGTTGTTGTATGTTTAGATCTAGGTGTTATTTTGCTTGTTTAGCGTGTTTCTAGTGTTGCTTTCTTTCTCACCAACACTAAAGTGTCTTGATACAAGATCAAGTCCACAACACAAAGATTCCAACAACAACAACAACAAAAACAGCAACCAACACAAATGCTAGTGAATCGAAAGAGCCCCACCCGGCTTCACTAGACTTCAAGATCTCAAAGACAAGAACAACAAGATAATAAAAGATAGATAACTTGACATATAATATTCAAGAGACTAAGAACCCTAACATCAAGAGAGGACCCTAAGACTATTGAATATAAACACCAAGTTCTTACTTAGACCAAGAGGAACTCAATGACCTCAAGATCCTTGTTTCTAGCCAAATCACAACACAAGCTTCACTCTTGGAGCTTGGCCGAATTCTGCCTCCCAATGGAAGAGAGAGAGAGAGAAATATTACAAGTCCTTTGTCTTGAAATTACAATGAGAAAACTAAGGCCAAAATAATTCTAAGCTTGTCTATTTATATTACAAGCCAAATGAAAGACAAAAATGACCATATGGGCCATGTTGGAGCAGCCGGCCATGGAGGCCTTGGAGTGTAAGTTTATTACACTTCAAGGCCCATCTTCACACCTTAAAACATTTAAATCCTTAGGTGGTTCAATGACCAGCTCACACACGGCCATTTGCATGAATAAGGCTTGGAGTTTTTGTAACTCCCGAGCTTGACTTCGTGTGAATGGTCGGGTACTTGTTGGACAGCTTGTCCCACCCGTATCATCCTCTCCATCTTGAGAGGAATTTGACCTCAAATTCAGCACTTGGTCATCTTCAACCGCCTCCACGAGAGAAAGATCACAAACGTTAAAAGTGTGGTGCACTTGATATTCCGGTGGGAGGTCAATCTTGTAGGCGTTGTCATTGATTTTCTCGAGTACTTGGAATGGACCATCACCCCTCGGCATCAATTTGGACTTTCTTTGGGATGGAAACCGATCCCTCCGAAGATGCACCCACACCGAATCTCCCAGTTCAAGGATGACTTTCTTTCTTCCCTTGTTGGCCCTCCTTGCCATGTCTTGGTTTTTCTTCTCAAGTTGATGCCGCACCTTCTCATGTAACTTCTTCATAGAATCTGCCCGCTTGCTTCCTTCTAAGCTAATCATGAGATCACTTGGCAAAGGCGTTAAATCCAAAGGGGTGAGGGGGTTGAGGCCGTATACACACTCAAAGGGAGTCATTCCCGTACTTGAGTGTATGACACGGTTATATGCAAATTCAATCAATGGTAAGTGCTCTTCCCAAGAAGTCATTTTCCCCTTAACCATGGAACGTAGCATAGCACCCAAAGTCCTATTTACTACTTCCGTTTGGCCATCGGTTTGTGGGTGGCAGGACGTAGAGAATAATAACTTGGTACCAAGCCTACCCCACATGGACTTCCAAAAGTGGCTTAGGAACTTAGAGTCCCTATCACTCACAATGGTCCTCGGGACACCATGCAATCTAACAACATTATCAACAAACAACGAGGCCACGCTAGGGGCGTTATCACATTTAGAGCAAGGAATAAAGTGCGCCATTTTAGAAAACCGGTCAACTACAACAAAAATACTATCCCGGCCTCGTCGAGTCCTTGGCAGCCCTAACACAAAGTCCATAGATATATCAAGCCAAGGACGTAGAGGAGTGGGCAGCGGGGTGTACAACCCATGAGGTAGGAGCCGAGATTTGGCTCTCTTGCATTCTACACATTGGCCGCAAATCCTAGCCACATCCTTGCGCATTTTGGGCCAATAGAACTGCTCCTCCAATATTCCGAGGGTCTTTTCGACCCCAAAATGACCCATTAGACCGCCATCATGTGCTTCCCTCACAAACAATTCTCTCCAAGAGCTAGAGGGTACACACAATCATCTACCTTTAAATAAGTAACCATCAAACTTGGCATAGGGATTTGAACCCCTAGCCGAATCCCACTTGTCCCTACCCAATTCTTCACATTCCCTAAAGATAGGAGCAAAGTGAGGGTCCTTGGGATACAATTCTCTTAAACTCTCAAAACCCATCAATTTTGATGACAAGGTGGACACAAGGACATGTTTTCTAGACAAAGCATCGGCCACTACATTGTCCTTACCCTTTTTGTATTGGATAACATAAGGGAAGGTCTCAAGAAACTCAATCCACTTGGCATGCCGTTTGTTAAGCTTGTCTTGGGCCCGAAGATGCTTTAAGGATTCATGGTTCGTTCGGATCACAAACTCCTTGGGCCATAAGTAGTGTTGCCAAGTGGCCAAGGCTCTAATCAAGACATACAACTCTAAATCATACGTGGAGTAGTTTAGAGTTGCTCCTTTGAGCTTTTCGCTAAAGTAAGCAATGGGTTTCAAATCTTGCATCAAAACAGCCCCTATGCCTACTTTACTTGCATCGCACTCGACTTCGAAGGTCTTATCAAAGTTGGGCAATTGTAACAACGGTGCGGAGATGAGCATAGCTTTCAAGGCTTCAAATGCCTTAGCTTGCTCGACACCCCACTTGAAGGGTTGTTCTTTCCGAATGACCTCGGTCAAGGGGGCGGCTATGGTGCTAAATCCTTTGACAAACCTTCTATAAAAACTAGCCAACCCGTGGAAGCTTCTTACTTCTCCAACGTTTTGTGGGGTTGGCCAATTTTTGATAGCATCTATCTTGGATTCATCCACTTCGACCCCTCTTGAACTAACAACAAAACCCAAGAAAACAACTTCATTGACACCAAAAGAGCACTTTTCCAGATTTGCATACAATTTTTCCTTCCTAAGGACATCAAGCACACATTGTAAATGCATCACATGCTCTTTTAAGGACTTGCTATACACCAAGACATCATCAAAGTAGACAACAACAAACTTTCCAATAAATGGCCTCATCACATGATTCATTAGCCTCATAAAAGTACTTGGAGCATTTGTTAGGCCGAATGGCATAACCATCCATTCATAGAGACCAAACTTGGTCTTGAAGGCGGTTTTCCATTCATCACCGGGTTGCATTCTTATTTGGTGATAGCCACTCCTTAAATCAATCTTGGAAAACAAACATGACCCATTCAACTCATCTAGCATGTCATCTAACCGAGGAATAGGGTGGCGATATTTTACCATAATTTTGTTGATGGCTCGGCAGTCCACACACATGCGCCACGTTCCGTCTTTCTTTGGCACTAATAGCACCAGAACAGCACACGGACTCATGCTCTCCTTGACATACCCTTTGTTGAGGAGCTCCTCAACTTGACGTTGCAATTCCTTGGTGTCCGTAGGATTGCTCCTATAAGCCGGCTTGTTTGGTAATTGTGGTCCCGGCATAAAGTCAATTTGGTGCTCAATTCCCCGAAGCGGGGGCAATCCTTACGGAAGTTCCTTAGGAAATACATCCTCATAATCCTGCAACACACAAGAAATCAAAGGGGAAATGGAAGAATTAGTGGGGTTAGCATTAAAACAATGAGCCAAGAGTAACATAGGCGTGTCCTCATCATGATCCACGAAGAGTTCCTTCCTCCTAACTAACATCACCATGTTTTCCGGCCCTTTTGACGTTGGGGCAACCTTGGATGACCCCACTGCCCCACCTACGGAATTCCCTCCCTTTTCTCCCTTTTCGGATTCCTTTCCCTTTTCCTTCAATTCCCTCATCCTTTGATGCCACTCATTTACTTGGGAAGGCGAAAGCGGATGAAGAGTAACCTTTCGGCCATCCTTCTCAAGTGTATACCGATTGGACCTCCCATCATGCTTAGTAGACCTATCATATTGCCAAGGTCTACCTAGCAACAAATGACATGCTTGCATTGGTATCACGTCACAAAGCACTTCATCGTGGTAGTTTCCCACCTTAAACCGTATCACACATTGCCTTGCGACCCTTAACTCACCACAATCATTCAACCATTGTAACTTGTAAGGACTAGTGTGTGGGGTAGTTGGTAACTTCAAGAAATTTACCATAGCATGACTTACAACATTTGTACAACTACCACTATCGATCACCAAGGTACACACACTCCCTTTTACAAGACATTTAGTATGGAATAGATTTTCCCTTTGGCTTGGGTCATCTATTGCCTTACTAATCATGACGCGCCTAACCACAAAGTTTGGAACCACACACTCCCCTTCTTGCGGATAAACATCTTCACCATCATCACCATCATCATCATGTGGTCCATCCTCGGCTTCTTCTCCATCTTGAGGCTCGGCCTCATCTTCTCCCCTTTCGGGACCCACCTCCTCACCAAGATAATACACTCTCCCTTCCCGTAGGATCACATTGCGTCGGTTTGGACATTCATTGGCCTTATGCCCCCAACCTTGGCACTTGAAACATTGGAATCCCTTTGGGTTAGGATACTTGTGAGCCTCCAGTTTTTGAGGAATCTTGGGGACTGTTTTGGGCTCGGGCAGCCTTGTAGTGGCGGGTTGGTCCTTGTTTTTGGGCCAACCCGAGGGGGCTTGTCCCCTTGCCTTGAAAGATGATCTCTCTTTAAGTTCCCTTTCAATCTCAAGAGCCTCTTGGAAAATATCGTCAACGGTTTCAAACTTGTGAAGGGTTAAATGAGTGGAGATCTCTTTGTTCAACCCACACTTGAACCGGATGATGTCGTGACTGATTTGCTCCCCACGATGATCAAGTTTCAACATGAGTTGTTGAAACTCATCAAAATATGCCATCACACTCTTGTTAACTTGACGCAAACCATACAATCTAGCAAGCAACTCATGGCGATATCTCTCGGGAAGGTATCGTTGTCTCATTAAGTACCTCAACCGATACCAAGTCCGTGGCTGCCCATCCACTAGTTCATCACCAAACCGCTTGACGTACTCCCACCAAGTGTTAGCATAACCCTCAAAGTGAGCTATAGCATAACTTCCTTTCTTTTCTTCCGAGATATCATTAACTTGGAAGACTTTGTCACAAGCCGATTCCCAAGCTAAGTATGCCTCGGGGTCACTTTCACCCTTAAAGAAAGGTAGACTCAACTTGATGGTGTTGATGCCTACATCCCTCTCATGGTGTCAGTTTCCTCTTTCTTCATGTCCACGGTATCTCCGTTGAACTCCTCTGCCCCCTCTCACCTCCTCCTCCCTCATGTAAGTATCATCAAAGGCCCCGTACCCTTCATACTCCTCCCTACCATATTCCTCAAGGTGGGCTGGTCGGTTTTGGATATTTGGAATTTGATTTGGGGGTATTGGATTTTGTGGAGGTGGTGGTCTTTGGTTTAATGGAGCTTGGAATGGAAGGTTCGGATTTAGTGGTGGAATTTGACGTCCAAATCCCTCATGCGGAACTTGGGAATTCTGGAAATGCGTTGGCCTATTGGGGCCATGGTTAGGAGGTAAAAAGGTGGTTTGGCTTGCGGCATTTAGTAGAGCTTGAGGTGCATTTAGCATTTGGTGGACTGTTTCGGGGGTGATGGTTGCGGAGGAAGTCCTATCATGCCCATTGGTAGAAACATGTAGAGGAGTAGAAGGACGAGAGTTCCTTTGACTCTCCACTTGTTCTAACCTCCCACTAATAGTCGACACCTCTCCCTTGATTGCTGCCAAGTCCCCTCTCACGGCCCCAAATTCCGAATTCAACCTCTCACGTGTCCGGGTAACGGCCTCAAGAGTGACCCTCATAGAGTCAAGTGCATTAGTATCCACGTTATGGGACGTGGTCCCTTCCATTGTCAAGGTATTATACTCTTTAGATCACCACACGCTTGAGTTCCACAAGTGTTGTAAATTGGCTAGTAACCGTGAATTCTTTAAGGTATGAGTAAGCTCTTATCCGGAGTGGATTTTTGTTTGAAGACTCAAAGAATTCTTGTCGGACTAGAACCAAAAATAGCAACGTATTCAAAAGATAAAAGCACTCAAGTAAACGTTGACACGAACAAACGAATTCAAAGGACTAATTGACAATCTAGTAGGAATGTACTAGTTTGTTAATTAGTTCTAGAACCAAGTAAGGAAACTAAGAATCAACAATTAGAAACTAGAAAATTATCCAAAGTTGAGCTTAGGGGTGACGTGGCAGCATGCAATTGGTCTTGGGCCCACACGGTTTGTCTATATAACTTATATGTAGATTCTATATATTTTATTTTTTTTTGTGTCACAAATCTGAAAATCAATATTCATACAACTTGTGTAGGATGACAATGTGTTTTGGAGGGAAAAAATAATAGTCTTGTAGTCTTTTCAACCTTTCAAACTCAAAGGGTTAGGTTTGACTAACTAGTCCCACAAAACAAGGCTCCTTGAATTAGGGAAGAGTGGTTGACAAGACTAGGAAGTGATGGGTGCAAGTCTTTCACCAACAACTTTATGACTTGTCTTGCAACTTGAACACCACAAGATGAACAAGTTTTAAAAGATGAACACCTCAACAACCTTCATCAACTTCTTCAAGCACATAACACACAACCACCAATTTTATCATCAACAACATACAACTTTCAACCACTTCAAGTCACCACAACAATGGTCAAGTTTTCAAGCTCAACTTTTAGATCTAGACACTTTAGTGTTGGTGAGAAAGAAAGCAACACTAGAAACACACTAAACAAGAAAAATAACACCTAGATCTAAACATACAACAACATTCTTGGATTTGTCTTCAATGGACAGATTTCAGAATTTTTTTTTTTTTTTTTTGTTGTTTAATCCGAGAACAAGCCCAAGATGGGTTGTGTGGGAACACAACCGGTCTTGCTTTGATACCAAATGATACAAGATCAAGTCCACAACACAAAGATTCCAACAACAACAACAACAAAAACAGCAACCAACACAAATGCTAGTGAATCGAAAGAGCCCCACCCGGCTTCACTAGACTTCAAGATCTCAAAGACAAGAACAACAAGATAATAAAAGATAGATAACTTGACATATAATATTCAAGAGACTAAGAACCCTAACATCAAGAGAGGACCCTAAGACTATTGAATATAAACACCAAGTTCTTACTTAGACCAAGAGGAACTCAATGACCTCAAGATCCTTGTTTCTAGCCAAATCACAACACAAGCTTCACTCTTGGAGCTTGGCCGAATTCTGCCTCCCAATGGAAGAGAGAGAGAGAGAAATATTACAAGTCCTTTGTCTTGAAATTACAATGAGAAAACTATGGCAAAATAATTCTAAGCTTGTCTATTTATATTACAAGCCAAATGAAAGACAAAAATGACCATATGGGCCATGTTGGCGTAGCCGGCCATGGAGGCCTTGGAGTGTAAGTTTATTACACTTCAAGGCCCATCTTCACACCTTAAAACATTTAAATCCTTAGGTGGTTCAATGACCAGCTCACACACGGCCATTTGCATGAATAAGGCTTGGAGTTTTTGTAACTCCCGAGCTTGACTTCGTGTGAATGGTCGGGTACTTGTTGGACAGCTTGTCCCACCCGTATCATGTCTAGATCTAAAAGTTGAGCTTGAAAACTTGACCATTGTTGTGGTGACTTGAAGTGGTTGAAAGTTGTATGTTGTTGATGATAAAATTGGTGGTTGTGTGTTATGTGCTTGAAGAAGTTGATGAAGGTTGTTGAGGTGTTCATCTTTTAAAACTTGTTCATCTTGTTCATCTTGTGGTGTTCAAGTTGTAAGACAAGTCATAAAGTTGTTGGTGAAAGACTTGCACCCATCACTTCCTAGTCTTGTCAACCACTCTTCCCTAATTCAAGGAGCCTTGTTTTGTGGGACTAGTTAGTCAAACCTAACCCTTTGAGTTTGAAAGGTTGAAAAGACTACAAGACTATTATTTTTTCCCTCCAAAACACATTGTCATCCTACACAAGTTGTATGAATATTGATTTTCAGATTTGTGACACACAAAAAAAATATATATATATATAGAATCTACATATAAGTTATATAGACAAACCGTGTGGGCCCAAGACCAATTGCATGCTGCCACGTCACCCCTAAGCTCAACTTTGGATAATTTTCTAGTTTCTAATTGTTGATTCTTAGTTTCCTTACTTGGTTCTAGAACTAATTAACAAACTAGTACATTCCTACTAGATTGTCAATTAGTCCTTTGAATTCGTTTGTTCGTGTCAACGTTTACTTGAGTGCTTTTATCTTTTGAATACGTTGCTGTTTTTGGTTCTAGTCCGACAAGAATTCTTTGAGTCTTCAAACAAAAATCCACTCCGGATAAGAGCTTACTCATACCTTAAAGGATTCACGGTTACTAGCCAATTTACAACACTTGTGGAACTCAAGCGTGTGGTGATCTAAAGAGTATAATACCTTGACAATGGAAGGGACCACGTCCCATAACGTGGATACTAATGCACTTGACTCTATGAGGGTCACTCTTGAGGCCGTTACCCGGACACGTGAGAGGTTGAATTCGGAATTTGGGGCCGTGAGAGGGGACTTGGCAGCAATCAAGGGAGAGGTGTCGACTATTAGTGGGAGGTTAGAACAAGTGGAGAGTCAAAGGAACTCTCGTCCTTCTACTCCTCTACATGTTTCTACCAATGGGCATGATAGGACTTCCTCCGCAACCATCACCCCCGAAACAGTCCACCAAATGCTAAATGCACCTCAAGCTCCACTAAATGTCGCAAGCCAAACCACCTTTTTACCTCCTAACCATGGCCCCAATAGGCCAACGCATTTCCAGAATTCCCAAGTTCCGCATGAGGGATTTGGACGTCAAATTCCACCACTAAATCCGAACCTTCCATTCCAAGCTCCATTAAACCAAAGACCACCACCTCCACAAAATCCAATACCCCCAAATCAAATTCCAAATATCCAAAACCGACCAGCCCACCTTGAGGAATATGGTAGGGAGGAGTATGAAAGGTACGGGGCCTTTGATGATACTTACATGAGGGAGGAGGAGGTGAAAGGGGGCAGAGGAGTTCAACGGAGATACCGTGGACATGAAGAAAGAGGAAACCGACACCATGAGAGGGATGTAGGCATCAACACCATCAAGTTGAGTCTACCTTTCTTTAAGGGTGAAAGTGACCCCGAGGCATACTTAGCTTGGGAATCGGCTTGTGACAAAGTCTTCCAAGTTAATGATATCTCGGAAGAAAAGAAAGGAAGTTATGCTATAGCTCACTTTGAGGGTTATGCTAACACTTGGTGGGAGTACGTCAAGCAGTTTGGTGATGAACTAGTGGATGGGCAGCCACCACCTTGGTATCGGTTGAGGTACTTAATGAGACAACGATACCTTCCCGAGAGATATCGCCATGAGTTGCTTGCTAGATTGTATGGTTTGCGTCAAGGTAACAAGAGTGTGATGGCATATTTTGATGAGTTTCAACAACTCATGTTGAAACTTGATCATCGTGGGGAGCAAATCAGTCACGACATCATCCGGTTCAAGTGTGGGTTGAACAAAGAGATCTCCACTCATTTAACCCTTCACAAGTTTGAAACCGTTGACGGTATTTTCCAAGAGGCTCTTGAGATTGAAAGGGAACTTAAAGAGAGATCATCTTTCAAGGCAAGGGGACAAGCCCCCTCGGGTTGGCCCAAAAACAAGGACCAACCCGCCACTACAAGGCTGCCCGAGCCCAAAACAGTCCCCAAGATTCCTCAAAAACTGGAGGCTCACAAGTATCCTAACCCAAAGGGATTCCAATGTTTCAAGTGCCAAGGTTGGGGGCATAAGGCCAATGAATGTCCAAACCGACGCAATGTGATCCTACGGGAAGGGAGAGTGTATTATCTTGGTGAGGAGGTGGGTCCCGAAAGGGGAGAAGATGAGGCCGAGCCTCAAGATGGAGAGGAAGCCGAGGATGGACCACATGATAATGATGGTGATGATGGTGAAGATGTTTATCCGCAAGAAGGGGAGTGTGTGGTTCCAAACTTTGTGGTTAGGCGCGTCATGATTAGTAAGGCAATAGATGACCCAAGCCAAAGGGAAAATCTATTCCATACTAAATGTCTTGTAAAAGGGAGTGTGTGTACCTTGGTGATCGATAGTGGTAGTTGTACAAATGTTGTAAGTCATGCTATGGTAAATTTCTTGAAGTTACCAACTACCCCACACACTAGTCCTTACAAGTTACAATGGTTGAATGATTGTGGTGAGTTAAGGGTCGCAAGGCAATGTGTGATACGGTTTAAGGTGGGAAACTACCACGATGAAGTGCTTTGTGACGTGATACCAATGCAAGCATGTCATTTGTTGCTAGGTAGACCTTGGAAATATGATAGGTCTACTAAGCATGATGGGATGTCCAATCGGTATACACTTGAGAAGGATGGCCGAAAGGTTACTCTTCATCCGCTTTTGCCTTCCCAAGTAAATGAGTGGCATCAAAGGATGAGGGAATTAAAGGAAAAGGGAAAGGAATCCGAAAAGGGAGAAAAGGGAGGGAATTCCGTAGGTGGGGCAGTGGGGTCATCCAAGGCTGCCCCAACGTCAAAAGGGCCGGAAAACATGGTGATGTTAGTTAGGAGGAAGGAACTCTTCGTGGATCATGATGAGGACACGCCTATGTTACTCTTGGCTCATTGTTTTAATGCTAACCCCACTAATTCTTCCATTTCCCCTTTGATTTCTTGTGTGTTGCAGGATTATGAGGATGTATTTCCTAAGGAACTTCCGCAAGGATTGCCCCCGCTTCGGGGAATTGAGCACCAAATTGACTTTGTGCCGGGATCACAATTACCAAACAAGCCGGCTTATAGGAGCAATCCTACAGACACCAAGGAATTGCAACGTCAAGTTGAGGAGCTCCTCAACAAAGGGTATGTCAAGGAGAGCATGAGTCCATGTGCTGTTCCGGTGCTATTAGTGCCAAAGAAAGACGGAACGTGGCGCATGTGTGTGGACTGTCGAGCCATCAACAAAATTACGGTAAAATATAGCCACCCTATTCCTCGGTTAGATGACATGCTAGATGAGTTGAATGGGTCATGTTTGTTTTCCAAGATTGATTTAAGGAGTGGCTATCACCAAATAAGAATGCAACCCAGTGATGAATGGAAAACCGCCTTCAAGACCAAGTTTGGTCTCTATGAATGGATGGTTATGCCATTCGGCCTAACAAATGCTCCAAGTACTTTTATGAGGCTAATGAATCATGTGATGAGGCCATTTATTGGAAAGTTTGTTGTTGTCTACTTTGATGATGTCTTGGTGTATAGCAAGTCCTTAGAAGAGCATGTGATGCATTTACAATGTGTGCTTGATGTCCTTAGGAAGGAAAAATTGTATGCAAATCTGGAAAAGTGCTCTTTTGGTGTCAATGAAGTTGTTTTCTTGGGTTTTGTTGTTAGTTCAAGAGGGGTCGAAGTGGATGAATCCAAGATAGATGCTATCAAAAATTGGCCAACCCCACAAAATGTTGGAGAAGTAAGAAGCTTCCACGGGTTGGCTAGTTTTTATAGAAGGTTTGTCAAAGGATTTAGCACCATAGCCGCCCCCTTGACCGAGGTCATTCAGAAAGAACAACCCTTCAAGTGGGTTGTCGAGCAAGCTAAGGCATTTGAAGCCTTGAAAGCTATGCTCATCTCTGCACCATTGTTACAATTGCCCAACTTTGATAAGACCTTCGAGGTCGAGTGCGATGCGAGTAAAGTAGGCATAGGGGCTGTTTTGATGCAAGATTTGAAACCCATTGCTTACTTTAGCGAAAAGCTCAAAGGAGCAACTCTAAACTACTCCACGTATGATTTAGAGTTGTATGCCTTGATTAGAGCCTTGGCCACTTGGCAACACTACTTATGGCCCAAGGAGTTCGTGATCCGAACGGACCATGAATCCTTAAAGCATCTTAGGGCCTAAGACAAGCTTAACAAACGGCATGCCAAGTGGATTGAGTTTCTTGAGACCTTCCCTTATGTTATCCAATACAAAAAGGGTAAGGACAATGTAGTGGCCGATGCTTTGTCTAGAAAACATGTCCTTGTGTCCACCTTGTCATCAAAATTGATGGGTTTTGAGAGTTTAAGAGAATTGTATCCCAAGGACCCTCACTTTGCTCCTATCTTTAGGGAATGTGAAGAATTGGGTAGGGACAAGTGGGATTCGGCTAGGGGTTCAAATCCCTATGCCAAGTTTGATGGTTACTTATTTAAAGGTAGACGATTGTGTGTACCCTCTAGCTCTTGGAGAGAATTGTTTGTGAGGGAAGCACATGATGGCGGTCTAATGGGTCATTTTGGGGTCGAAAAGACCCTCGAAATATTGGAGGAGCAGTTCTATTGGCCCAAAATGCGCAAGGATGTGGCTAGAATTTGTGGCCAATGTGTAGAATGCAAGAGAGCCAAATCTCGGCTCCTACCTCATGGGTTGTACACCCTGCTGCCCACTCCTCTACGTCCTTGGCTTGATATATCTATGGACTTTGTGTTAGGGCTGCCAAGGACTCGACGAGGCCGGGATAGTATTTTTGTTGTAGTTGACCGATTTTCTAAAATGGCGCACTTTATTCCTTGCTCTAAATGTGATGACGCCCCTAGCGTGGCCTCGTTGTTTGCTGATAATGTTGTTAGATTGCATGGTGTCCCGAGGACCATTGTGAGTGATAGGGACTCTAAGTTCCTAAGCCACTTTTGGAAGTCCATGTGGGGTAGGCTTGGTACCAAGTTATTATTCTCTACGTCCTGCCACCCACAAATCGATGGCCAAACGGAAGTAGTAAATAGGACTTTGGGTGCTATGCTACGTTCCATGGTTAAGGGAAAAATGACTTCTTGGGAAGAGCACTTACCATTGATTGAATTTGCATATAACCGTGTCATACACTCAAGTACGGGAATGACTCCCTTTGAGTGTGTATACGGCCTCAACCCCCTCACCCCTTTGGATTTAACGCCTTTGCCAAGTGATCTCATGATTAGCTTAGAAGGAAGCAAGCGGGCAGATTCTATGAAGAAGTTACATGAGAAGGTGCGGCTTCAACTTGAGAAGAAAAACCAAGACATGGCAAGGAGGGCCAACAAGGGAAGAAAGAAAGTCATCCTTGAACCGGGAGATTGGGTGTGGGTGCATCTTCGGAGGGATCGGTTTCCATCCCAAAGAAAGTCCAAATTGATGCCGAGGGGTGATGGTCCATTCCAAGTACTCGAGAAAATCAATGACAACGCCTACAAGATTGACCTCCCACCGGAATATCAAGTGCACCACACTTTTAACGTTTGTGATCTTTCTCTCGTGGAGGCGGTTGAAGATGACCAAGTGCTGAATTTGAGGTCAAATTCCTCTCAAGATGGAGAGGATGATACGGGTGGGACAAGCTGTCCAACTAGTACCCGACCATTCACACGAAGTCAAGCTCGGGAGTTACAAAAACTCCAAGCCTTATTCATGCAAATGGCCGTGTGTGAGCTGGTCATTGAACCACCTAAGGATTTAAATGTTTTAAGGTGTGAAGATGGGCCTTGAAGTGTAATAAACTTACACTCCAAGGCCTCCATGGCCGGCTGCTCCAACATGGCCCATATGGTCATTTTTGTCTTTCATTTGGCTTGTAATATAAATAGACAAGCTTAGAATTATTTTGGCCTTAGTTTTCTCATTGTAATTTCAAGACAAAGGACTTGTAATATTTCTCTCTCTCTCTCTTCCATTGGGAGGCAGAATTCGGCCAAGCTCCAAGAGTGAAGCTTGTGTTGTGATTTGGCTAGAAACAAGGATCTTGAGGTCATTGAGTTCCTCTTGGTCTAAGTAAGAACTTGGTGTTTATATTCAATAGTCTTAGGGTCCTCTCTTAATGTTAGGGTTCTTAGTCTCTTGAATATTATATGTCAAGTTATCTATCTTTTATTATCTTGTTGTTCTTGTCTTTGAGATCTTGAAGTCTAGTGAAGCCGGGTGGGGCTCTTTCGATTCACTAGCATTTGTGTTGGTTGCTGTTTTTGTTGTTGTTGTTGTTGGAATCTTTGTGTTGTGGACTTGATCTTGTATCAACATATCACCACGAGGAGCCACGAAGTCACATCAGGCCAAATAAATATCAAAATGAAATTTTTTTGAATTGACCCATTTAAACCAACCTTAACTCAACTGAACCATGAATCACATCGCAGAAAGAATGGGGTACCAACTCAACTGAACCATGAATCATATCGCAGAAAGAATGGGGTACCAACTTAACATTAATACCAAGATCAAGACTCCTACAAGGAGACGAACCTAACAAACTAGAATGCAAGCCTCAGACTTATCATTAATACCTGAATGATCCGCTCCAGGGTGCCCCACTAACTGTGGGTGAAACCATGCTAAACCCTACTGGAGTACAATTCTTCCACTGAGTAGACATATAATATTTCTGACGAAAGCTGATAATCAAGGCTAAAAAGCAGTAGAAACCAATACTATGTGCCAACGGACCACCCTTCGAGCATTTACAAAAAACCATCTTTCTGAACTGAAGAAGTCTGAGCCAGTAGGTAATGAGTACGCCTAGCCAGCCTGTCCAACTGAATCAAAATATCGAAATAGGGCTGTAACCAAGTTAAGCAATCCATAGCTATAATCTTAACACTGGAGCTGAATAACTCGATCTTAACTATCCAAATCAATCCTATTGACAAGTAAGCATCCACATACTAAATTTTATCACCACTCCCAAGCTGTCATTCAAAAGAGTCAAAAACCACAGCTAGAGCCGACAAGTCTTCGCTAAGGTCAAATACCCAAATCAATCTTACTATCAGACATCAAGCATATCCCCTAATGGTTTTCTCAAGAACTGGAACTAAAATATTGTCGAAGAACATAACCCAAAACTCACCAAGGCTGTAAAAAGTACGAACGATAGCCAAAACTCAAGAAACTCAGAAAATCTCAATCTTAGCCCAAACCAATACTAAATCTGCGGCGATGATTATCCATAAGCACATATCACCACGAGGAGCCACGAAGTCACATCAGGCCAAATAAATATCAAAATGAAATTTTTTTGAATTGACCCATTTAAACCAACCTTAACTCAACTGAACCATGAATCACATCGCAGAAAGAATGGGGTACCAACTCAACTGAACCATGAATCATATCGCAGAAAGAATGGGGTACCAACTTAACATTAATACCAAGATCAAGACTCCTACAAGGAGACGAACCTAACAAACTAGAATGCAAGCCTCAGACTTATCAACGATAGGAGCGAGCTATAGAAAAGAATTCCCCAAGCTAGAATCATGATGAAACCATGAAAGGCCAAACCTTTCTTCACTCCCTCTCAAAAACCGTTCTAACTTTGCTCATAGAGAAGGAAAACAATCAACCTCACCTTACTAAAAGAGAGAGAACTAACAAACTGAGTTAGCCTTCTAAGCCAACAAATAAGAATCGTAAGGAAGGGGATACTAACTAGATAATGCTAGTCTAGCCGTCTATCAAGTAAGAATAAATCAACATCAAAACAATGACAATATTAATAACCGTATAAAGCATAGGTGGCACAAAAATGAAAAACAACTAGTACCACCCTAAGATCACAACAGGGCCAATATACCAAAGAAAAGGGATTTTGACCCAAGTGTTATACCTCAAGGAAATCACAACACCAATCCACTCAATCCACTACTAAAAGAAAATATCTATGGGGGTAGTCACATATGCATAAAATCTACACAAAGGCTACAACAACCAATGTAGTGACATCAAGGTAGGTAACCACAAATGGGTATAAAAACCCTACTTAATTCAATTAGAAACTAAAAGATAGAAACCAAAAGAACACCTATAATGATGGAATCTAAAATCATGGTCCTAAACTGGAAGAAGAAGTACGAATTTGAATGCTTCTAAGCCCAAACTGAACGTCCAAGCCACCTATACTTTGAGGTGCAACATGTACGAACCTGATAGGCTGTAAATAATGTTGACCACTACTGGGAGGATCCCGACCTCCAGACGAAATACCACTAACATTGTACTACTGACATGTCCTCTTATCACCACCTCCATATGTCTCCATACATGACATCTCTGTAGTTCTCACATGATCAATAACCTGAAGGAAAGCAGACCCAGCTGCTATTAATTGCTCTGATACCAAGAGGAGTGGTAAAGTCAATCCTCTAACAAATCCAAACACATTCTCATGCTCTGTAGAAAATAACATGGGAGTGTGTATGGCCCACTCTAGAAACCCAATTTCATACTCTGAAATTGACAGAGAACCCTGTTGAATACCAATATAACCAACTTTGTCCTGAGAACCACTCGATGTACTGGGAATAACCACTGACTGTGATATATCCATGAAAAAACTCAGAATACCTAGAACGATATCCTGATAAGCTAAGGCGGTCACAAACTCTGTCGGAGCCTGGGCTGGCCCCAGACCCACTAGCTGACGCTGAAGATCCTCAATATGAATCTCTAACTCCCTAGTCTGAGGCTGAGTTGAAACTCTAGTAACACACATAGAAGTCCCATTTGTATCTATCGACAACATTATGCTATCCATCTAGGAAAGAGTGGAGTCAAAAGAATTATTTAGAGGTTCATAGAAGTACGAACAAGACAAGGAATCAAGAATAGAATTTCCTAAGAATGCCCCATAGCCTCTCAAAGATAGCATACAAAGGTCTCCATACCAATCCACAAGACTCTACTAGGTACTTAGATCTTATACCAACAATACTGATAAACATATGCTCTAATACCAATTTATCACGACCCAATTTCTTAGGTCATGATGGCGCCTACTATAACCCACTAGTAGGTAAGCCAACCTGTAGTCTGGAATAGCTAGTAATAGACTACCAATAAAAATAAAGAGAATAGTGGAAAGGAATTTAATAAAGAGACTAATATAGATTACAACCTCAAGACTTGGTGAAGTCAGTACAAGAGCTTCTAATGCAAAAGGAGTACAAAATGGAATACAGAGTTAATATATATACCAAGCCATCTCTGAAATACAAAATAGATATCAAACTAACAATATGAGAGAGAGCAGGAATACTCTGAATGTCAGGAGCTCACCCCAAATCTCTGATCCATGGCTACTCCGCACGATACACACATCAACGGCAAGGACTTGTACTATGATCTGCAGGCTATAGAAGTGCAGTAAGCATACCAAACACATGGTACTCAGTAGGCATCAGCCGACTGAGCTCCAGAAATAATGCAAGTGTAAATAACATGTAAATCAGGAATATAAAATACAGGCAACTATCCACAAAACTAAGCATAATAATACTAATAAAGTGATAAGGGTAATCTACCATGTACTACCAATAATCTAGGACCAAGCACCACAACATAAGTAACTAGTCCATAAATGATAATAGAGTGAAGAAAAGATATACACTATATGATACAAGCCATATCAGCATTAACCTTTCAAGGACTATAATTCAAGGCCGACACAAAGGGACCCAAGCCATGATCATCTCAAGGACACAAAGATACGTTTGGAGGACCCTTTTCAAGCTCCTGAGAGTTTAACACCACGTGTGGAGGTTAGCTTAGAGCCGAGAGCCAAAATCACCTCAAGACCTCTACTAGAAGGCAAGCACGAGAACTACAAACACTCCAAGGATCATTGATGAAGCTAGATGTGTTTGAACCCATCTTGATACCATTTAAGGAGTGTTGTATGTTTCCCAATGCTTTCAAGAAGGATTGAAAGCCATTGGAGAGGTCGTCGAAGAATTAAGAGGAGTCAAACAGTGACCTGGAGTTACCTGCGTCCTGACTGCGGTCGCAGGTTATCCATCTACGCCAGCAGGTGGCCATTTTGGCCTTTCCAGTGGCACCTGTGATACTAGCATGGATCGCATGGTTGACACGAGCATGGATGACTTGGATGATACGTAGAATGTTCGTGAAAAGGAAAGCTTAAGAGTCCATGGGAGTGATGTGGATAAAGAAACGAGGCCATTTGTACAAGTGGCTAGATTTTAAATTCAAGAATTCACAACAAGAGTCACCAAACAAGGCCCTTGTCTCTTATTAAGGGCATATTTGTAATAACTAGTTGTCTTTTATTTCCTTAGTATAAATAGGATAATTCCTCATTTTTGCATGGGGGATTTTGGATGATTGATTGTCTTGAATAGACTTGATATTTGGTTACTCTAGGTTAGGGTAGTGATTGGGTTCAAGTCCAATTATTAGTTTAGATCGAGTGATTAGGGTGGATTCCCGAATTACTTGTGTTATCTTCTTCGCTTGATTAATCATCGAGTTATCATATTGTGGATTCAATTTGGTTTCTCATGCATTTGATTGAGTTCTTTTCTCCCTTGGTTTAATTATTGTTTCAATTGAGCCTTTCTTTCTTCCATTCTCATCTCTTATTTCTCAACTATCCTTTAATTTTGTTGTTTAATTCCATGTTTTCGATATCGATTTTAGTCACTTGATTAAGGGCGTTATCATTTTGGTATCAAGAGCCTAGGTTAAGGTTTGTTTTCACAAATCTTAATCTTGGGATTTTGATTTCTTCAAAAATCCAAAAATCCAAAAAAATTATCCAAAAATTTGAAAAAAAAAAAAAAAAAAAAAAACTGGAAATTTTTTTGTTTTAATTTGTTGTTTTTGACACTAGATCTTGATTCCCTAGTGTCTTGTGAGTCTAGATTTCAAATTTCATTCAAATCGGAGTTGTAGAAGTGAAGTTACCATTGAAGGGTTTCAAGCTTTTGAAACTTTGTCAATTTTGAAAAGTGGATTTATTTTTGGCTTGGTTTTGAAGGGTAAAAATTAGTGGGGTTTGTTCGTGGCGTTGAAAGGAACACGTGGGCAAAAATTTCATCAAATTTGGAGTTGAAATGAAGAAGTTATGAGGTTGTGAAGATTGGGGTTTTTGTTGGTGTTCTTGAGCATCTTCATCTTGTTCTTGGAGAAGAAGATAGAAAAAGTATACTTTGATCCAAAATCTTCAAGTCAAAGTTGGTCAAAGTGTTAGTGGGGCTACTTGTGGAAATTTGAAAAAAAAATAAAAAAAAAATGAAAATCTGAAAAAAAAAAAAAATTAAAAAATAATTTCCACGTCAGCAGTCAACTGCCACATCAACAGTCAACTGCCAACGCAGCAACCAACGCCCAGTCAGCGCCAGTCAAAGCCCCACTCGCCAGCTAGGCGCGTGCATGGCAGTTTCAGAGAGTGAGCAAAAATCAGGTTTTCAACACTTAGTTTTTTTTTTGGGTCCTAAAGTTTTTTGGACCTAAAAATTATTCTAAGTGTCCAAACTTCGTAATTCTTTTTTTGTTCTCTTTCTTCTTCGATTCCTCAACTATTTAACAAGTAATTAACATATTTAATCACTTGTTAACTAGTTTTAATCATCAAATCATCAAATCAAACCACTTTAAAGTGATGAACTTCTTCAAGGCCTAAAAAATTTTCTAAATGTCCAAATTTCGTAATTCTTTTTTTGTTCTCTTTCTCTTTTGATTCGTCAACTATTTAACAATTAATTAACATCTTTAATCACTTGTTAACTAGTTTTAAACATCAAATCATCTCTTTGATTCATCAAAATTAAGCAACACAAGTAATTTTTCTACTTTTGTTACTTAGTTTTTTTGGAGTCCGTTTTCTTTCTTGCTTCTTTTCTTCTACTTTTCTCATCTTAATTCGTAGATAAACTTCTTGATTCAAGTCCTTCTACCTTCAATCGAGTCGTCCTTCTTTTATGAGTCACAAGAATCCATTCCTCCACAAGCATTGATAACCTTGAGTTGATTGAGCAAAGCTAGTAACCTATCAATTTGGGAAAGAAGCCGTAGAAGGTGAGTTGAGAGCTCATATATGAGTGACGTGAGGCTTTTATTACTAACTTGTATGCTAGTTTTGTAGCTACAAAAGGTGATATAAGGGAGAATGTCATCCATAGCTTCGGATTATTGTAGAGATGACATTAGTGACTATGCTTGTAGTGACATGAGCTATGAGTATAGTGATGATGAGCAACATGAGGGTTCTTTGAGTGCTTGTGAGCAAAGTAATAAAGCTCATGAGTATGATGGTGAATCTTATGAAGGATATGATGGTCCAAGAGATTATAATCGACATGACGATGAGAATTACTACATCGGAGATGAATATGAGATGCATGGAGCTTATGGATCTTATGATGAACATAAAAGAGTAGAAGTCTCTTATGATGAATTTGATAGTGAGGATGAAGAGTATGGGGATTCTCATATTACCCACCATGGTGATGAAGACGATGTGAGGTACAATTCTTTCTCCTATATGTCTTGTGAACCTTTTGAAGAGGGTTGTGATAGAAGGGGATGTTGTGGGGATGAATTACCTTCCTCATCTTATGTTACTTCCTATCCTAGTCGAGGGGGTATAGATGTGTGGGCAAAACCAATTCAAAGACGTCGTGTGGACCATAGGCGAAGAACATTCTCTACTTCTTATGGGGCAAGAACTTATACTTCTTATCCTCATTCCAATATGACTAGTTCTTTATATGGTAATGATGTTGGAGGAAGGGTGGGAGGATCAATGAGCCATAGAAGTAGAGGGAATTCATTGTCTCAAGATGTGTATAATGGGGAGAGGCGAGTTCTTGAAACAAAAGTTACAAATGAACCACTCACAATTGAGGATCCTATTACTTTGACGATGAACAAATTGTTTGCTTCCATGCTAATAACTCTTGACAAGATCTCTCAAATGGTCTCCAAAAAGTCGAAAGCAAAACAAGCTACTCCTTGTGAAAATGTGCTTGAAGAGGATCCCATGAGTGAAATGAAGGCTACTCCTAGCAACGCAAAGTGGAAGTTAGATGTGAAGGGATCTCCAAACCCTTCCCAAGGAATTATTGGCACTTGTCCTAACTCCAATAAAATTGAGAGACAAAAGATTGAGAGGAGTAAGGGTGTGATATGTGACAACTCTAGAGTGGAAAAAGGAGAGGTTGTGAGGAGTGATGTGAGAGGGTTGTCACAATCTTATACTAACTTTTGCAACCTTTCTTCCTTTTCTAGTTGTCTAGATTCATGTGCAGGTATCCTTGGAGACAAGCCTAGTGAAGCACCTCGAGCAATGAAGAATCATGAGGTGCTAGAAAGCTTTCCAAAGGAGCAAATGTTTTCAAATGTTGAAAAGCAAGGTGAATGTAATCCTTTCTATGAACTACAAGGTAACAAAGCTAAACCTTACACTTTGTCAAAAGTTGAAGATCCTTGTGTGGCTAGTAGCCAATTGAGTGTAAGTGATGGCATGTATATGTGTGAGCTTAAAGATTCATTGCCTTGTGATCATCTTGATGACACCTTGTTACATAGTGATAATGTATTTGTTGAGAGTGTTCATACACTAGTTGATCCTATTGATGACCGAATTGATTCTTTTAGTAAGATCAATTTGTGTCCACCTAGTGTTGACACTTGTGCCTTAAATGATATTACATTGTCATGTGATTCTTTGCCATGTTTTGATAATGTGCATGTTGAGAATGTGGATACACTAGTTGATCCTATTGATGACCGAATTGATTCTTCTAGTAAGATCAATTTGTGTCCACCTAGTGTTGAAACATGTGCTTTAAATGATAGTTCATTATCAATTGATATTGGTGTTGATCAACTCATGTGTAATGATGACCCACTAAATGAGGAGTTTTGTGAGGAACTTAAGGAACCTCAATTTAGTGTTGGCATTGATATAGTTGGTCATGTAGATAGTCATGTGAAGTCATTGCACCTAAATGATGAATCCTTGAATTGCGATTCCATTCCTTTTTCTTCTTATGAGGATTGTGAAGTTGAATGTGTTTTTAAGGATAATCTCTTGTTTGATGTTGACATGACTAATGAAGGTGAAATCCATAGTGGTGTGTCTTGGCATGATATAAGTGTAGCCCCTCTTGAAGGCTACCAAGTGATTGAGAATCCACTATGGTATGATGACACACTTTCTGAAGATGGAACTATCTTCTTGAAAGATGATAGTACGTCTATTGGGGAGGTTAGTGGTCAAAAGAAAGAGGGTGTATATTCTCCAATAACCCCTTCATTCTTGTGTGACACCATTCTTGATCAAGGCATTAATGCTTGTGGATCAAAGGGTGATTCTATATGTGGGCACACCTTGGATGAAGTTCATTTTAGTAACACCTTTCTTTACTACTTGTTTGCATATGATGACCTTTTTCTCAAATATGGTCTCATGCTTGTGAACCCCAAGGCAAATGTGTCATTGCCTATTTTGGGAGTTTTCTATATTCTTGCATCCTTGTTTGACACACTTGTGCTTAAGTTGTGTGGACCACAACTAGTGGGTGCTAAGTTGCTTGTTCGTTTTTGGGAGAGTCCATGGATATTGAAAACTCCTTGTCACCTTTATTGGGTCGGACAAGTTGAAGTTTCAAATAAGACTCTTGGAAGCATGCTTGATACTATGATCGGAGGGACCCCAATTTATTGGGAGTATTATTTGATATGGAGTGATTTGACTCCTAATAGATTCCTCGACCATTCTAGTAGCATAGCTTCGTTGGTGCACTTTCTTTCTTTGGAAAGTTGCTTGATAGAGAGGGTTGTTTTGTGCTTAAAATGTCTTTTCTTATCTACCGGTGTCCTTATCTTTTGGCACGCCCTAGATGAGAATAGTGAGCTTAACACCTTTCTCTACTACCTCTTTGCTTATGATGATACTCATGATGGTATGGAATTTATTTTGTATGGAGGTGGAGATATGTGGGTCTTTTGCTTCTTTGACCCGAATGAACCCTTGTGGATGATTATTCCACTTTTGGTGTGGTCTTCTTGTGAGATAATGAAACAATTATGTCTTATGGCTCCAAAGTTAAATGTGATACCACCTTTTGAAGTTCTTGATGCCACAAAGATCTTTGTGTTTGCCTTGTCTCTTGATGTTTATCATACCCAAAACCTTTGCTCCTTGAATGATGGATTGCTTTTATTGAAAGCAAAGGATATTTGGTTGTATCTCAAATTTGTGCCTCCTTGGCATGGTGATATTGTTGCTAACCCTTGTACTAACCCTCTAACTTTGAGGATGCTTTGGCTATTGTCCTTCTCATATGTTTTCAAGGTTTGGATTCGAGGACGAATCCTTTTCAAGAAGGGGAGAATGATACTAGCATGGATCGCATGGTTGACACGAGCATGGATGACTTGGATGATACGTAGAATGTTCGTGAAAAGGAAAGCTTAAGAGTCCATGGGAGTGATGTGGATAAAGAAACGAGGCCATTTGTACAAGTGGCTAGATTTTAAATTCAAGAATTCACAACAAGAGTCACCAAACAAGGCCCTTGTCTCTTATTAAGGGCATATTTGTAATAACTAGTTGTCTTTTATTTCCTTAGTATAAATAGGATAATTCCTCATTTTGCATGGGGGATTTTGGATGATTGATTGTCTTGAATAGACTTGATATTTGGTTACTCTAGGTTAGGGTAGTGATTGGGTTCAAGTCCAATTATTAGTTTAGATCGAGTGATTAGGGTGGATTCCCGAATTGCTTGTGTTATCTTCTTCGCTTGATTAATCATCGAGTTATCATATTGTGGATTCAATTTGGTTTCTTATGCATTTGATTGAGTTCTTTTCTCCCTTGGTTTAATTATTGTTTCAATTGAGCCTTTCTTTCTTCCATTCTCATCTCTTATTTCTCAACTATCCTTTAATTTTGTTGTTTAATTCCATGTTTTCGATATCAATTTTAGTCACTTGATTAAGGGCGTTATCAACCTGCACCCTAATATGCACCAGCAGGTGACCCATCTGCGTGGGCGGATGCCTAATTTGCTGAAATGTGTCAGTTTTGGGCCCATTAAATGTAATAAAAATCCCAAGGCTATAAATACTACTCCCTCTATCCCAATTTATATGACACACTTTTCTTTTTAGTCAGTCCCAAAAATAATGACATATTTTTATATTTAGTAATAATTTAACTTTAAATTACTCACTTTACCCTTAATGAAATGATTTACTAACACACAAACATCTATGACTTATTTTAGACTGTAAGTTTCAAAAGTCATCCTTTCTTTCTTAAACTCCGTGTCAAGTCAAACTACATCATATAAATTGGGATGGAGGGAGTAGTTCTTTCTTCATTTTTAGGATGTTTTTTGTTGAATTAAGATGAATTATACACTTGAAAGTGTGAGAGCTAGGATTAGCTTATTTTGAACTATTATTTTGAAATGTCGGTTACGTGGGAGATTGATTTCCTCGTGGTTTATGTTAGAGAATTGGTGCTTTGTAGGATAATTTCAATAGAGGTTTTAGGGTTTAAAACACCCTTTGTTTTCTTTGCTTTTCCTATCTTTGTGTCATTCTATCTGTCCTTTATTTTCTTGCTTTTTATATTCTATCATTTTCTTAGTTTTCATGTTTGTTTCATCTTTTTGTATTTTGTTCTATATCATTTGGTATCAGAGCCGAGCTTAGATCCGTTCTTACGATTCTATTCTTAGGTTGTGATATTGAAGAAAATCAAAAAAAAACTAGGGTTTCACATTTTTAGGCCTTGTCCAAATTTTCAGTTTTGATTTTTGTGTCTTCTTGAGTTTCTTATGCTAGAATAGTGTTCTCTAGCATAAATAGAGCCCAAATCTGAGATTTGAGCTTGTTTGGGTTTGATTGGAAGAATCCACCATTGTTGGAGGTGAAGAACTTGAAAACACTTCAAGTGGGTTAGTAGATCTAGGTGAAATTGGAGACTCTTGAGTATTGGGATTTGTTATCCTTAACATTTGGAGTTCAAAGCTAAAATTTGGGCAAAAAGGAAGAAGGAATCCATTAGGGTTTTGATTTGGGTGTTCTTCATGTTCATGGAGTTTTCATGACTTGAACAAATTGCAAATGGGTTGAAAAATTTGAAGATTCTGGCTTGGAGTTGAGGGCTAAAGAGTATTGGGGATTGATCCTCATATCAAAAGGAGCCTAGATTTCAAATTTCATTGAATTTTGAGCAAAATTAAAGAAGATATGAATTTTTGAAGTTCAACCATGTTCTTGGTGTTATTCCTGAAAGTCATATCTTATTGAAGAAGAATCTTTGAAAAGTGTTGTTTGATCCAAGGAAGAAATAAAAAGGAAGTAAAATTTGTTGGTGTAAAGGAATATCCCAAAAGAAAAGGGAATATTCTAGGAGATAAAACCCAAGAGGGCAGCCCATAAAAGAGTAAAAAATTGGAGTTTCAGCTATTCTGCCAAGGGCACCTGCGGCCTCACCTGCCCACGCAGTACATCCACTTACCCATGTAGGTGGTAACATAGATGACTTTGCCATCATTCTGTTTTTGACATGCGACCCCCACCTGCGAGGGCATGTCATGACCTGCGTCCGCACCTCATCCAAACGCATCTCAATGACTTCAAAACTCATTTTGCTCAGGTTCTAATTTCTTCGTTTCAATTCTTGATTCCTAATCTCATTTTTTATTCCTAAACTAATTAACAACTAGTAATTCATCTACTTAGTTGGTTGATTAGTTCTTGAGTTCATTTTCTTTCTTTGTCCCATTTCTTTTGTGCTTTTCTCATTTTTGTTTCGTTGATATTTCTTTATTTAAGTCCATGGTTGTTTGTGTGAGTCATCTAATCTTCTTCAAAACGAGAATCCATTTCAACCATGAGTAGTAATTGACACCACGACTTCCATTGGAGTAGAAACAATCATTCAACACTAGCAACTCCTATTGTGAGACATACAAAGGTGAGAATTTTATGAGTGTGGTGAGGATCCTTTACTACTAACCTTGTTTGCTTATTTTGTAGGTACAAAGGAGTTATAAGGAAGTATGTCTTCGATAGCCTTGGATACTTGTGACTACGACCTAGGAGACTATAATTGTGCTGAAGAAGTTTATGGTTGTGACGAAGATGGAGATTATGGAGGCTATGAATATAGTCATGATCAAGAGTCGTATGGGAATGAGAGCTACTATCCCGGAGAGGGATATTGATACAAGATCAAGTCCACAACACAAAGATTCCAACAACAACAACAACAAAAACAGCAAACCAACACAAATGCTAGTGAATCGAAAGAGCCCCACACGGCTTCACTAGACTTCAAGATCTCAAAGACAAAAAAACAACAAGATATTAAAAGATAGATAACTTGACATATAATATTCAAGAGACTAAGAACCCTAACATCAAGAGAGGACCCTAAGACTATTGAATATAAACACCAAGTTCTTACTTAGACCAAGAGGAACTCAATGACCTCAAGATCCTTGTTTCTAGCCAAATCACAACACAAGCTTCACTCTTGGGGAGCTTGGCCGAATCTGTCTCCCAATGGAAGAGAGAGAGAGAGAAATATTACAAGTCCTTTGTCTTGAAATTATAATGAAAAAACTAAGGCAAAATAATTCTAAGCTTGTCTATTTATATTACAAGCCAAATGAAAGACAAAAATGACCATATGGGCCATGTTGGAGCAGCCGGCCATGGAGGCCTTGGAGTGTAAGTTTATTACACTTCAAGGCCCATCTTCACACCTTAAAACATTTAGATCCTTAGGTGGTTCAATAACCAACTCACACACGGCCATTTGCATGAATAAGGCTTGGAGTTTTTGTAACTCCCGAGCTTGACTTCGTGTGAATGGTCGGGTACTTGTTGGACAGCTTGTCCCACCCGTATCAGATATGAGGCAAATGGTGAGTTTAGATCTTATGGAGAGTATGGAGAGGATGAAGAGCCTTGTGATAGTTCTTATGATGATGATAGAACATGTGAGGAATCTTCCACTTACCACTCCTAGCATGAGGAAGATGTGAGGTATAATCCTTTCTCCTATACACCTTATAACAGTCATGGTGGGAATGTACATGAGGATTGTGAAGATTCGTATTCCTCATCTTGTAGCACTTCGTATCCTAGTCGAATGGGTGTGAGTGGTTATACTCCTTATAGTAAAATCCATCTAATGGGAAGAAGAGAGTGTGCATCTCCAAGGTCGAAGGGAACAACATCCTATACTTCTCGTTCCAATGCCCAAATATTGGGATGTAGCACCCACGATTGGCTAGAGAGGTTTTATAGGAGTCATAAAGCTATCAAGGTCACACTTCCTATATTCAAAGGAGAGTGTGATCTCGATACCTATCTTGATTAGGAGTGGCAATGTGAGTTGGATTTCCAAGGCCATAAATTGAACGAAGATGAGAAGACCCCCTATGCCGTTGAACACCTTAAAGGGAGTGCTTCCGCTTGGTGGAAAAGTTATAGTATGAGTCTATAGCTAGTGTATGGTAGTGTAAAGAGAGTGCCATGGAAAGACTTCAACGAATTCCTTAGAAGCCAATATGTTCCGAAAGGATACATGAAGCTTTACAATAGTGACCCGAGAAGACAAACTCTTAACATAAAAGTTGCTCTTTGTGGAATTCTGGGGTTTGATCTTGCTCTAGATAATTGGTGTTGTGAAAATTACATCACTCCTTCTATGATAGAATACTTGGGAATGCCACGAGTGTCAAATTGTCAACCATATACCACGGATGGATATAAGGTCACCGAGCATGTGGGTATCTTTCACTTGTAAAGGGTATTATGAGGAGGTTTGGTGTGATGTACTTCCCATGAACTTTTCTCATTTGTGCTTGGGAGCCAATTGATTTGAGAAACATAGAGTTTCGAATGAGCAAAATTGGCCTAAGATTATAGTGGACCAATGGGGAAACCACCTCTTTCCACCTACCCTTTTCAAGCCTCAAATAAACATGGCCACTTACTCCAAGTCCTTTAATGATGAGAGATAAAAGATTGAAAGGAGTAACAGAGTGCAAAGTGGTAACCCAAGAGTGGAAAAAGGAGCGGTTGTGAGGAGTGAGATGAGGGGGTAACCAAAAACACAATCTAACTTTTTTTGTCCTTCTCTTAGTAAGGATATATGTGTAGGTACAACGATGGCCAATGGAGGAGCACCAACTCCCAAAGAGAAGATTAATTTTAATAAAGTGATGAGTGCCTTAACCAAACTAGGCAAAAGGGTGTACTTTTTCAATGAACATCTTGAAGCATGTTCCAAAACTTTGATGGTAACTACACCCCAAGATAAAGAGGATCTTTCTCATAAGCTTCAAGGTAACAAAGCTAACTCTTGTACTTTAGTAAATGTGAATTATGTGGCTAGAAGCCAATTGAGTGTGAGTGATAGCTTATCTATATGTAAGCCTAATGATTCTTTGCCTTATGTTGATAATGTACATGTTGAGAGTGTGGATACACTAGTTGATCCTATTAATGATCGAATTGACTCTTCTTGTAAGATCGATAAGTCCACCTAGTGTTGAAGCCTTTGTGTTGAATGATAGTACATTATCTTATGAAAATGGTGTTGATCAACTTGTGTGTGAATCTAGTCCACTACTTGAGGGTGTTTTTGATGTGATTAGTTAACCTCAAGTTAGTGATGATGTTGATAATGTTGATCATTTAAATAGGAGTGACCCCTTGAGCAGCATGCCTTTAAATGAAAATTCTATTACTTGCTTGGCTCATAGGGACGATCATGTGTTCCTCAAAATTTGATAATTGTCTTTTTGAGAGCGAACCTACATGTTATAATTCTCCTTTTTAGATTGATCCTTCTCTTTTTAAGTACAATTTCTTATTTGAGGATGATGAAATCACTTCTATTGAGTTACCTAGTGGTGTAGATCATGTTATTGATGTAGCTCATCTTGAGGGCTATACTCTTTATGAAAACTCACTATAGTGTGACAACTTTCCTCCAAAAGATGGAAATCTCTTCTTGGAAGATGAGAGTACTCTTATGGGAAGGGATTGTTAAGACATAGAAGGTGGTCATTGTGTCTCGATTATTTCTTCCTCTTTGAGTGTTCCAATTCTTGAGCATACCCTTGATAATGTTCTTGAGGACACCTTAGAGGAAATCAATTTGCGTGACACCTTTCTTTACTCTCTATTTGTTTATGATATTGCCCATGGTTGTGTAGAGAGTATGTACTTTTATAATCGAGGCACCTTTGGGGAGGATGAGCATTACATTGACCCATGTTCATGGATACTTCTTCCATTTGACCCCGATGACCATTTGGAATGTAGTGGGTTTTACACCCCAAACTTGGTGTTTGGTCAAGAGGGTACATCTTTGTATGTTGCACATAGTAGCAACACTTACTTTCATTCATGTGATAAATGTGTGGTGTTACTACTTGATTACACTGTGAGCTTAAATGCAATATGTTTGTTGACCTGTGTGGGGAATACCTTTGTATTTGACCCCGATGATGAATTGGGAGTAATCTCATTCTTGGAGATAGATAGTGCATTGAGTGGAGTCTTAACTTGGAATGATCTTGTTCATGACATTGCACTTAGCTTTAGAGATTTTCATGTGACTTTTAACTTAAAAGGGATTCTGCGCTTGTTGAAACATAGAACCAATGTGGGTTTTCATGTGTGGTTGAATAATTACCATGGTTCTCTTGGCTTTTTCCCTTTGTCAGAGTCTCTTGAGTGGCCAAGTAGTTTTTATTTTGTGGGTTTACATGCCCTTGATTAATCATTTTGACTCTTGGCTATATGTTAAGTGTGCTCCTCTTTGGCTTGGTGATAAGTTTGTTGTTGCTAACCCTAACCCTCATGCCATGAGGATATTGTGCTTGCTTGTTTTCCCTATGGTTTTGCAAGGTTTGGATTCGAGGTTGAATCCTTTTCAAGAAGGGGAGGATGATACAAGGCAAATCGGCGTTAACCTTTCAAGGACTATAATTCAAGGCCAACACAAAGGGACCCAAGCTACGATCATCTCAAGGATGCAAGGATACATTTGGAGGAACCTTTTCAATCTCCTAAGAGTTCAACACCGCGTATGGAGGATATCTTGGAGTCGGGAGCCAAAATCACCTCAAGACCTCTACTAGAAGGCAAGCATGAGAACTACAAACACTCCAAGGATCATTGATGAAGCTAGATGTGTTTGAACCCATCTTGACACCATTTAAGGAGTATTGTGTGTTGCTCAATGCATTTAAGAAGGATTAAAATCCATTGGAGAGGTCATCGGAGAGTTAAGAGGAGCCAAACGTTAACCTGGAGTCACCTGCGCCCAGACCTGTGGCCGTAGGTCATCCATTTATGCCAGCAGGTGGCCATTTTGGCCCTTCCAGTGGCACCTGTGATGTGACATTCGCCAACAGGTGACCCATCTGCGTGGCGGATGCCTAATTTACTGAAATGGGTCACTTTTGAGCCCATTAAATGTAATAAAAGGCCCAAGGCTATAAATACTAGTTCTTTCTTTATTTTTAGGAAGTTTTTGTTGAATTAAGATGAATTATACACTTGAGAGTGTGAGAGCTAGGATTAGTTTATTTTGATCTATTGTTTTGAAACGTTGGTTACGTGGGAGGTTGATTCCCTAGTGGTTTACGTTAGAGAATTGGTGCTTTGGAGGATTATTTCAATAGAGGTTTTTGGGTTTGAAACACCCTTTGGTTTCTTTGATTTTCCTATTTTTGTGTCATTCTATCTATCCTTTATTTTCTTGCTTTTTTTATTCTATCATTTTCTTAGTTTTCATGATTGTTTCGTATTTTCGTATTTTCGTATTTTGTTTGCTATCAATATACAATAGTAGTAGGAAGGAAAGAAATAATATACAAAGAGTAGCCAAAGAAGAATATATATATAACCGCGTTATGGGGATAACTAAATACGAGAGTACTACTCTGAAGGGACCAGTCTAACCTCACTGGGATCATAAATAATAAGGGAACTAACTCTAGCATAATCAAGGTCTCTAACTGAAATGTGCATAATCATAAGGTGATCTAACAATGATAAATCTTACCATAATAATGAGAAAAAGGAATCAGGGATGTACCGACATCCTCGGGTACCAACCCACAACCAAACTGCCATGAGCTATGCAATGATAACCAAACAATAAGTAACCAGATAGCTCAGACTACCAATAACCCCAACCGAGCCCCCATAAGCCCGGAGAGGCACAAACAAGCAAACAACAACCATAACGTATATATATACAGCCCCCCATAAGACTGATAGATGCAAGCACCAAACAATTATACTGGTGATAGACGATTCATATGAATGAATGAATGCAAGGAAAACCATATCAATAGAGTGCCATAATTTACCAAGTATATATACACCTCCTTCGGTCCGCCGGCTCGCAAGGCAGGATCTATGAATCTCACCTCTTCTAGCATGTAGCTCAGACAGAGGAACCCATAGAGGACTCGGGATTTTCCTATATATATTGCCTGGTCCCGAACCAGGACGTCCAATAACCATCATAACCAATCTATCCAGTACCGGAGAGATATATAAAGTATAATAAGAAATGCTGGACTTGAACCAAAACTGAATAAATGTATGTCTATAAATCCATTCCCCAAGATAGAATTCGGGACTAAAATAGTATAGTAGTGTAGAGAGGGTTGGAATCTCCCTCGACAAAAGTGAATAAGTAGTGTTAAAAGAGAGTGGATCAATAATGGACCGAAATCAACCTCGGTCTAATTTCCAAAATAATATGTTCGGTTTAAAATATCATAATTTCATAATATGTGTGGTACGACTTCCATTTTCAAAGTATCCATTTTAAAGTTAAGAAAAGCAGGAATAAATCCCTTTTTAGAAAATAGTAGTAAAATCAAGGTTATAGCCAGAATCGTACCACTAAATAAGTGTAAATACGCCTAAATGTATGCATGCCATCACCAATATCCAAATAATACAACCGTAAGCATTTAAGCGTCTATAAACTAGAACCATGTCCTATCAAAGGATAGGATACTAACCTGGTGTCCAATTGGTATAGTAACCACGGCCTCGATCCCAACAATATATAAATTAACAGGATATTAGTACCATATACCTGAAAACTAAGGTAGACAAGGGCATAAAGCTACTAGAAGGATCTAATCGAGAAATACGGCTCAATTTACTAAGTAGTAAGGTAAGTTTTATACTATGGAATCCTTCATGCCAATCTATGGCTAAGCAAGTCTATAATCATGTACACTAGGATCCTACAACTATAGCGAGTATTCTAGGCTAGGGTTTGAGTCACATTTCTATTCTAAATTCCCTAAATAGGCCAAGTCATGGTATTACTAGGCATAAATACATCTTAAAATCCCTACCTAGCATGCAATCCATACAATAAATAATCTCATAGAGAAAAGTAGACCAAAGCCTACTCATTGCCGAATCGCAATCTTGAATCGTCCATGAATTGCTCGCCCTTGATACACGATCTTGAAAATAACGTCGCACCATCAAAATAATAATCTATATGTTATTAGGAGTAAAACGATACCCATATTTCTATATAAAACTTTGTGCCCAAAATTGGATCAAAAATAGGCCCACGGATGAGACTACCGCAAACACGACGCACATGTTCGCAATCGCAAATAAGAAGATAGGATTGGGTCGGGTCACCCTTCATTGTGAATGTGATGGAAGGTATCGCAAATGCTTCAGTCAGGAGTTTGACCCTTCGTGAACGCAGCCCAAACCTCGCGATTGCAAAGAGCAACTGAAGGCTGCACCAGATGTTGTGAACCAGCAATTTCACCAAGTCCTCACGGACTTTGATTAGGGGTTTGGGATTTATTCAAAACCCCGTATATGAAAATGAAACCATGCTACCATACCAAATTCGACATTCCAAACTCAATGGAACCATCGAAATTTCTAATGGAGGTCGTTTCAACAAAATATGGGCCCCACACCCATAGTTCCATTTTAACTAATTTCTAACCAATAACCCAAAATGAGTCTGGAAGCCTCGATACCCAGAACAAGGGTCCCCCTAGCCTAAAATCAATGTTTCAGAGCTAACAGCGCTGTCATAATTTCCATCCGAAGTTGTTTATTAGGAGTTCAGGTTCGAGACCAATTAATTAATAGCAAAAGCTTCAAAATAGGGAAATGAGCCTAAAATTCAAATGAACTATCCGATAATCAAACTGACAGTTTTGGAAAGTCATAAATGACCTGTAGCCACTATGGGGAGGCTCAAAATGCTAAAAATGCATGAAAATTGATAAAATAACCTTGAGGGTCATTACACAGCGATAGCTAGATTAAGGGTCGATGTAGTGGTCCTAATATGCCGGTATATGTCACTGCAGTGGCAGTTTGATTTAAGTTGACCTATTACAGTGGATAAATTTCCACTGCAGCAATGCTCCTACAGTGAGAAGCGAGTTGGTGTAGTGGGATTGATGCAGTTGATAGAAGTTTTTTTTTATCTTAAGCGTTATTTCATCAAAAACTCTCAAGGGTCGACTTAGGGCAAGAGAAGGGCAATTTTTCTGAGTTCTTGGCTATATCCCACCATCAAGGTAAGATAATTCCACCCTTACAATGTAAATTTACTCTATTAATCCTTGGAATCACTAGTTTATGTTCATAATGGAGATAGTAAATTTGACCAAGGTTGGATTATCTGGCGTAAGGTGCAATGAATGGGTTTAAATTCCTTGAATTTGATTTAGGTAGATGTCTTATAGACTAGAATTGGACCCCCTCAATCCTAATTTATGGTGAATTCTAGTGGAATGAATCGTAGAAAATCCTAGAATGGTGTAATTGTCCATGAGCATGGCTTAAAATAATAAATTTAGGTTTGTAATGCCTAGGATTGATAAGTAAATTGTTAAATTATGATTTATTTATTGTTTTAGATCAAGATCAAGCTGAGGCTGCAAAAAAGGGCAAAGCTCAAGTGAATTAAGGCATTGCAAGGCTTGATTCAAGGTAGGTTATGGTTGAATTAGAGTTGAGACTCGAATTGATTGTATATGTGCTCGTTAACTAAATGTTTGCTTACTTGGTTTCAAGTCATACTTGTAAATGATGCTAAATATTTGATTATGAAGTGTAAGTGTTGGTTAATAATAAACTCATTATAGAACTTGTACTTATGCTTATTACATGATTATTGTTGTGGATTGATTAATGCTAAATGTATAGCCTGTGATTGAATTAAGGGTTCAAGGTGGTATAATGGTGAGGATGTTGTAATAAGGGTTGTACAACACGTGTTTGTAATATGGGTAGATAGACACTTAATTATTTATTATGATTGGTACATAGACTGAGCTCGTCCCCTGTAGATCATGGCTAGTGGACAACCATAAGTCCCATAGCATATGTGTACACTGTAATTTGGAAGTTTGGTGGTGATACAAGATCAAGTCCACAACACCAAGATTCCAACAACAATAACAACAAAACAGCAAACCAACACCAATGCTAGTGAATCGAAAGAGCCCCACACGGCTTCACTAGACTTCAAGATCTCAAAGACAACAACAACAAGATAATAAAAGATAGATAACTTGACATATAATATTCAAGAGACTAAGAACCCTAACATCAAGAAAGGACCCTAAGACTATTGAATATAAACACCAAGTTCTTACTTAGACCAAGAGGAACTCAATGACCTCAAGATCCTTGTTTCTAGCCAAATCACAACACAAGCTTCACTCTAGAGAAGCTTGGCCGAATTCTGCCTCCCAATGGAAGAGAGAGAGAGAGAAATATTACAAGTTCTTTTGTCTTGAAATTACAATGAGAAAACTAAGGCAAAATAATTCTAAGCTTGTCTATTTATATTACAAGCCAAATGAAAGACAAAAATGACCATATGGGCCATGTTGGAGCAGCCGGCCATGGAGGCCTTGGAGTGTAAGTTTATTACACTTCAAGGCCCATCTTCACACCTTAAAACATTTAGATCCTTAGGTGGTTCAATGACCAACTCACACACGGCCATTTGCATGAATAAGGCTTGGAGTTTTTGTAACTCCCGAGCTTGACTTCGTGTGAATGGTCGGGTACTTGTTGGACAGCTTGTCCCACCCGTATCATCCTCTCCATCTTGAGAGGAATTTGACCTCAAATTCAGCACTTGGTCGTCTTCAACCGCCTCCACGAGAGAAAGATCACAAACGTTAAAAGTGTGGTGCACTTGATATTTCGGTGGAAGGTCAATCTTGTAGGCGTTGTCATTGATTTTCTCGAGTACTTGGAATGGACCATCACCCCTCGGCATCAATTTGGACTTTCTTTGGGATGGAAACCGATCCCTCCGAAGATGCACCCACACCCAATCTCCCGGTTCAAGGATGACTTTCTTTCTTCCCTTGTTGGCCCTCCTTGCCATGTCTTGGTTTTTCTTCTCAAGTTGAAGCCGCACCTTCTCATGTAACTTCTTCATAGAATCTGCCCGATTGCTTCCTTCTAAGCTAATCATGAGATCACTTGGCAAAGGCGTTAAATCCAAAGGGGTGAGGGGGTTGAGGCCGTATACACACTCAAAGGGAGTCATTCCCGTACTTGAGTGTATGACACGTTTATATGCAAACTCAATCAATGGTAAGTGCTCTTCCCAAGAAGTCATTTTTCCCTTAACCATGGAACGTAGCATAGCACCCCAAGTCCTATTTACTACTTCCGTTTGGCCATCGGTTTGTGGGTGGCAGGACGTAGAGAATAATAACTTGGTACCAAGCCTACCCCACATGGACTTCCAAAAGTGGCTTAGGAACTTAGAGTCCCTATCACTCACAATGGTCCTCGGGACACCATGCAATCTAACAACATTATCAACAAACAACGAGGCCACGCTAGGGGCGTCATCACATTTAGAGCAAGGAATAAAGTGCGCCATTTTAGAAAATCGGTCAACTACAACAAAAATACTATCCCGGCCTCGTCGAGTCCTTGGCAGCCCTAACACAAAGTCCATAGATATATCAAGCCAAGGACGTAGAGGAGTGGGCAGCGGGGTGTACAACCCATGAGGTAGGAGCCGAGATTTGGCTCTCTTGCATTCTACACATTGGCCGCAAATCCTAGCCACATCCTTGCGCATTTTGGGCCAATAGAATTGCTCCTCCAATATTCCGAGGGTCTTTTCGACCCCAAAATGACCCATTAGACCGCCATCATGTGCTTCCCTCACAAACAATTCTCTCCAAGAGCTAGAGGGTACACACAATCGTCTACCTTTAAATAAGTAACCATCAAACTTGGCATAGGGATTTGAACCCCTAGCCGAATCCCACTTGTCCCTACCCAATTCTTCACATTCCCTAAAGATAGGAGCAAAGTGAGGGTCCTTGGGATACAAGTCTCTTAAACTCTCAAAACCCATCAATTTTGATGACAAGGTGGACACAAGGACATGTTTTCTAGACAAAGCATCGGCCACTACATTGTCCTTACCCTTTTTGTATTGGATAACATAAGGGAAGGTCTCAAGAAACTCAATCCACTTGGCATGCCGTTTGTTAAGCTTGTCTTGGGCCCGAAGATGCTTTAAGGATTCATGGTCCGTTCGGATCACGAACTCCTTGGGCCATAAGTAGTGTTGCCAAGTGGCCAAGGCTCTAATCAAGGCATACAACTCTAAATCATACGTGGAGTAGTTTAGAGTTGCTCCTTTGAGATTTTCGCTAAAGTAAGCAATGGGTTTCAAATCTTGCATCAAAACAGCCCCTATGCCTACTTTACTCGCATCGCACTCGACCTCGAAGGTCTTATCAAAGTTGGGCAATTGCAACAACGGTGCGGAGATGAGCATAGCTTTCAAGGCTTCAAATGCCTTAGCTTGCTCGACAACCCACTTGAAGGGTTGTTCTTTCCGAATGACCTCGGTCAAGGGGGCGGCTATGGTGCTAAATCCTTTGACAAACCTTCTATAAAAACTAGCCAACCCGTGGAAGCTTCTTACTTCTCCAACGTTTTGTGGGGTTGGCCAATTTTTGATAGCATCTATCTTGGATTCATCCACTTCGACCCCTCTTGAACTAACAACAAAACCCAAGAAAACAACTTCATTGACACCAAAAGAGCACTTTTCCAGATTTGCATACAATTTTTCCTTCTTAAGGACATCAAGCACACATTGTAAATGCATCACATGCTCTTCTAAGGACTTGCTATACACCAAGACATCATCAAAGTAGACAACAACAAACTTTCCAATAAATGGCCTCATCACATGATTCATTAGCCTCATAAAAGTACTTGGAGCATTTGTTAGGTCGAATGGCATAACCATCCATTCATAGAGACCAAACTTGGTCTTGAAGGCGGTTTTCCATTCATCACCGGGTTGCATTCTTATTTGGTGATAGCCACTCCTTAAATCAATCTTGGAAAACAAACATGACCCATTCAACTCATCTAGCATGTCATCTAACCGAGGAATAGGGTGGCGATATTTTACCGTGATTTTGTTGATGGCTCGGCAGTCCATACACATGCGCCACGTTCCGTCTTTCTTTGGCACTAATAGCACCGGAACAGCACACGGACTCATGCTCTCCTTGACATACCCTTTGTTGAGGAGCTCCTCAACTTGACGTTGCAATTCCTTGGTGTCCGTAGGATTGCTCCTATAAGCCGGCTTGTTTGGTAATTGTGATCCCGGCACAAAGTCAATTTGGTGCTCAATTCCCCGAAGCGGGGGCAATCCTTGCGGAAGTTCCTTAGAAAATACGTCCTCATAATCCTGCAACACATAAGAAATCAAATGGGAAATGGAAGAATTAGTGGGGTTAGTATTAAAACAATGAGCCAAGAGTAACATAGGCGTATCCTCATCATGGTCCACGAAGAGTTCCTTCTTCCTAACCAACATCACCATGTTTTCAGTCCCCTTTGCCGTTGGGGCAGCCTTGGATGGCCCCACTGCCCCACCCACGGAACTCCCTCCCTTTTCTCCCCTTTCGGATTCCTTTCCTTTTTCCTTCAATTCCCTCATCCTTTGATGCCACTCATTTACTTGGGAAGGCGAAAGAGGATGAAGTGTAACCTTTCGGCCATCCTTCTCAAGCGTATATCGATTAGTCCTCCCATCGTGTTTAGTAGACCTATCATATTGCCAAGGTCTACCTAGCAACAAGTGACATGCTTGCATTGGTATCACGTCACAAAGCACTTCATCGTGGTAGTTTCCCACCTTAAACCGTATCACGCATTGCCTTGCGACCCTTAATTCACCACAATCATTCAACCATTGTAACTTGAAAGGACTAGTGTGCGGAGTAGTTGGTAACTTCAAGAAGTTTACCATAGCATGACTTACAACATTTGTACAACTACCACTATCAATCACCAAGGTACACACACTTCCCTTTACAAGACATTTAGTATGGAATAGATTTTCCCTTTGGCTTGGGTCATCTATTGCCTTACTAATCATGACGCGCCTAACCACAAAGTTTGGAATCACGCACTCCCCTTCTTGCGGATAAACATCTTCACCATCGTCACCACCATCATCATGTGGTCCATCCTCGGTTTCCTCTCCATCTTGAGGCTCGGCCTCTTCTTCTCCCCGTTCGGGTCCCACCTCTTCACCAAGGTAATACACTCTCCCTTCCCGTAGGATCACATTGCGTCGGTTTGGACATTCATTGGCCTTATGCCCCCAACCTTGGCACTTGAAACATTGGAATCCCTTTGGGTTAGGATACTTGTGAGCCTCCGGTTTTGGAGGAATCTTGGGGACTGTTTTGGGCTCGGGCAGCCTTGTAGTGGCGGGTTGGTCCTTGTTTTTGGGCCAACCCGAGGGGGCTTGTCCCCTTGCCTTGAAAGATAACCTCTCTTTAAGTTCCCTTTCAATCTCAAGAGCCGCTTGGAAAATACCGTCGACGGTTTCAAACTTGTGAAGTGTTAAATGAGTGGAGATCTCTTTGTTCAACCCACACTTGAACCGGATGATGTCATGACTGATTTGCTCCCCACGATGATCAAGTTTCAACATGAGTTGTTGAAACTCATCAAAATATGCCATCACACTCTTGTTACCTTGACGCAAGCCATACAATCTAGCAAGCAACTCATGGCGATATCTCTCGGGAAGGTATCGTTGCCTCATCAAATACCTCAATCGATACCAAGGTGGTGGCTGCCCATCAACGAGTTCATTACCAAACCGCTTGACATACTCCCACCAAGTGTTAGCATAACCCTCAAAATGAGCTATAGCATAGCAACCCTTCTTTTCTTTCGAGATGTCATTAACTTGGAAAACTTTGTCACAAGCCGATTCCCAAGCTAAGTAGGCCTCGGGGTCACTATCACCTTTAAAGATTGGTAGGTTCAACTTGATGGTGTTGATGCCTACATCTCTCTCTTGGTGTCGGTTTCCCCTATCTCCATACCCTCGGTATCTCCTTGGATCTCCACGACCCCCTCTTATCTTCTCCTCCCTCATGTAAGCATCATCAAAGGCTCCATACCCTTCATACTCCTCTCTACCATATCCTTCAAAGGGGGCTGGCCGGTCTTGGGCATTTTGGACTTGATTCGGAGGAATCGGATTTTGTGGTCTTTGGTTTAATAGAGCTTGGAATGGAGGGTTCGGGTTTAGGGGTGGTACTTGACGTCCAAATCCCTCTTGTGGAACTTGAGGAGCTTGGAAATGTATTGGTCTAGTGGGGTCACGGTTTGGAGGGAAAAAGGTGGTTTGGCTTGCGGCATTTAGTGGAGCTTGGGGTGCATTTAGCATTTGGTGGACTATTTTGGGGGTGATGGTTGCGGAGGAAGTCCTATCATGCCCATTGGTAGAGACATGTAGAGGAGTAGAAGGACGAGATTTCCTTTGACTTTCCACTTGTTCTAATCTCCCACTAATAGTTGACACTTCTCCCTTGATTGCTGCCAAGTCCCCTCTCACGGCCCCAAATTCCGAATTCAACCTCTCAAGTGTCCGGGTAACGGCCTCAAGAGTGACCCTCATAGAGTCAAGTGCATTAGTATCCACGTTATGGGACGTGGTCCCTTCCATTGTCAAGGTATTATACTCTTTAGATCACCACACGCTTGAGTTCCACAAGTGTTGTAAATTGGCTAGTAATCGTGAATCCTTTAAGGTATGAGTAAGCTCTTATCCGGAGTGGATTTTTGTTTGAAGACTCAAAGAATTCTTGTCGGACTAGAACCAAAAATAGCAACGTATTCAAAAGATAAAAGCACTCAAGTAAACGTTGACACGAACAAACGAATTCAAAGGACTAATTGACAATCTAGTAGGAATGTACTAGTTTGTTAATTAGTTCTAGAACCAAGTAAGGAAACTAAGAATCAACAATTAGAAACTAGAAAATTATCCAAAGTTGAGCTTAGGGGTGACGTGGCAGCATGCAATTGGTCTTGGGCCCACACGGTTTGTCTATATAACTTATATGTAGATTCTATTTTTTTTTTTGTCACAAATCTGAAAATCAATATTCATACAACTTGTGAAGGATGACAATGTGTTTTGGAGGGAAAAATAATAGTCTTGTAGTCTTTTCAACCTTTCAAACTCAAAGGGTTAGGTTTGACTAACTAGTCCCACAAAACAAGGCTCCTTGAATTAGGGAAGAGTGGTTGGCAAGACTAGGAAGTGATGGGTGCAAGTCTTTCACCAACAACTTTATGACTTGTCTTGCAACTTGAACACACCAAGATGAACAAGTTTTAAAAGATGAACACCTCAACAACCTTCATCAACTTCTTCAAGCACATAACACACAACCACCAATTTTATCATCAACAACATACAACTTTCAACCACTTCAAGTCACCACAACAATGGTCAAGTTTTCAAGCTCAACTTTTAGATCTAGACACTTTAGTGTTGGTGAGAAAGAAAGCAACACTAGAAACACACTAAACAAGCAAAATAACACCTAGATCTAAACATACAACATCATTCTCGAATTTGTCTTCAATGGACAAATTTCAGAATTTTTTTATTTTTTTTTGTTTAATCCGAGAACAAGCCCAAGATGGGTTGTGTTGGAACACAACCGGTCTTGCTCTGATACCAAATGATACAAGATCAAGTCCACAACACCAAGATTCCAACAACAATAACAACAAAACAGCAAACCAATACCAATGCTAGTGAATCGAAAGAGCCCCACACGGCTTCACTAGACTTCAAGATCTCAAAGACAACAACAACAAGATAATAAAAGATAGATAACTTGACATATAATATTCAAGAGACTAAGAACCCTAACATCAAGAAAGGACCCTAAGACTATTGAATATAAACACCAAGTTCTTACTTAGACCAAGAGGAACTCAATGACCTCAAGATCCTTGTTTCTAGCCAAATCACAACACAAGCTTCACTCTATAGAAGCTTGGCCGAATTCTGCCTCCCAATGGAAGAGAGAGAGAGAGAAATATTACAAGTTCTTTTGTCTTGAAATTACAATGAGAAAACTAAGGCAAAATAATTCTAAGCTTGTCTATTTATATTACAAGCCAAATGAAAGACAAAAATGACCATATGGGCCATGTTGGAGCAGCCGGCCATGGAGGCCTTGGAGTGTAAGTTTATTACACTTCAAGGCCCATCTTCACACCTTAAAACATTTAGATCCTTAGGTGGTTCAATGACCAACTCACACACGGCCATTTGCATGAATAAGGCTTGGAGTTTTTGTAACTCCCGAGCTTGACTTCGTGTGAATGGTCGGGTACTTGTTGGACAGCTTGTCCCACCCGTATCAGGTGGTTTCTTAAGTGGACCAGGTTTTACTTATTATACATTATTTTGGGATCCTTGATTGAACCATTAATGTTGATATTACCTTGAGTTCCTTGTGAGGACTGGCTCATTGAATTAATGTCATTTATTAGTACTTGGTGTGAACTATTTCTTGAGGATTGATAAGATAATGAGATATTCATGATCTAAATATCAAACTGACTTGGTTGTAAGTTATTCTTGTTTGTTGACAGTGAATTGAGAATTAGCATGCATAACTGGGATCTTTGTTACTTAATTGGATCGATTGATATTAAAAGCCATGTTGTTGTAAGTTGGTTTGAACACATAATTTAATTGACATGCGTGCTACTTGTTTACAAATATTTGGTTAAGTTTTCATATTGATTAAGTTGAGTTGCCCTATGATACCTACCAGTACATAGTGGTTTTGTACTGATATTACTCTATACTCTTCTTTTGTTCAATGCAGAGCATATTCCAGCAGCTTCTACGTAACCTCATTTAAAGGTGACAGTACATTCCTAATCCAAGGGCGAGCATTCATTCTTCGGACTGCTTGTCCCTATTTTCGAACATCGACTCTTATTTATTTTTATTGGCATTTTCGAGTTGTACCTGTAGACTTATTTAGCTAGAATTCTGGTATGATGACTTTTAGTTTCTAGGGATGTTTAGAAGATGATATTTTCTGCATTAGTTTGGCTATAAAGTATTAACTATTATTAATGAATTGTGGTTGTTTCAAAATTGGATAAGTAATTGATGTTGATTTTTAGGTTAAATGGTTCTCCCATCGAAAGGTTGATTTGGCTGCCACTCATGACGGGTTGGGTCGTGACACGCAAGATGATCCCTAGATATATGGGTAATATAGAGGCATAGAGAGTTGCCTCCAAAGCTAGCGATAGTGCATTTGGCATTACCTATGTCTACACTATGCAAATGTTCAGAAGCGTATGAATACATCAACTTTGGAGAGAATATTGAATTCACAAAGGACTTGGCTGTTGAAAAGACACTAATAGTCATATCTAAAAATTAAGAGCTAAGGATATAGCCTCTATAAGAATAATAATTATAATATGATAGCCACATGAAACCTCTAGACCTAAGAGGTCTCAATATCAACATTTGTTCCAAGGATCTATAAAGGGTTTATTCATCACGTTTCTTCCTTATATGAGCCATAGTTTCATATGCAGTTTTCATAAATATTCCATTCATATGTCATGTATTAAGAAGTGTCACTCATGCCTGTAAATTTAATAGATTTTATATATTGCATCACAAGTCAGAGTATTCTGATGGATTGAAAAGTATGACATGTTACATAGTCACTATAATATATGGCCAAGAAAAGTCTTACCCATCATTTGATTATTTCATGTACTACTTGTTGAGGCACCCTCTGGGGCTTGTACATAGGCACTTTGGTTAGCTGACAGGTTTTTGATAAATCCTATTTACAGAGGAAGTCTAGAGTTAGTTTTAATTCTAAACCATAGGACACATTCAAGGACAAATGTTCCTGGGGGGATAATGTAATACCCCGTACATCTGTGATAGCATACAACTAGTCAAGTGGCAATGAATTGGTGTGAAACTTAGAGAATGAGGATACAAGTGGATAATTATTATCAGAAACATATACATGAAGGTGTTTAAAGTGAAAAACCAAAGTCTTAGGTCAAAGGATGTTGTAAAACAAAAGTTCAAGTAAAAAGGGATACCTTATAGAGAGTCACTTCAAGTGATCCAATAAATTGCGTAATTTTGAATGAGCATATCTCCTCATATACAAAGAGTTAGAGGGTATGCTAGATATCAATTTAAAGATATTTAAGTCAGTTACCAACATGATAAATGGCTTGTCTATTTGACATCTAGAACTACAGTTATGTGAGTTTGAAGAAGATACTATTGGAAGGATTTTCACTTACGGTCAAGTCATGTGTAATGACTAAGTTGTGTCAAAGATATTAATTGGGCTTGGTGAAAATGAGATTATAGTTAAGACAAGGGTATAAGGTGTTCATGTGTGTGACATTGAGGGTAATAGTTGAAAATAATAAGATTTGAAAAGCAAAATGAATGCGAGACAAAGTCACTTACGTGCTTGAGCTATGTGCTTCACCTAGTAGCATCTACGTCCTACTTGTTTGGACATTCTAGGGGATAAGTTATTCATTTTAATGTCCTACTTACTTGAACTGCTAGTACATATATCCTATATTATATAAAAGGGATAAAGGGTGAAAAGTAGGATAAGTAGGTGACACACCTACTTAAGAAAATAAGGCAAAAAGGGTCTAAACTAGGCTAGTAGATGGATCACCTACTTGGATATTGAGGCCTAAATTTCAGCCCAATGGACATAGGGCAGGTCATGGGTCAGTTCCAAGACCCATCTCTGCATATCCACAAATATATAGTCTAACTTACCCTTATATCAATACACAAGATAAGAAGAAATTCTCTCTCTCTTTCTTTCTCTTTCTCTTTCTCTCTCTCTCCTCAAGCTCTCTTAGCCGCCCCTTTTATCTTCAAGTATTCTTGAGTTTGCTTCAAGTGTTCCAAGGCTTTAAGGTAAGTATTCAGCATATGTTCTACATGGTTTTGACTATAAGAAGGGTGGAAAATATGTTTATTCATGTTGGGAAGGTTAGAGCATCCCCTAGAGAAAGAGCTCCCAAGGAAGCCCCTTAGTTGTATTTTATTTTTAATTGGTTTCTTTTTGTTTAAAGGTTTTGTGTTAGAGAAAACTATTTGTTACTTGAAGAGCCAAGCTAGGATACTATAAATTTCTTCAAGTTCAGGGTAAGATTCTTCCCTCTTAACCCCTTTTTTGTCTATGAAAAGAAAGAGACATATTTTAGGTGTGATTATTGTATGAACTCACGGGACGGTGATCAAAATTCGGGAATTCAATTTATTCTTATTGTGTAAACTATTTTGTGGTTGTATTATATGGTATTGTTGGTTGAATAGGTTGGAAGCCTCATTATTGGGGTTGGTTGTGGCTGTTTTGGGCTTGGAATTGAATTGTATGGCTATACTCCATGTTTTGAGTCGTTGTACGGGCATGTTAACCATTTGGTTTTGGCAGACTATTTTGTGGGCCCACATTCTTATTAGCTGATAGAAATATATCTATTATGTGTTTTAATTTTTGCTATAATAAGAAAAGGAAGGTAGAATGAAGCATAGGTATAAAAAGAATCCAACGAGCAAGTCGCTCTTCTGATATGGCTTAAATGTGTTAATAGGATGTTTGTAATTATTTTACCACTTGATTTTTGTGCAGATTACCTACTATAAATAGGTATGACAGTCCATATTAATTTTACATGACCGAGAATCGAGGTATGTAAGGGTAAAACATCCTTCGCCGTAAGGCACGACCCTCCATCAAATGTTTCTCCCCAAGGATCAATATACTTTATATGATATATAGAGAATATAATTCCGCTATTGTATGCCATATACTTGATACTAACTACCCCAACATTTTAGTTGTTTCATAATTCATGTGTTCAGAGTATTTAATCTAATCTTTACAAGTCTGGTATCCATATTATCATCAGAGCTATACTTGCCTCTGTTCGTATTCCATAGAACTCATAAAGTACATTTATTATATGTTTGTACAGATGAGTCATTTGTCATAGCATAACAATCATCTATATAGTATTGCATGTCTATATGATTCATTTGTAACAGAGTAGAGTTTAGTAGTTGATTCACTTAATTAGATATTATTATCGGTCAGCCAGAGTTCATAAATATGGTAATTCAGAGCTTACTATTTGTACAATTGATTTCATATTATCATTAATTATAGAGGCCTTCATGGCATCAGTTTATGAAAAATAATTAAACATAAGAAGAGGGAAGGTCTGAGATAGTATATTCACTAGACTCATGACGCGGCGCTGCCTTATGCACATGGCTGAAAACAGAGACCCTCAGAGTTGAGGGTACGGGCATACTGGCCTATTATGGATTTATACCCTCAGAGTTGAGCTATTTATAGCGTACCTGCCTGTGGTTTGATCCTCAGAGTTGAGTCTTTATGGCGTAATTTCAGAGATCACAGACTAGGAGACTAAACATTTATATATAGATGGAAAAAAAGGGGAAAAAAGCATTTTGTTGACCGATTTTCAAAGATGGCTCATTTTATTGCTTGTCATAAATATGATGATGCTTCCCTGTTGCATCTTTATTTGTTAAAAATATGGTCAAGTTTCATGGTATTCCCAAAACCATTGTGAGTGATAGGAATTCCAAATTCCTTAGTCACTTTTGGAAAGAATTGTGGGGTAAACTTGGTACTAAACTGTTGTTTTCTACATCTTGTCACCCACAAACCGATGGTCAAAATGAAGTTGTGAATAGGACCTTGGGTTTTATGATTCAAGCGATGCTGGAGGGGAAAGTTGACTTTTTGGTAAGAACATTTGTCATTTGTTGAGTTTGCTTACAATAGAGTTCTTCATAGCACTATTGGCATGTCTCCATTTGAGGTTGTTAATGGTTTTAAATCACTAATCCCTTTAGATTTCACCCCTTTGTCTCAAAATGCTGTTTTGAGTTTATATGACAACAAAAGGGTTGAGACTATAAAGAAATTGCATGAGAAGGTGAGACTTCACCTTGAGAAGAAGAATCAAGATATGGCCAAGAAAGAAAATAAGGGTCGTAAGAGAGTTGTGCCTAAATCAGAAGATTGGGTGTGGGTGCAATTTCGCAAGGAGCGGTTTCCAACCAAAGAGGAAGATCAAGTTGATTCCAAGAAGTGTGGGTCATTCTAAGTGCTTGAAAGGCTCAATGATAATGCCTACAAGATTGACCTTCCTTCGGAGTATCAAGTGCACAACACTTTCAATGTTTGTGACCTCTCACTCTTTGATACTTTTTATTATGATCTTTTTTTTAATTTGAGGACAAATTCTTTTTAATAAAGGTAGAATGATGCAAGCCAAGTTGCGTCAAGGACATTTATAAGGAACCAAGATCAGGACCTCCAAGCTTTACAAAGGTTGTTCATGAAGATAGAGGTGCTTGAGCACGCCTTGATGCCAAAGAGGGGGTTTCATGCCTTGATGATTACTTGTGAAGAAGGAAAGGAGGCCTAGTTTGCAAACTAGGGCTATATTTGCCATTTTACTCAAAGGGCCACTTTAGGGATACTTTTGTAATAAAATAGCCTAAGTTATAAATCGTGAGAATAGCTCACTTTTAGAGTTAGTTTTTGGATGAATTATAGACTTGTCTTCTTTTGAGAGAATTGAAAGCTTGGTTGAGGCTTGTGTTGAATCTGTTTGAAAAGTGGATCGCAAGGTGAATTTAATTTCTGTGAGGACCATTTCTTTAGTTTATGTGCTGGTTGAATCAATCAATTGAAGATTTTGATATTTTTATCATTATTGTCAATTGATTTCTCTACTTGTGTCTAGCTTGAATGCTCTTGATTCCATTTTCTTAGTGTGAGAAATATTGGAGAAGAATATTATCGAATTGTTGTATCTAAATTATTACATTGAGATCCTAGTTATTGACACTGCATAAGACTCCTTTCCAACTAGAAAACTACATTACAATTCTTTTCCAACTAGGATTCTATATACTATTCTTATTCCTACTCATATTCTAACACTCCCCCTCAAGCTGGTGCATACAGGTCATATGTACTGAGCTTGTTACAAATGTAATTAATATGAGGACCAGTGAGGGGCTTGGTGAAAATATCTGCAAGCTGATCACTCGATTTCACAAAATTTGTAACAATATCTCTAGAAAGTATATTCTCTCTCACAAAGTGACAATCAATCTCAATGTGCTTAGTCCTCTCATAAAATATCAAATTTGATTCCATATGAAGAGCCACTTGGTTATCATATACAAATTCTATTTGACTGATCTCTCCAAATTTAAGTTCTCTCAACAATTGTTTAATCCAAACTAGCTCACAAGTGGCTACTGTCATTGCTCGATATTCTGCTTCTGCAATAGATCAAGCAACCATACTCTGTTTCTTACTATTCCAGGACACCAAATTACCTCCTACTAAAATACAATATCCGGATGTAGAACGTCTATCACAAGGTGATCCTGCTCAATCAGCGTCTGTATATCCAACGATCTGCCCGTGACCCCTATCCTCGAAGAGTAGTCTTTTACCTGGAGCGGACTTAATATATCGCACAATGTGAACAACTACATCGCAATGACTATCACATGGATAATCCATAAACTAACTTACAACACTCACATGATAGAAAATGTCAGGTCTGGTCACTGTGAGATAATTCAACTTACCAACTAGACGCCTTTATCTTCCAGGATCATTGAGTGGCTCCCTCTATTTTGGCAGGAGTTTAGTATTTGGATCAATAGAAGTGGCAATAGGTTTACATCTCATCATTCATGTCTCCTCGAGAATGTTTAAGGCATATTTGTGTTGCGAAATAACAATACTTGATCTAGATTGAGCAACTTCAATCCCTAAAGAATACTTCAGTTTGTCGAGGTCTTTAGTCTGGAAATGCTGAAAGGGGTGCTGGTTCAAACTAATGATATCATCTTGATCATTGTCGGTAATAACGATATCATCAATGTAAACCACCAGATAAATACATAGATTTAGAGCAGAATGTCAATAAAACACTGAGTGATCTGTTTCACTACGAATCATACCAAACTCCTGAATTACTGTGTTGAACTTTCCAAACAAGGCTCGAGGAGACTGTTTTAGACCATAAAGTGATTGGCGCAATCGACACGCGGTACTAGACTCCCCCTGAGCAATAAAACCAGGTGGTTTCTCCATATAAATTTCCTCCTCAAGGTCACCATGGAGAAGCATTCTTAATATCCAACTGATAAAGAGGATAGTGTCGAACAGCAGCCATGGATAGAAAAAGACGAACAAATGCTATTTTAGCCACAGAAGAGAAAGTATCATTATAATCAAGCCCAAATATCTGAGTGTACCCCTTGGCAACAAGGTGAGCCTTAAGTCGATCAATTTGGCCATCCGGACCAACTTTCACTTCATAAACCCAACGACAACCAACAGTCGATTTACCTGAAGGGAGAGGAACAAGCTCCCAAGTACCACTCAGATATAAAGCAGACATCTAGTCAATCATAGCCTGCTGGATGAGAAAGTGCTTCTTTTGTGGACTTAAGGATGGAGACAGAGGATAAAGATAATAAAAGGCATAATGGGGTGCTGACAGACGATGATAATTTAAAAGGGTATAATGAGGGTTAGTATTACAAGTGGACCGTATACCTTTTCGAAGTGCAATTGGTTGTTTAAGAGGAGACAAGTCTGTAGTAGGTGCAGGGTCAGGTGCAGGACAGGAATTATCTGAGTTTAATGTTGTACATTGACGACGATGATAAGTCAGGAGTGGTGGAACTGTGGATGGAGTTGTAGAAGGTATTATAGATTTCGTAAAAGTCGATGCATGTAAGACTAGTGGGGTGCTGACAGACGATGATAATTTAAAAGGGTATAATGAGGGTTAGTATTACAAGTGTACCGTATACCTTTTCGAAGTGTAATTGGTTGTTTAAGAGGAGACAAGTCTGTAGTAGGTGCAGGGTCAGGTGCAGGACAGGAATTATCTGAGTTTAATGTTGTACATTGACGACGATGATAAGTCAGGAGTGGTGGAACTGTGGATGGAGTTGTAGAAGGTATTATAGATTTCGCAAAAGTCGATGCATGTAAGACTAGTGGCACTATAGATGGAGATGTAGAAGGTATTGTAGATTCCTCAAAAGTCGATATAGGTAAGAGTAAGACCTCAGACATGTTAGGATGATTAGGATCAGAAGAAGATGTAAAGTAAGGTTGAGACTCAAAGAATGTAACATCAACTGAAATAAGGCACTGACGAAGATCAGGTGAGTAGCAACGATATCCTTTCTATAGTCTAGAATAACCAAGAAAGACACACTTGAGAGCATGAGGGGTTAATTTATCTTTCCCTGGGGTGAAGTTATGAACAAAACATCTACTCCCAAAGACACGAGGAGGAACAAAGTATAAAGGTGACTGAGGAAACAATACTGAATAAGATATTTGATTTTGAATGGAAGATGAGGGCATCGATTAATTAAATAGCAAGATGAGACTACTGCATCGCCCCAAAACACAGCAGAACATGGGATTGAAAGAGAGTGCGAACAGTCTCAATGAGGTGCCTATTTTTCCTCTCTACTACTCCATTTTGTTGAGGGATATATGAGCAAGAAGTCTGATGAATAATTCCTTGATGAGTCATAAATTGTTGAAAATGAGAGGACATATATTCTAAGACGTTATCACTACGAAAGGTACGAATAGAGATACTGAATTGATTTTGTATTTCAGCACAACAACTCTTGAATAAAGGAAATAATTCAGAGTGACTGATACAAGATTAAAAGGACAAGCAGGGACATAAAGAAGAGAATTTAAAGTGACAGAGGATAGAAGATTAGCTTGTCCAACTCATTTTGTTTTGGTTTGGTTACCATTGGCAAAAGTGACCGTTGGAAGAGATTGTGAATAAACAATATTTGATAGAAGTTATTTATCACCAGAAATATGATCAGAAGCACCAGAGTCCACAACCCCTGATCCAAAGGTAGGAGATTTTGCAGTTGAGGCTACTGGTAGAGATATCTGCTTACTTGCTCGATACGGAAGATACTCATTATATTCCTTTTCAGATAAATACACCCATTGATTACCTGTGGTGTTAGACTGAGCAATATGAGCATATTTAGGTGGTCGATCATGCAAAGAATAACATATTTCACGAGTATGTACAAGCCAATTACAATAACTACACTTAGGTCGAGAACAGCATATGTCACGAGTATGCCCAAGCCTTTTACAATAACTACACCTAGGTCGAGATTTTTCAAAATGACCTCCCCCTCGTCGATTCTTTATGGACTGTGACATTTGATTTTCTGATCTCCTCATTAAGGGTTCAGACTTAATCATAGGACTAAACTGAGCAAAAAAATTGGAAATATATTGCCGAAATCTGAAAAAAAGTGTTTAGTCGACGAAATCTGAAAATAAAGTGTTTTGTCACAGAAAAAATTAGATCTGACTGTCGAAACTTGATCGAAATCAAGAAATAACTATATGGACAGCCTTGGATTGAAGAGAAGACCCTACTAGAAAGAAAACCTGCCGAAAAAAGTGATCGAAAACTGCCTCACGCGCCGACGCGTGGATCTGACTTGTTCGTCGGAGAACTGCTTTTGGCGGCACTTGAGGGCGCGTATTGCACCTATTTCCGACGATCCTGACGGTGGTTTTGTCACCGGGAAAATGCGAACCTAGTGGTGGGTTGATTTTCTGGAGAAAAAAAAACACTGATGGAGAAGGTTAGGTCACAGGAAAATTGCACAGTGACGTTGATTTCGCTGGAATGATGCACAGCGATACTTTTCTAACCAACACTCTGATACCATGCGAGAAATATTGGAGAAGAATATTATCGAATTGTTGTATCTAAATTATTACATTGAGACCCTATTTATAAACACTACATTAGACTCCTTTTCCAACTAGGTCACTACATTACAATTCTTTTCCAACTAGGATTCTATATACTATTCATATTCCTACTCATATTCTTAACACTAGATAGATCTGCATCATAGATATATAGATATAAATAGATGAATTACATCCCTATGTTACTCGATCTTCGTGCAACAGCCACTTATTTAACCTTGGGTCCCGTACCCTACAGATTTCCTGAAACTTGAAGAGGCAGCTCTAGCTGACAAACTGGATGCAGGCAAAATTTTATCTTCTGTGCACATAACGGCTATTTTTACTCGCACATTAGCATCCTCATTCCTCCAGCACTCTTCACCATATTCGTCAACCACACGTAATTCCTAAATGGAACTAATGTGGATTCCGGAATTAGTTGTGAATCACATTTTAATCACATTTTAATTGTCGAACTCCTAAAGAATGTCAGCTATCACAATTTTAATTTCGGCAACAACTTGTGATAACTGAGATTCTTTAGGATTTCTTCAACAATTAAAATGTAAATTCGATTATAATGTTCCAATATCTCCATGAAATAAATGAATAGTAAAGTAGATAGTTGAAGGCAATATGCTTTTACCCCAGCAAGAAAAAAGAAAATAAACTTAGCCAAGAAGTGCGAGTTTCATCCTGTTCCCTCTAAACCCCACACTCAGGAAGAGTTGAAAATGAAGAAAAAATCATGGACAGTTATTTTTTCCACTAAACGAAGAAATAGACATGGACAAAAGTACAAATATTTACGCTGCAGTTTATTGGCTCGATATTTGAAATTGGGTGAAAAAAACACCAGCCAACTAAAATCGCTAGTTGAGAGTTCCAATTATTTGGGAGATCACCCAAAAGAAGTGATGCAACAAGTAACCTAATCTTCCAAACACCAACACATTAGGGCATATTGGCATAATATATACCTATTTACGGGCAAAAAGCTTTAGCCCAGCAGAACAAAAGGAGCAGAGTAGGAATTACAGACAGAAGGCCAAACTGTCTTGGCACTCTTAAAACCTTTTTCTGATTAGACTTTTACTGGGAAAATACAAAAAGTTGTTGGCATTCTTAGGACTGATTTTTAACTACTCTAACATTGCTATAAAACCGTTTTAGGTCCTTGATAGCCCTTTCCTCTATCTGTATTGAACGTATAGATGAAGGTGTCTCATTTTCTGGTTTGAACCAGCGACTCGGACAACTAGATTCTGGTGGTGAGCCTTGACAAGTCATCACAGAGAATCCAGTAGCTTTCATCTTTGGGCTATGAGAGAGAGCCAATGGTTGCTTTCCCTACAGAAAAAGATTAGGCAGACATAATCTTGTGTCAGGAACAAAGACATGTATGGGATTAGGGATTCCGAATTCAAGTGCAGTTATAAATTGACCAACAAACTAAAACAGATAATTAGCTAGAAACCAGCTGAGTGTGTACATATTCCTAGGAAACCCTTCAATAGTTTACTTAAGCATTGGGTTCTATCAGGTTCTATTGGGTTCTAAACCTCAAATCAAGTGAAATTCGAAACAATTTTCCAAGCAAAAATACAATAGAGAACATCGAGATATTACGGGTAAAAAGTGAAATGGAATGTATTTAACGATGAAGATGGACAAAATTTGGGACAAGGATTTTAGAAATCCTATCAGGAACACGAGCAATTTCCAGTTGCCTTTTATCACAGACCAAGTAGCTACTCTAGACTAAAGGACCTTTGTTAACTGTATAGCAGAACCGATCAGGCATGCAAGACAACTGGAATACAACGTACATAAACAGATAGTACTATGCAATATGGATGTTCACAAGTCCAAAATTTCTTTCTGTAAACCCATGCACGTTCTACCTTTAGCACAGGGAGACCAGGGAGGGTAGAGAATAACCAACCTGCTGCAGTTGGATGTCCCTGAAAGAGGGACGTAAACGAGGAGGCGTTCCGTAGGCAGCCCAAGGAGGGGTGTGCTTTTGCACATCAGAGACAGATGCTGTTTGTGACATGGGTATTGGGTTGGACTGTATAAAAGAACTCAACCGCAATTTACCACCACTACTGTCACCAGAGGGATCTTCTACTGGGTCTCTGAGTTTCAAGGGCTTTGTATCTATTACTTTGCTCTGTTCATCCTGTATTTCTCGAAGAGATGCAGAGCCCTTAGCACCACCCCAAGCAGGGCCTTCACTTTTTTACGCAACTGGAGGTGGAACTACAACTTTAGAAACATCATCATCAAGAGCACCACTGAGAAACATAGAGAGTCCACCTTTCCTATTTTTCTTTTTCGATGCTACAGCTGATGAACGGTTACTATTACAGGTGTTTCCAAGGTGTCTCTGGATGACAAAGGGAGAATTTTTTGCATCTTGATTGGCAGCAGCTCCTTCCAAACCTTTGTGGTCATCCTACAATTGGAAGAGAACTATAAAGAAGCAAAATTTCCGCAGTCAAAATCAAGAAGAAAATCAGAGTGCAAAAGTCCAATGATCCAACTAGAGTAGCTTCCATGCATAAAGAGCATTGGGGTTTTGCCAACATAACTTGTTAGAGACCACAAAAGACTCATACTAGTACCTCCTCAAACTAGTGGTGAGACATTTTAAGTCAAATAATCACATTCAGTAATTACTAGACTTCAAGAAGTAGTTATATACCAGCTCCTCAATATAAAATATAAATTATAAGATGCAGCAGCAAACCAGGCACTGCTGTAACCAATAATCTGACACTATCAACCTGTTCATCTTAAGTTATCAAAAGATATTTCTCACCTTTCACTCTTCATCCGATCAATATCCTTCAACATTTTCAAATGAAAAACCTCAAATAATGGACGATACTTTTTAAGTTGGTTCAAGTGGACATGGGACATAGTTTAGTGCCTTCCAATCACCAAGGGATTGAATTGCCTTTCTGGGGCTGGGTTCAGCACTCTCACATTGACTGGACGCTACCTCCACTGGTGCTGCCTTTTGTTTGCTCTTTCTCCTTTGCTTCTTAGGCATGTCCACTTTGTTACTCCCTTTTCCATCAGCAAGAACAGAGGATGATACTGTTGATTGGAGCGACTCTACTGGTACACCAAGCACAGCAAGTGACTTCTCCAATGCTGACCTTGTCTGAAGCTTAGCAATTTGCTGGTCATCAAGAGTCTGCCCCTTGAATCGCTTCTCTTCAAGCATCTCAATCTGCTGCAACTTCTTCCTCAAAGCTCGTACCTGTTTCAGAACTCCTTTCATTTCATCAGACTGTCGGAAGATATCTAATCTCTGGTTTCTCACTTGTTTCAACATTGGCCTGTTTGTACAGTTGTCACGCGTTCTAAGTGACTCAATATCATCATTATCTTCTTCACTGTCTACAATGGCAGGGAAGGGGGCAGTAGGAGTTGGAAGCCGGCGATAACTCCAGGGTTCAGATGACTTCATATCCCACACTCTCTCAAGCATGACCAATACGTCAAGTGAAGTATTTGCAACTGCATGGCCTGAGACTGTAAATATATAATCAAGATTGCGGACTGCAATATCCTGCAAAAAATGAAATTCCGCATAGCTTCTGTAAGAGCTGTCCATAAAAATTAGTCTTGAATGATAAGTAATGTAGGAAGCACCAGTAACCTACTAACGGGCCCAACAGCAAATTACAGATCTCGGCACACTAATGCATGTAAGATTGTAAAATTAAAAGAAGAAAAAAGTTAAAAAGCTAATCAAAGACTGTCCATGATGCAAGCCGAGTTTCGTAAAAACCTTGCACACAACGCCGAGTTATGGAGTTTGTAGACTTTTCATCGAGTCACTACTTTGGACGCTTGGAGGGTGCTTGGGATGAAGACTTGACAGTCAACAATTTGCTAAAATGGATGAAACACAAGATGGTCATGCTAGTGAAGACTTGGGCTAAGTATGCAAATGGCCATTTAATGAATTCTCATGAATTCATTAAAAAGAAGACAACCAAACAATGCCCTTACTTCATTAAGGGTAATATTGTAATAGATAGTCTTCTTTTATTTTTCTAATCTAAATAGTGGCTTTTTATTATTTTGAAGACTTAGATTATGTTGATTGATATGAATACTAAATATTCTTTTGAGAGTTTGAGTGCTTGTTGAAGCCTTTAATTGTGTTTGATTAGGAAAGAAGGGTTGTTTGGGAATCTAATTCCCTTGAGGTCTTTCTCATAGGTTAGGTGCTCATTTGGATATTTGAAGGAGGGTCTTTACTTTGATATAGTATTGGTTGCCTTTACATTAGGATCCTTTTCCAAGTAGGATTCTATAATCTATTCCTACACATATTCTAACAAGAAACAACCAACGGTTAATTATATTGGAGAACAAGATCTAACCCTGAATCTTTTAGCAAATAGAACTACAGAAAACAGTCACGAGAGTTGAGAATATGCAACTATTATAATTGCTATTTACTTTATCCGGTACTCTTCTCTTGTGTCGAAGTGTAGTGTAGTGTGATGAAGTTTTGCCTCAAAGAAGGAGTGGAAAATTGGCTGGAAAAAAAGAAGACTTTACACTCTTTCAAGAAAAAGATTTTAGTCCTTCATGGCTGTTTAAAAAAGAAATGGAAGGCTTTGCATTGTACCCTATGTTGCTCGGAATCTTCAAAAATGCCAATGGATGCGTGTCGGATTCTCCAAAAGTAGTGTATTTTTGGAGAATCCGACATGGGTACGGCATTGAAAGTGAAGAGTCCGTGCAACTTAGATTGTACCCAACTGGAGAATTTCCTTCGGCATTGAAAATGAAGAGTCCGTGCAACTTAGATTGTACCCAACTGGAGAATTTCCTTCAGGTGCATAGCATAAGTTCTTCCACGAAGCGCTTCTCCCTTTGGGGAGAAAATGAGCCCTCTGGGCCCTGATATAAACTTTCTAACTGTATAACCTGAACCATAATACTACATCATAGTCTCTACTTAACAAGAGATCACAGATAAAGCACACAGAGGGAGTCAACAAGATAATACCTCAGAGTGTTTCCTTAGATCTTCTGCCCCTAGTGAATCCGAAATTTCCAGCAGTTGAATAGCATTCCGTGGCTCCAACAAATGCTCTGCAGTCACCGTCTCACAAAGGCTCTTTAAGGTTGGTGCAATCTTGTTTTTGACATTGTCTTTTTCTGAGATAAAGAGAACTTCCTCTGACTCAACCTCATCAAACATAAAACCCTCATTGAGTTCATCTGTATCACTTTTCATCTTCTGCTTAAGCATAGAATGATCCTTCAACACATTGGGTGGGTAACCAGGATGAAATAGAGAAGTAATGATCAACAAATGGGTCTCCCCAACGGAAATCGAAGTTGCCTTTTTAACCCCATGTAACCGAGTTAAAGTAGGTGGTTTTTCCTTTCCTTTCTTCCCATCCCAGATATACACATCACCTGTCACAGTTACCGCAGCTGTCCAATATTTCCCAGCAGAGATACACGCTACATTTGTACCACAAAGTGAATGTAACTACAAATAATTAAAATATGTTAGACGTTATTCACGCAGTGATAGAAACAGTACACACAACATAGACAGCAGCTAAAACCTGTTGACAATGCAGATCAGGATTAGATGACACCCAGTAAAATAATGTGCCATCCTCTGTAAGAGCCATACTATGTGTAGTGCCGGCAGCTATTGCAACCTCATGAAGACGTTCCTTACGATGAAACTTCAACAGGATGTTTGCCATCTTTTTCAGGATCCGGCCAATCACAACTCTCTTTGGAGTAACAAGACGGTGACCCCAAGTGAAAATCTCTCCATCAGATCCAAGAACAATTGTGTGATACTTAGCTGCAGCAACTCCAACACAGGCCTTTCCCTTCAGATACTCAACTACCCTTGGAGCATAGTTAGAAGCCGAGTTAGATGTTCCATAGCCTAGCTGACCCTCCTTATTGCATCCCCAAGTGAAAACCTCACCCAAGTCAGAAACTACAGCAGTGTGCTTGTTTGCTGCAGCTAGAGCAACTACTTTTCACCTCAATGAACTCACTGATACAATATCAAACCCACAATACGAAATTTCAGCAACAACAACAAGATGAACAACTATCACAAGAACAACAAGTGCTAGTGAATCGAAAGAGCCCCACACGGCTTCACTAGACTTCAAGATTTACAAACACAAGCTTACCAAGATTACAAAAAAAGGATAGATAGCTTGACATACGAGATTACAAGAAGAAGGAACCAAACCGTGTATCAAACGATAAGACCCCTAAGACCCGCAATAACAACACCAAACTCTTATGGTGACCGCTAAGGGAATCAACTTCGCCTTACAACCACCGTTTCTAAGCAAGGATCAATAATGGCTTTTCCAAGCCCTACACTACTTGGCCTTTCCAAGCCCTACACTACATTCTCAAAGAGAGAAGAAGAAGTCTTTCAAATATCCATCATGAACTAACTAGAAAATAAGACTAATGAAGCCTATTTATAATTATTACATCACATGACCAAACTACCCTTAATGAAAAGAGGCTCCTATGGAGTGTAAAGAAAAGGCACAAAAAGACCAAAACACCCTTAATAAGGGGCGGTCATGGAGTGTAAGGACTCCTTCTTCACACTTCAACCCTTGCAATTCTTTGGAGCCTCGGGTAGTCATCAAGGCAAGCCTCCAAGCAACCTTCCACACACGAATTTGCTTTATTATGTGTCCAAAATGACTTCATGACTTCCCCATGCATACTCTCGGGCCTTCAAGGTGTCCAAAATCAGATTTTCCATGTGTTGGCCACGAATGATGGCATCAAAAGTTATGATGGCCATTTGTCTTGTATCATCCTCCCCTTCTTGAAAAGGATTCGACCTCGAATCCAAACCTTGCAAAACCAAAGAAAGGGCAAACAAATACAAACTCCTCATGACATGAGGGTCAGGGTTAGCACAATAAATCATCTCAACATGCCAAGGTTGCTTATACTTGCAATATAACCAAGGATCCTTTGAATTAAATATTAAAAACTTATTAAAATATGCACAAAGGATTTGGCTATTTAAATCACCAAGAGATAAGGAAACTACAAAGGTCCTAATGGAATCAAATAATCCACAAGGTAAAACTACCTTCATCTTAGGAGCCATAAGACACAATTGCTTCTTTATCTCTTCAAGAGACCACACCAAGGGTGGAGCCTCAATTGGTTCTAATGTCCGCAAGATCCATATAGCATTATCATTCATACAAGTGGACACACCAACAAATTTTCTACCTCTACATAAAACAAATCCAAAACTAACATGGATGTCATCATAGGCAAAGAGGTAGTATAGGAAAGAATCAAGTGTATAGGCATACAAGGGTGAAGACAAAGCATTTAAGCACATCCACATTCTTTCCTTCAAGCAAATAGAGAACGTGGCATCCACAAGTTGAGATTCTTGTAATTTAAACACAATTGTGTCAAGCAAGGATGCACATTTAGAAACATTACCCCAAGGAAACAATGACACTTTTGCTCTCGGGTTTTCAAGAATGACACTTTGCTTGTCATGTAGACCAAGCAACAAGTTGGGTGCGCCAACATCACCATTTCTATATTTGGCACCGGGGTCAAATAGAAAGAGTAGCCATAGACACGGGTCTAGACAATACTCCCTTTCCCCATAGGCTTCACCCAAACTACAAGATATACTCTCTACAATAGCATACATATCATCAAAAGCAAATAGAGAGTGGAGAATGGTATCACTCAAGTCAAGTTCAACTAAGGTGTCCTCATATGCGTACTCACTACCAGTTTCAACATCATCACCATGAGTACTCTCAACAATAAGGTCACACATAGTAGAAGAAGTAATTTCCAAATAATGGACACCTTCCCTTTCTATGGAAGTACCCTCAAGTAGACACATACCACCACTAAAGTCCAAGGAATTATTACTTAAGTCTTTACAAGCAAGCAATTCATCCTTATAGTCATCAAACATGGGTGGGGTGTCATACAAAGGATCACAACCACAATCAATTTTCAAGGAAAAATCACTTATTGGGTTTCTTAAGAATTCAAGCAAATCAAAATTATCATCACCCAATTGATCATTCCTTTCCAAGACCTCACATTCCCTTCCCTTAAGAGTACTCTCATCTCCCAAGAAGAGATTTCCATCTTTAGGAGGAATGTTTTTACACCATAGTGGGTTGGCATATAGGCTATAACTTTCAAGACAAGCTATACCTTCAACGTCATTCTCACCACTAGGTTCTTTAGGAGTGAACTCATCATCTTTAAACAAGATATTGTACTTAAAGAGAGAAGGATCTATCCATGAAGAGGATATAGAACATGCAAATCCATTCTCTAAAAGATCATTATCAAGTATCAAAGATGTTTCAAGCACATGATTATCCCTATGAGCAAAACCGAGAGTAGAACATTTACTAGAGGTCATACTAAAGGGGTCACTCCTATTTATTTGATCAACATTTTCAATATAATCATTCACTTGAGATCCATTAAACACATCACACATATCCTCAAGTGGTGGACAAATTCCGCACATAAGTTGATCGACACAATTCCCACAAGATGATGTACCATCATTCAACACATTGGCTTCAACACTAGGTGGACTTAAATTGACCTTACAAGAAGAGTCAATTCGATCATCAATAGGATCAACTAGTGTATCCACACTCCCAACAAGTACATCATCAACAAGAGGCAAAGAATCAATAGACTCACAAATAGGTAAGCTACTACTCACACTCAATGGGCTACTAGTCACACAATTATCATTCTCATGCACAAAAGTGTAAGAGTAAGCGATTTTACCTTGAAGTTCTTGAGTAAATTCTTCTTTGCCGTGGTGTGAAGGTTTCCCACATGCTTCGGCAGCAACTTCTCCTTGGCCTTGTGCTTCTCCGCTTGCCATGTTGGTACCTACACAAATGTCCTTAGAAAGAAAAGGACAAACATAGTTAGCATGATTTGGTGGCAACCCCCTCACTTCACTCCACACAACCTCTCCTTTTTCCACTCTCGGATTACCACCTTTCACACCCTTACTCCTCTCAATCTTTTGTCTCTCATAATCATTCGGCTTGGAGTAAGTGATCACATCTCCTTGCGGTTTGGGAATAATTGAGGTAAAAAGATAATTTCCCCAATGGTCCACTATAACCTTAGGCCAATTTAGCACATTTGGAACTCTATGTTGTGCAAACCAATCGGCACCCAAGCATACATGACCTGGTGTAAAGGGGAAGATATCGCACCACACCTCCTCATAGTATTCAAATTGGGTGAAGACAATCCTCACTCTCTCGATAACCTTATACCCGTCCAAGGAATATGGAACAAGTAAAGGTTCTCGAAACAACCCTAAATAGTCAACCATCGGTGGCATGATGTAGTTCTTATGGCGCCAATCATCTAGCACAAGGAGGCAGCCCGGTACCCCATCAATGCTTACCTTTCCGGAGTGAACACTTCTCCTAGGATCAACATTGTAGAGTTTAGGACAACCCAAAGGGCACATGAGTACCCCTCGGCCTTGGAGATGTATTCTCTCTTCTTCTCATGGGACAACCTACACTATAGCTAGCATAACCATTCACACTGCTTCGACCTTGATAAAATGTACTACAAGGTGAAGAATATGAATCTTCATTCTCCACACGTGCACTCTCACCATGGCTCTCATAAGCTTTGCGAAGGGAGGAGTTATACCTTACACCAATTCGAGGTTCGAAATGGGAAGTGTAAGACTCCTCATATGCCCCAACTTCATCATAAGAACTTGGCACTTCATTCACCTCATGTTCTCCCTCAAAACCATAACCCTCAAATCTGCCCATGTCTTGGTCATGGCTATATTCATAGCCCCCATAATCTACAACATCATCGTAGCCATAAAATCCCTTACTACAATCATAGTCTCCCATGTTGTAGTCACAATAATACGAGGCTACCAAGATATGTTCCCCTTATATCACCTTGTACCTACAAAATGAACAAAAAAGATTAGTAGTAAAAGCACCTCATCAACACTCGTATACACTCACCTTTGTGATCCTCACAATTGGAGCGGCGAATATTGAAAGTTGCTTATACTCCGGTAGTTAATAAGGTGTCAATAACTTCTTAGCGACCGGAATAGATTATTGTTTGATCGACTCAAGACACAAAACAAAATCTACTTATGAACTTGAATCAAAGAAGTTCAACGAATCAAAATGAGAAAAGCACACAAAGAACGAAAAACACGAAGAAAACGGATTCAAAAAAACCAACTCACAATCTAGTAGGTGATTACTAGTTGTTAATTAGTACTAGAATCAAGAAATGAAACTAAAGAAACAAGGAAATGAAACTTAGATTCTGAAATTTGAGCTTAAGCTATTTTGGTGAAGTGATGACGTGGCAGCATGCAATTGGTCTTGGGCCCACACGATTTTTTTTTTTTTTGGTTACAAATCTGAAATTTCAAGAGTCCTACAACTTGTAATGGATGACAATGGTTTTGGAGGGAAGGTAAAGTCTTGTACTCTTTTTCAACTTTTCAAACTCAAAAAGGTAAGATTTGACTATACTAATCCCACAAAACAAGGTTCCGTGTTTTAAGGAAAAGTGGTTGTCAAGTCTAGGAAGAGATGTGTGCAAGTCTTCTCACCAACAACTTTATAACTTTTGTCTTACAACCTTTTGGATCTATTTTATACTTTTGTGGTCTTAAGTTGTAAGAATAGGTGAAGAACAAGATGAACACCACAACAACCTTCAAGAACACAACATCAACTTCTTCAAGATCATAACACAAAAACCACCAATGGTCATCAACAAGGTACAACCTACGGCCCACTTCACGTCACCACAACAATGGTCAATATTATAAGCTCATCTTTAGATCTAGACACTTTTAGTGTTGGTGAGAAAGAAACCAACACTAGAAACACACTAAACAAGTAAAATAACACCTAGATCTAAACACACAAACACTATTCTCGGCCAAGACAACAAGATGGACAGATTTCGTTTTGTTTTTTTTTTTTTGACCGAGATAGCCCAAGATTGGTAGTGTAGGAACACAACCAGCCTTGCTTTGATAACAAATGATACAATATCAAACCCACAATACGAAATTTCAGCAACAACAACAAGATGAACAACTATCACAAGAACAACAAGTGCTAGTGAATCGAAAGAGCCCCACACGGCTTCACTAGACTTCAAGATTTACAAACACAAGCTTACCAAGATTACAAAAAAAGGATAGATAGCTTGACATACGAGATTACAAGAAGAAGGAACCAAACCGTGTATCAAATGATAAGACCCCTAAGACCCGCAATAACAACACCAAACTCTTATGGTGACCGCTAAGGGAATCAACTTCGCCTTACAACCACCGTTTCTAAGCAAGGATCAATAATGGCTTTTCCAAGCCCTACACTACTTGGCCTTTCCAAGCCCTACACTACATTCTCAAAGAGAGAAGAAGAAGTCTTTCAAATATCCATCATGAACTAACTAGAAAATAAGACTAATGAAGCCTATTTATAATTATTACATCACATGACCAAACTACCCTTAATGAAAAGAGGCTCCTATGGAGTGTAAAGAAAAGGCACAAAAAGACCAAAACACCCTTAATAAGGGGCGGTCATGGAGTGTAAGGACTCCTTCTTCACACTTCAACCCTTGCAATTCTTTGGAGCCTCGGGTAGTCATCAAGGCAAGCCTCCAAGCAACCTTCCACACACGAATTTGCTTTATTATGTGTCCAAAATGACTTCATGACTTCCCCATGCATACTCTCGGGCCTTCAAGGTGTCCAAAATCAGATTCTCCATGTGTTGGCCACGAATGATGGCATCAAAAGTTATGATGGCCATTTGTCTTGTATCACTCACTCTACGAGGTGTAGGTTGAGTAGCTACAGAAGTATACCCAAGTTGACCCTCTGTGCATCATCGCTAAATGAATCAATACGCAGTAGGCATGAAAAAGCCAAAAACACATTAACTGCAAGGACACTTGCAAATACGAGTTCCTACGCACTAAATTACAACCAACGAGCAAGCGTGACAATTTTAATAGACCTAATAACATCAAGGAAATAAGCATTTGCAGCAATATTAGCTGCATGGGATACTGACAGGGTTGGTAAATATGGCAATGTGAATATCAGAAAAGCATTTACCTCTGTTGGAACCCCAAGTGAAAACTTCTCCAGCCTCTGTTGCAATAACAGTGTGATGTTTAGCTGCAGCAACAGCTTTCACTCGATGTGCCCCTAAACCGGAGATCACCTTCCGAGGAGTTATTACAGCAGCTTGGCCGCTGGAAGAAGAAGAAAGAATACACATTAACAAACACAATTGAAGCTTGATACCATGAACGAAACTAACTATGAAGCTATACTGCTATCATGAGAAACTCTAAGTAGCAGTGTTGAAGAACAGGGAGAGCAATAGAACACAAAAAGATCACATTAAAATGTACAAGATTTAAAAAAATGCTCATTACATTTCAATTTTGAGTGTATTAGTTTAACTAGGCACGGTGTTCAAGAAAATAAAGGAGATGTGTAATGAACCAAAATGCTCATTGAATCTTGTGGTATTAACATGCCATGTAGAATATTGGATTTGAGTTACTACATACAAAAAGAGACTTTCTTTTTTAAATTGACTTAAAAGGAAAGTAAGACACTTAAATTGAAACGGAGGGAGAACTATTCTGCCAAATGTTATGATAATTCTTCCTAATAAATATTTGATATTGCACGATAAAATACAGCTATACACTACATCCCTCTCTATATGAACAGAAAAAACAAATTGCTGGATAATTCAGGACAATCAAAAATTTTCCTCTTATTCAAGTTACCTATGTATATCAAAGTCAGGGTGCCCAAGATGGCCACCTCGTCCAAAACCCCAAGTATAGAGTTCTCCACGGGCAGTGACGGCGGCACTATGAAATTTTGCTGCAGAAACCAATTTGATGACTGACCTATGGAGAGAATCAACTTTACAAGGTAACTTCTGAATGTGTGCGTTTCCAGTCCCTAATTGATAATTCACACCACTGCCCCAACTGAAAACCTCTGTAGCATCTAAAAGGGAAAAAAACATGCAAAAGACAGAGAAAGTCAACCTATCCACTTCTAAAAGAATTATCGAGAGTTACAGAAATTAAAATGTCTTCACAACAACATCTACCTGAATTATACTTTTCAATGCCCTGCAAATCAGGTCCTGACAACAAATCAATAGGAGTTCTAAATTTGATGTCTTCCAAAGTGATAGAAGCACCAGACTGGAGAAGGATGCTAGCAACAGCAAGATGACCAAAATGCAGGGCGCGATGAAGGCTACTCCATCCTGATTCCCCATCCTGATAAGCTAAACATAAACTTCACAAGACAAATGTACATCAAGCTTTCAAAACAGACAAGATTGAATTGAAAAAACTAACATCTTCGGCAATCGATAACCATTTCTTTTTAGGTCAGAGGTAACCAATGCACTGTACTGCTAAGAAATACAGCACGACTGTTGCCCTTCTGTGTTTTATTTTCTGAACCTTATCTGGATTGTGACATCTATTTTTCGCTTCTAACATGTCAGGAAAACAAACTTGATACAATATTGAGGACCATGCCACTTGGTTGTGTGCTCAAATAAGTCCCTACAATCTTTCAAGTTACATTGATCTTCACACATGCCATAGAAAATGCAGGTTTTTGTTCATTTTTTTACCCCTAGTAGGAGCTTAACTGAACAAATCCCCAACACAGACATCAACAAACACACGTGGTTGGTACGATAAACCAAATATCATTCAACATTATATGATGTTTTAGCGAAGACTTAAAAAAGACAATCACATCACGGCCAAAATCCTTAATAAAGTACCATAAGAGGGAAAACAGAGTTGCCAAATTAGCCCTATGAGAAGAAGCACATTTAAAAACAAATAATCAAATAACTAGGCCAGTTTTAAGACGTTGTCCACCACATCTAAGAAACATGAATTATTTTCCAGAAAGGGAAAAACGAAGGGAAAAGCAAAAAAAAAAAAAGTAATTACGCACCCTATCATGTGATGGCTAAAACTACGAGAACAACAAGTCAGCATGCATGTATAAATAAAATTGTAAAATTGAGATGAGTGGAAGGATCAGAAGACTAACATACCCTAGCATTAGGGTCTGCACCAGCAGCAAGGAGCCTCTTAACTATTGGGATGTGATTTCTCCAGGTTGCGATATGAAGAGGTGTAAGGCCAAAGGCATTCCTAAAATTGATACTTCCTCCACTCTTCTTAAGGAATGCCAAAGAAGAATCAACATCAGCTACAGACCCGTCTTGTACTGCAGCCCACAGATCTTTGGAGAATCCATTAAATGAAAATTTCCTAGCAGGACGGTGCTGCTTCTGGCATGATAAAAGAACTACTTCTTCCATTAGGTGATATAAGTTAAGTCTCTATCTTTTGGATCTCTTATAAAATTAGCAGCTATCACTACCACTCACCACAGCAAAAACCTTTTGCCATAATAATAGGCTAGTGAATATAATGTTCAAAGTTCTTCCAAGTTAGTATTTCAGGGTCTTCAGAAAATGAAATCAAGACATCTTGAACTTGTCATACAACAGGTTAAATCTATGTATTCTTTAGAAAGCCACTCCATCCACACCTCCCACGTGAAAGAATATACACCACAAAAGTAGTCTTTGGTATAGCCTGTCAAAGAAAATACCGAAAGAAGAATACCAGATTCTTTGACAGAGAATATAAGGCACATAGCATGAACATCTTGGAGAAGAAGACAAATAATTATTTACAATGAAACATGAGTGCTTGAGTGTGTGTGTGAGATAGCGAGAAAGAGAGCAATAAGCAACACATAGCTTTGCATCAACCAGCAAAACCAGACAACAAAGAGAGAGAGAGAGAGAGAGAGAGAGAGAGAGAGAGAGAGAGTAGGATAACATTAAGCCAAGCTGAACAATTCTCCACTATTTCAGAATGTCTCACTTTTGCAATACAAACAAAAAGTCAAATCTTCAAGCACCAAATCAGAACATATAGATTGCTACATACAAGAATTTGGATCAGAACCCATCACCATCCTCCGAAAATAAACACGAAAAACAAAATTTCACCAGTAAATCAAGGGATAGAACCCACCCGACCAAACATTAAAAATGTCACTGCCCACCATGTTAAAATGCACACCAAGTTCAAATCTTTCCCAAATTCGCCAACTGGACAGTCCAAAATAAATCAAGATTGGTCATTAACAGGTAAAACAAAACCCAGATTAAAAATCACGCAGATGTGCAATAAAAGCGTCACCTTTGACTGGTTGGATGAAAACAGGAAAGGTTCCCAATTAGCATCAACTCTCCTCTCCCAAAATATGGATAACTATTAAAGGTATGGAGGTGATCAACAGTGTGAAAGATTTTACATTTTAGAGAGAAGAGAGAGGAAGAAGAACCGAAGAATACACCCTAATAGAACCCAAAAGATATGCAAAAATAGAAAAACGGGGAAGAGGAGAGTTTGAGGAGAAGTCTGATGCAGTTGGGAGGGTGATATGGTAAATGGGATTGTAAACACATGGACGACAATGCCCTTTGATTAAACTTGTATTACTATATTTAAGTATGAGGTCGCTTTGGTGTTTACGTGCCCTGTTAATATAAGGAAAACTTACCTAAATATACCAAAGTTCGAAAATATTTATCATTTATAACTATATAATTTTTAATAAATGCATAATTCACTTTTAATATATAGTATCAAAACAAGCACAATATATTTAAAACATTTATAATACATATGTATTACATACATAATTCACTTTTAGTACATAGTGCAATACATTTATATTGCATGCATAATTCGTTTTTAATATATAGTACATTTTTTATCAAAACAAGTATAATATATTTTAATACACTTCTAATACATTTAAATTGCATACATAATTCACTTTTAATACATAATACAATTGCTATAGATGGTAAATATTTTCTAAATATGATATATGTAGGTAATAAATAAAAAGTATATTTAAAAGCAATAATTACTTTATAAAAAGTACTCAAATAGGTAACCTCTCTATAATGACAGCGTTTGTCCTTAAAATTCATAGCTATTATAAAAAGATATTTTTATGTATATCTCTATCTATATCTATAATCGATATCTATATCTATAATCTATAACTATATCTATTCTATATCTATGTCTATATCTATAATCTATATCTATAATATATTAAAAGTGTGAAAACCCTTAGAAAAGTAATTTGAACTTTTTGTTTTTTATTAAAAGACTCTACTTTAGACAAAATTATCTTTTTACTATTTTTCTAATTTTTAAAAGTTAAAAATTTATTAAATTTAGCTATTAAACCATTCCTTATTTGGATTTTTATTTTTTTTGGTTTCTCACCCGGTGTCCGGTACCCGCATTGGAGCCCGACTAAATCCGGACTCATGCCGGAAAGTCTCACATTGGGGGGTAAAGTACTCCGTACCCAGGGAGACTCGAACCCGAGACCTCTGGTTAAGGATGAAGGAGTACTTAGCACTCCACCACAACCTTTGTTGGTATTCCTTATTTGGATTATGTACCTAAAATTTAGGACTAAACTTTTTACCTTAAATAAATCTTTAATTAATTCAATTAATTGGTCATACCAGCATACATTCTTTTAAAGGAATGAAAATCGTTTACACCCACCAACTTTGCTTTAAAAATCAAACATCCTCCTCAACATTAAACAATAATCATTCTCCCCTTTTTCCTATATAATGTCTATTTTACCATTAACATTTTCAATCTTCTATTTATATAATTTTTTTATATTATATATATTTATTTTTCATATCCTAGGTATTTATCATTTTTATTTAAATTCATTAACGTTATTATTAAAATAATTCTTTTATAAATTAATCACAAAATCTAATGCTATTTTTTATAATACAAAATTTTTGTATTATATATATTAAGTATGTATGTATGTAATTATTTATATAGATGCATATTTTAGTTTTCTCTTATTCTCTAATGTCTATATAGACAAACGAGTTTTGGTGTCAATAATGAATTATTTTCTAAAGTAAAATTTAAAATTCATTAATAATAATCATTTGATTTGTTATAAATATACCTCTACAACAACACTATACCTAGTGAAATCTCATAAGTGAGGTCTGGGGAGGGTAGAGTGTATGCAAACCTTACCACTGCCTCGGGGAGGTAGAGAGGTTGTTTCAGAAAGACGCTCGGCTATTAATTATTTTTATATTACCTGCATTGAAATATATTTATAAAATTATAGTTACCTATAATTTTCACGTATAAATAGTTATTAGAGTTTTGATTTTTAATGAAATTAATTTTTATTATTTTGCTCATTTATTTGATTATAGAACGTCATTAACTTATATACTCAATTAATATTTCTCACTTTTCTTTTTTCATCTAAAAAATAATTTTTCGCTTTTAATAGAAAATATGTTATAAAAATTGTGTTTATAAAGATTTTTTTTTTAAAAAAAAGAAGATACAAATGTTGATATAAATACAAGAGTAAAGTAGGCATTTTGAAAAATCAAATAGGAAAAAGGGGGGAGAATGATTATTGTTCAATGTTGAGGGGGATGTTTGATTTTTAAAGCAAAGTTGGGGGTGTAAACGATTTTCACCCTCTTTTGAAGTAGTGTTTGTATGGAAATTGATAACCGTTTAATAGTACTCTAATTGTATTCTAATGGACAACTAAAAGATTGTGAACTTTTTGAATAACAAATTTTGTTTATATTAACCGTACAATCCTTTTTTCCCCTTAAAACTCAAGTTTTATAGTTTTTTTTTCCCTTGGTGTATGTATCATTATATTTTGGGTAAAGTTTTGTTCACTATTAATTTTAGTTAGAATTTCTTTAGGTTTAGTTATTTAATCTAGGTAAGAAATCATAATATTTAACACTTTTAAATTCATTAGAATTTTACCTTATTTATAAAAGAATTTCTACAATTCTATTTAAGTTATATTTTGGATCAAAATTTAGGAGTGACATACCCTCTACTTTACTTTTTCTTCTTGTTTTGATATTGATTCAAGTTGTCTTTTTACTTCTTTCTTTTTTCATTCATTATTGTCATTTTTTATTCCTTAACAATGAATTCTTGCATTTTGATAATTTCTCGTGTTTCTCTTTCAGTTGGATATTTCTGATTGAAAATTGTAAGAAATAAACATGTTGCCACCGAATTATGTGGTCAAAAAAATCAAAGGTTTATCTCTTTCCTTTTTCTCTTTCTTTGTTTAACTGTGACTTGTTGGGTTCTAAGTGTATTGTGAATGGAAAATGGAGGGAGGAAAAATAGAGGGAAAGTGAAAGAGTGAAATTTCACTTTAAGAAAGTTAAGCTCTTCCACATTGGTGGGAAAAAGAAACTTCTTAGTGTTTATATTGGAACACTCCCTTTTATGTGGATAGTGAGGCAAGAACAAGACAAGCCTCGCGCTGTCATCGTCGTCGCTCTCTCGGCTTCGGCTTCGGATTTGGATTTGGCAAATGATCGATCGAGAGATTATCTTTTTGGACAAAATTCATTTGAAGCTTGAAATATAGTGATATGTTAATCCAAAAATTCGATAAGAAATGATAATTCTCCATTTACGGACGCACATGGCATGTGCAGACGCATGTCACAACGCACCTCGAAGGGACGTGACCCTTCGAGGCAAACAACACACTATTTTGGAACAGACACGCGACCTGCGGGCGCAGGTGCCAGCGCAGGTGTCGCGCAGGCCAAAGCAGCCTATACTGGTTTCGAAAAATAACCACCTGCGGGCGCAGGTGGTCACGTTATTCTAGAAAAGTTGCTTCTATTCATGAACCTTTGCTTCTCTTCTGAAGCACTACCTTTTGGCTATAAATACCTGACTTATTTCTCAGGTTTTGGCACAAAATTGTGAAAGAAAAACATCTTCTTATTCATGAAAAAAAAAACTCAAGTGTGATCTTCAAATCATTGAGTGAGTTCGAAGTTAGGTAGAATTTGAGGTACCACTATTCTACTGAAGTGAATCATTTTATCCTGGGAGGAAAGATTCCATAACCTCGGGTACTTGAGGGGAATAAATTCCTTAAGGACACACCGTGAAATTGGTGGACTTGATTCTACATTCCTGTTTCATCTCCTTTCTTACGATAGTGCTATTTTCCAGAAAATAGTAGAAACTTTATTTTGATAGTTCATTATTGTTGAACTTAATTGGTTGTCCTTGAACTAGTTCTTGAACTTAAAGTTGAAGTTCTTGTTATTTAAATACAGATAGTTGTACCCGAAAACAACAATCTTAAGGAATTTACAATAATCTGTATTTTTGGTTTCTGGAGATTAAAACTATTTGGTTTCTACTCTGTCTGAACTTGATAGTGATTTGAAGATATAAAAACTTCATCACTAGTCAAAGATCATTCGGTTGACGATTTGAAGAATATAAAAACTTCGTTGTTAAACTAGAAACAAGTTGTTTAAAGTTTTAAACTTTAATGTTAGTATTTAAGATACTAAATTGGTTGTCTCTTTGTGACAGCAAAATGACTAATGAAATTCAAGTCAATGATGGAACGACGAATGTTGCAGCAACAAATATTGCTACTTCAAGTCGTATGAATGTTGCTCATGCCATGGCACCGACGGAAAAACCAGAAAAATTTTCTGGTGTGGATTTCAAATGTTGGCAATAGAAGATGTTCTTTTATCTGACTACTTTGGGTCTGCAAAAGTTCATCACAGAAAGCATTCCTGAATTGCCGGAAGATACTCCGAAAAAGGATCGCTTTGTAGTAACTGAAGCTTGGAAGCACTCGGATTTTTTATGTAAGAATTACATATTGAGTGGCCTACAAGACGACCTATACAATGTGTATAGCATGATGAAGACCTCAAACGACCTCTGGGATGCTTTGGAAAAGAAGTACAAAACAGAGGACGCTAGAATGAAGAAATTCATTGTTGCCAAATTTTTGGACTTTAAGATGGTAGACAACAAAGTTGTAGTTACCCAAGTCCAAGAGTTGCAAGTCATTATTCATGACCTCCTTGCAGAAGGTATAATTTTAGATAATGCCTTTTTTAAATATTTTAAGAATGTTATTAATGTTCACTTAACCTTCTTTGTAGGTTTGATTGTGAACGATGCTTTTGAAGTAGCTGCGATAATCGAGAAGTTACCACTTTTGTGGAAGGACTTTAAAAACTACTTAAAGGATAAGTGTGAGGAGATATCAGTTGAAGACCTCATTGTGAGGTTGAGGATTGAAGAAGACAATAAGGCCTGAGAAGAGGTCTCGTGGTAACTCTGCAATAAATGGAGCAAATATTGTGGAAGATGATCCTAATAAATCGAAGAAGAGAAAGAAAGCACAAGCACAACAAGACAATCCTCCTAAGAAGAAATTCAAAGGAAATTGCTTTAATTGTGGCAAAGCTGGCCACAAGTCTGCTGATTGTCGGGCTCCGAAGAAGGGCGAGAAAAAAAACCAAGCAAACATGGCTGAATCCAAACAAGAAATGGACAATCTGTGTGTTATTCTCTCGGAATACAATCGTGTTAGAAATCCTAGAGAGTGGTGGATTGATTCAGGTGCCACCCACCACGTGTGTGCCAACAAAGAGTTATTTGCATTATTTGCTCCGGCTCAAGATGATGAGAAGATATTTATGGCTAACTCCACTACGGTAAAGGTTGAAGGAACGGGTAAGGTTTGCTCGAAGATGACATCAGGCAAGGTGGTAACACTAAACAATGTCCTTCATGTTCCGGAGTTGTGAAAGAACTTGGTTTCTACTTCACTTCTGACTAAGAATGGTTTCAAATGTGTATTTATTTTCGACAAAGTTGTAATTAGTAAGAATGAAGTGTATGTAGGCAAAGGTTACCTCACCAAGGGCCTTTTTAAGATCAATGTAATGACTATTGATATGAATAAAAGTTCTGGTTCTTCTTACTTACTTGAGTCAAACGATTTATGGCATGAACGTTTAGGACATGTCAATTATAAAACCTTGCAAAAACTGATTACCTTGAAAGTTTTGCCTAACTTTAAGTACAGTAAATCAAAGTGTCAAACATGTGTTGAATCTAAGTATGCTAAGCATCCGTATAAGTCTGTTGAAAGGAATTTCAATCCCTTAGACTTAATTCACACAGACATTTTTGATATGAAGTCGACACCATCTCGTGGTGGGAAAAAGTATTTCATCACTTTTATGGATGATTACACTAGATTTTGTTATGTATATTTGTTGAATAGTAAGGATGAGGCAATAGATGTATTTAGGCAATATAAAACTGAAGTTGAAAATCAATTGGATAAAAAGATCAAAATAATAAGAAGTGATAGGGGTGGAGAATATGAATCTCCTTTTGCAGAGATATGTTTGGAAAATGGAATTGTCCATCAAACTACTGCCCCATACTCACCTCAATCAAATGGGATTGCGGAAAGGAAAAATCAAACCTTGAAGGAAATGATGAATGCCTTACTTATAAGTTCAAGTTTACCGCAAAACTTGTGGGGGAAAGCTATCCTTACAGCTAATCGAATACTCAATAGAGTGCCCCATAGAAAGACACAAGCTATTTCATATGAGAAATGGAAAGGAAAGAAACCCAACTTGAAATATTTCAAAGTGTGGACGTGTCTAGCCAAAGTCCAAGTTCCTATACCCAAAAGGGTGAAAATAGGACCAAAGACTGTGGACTGTGTTTTCATTGGATATACTACAAATAGTAAAGCATGTCAATTTTTGGTTCATAAATCCAAACATCCAGATATCCATGATAATACGATAATTGAATCAGATAATGCTGAGTTCTTTGAACACATTTATCTGTATAAGTCTCGAAATAAGTTGTCTAGTGAAGGGTCTAAACGACCTAGGGATGAACCAAGGAAGAATGTACATAATGAAGAGAATCCAAGGCGTAGTAAGTGAAAAAGAACATCGACTTTCTTCGGATCAGATTTTTGTAACATTTATTCTTGAAAATGAACCTCTAATGTTTAAAGAAGCGATGTAGTCTGTGGACTCATCCTTTTAGAAAGAGGCTGTCAATAGTGAGATTGATTCAATCTTGAGCAACCATACTTGGGAGTTGGTTGATCTTCCTCCAGAAAATAAACCTTTAGGTTTTAAATGGATCTTTAAAAAGAAAATGAAAGTTGATGGTACTATTGACAAATACAAGGCAAGACTTGTTGTGAAAGGCTTTAGACAAAAAGAAGGCCTTGATTATTTTGACACATACTCGCCAGTAACAAGGATAACGTCCATTTGGATGTTGATTACATTAGTTGCGGTATATGGTCTTGAAATCCATCAAATGGATGTGAAAACTGCATTCTTAAATGGAGAATTAGAGGAAGAAATTTACATGGAACAACCCGAGGGTTTTGTGGTTCCTGGTAAAGAAAAGAAAGTGTGCAAACTTGTTAAGTCACTTTATGGACTAAAACAAGCACCCAAACAGTGACATGCAAAGTTTGACCAAATCATGTTGGCAAATGGATTCATGATAAATGAATGTGATAAATGTGTTTACATTAAAGACACTCCGAATCACAAAGTCATTGTTTGTTTGTATGTGGATGACATGTTGATCATTAGTAAAGACATTTCTGACATAAATGCTACGAAATGAATGCTTGGGAGCAAATTTGGTATGAAAGACCTTGGAGTTGCGGATGTGATCTTAGGGATAAGAATTCATAGAAATCCACAAGGGTTGGCATTGTCACAGTCTCATTACATTGAAAAGGTACTTGACAAGTTCAAGTATTTGGATTTCAATATTGCCAAGACTCCATTGGATCTGAGCTATGCACTTCGAAAGAATGAGGGTGAAAGTGACTCATAATTGGAGTATGCAAGAGTGTTGGGAAGTTTGATGTACATCATGAATTGTACGCGACCAGATATAGCATGCGCTATTAGTAAATTGAGTCGGTACACGAGTAATCCCAATCAAACTCATTGGATGACAATGTAAAGAGTTTTGGGGTATCTAAAACATACTCAAGACTATGCTTTGCATTATAACAAATATCCTACGGTAATTGAAGGATATAGTGATGCAAATTAGATCACCAGATCGAATGAAGTATAATCCACGAGTGGATATGTATTTACTTTAGGTGGAGGAGCAGTCTCTTGGAAATCATCTAAACAGACATGTATTGCCAGCCCTACAATGAAATCTGAATTTATCGCATTAGATAAAGTCGGTGAAGAAGTTGAATGGATCCGAAATTTCTTGGAAGATATTTCTTATTGGCCCAAACCATTGGCACTAGTATGCATACACTGTGATAGTCAAGCGGCAATAGGTAGGGTAGGCAGCATGATGTATAACGGTAAATCTCATCATATAAGACGGAGACATAATACCGTTAGAGAACTTCTCTCTAGTGGAATTATCACGATTGACTATGTGAAGTCAAATGATAATGTGTTGGATCCACTTACAAAAGGCCTATCTAGAGAGGAAGTTGAGAAATCATCGAAGGGAATAGGTTTACGGCCTAGGACAAGTCATCACGAAGGTAACTCTACCTAGTTGTGTGACTTGTGTTGTCTAGGTGTACATTAAAGTTCGACAGTTCAAAATAATCACATCTACCGATTGACCGAGTGCATCCGATGCAAGTTCACTATGGAAAGTTCAAAGGGAAACCTACTTATCTAAATGCAATTAGTCTTTGCTTGTTGATCACACACGTGTCTGTATATTCTTTGTTGAAATAGCCATTCCCCATTCATATGGGTGATTGTTGGGTTCTAAGTGTATTATGAATGGAAAATGGAGGGAAGAAAAATGTAAGGAAAGTGAAAGAGTGAAATTTCACTTTAAGAAAGTTAAGCTCTCTCATATTGGAGGGAGAAAGAAACTTCTTAGTGTTTATATTAGAACACTCCCCTTTATGTGGATAGTTAGGCAAGAACAAGACAAGCCTCTCACCGTCGTCGTCGTCGCTCGCTCGGCTCGGCTTAGGCTTAGGTTTCGGCTTCGAATTTAGATTTGGATTTGGCAAATGATCGATCGAGAGATTATCTTTTTGGAAAAAATTCATTTGAAACTTGAAATATAGTGATATATTAATCCAAAAATCCGATAAGAAATGATTATTCTCCATTTGTGAACGCACATGGCATGTACGGACGCATGTCACATCGCACCTCGAAGGGACGCGACCCTTCGAGGCAAACAACACACTGTTTTGGAATAGACACGCAACCTGCGCGCACACCTGGCGACCTGCGGGGGCAGATGCCAGCGCAGGCCAAAGCAGCCTATACTGGTTTCGACAAAATAGCCACCTGCGGGCGCATTTGGTCACGTCATTCTAGAAAAGTTGCTTCTGTTCATGAACCTTTGCTTCTCTTCTGAAGCACCACCTTTTGGCTATAAATACTTGACTTATTCCTCAGGTTTTGGCGCGAAATTTGTGAAAGAAAAACATCTTCTAATTCTTGAAAAAAAAACTCAAGTGTGATCTTCAAATCATTGAGTGAGTTCGAAGTTCGGTAGAATTTGAGGTACCACTATTCTACTGAAGTAAATCATTTTATCCTGGGAGGAAAGATTACATAACCTCGGGTACTTGAGGGGAATAAATTCCTTAAGGACACACCGTGAAATTGGTGGACTTGATTCTACATTTCTGTTTCATCTCCTTTCTTACGATATTGCTATTTTCCAGAAAATAGTAGAAACTTCATTTTGATAGTTCATTATTGTTGAAGTTGTGTTTGAAGTTGTTGAACTTAATTGGTTGTTTTTGAACTAGTTCTTGAACTTAAAGTTGAAGTTCTTGTTATTTAAATACAGATAGTTGTACCCGGAAACAACATGACTTTGCTTTGATTATGTCATTTAATTATATTTTATAATATATTTGTTGGTATTATAGTTGAATAGGGTTATAGTCGACTTTTTCAATTTGAGGCCTACTTATTAAGTTTGAAGTCGAATCAAGAATTAAGGGGACTCCTGAAATATATGTCTGGAAAAATCCTCATAAGATAATTATATTGTATGAGAAGAACCCTGATAAAATTAAAATATACGAAGAAATTAGATGTCTATTTTTAATATTAGGAGAGCAAATGTCAGTAGGATTTCTTTTTTCCTTTTTATGGTCTATGTCATAGGGTTTTTTTTCCTTGAAAAAATATGTCCGAAGTGCATTATGTTGCCATTATGCAATTAATTCATACTCTGCTCATGACTTCGGCGGATGACATTATTTTATTTTGGTTCAAAATTTTCAACGGAATATTGGGTATAACCGTTGGTATGGCAATTGAGATTGTGAGAAAAGTTTACAGTTGAGAAATTAGGTTGTGGAAAAGGTATAATAGGTGTTTGTTGAATTATTTAGTGAAAAAATCAATATTAACTTTAAAACGGGGATATATCAATGTTAGTTGATGGTATCATAGTCAGAGAATATAGACGATACTAAATAAGTAAAGAAGTAATATTTATGACATGATGATTGACATCGGAGGTCGTAAAGATATGAGTTATGATAACTAGGCCTTTTTATATACTTTAATAACTATTTTGTACTTCAGAAAAAAAAAAATCAAAATCTTATATGAAACTAAAAACCTATTATTTTTAGACCTCGCCAACTTCTTTGTAATGGATTGTGATTAAAGATTTGAGTATAAGGCAAATAATAATAATAATTAAAAAAAAGTTAGATGTTGTAGACAAGGCAAATAAAAAAAAACTAAATGTTGTAGAGTGAGTAGGCGCGAAAAGATCCATCGAAAAGAACTAGATTTGAGACATACTTTAAGCAAAACCTATAGAAATTAGGATTTGGCTGAAATTTTTTCATCAGTGTCTCATCACTTTCAGAAAGTTTAAAAGTCAACTGCCAGTAATAACTATTTGTGACTTGTACAAGGAGACAAGTGGCCAACCTAATACAACTGGCCGAACTACTCTGTTGTATAAAGTTTTTTAAGCTATCAAGCAATATACTCTGTTCTGGTCTTAAAGCTTCTCATTAAGGGAGGGAAGAATAAGGTGTCTACTTTGGATAAGGGTGTATGTGGAATAAAATTGGTTGAAATAGTTGTTACATTCAGCAAGCGAGAAGGAGAAGGAAAATGTGAGAAAGAGGTGGTAAAGATAATTTAGGGGAATGAAGAAAAGGGTAAAAGCGTCATTAAATGAATATTTTGTATTTTTCAAAATTTTGCTATTATTAAAAATTTCACATAAGCAAAATTTAGTTTAAAAAATAATTAAATAAGTTGAGCGACTTTCTGAGTAAAACATCTAAAGTTGAGTGACTTTCTGAGTAAAGTCCAAAGTTATGTGACTTTATGGGATAAACGTCCAAAGTTGAGTGACCATTTAAGTTATTAACTTGTGATTTTGAAGCTACCTACTTTGTTTGGAATAAGGAGTTGAGCCGTGTTAGCGCCAACTCCATGACTATGCAGAAACACCAACTGAGGAGATTTTTCTAGTGTTGCAAGGACGCAGTTTCATGATGAAGAACCGTATTCTTGAACTCCATCCATTGGCTCTGATTCGGTTGTCAAATCCCGATCTTAGGCACTCAACATTTTACAAACTGCTTCACTGTCCAGAAATACTACAACAAAGGATGTCAAAAGATTCACTGGGAAGTAAGCTTCATCTTTGTAACACAAGGGCAGGCGGAGGTAATAAGATCAGTTGATTGATATCGTCAATGGATAAATGCCTAGAAGTTTCCTAATTGTGATGACCCAAAATAGGCACGTGATGGCACTTGTCACACCCTCCAGATAAGTAAGCCTAACCCAACCCAAGGAACTCGAATATAAGGAAATCACAGGCAAAAGCAGAAGAATAGAAGTAATCCCAAATATATACGAGACACAAGTCTCAAAGATACATCCCAGGTCTGGTTGTCACTAGTACAAGCCTCTAGTACAGATTAAGAGTAATAACAATCGTCTAAAGTATCATAAATGCGAGGAAAAACATAGGATAAAAATAGGAGAGATCTGGGTAAGCTTCAAGTCCGTCAGCGCTACCTCAATCTCCGCAACGTCAATACTAGAAGAAAACAATCTACAAGCTGCTATCCAATCTAATACCTACACGGGGTGTAGAAAATAAAAAAAAGGAAAAAAAGCAAGGGTGAGTATGAAAAAACGTGGACTCAGCAAGTATCGTCGATAACCGATCCTAATCCAAAGCGATAGCGAAAACCACCACCCCACTACCCAAGATTTCTCAAATAGTTTATAACCCACAATTACAACACTTTATCCTATCGGGGTAACCCAACACAACGGTCTACAGATTTACCAAAAATAGAGTAGGCACATTAATCTAGGTGAATCAACACTATTCACTTCATGATCAACAAATAAGGAAAGTCATTTATGAGGAAGATTCACTAATAGGATAAATCAGGCTTAATCAATGATAATCAACCAATAATATGTGATCAAAATAGGGAGAGTGTACATATATAAGAGTGTATCTCATGCTACCAAAGGTGTTACATAACTATCTCTCTGATCAAGCCACAACCATACCCACCCCAACCTTCCAACAAATATAAGATGATATAAGGTAATGTAATAAAATGAAATAAATGCTCAAACACAGTATCACAAACAAGTTCTATCACGGTAATACAATACAAGAGTAACTACTAACACAATACTAAATCATACCAAGGAATGTCAATGCAATGCAAATGATGCAATGCAATGTAGTGATGATGATGAATCTTTGAAAGTTATTGTATGAAGGCCATAAATAGCTGTGAATGTAAACTTACAATTCAAGTCTCTGATTCTCACTTCTGAGTGAATAAATTGCTCATCAACCTCCAACCCAGTACACTCAATAGTCTAAGGATCCCAGATGATCCATATTCTAACTCTGCTACTACATGTGTAATTGTCTAGCTTCATCCACCCTGGAGCAATTGTTTTAAGAACCCTATTTGCCTGTTGTTGTTTTACCTTGTGTTTAATAAGAGCTAAGATACAAACATTATTTGTTCTAATAAATAGCTTTACTTCCTTCTGCTTATGAGCTTTACTCATACCCCTTACATTCCATGTTATTAATTGCATTTATGAGGATTGTGAATAATTCTTCTCCTTTCCATCCTACTAGTACCAGTATGTAATCTACCACCTCTAGCCCTAAAATGTGTGTCAAGATCATAAAGGACACTAAACTCATTTAAAGTATTGAGTTGCTTCTTATCACCTTGATGCACTGTTTCTTTGGCTGCAGACTTACCTCGAACTTCTTTCCAAGGGCTCACATGTTGGACCTCACTAAGTTGAACAAGTTGATCCTTTAATTGCTGGCGTAGGACTGTCAACCTGTAGTCCCATACTCGTGCTAGGAATATCATCTGCCACTATATCTGTTGGTTCCTCTATTGCAGACTTGTCTTTGCCTCTATGCTGCCATTCCATTCTTTGTTTCACCGGTCTAGGTCTAGGTTTTACCTTTACATCTTTCTTAGCCTGAAATTTGTGACCTATAGTTAAGCATGTAGGGTAATAGATTGGAACACATTCATAAGATATAGCCTGAGTGAACTGCCTTCCATTAGGATCCTCAACCTTCAACTCTCTTGGTAGCTTTTTTGTTATATCCATCTCAATTAGCACTCTCGCATAGGATATTCGATCAATTTGAGTGGTACACTCATCTGCATAGATAGGTACCCCCACTCTACTAGCAATTCTGCTCAAAGATTGTGCCCCCCAATAGTTCAATGGTAAATTTGGGAATTTCACCCAAATTAGAACTATCTGCCTCATCTCTTTGTTAAAATCAAAATCAGTCGACCATGTTTTCACATGATAGGTTTGTTATTCATCATATGAGGCCCAGAGAGCAACACCTCATCCCTATCATCAAGGCAAGTGAACTTAAACTAGGAAGTACCCATTGTTGTGATAGTAAACCTTAGGCTTCGCAATGTAGTTCCAGGTAGCTGTAATGTATCTCTCTACAGCTGCAATAGTCGGATCCGCTCCAACCACATATAGAATTAGGGCATGCTTCCACTTGATAGTCTCCAGTTCAACCTCTGTTTTACATAATTCCATCACTGTTTCCCTATCGCATACTACAGGTGCGACAAATTGAAGTGCCATTCTTTGTGCAACAAACCTATTTCCTTTTAATAAATTCATCCATTTTGGTTTCTCTGCTTCCTCCGCAGGTTTCTCCGGTGTTTTTTCTACAGGGGTTTTCACCTGCGACAATATTGAATTGTTACATGTCTGTCCTACGCTACCTTCAATGAACTTAATGATCGGTATTTCAGTCAGATTCACCGTCCTTTGTCCTGGGGTTTTAACACCCAGCAAAATTGACCACTGTTCCATTGGATTTACCCTACATCAGTTGCTTTCCTTATGTATTTCTGTCTCGTAGCTCCTATACCCTTGGTTGCGTTTCCTCCATTATTGATAGACATCTTTTTCCCCCATCCCCTCGCCATTTCCAGGCGTAGGCACACGTTAGCTCACCTAGTTGCGCCTAGTGAGAGGAGAGAAAAAAATACTATTTTTTTATGATTATTATTTATGTGACACCTCACTATTGGACAAATTTAAACTTCCAACCCATTAGAATTTTCCCTTCTGCTCTGACCCATCTCCATTGCCTCATGACCCAAACCCATCAGAACAAACACCAAAACATCTCATTCCAGTTGTTGCATTCAAACGCACATGCCAGTGTACGCAGTCGTACAAGTAATGCAGTGGCCCTTTCGAGACGGATCTCGAACCCCCAGGGACTTGTGGACTAAGCAATTTCCAATTCCAGCAATACTAAAAGATTGAACAAGTGCAATTTGTAACCAAAAATAGGTATAATTCTAAGTGAACAATAAAAGCAAAGATGTAATGAACTGGGTTGTAAACAATATTAAAGAGGGTTCCAGGGTCAAGGCCTAATTCACAATCATGTATAGCAATATTATCTCATTATTTAAGTTATCTATCTTGGTTGTTGATTCACGGGGCTAATAATATGATTCTGGAATGATCATCCTCTAATCGTCTATTTAAACTAGCCTCACAACTATATCATTAAGCAGGGATGTGAGATTCTAATTCAAATACATTACATTCCATCCTCTAATCGTCTATTTAAACTATCCTCTCAACTATATCATTAAGCAGGGATGTGAGATTCTAATTCAAATACATTTATATGTCTTCTGGTTCTAAATGCAAATCTAATCTTAATAATCAAATATAAGATCTTACCTCTCACATTCTTTGTTATATCCCTCTGTTTTCTTGGTCCGTTTACTTTGGGATTATAGATTTACTTTAATGGACGTGAATCATCAAAGTAGTAATTGCAAGAATGTAAGAATAACCAAATATGATAAACAATATAAACCAACTCAAATTAAGCTATACAATCATGTTTGTAGCCTCAACCCATAAACGAGGGTTCTTAGCCACTTATGCTAATAACAAAAACACAAGAATTTGATGTTTTCATCAAAAGAAGAGACTAAGAAACTACAGAGAAACGAAACCTAATGGTGAACTTTGTTCTCTATTTTGTGCCACAAAAAATAATTAACAACCCTCTCCAAAAATGTGGAGAAGGGGTTTATATAGTAGTGGGAAAATAGCCTCCATCATATTAAGTTTCGGATAGTATATATCGTCATTGATGCATAAATAAAGATACCAATTAGTAGTGATTGAATTCCTTCTATGGTTCTACATGAGAAAACACTACGAATATAACCTACATCTTTTTTTTTTAATGAAACAGGCCAAATTGGCCATTTATTAGAGCAAAACAAAAATTATGTACAAATAAAAGCCGATCCAAGCCGAAAACAAGGCCTAGATCCAAAAATAGAAAACAACAAAACAAATAAAATCCTATCAAAAATTTAAGGAGCAAATTAGGAAAGTAGCATCGCCTCTTCACTTTTATCTTCATCATCTTCATCACCAAGGACTAATCTGATGGAGCTCCGGTGGAATGGCGAGCAAAGGTCGATGGTTAGCTGCAATTAACATATCCAATTGAACTATGAGCTAGAAGTCTTTTTACTTTCATTTGGGCCATGGTGGCCAGTGCTCCTAAGATCATAGAAGCAATATTGCAGAAAAAGAATAACTATCTTTGTAGCCCAGAATGTTTCAGTTTATGCTCCTACCTATTATTTGGACATACCAAGAAAGATGTACATCATGGGTCGGGCAAACTCTTCTATTTTGGTTCATGGTTTCTCTTAGATATATGGTTCATCCGGGGGAGAGATTAAGCTTCAAGAAATAGTAAAAGGTCTTATTAATACACAAATGTGGGATTGACCTAAGGCAAGGTTGACTTATCTCACTCTAGTGCTGGTAGGAAGCCTCCTTTTGAGTAGTCTCATAGGTCAGACCGATTCCTACGATTCTTACTAAGGCTTTTAGCGAAAGATCAAACTTAAGAGTAAGGCTGAAAAATCTGTGTTGGGAATGGCCTGGCGTGGTGCTCCATCCAATGCACCAAATTAGGTCGTTTGGAGTTTGAGTCCTGATGGGTGCCCCAACCAATGCACCAATTTAGGTCATCTGGAGTTTGGGTCCTGGCGCGATGCGCTAGTCAATGCACTAGAATCATGTGGCTGAAGTTTTTGCCCTGGTGCAATGCTCCACTCAATGCACCATCTTGATTTTGCCCTAAAACTCATTCACGGTTGCTCCAAAAGCTCCGAAACTTCCTTTATGCGTCCATGGGTTTATTTCCACCATAATTTCCTACAAAATACTTGATCACATTGGTTAGTTTGCTATTCGGAACATTCAATAAAAACAAGCAACTATATGTCATTATCATTCTCAAAACTTGGATAAATGCGGGCAAAACATGACAAACGGGCGTATGAATATGCCCCAGATCGCCACCCCACACTTAAATTCTTGTTCATCCTCGAATAACTCTTTTATATCCCACACTACATGGAAAGCGTTAACGTCAACAATCGACCTAAGATCATTTAAGCTAAGGCTACAACGACTAACATAGATGTCAAGTTCTTATCAAGCATGATTTATTCAACAAATTCAAACTCATGAACAACTACTTCAAGACCTCCTAGCCTCAAGAACTGACTCTACAATATTAGAAAACTCGTGCAAGTCACCTAACCAAGAAATTAAATACGTCGCCTTTCTTTCATCAACCATGTGCCCTCACAATAAGAGAGTTACCCATATTCAGTCACGAGTTGACAATTTATCACAAAATGGCTATAAGAATAAATTACGCTCACTCTTACAAAGAAGTTCACATGTCGCATATGATGAACCATAAGATTTCCCTTAGTGTACTACTCTACTAATATAAGAACATCAAAATTTAAGATCAAGTAGGATTTTTGGGTTGTAATGTTGACTAAGGGACGGGTAGGTACTATTCTGGCCAGTAATAGTGACTATCTTCACTAAGTGCTTTAATACATCACAATTTTCTCATTAACCACCTTCTTTGATCAACTAACTTCTTCCTATACTCTTCTTATCCATAGCCTTTCTTTGTTTTCCCATCTCTTTAAGCAAGTTTACATATCACTAGTCAGGAGTACTCAATTATCAAACACTTTTCACTTCTTTGTTTTTCTTTTTTTTACTCCCTACCAATAACACATGAATTTCTAATCACCTGCACCTTTAATCATTTCTAAAAACTACAACTCCACTATCTCCCTTCTTCAATTCTTTATTTTCTTATCAAAGTGCTTAGTAGTTTTGGATCAAATTTATGGTCAACTGAAAGAAAAGAATCAAGCTTCATATGTGGTTACCAAAGAATAAGGCTAAAGGCTCAATGGGGATAACTAGGATCATCTTTTAAGGTTGGTCAAATAGAGTATAAAAATATGTCTAATCAAAGAAATGCCAATATTATCTCCTTAACTCTCTTCATTTCGCTTTGCAAATACACTAGGCAAGTTCTAGATATCAGCATGAAAGTATGGAATATCACAAATACCTAACAATCATGGCACAAGTTTAAATTAAGACGGATCCATGTAGACTCTCAATCAAGCAAATACAAGAGTTCAAATTTAAGCCAACATAATACAAGAGTCAGATAAAAGAGCCTAGGTGTCTCAACCGATGTCATTCAATTATCACAACATGCTTTTGAATGAAAAATCAACTTGCTTCAATCAGTCATGTGTAGCACCTAGCAAGAGCACCTAACATGCAATCTATGAAGGGTTCTACATATTCTTAATTACTAATTTTCCCTCAAGATGATTGTCATTCATCCATCTTTGGAAAAAGTCTCTAACTATGACTGAAAAATAAAAATTTACTCCTAAAAATAAAAAAGAATAATCGATTCAAAAAGCCCTCCCTCGAAAAAAGAACCGAAAAGAGAAACCAAAGGGGGGGTGAAGTGTGCCTCTATTAAAGACTAAATGAAAAAAACTAAAACCAACTAAACTATTCTAATCTAAAGAACCAAAAGAAAATTGTTTTGTATTTTTGAACTTTTTCATTTTTTCATTTTTTCCCTTTTTAATTCAAGTAGCTAAAGAAGTAAAAGAAAATCCTATAGCATACTTTAAACTAAACAAATCGGAAGATTTCCACTCCACACTTAAAATGATGTTATGTCCCCAAAGCATAAATCAAAATTAAGAACAATGGTTAGGAATACTCCCTGAGGTCTCTAGGCCTAGCTAGCAGCATGTCACTCTCTAAAATTTTCTTCATATGGGCCGGAGGACCCCACACTTATTCTTTCACCATGATTCTTAGCTTAGATTTTGGGTACTCAGACTTTCCCTAATCTGCAAAACTAGCTAACAAAAAACAAGCCAAAGGTGACACTATAAAAACAAATGAAAAGCTAACTCTATTACAACTTGGGTTGCCTCCCAAGCAGCGCCTGGTTTAATATCACAACACAACTCATATCATAGCCACTTTAGGATTCCCTTCCTCTCGGGTTCAACTTTCTTCTTTTCTTAATTCTTGAGGGATCACCATCAAAATTTTCCCTTATTCTCATCTTAAAGTCCCTTTCAAGATCACATTCAGATTTCTCTAACACAGGCTTTGGTTCTTTCGACAACTCTGGCCATTCAATTCTAAGTTCTGCAGGCTGAATAGTTTTGAGCTCACACTCCTTCACCCCACACTTATTTTCTTGTACCACTATGATCATACATAAATCTTGGTAGTATGATAGTGTGTTGAGGGTTTTGTACACTATAAAAGTGACCTCCTCCTCATTCACCCACATCTTCAAGTTGCCTTTCCTCACATCAGTCGAAGATCCCCAGTTGCTAAAATGGACGTCCCAATATGATTAGCACCCTGTTATCTGCTTCATAGTCAAGAACAATAAAATCAGTAGGGATTATAAACTTACCAACCTTAATGAGCATGCCCTCTATAATCCCCTCTAGAGCTACTTTCGATATATCCATAAATTATAAAACTATTTTGGAAGGACTTGGTCTCTGCAAGCCAAGAGTATTGAACACAGATAGTGACATCAAATTTATACTTGCTCCTAAGTCACACAAGGCCTGCATCAACTCACTTTCACTAATTTGTATGGGCAGGGTAAAACTCCCTAGGTCTTTGAGCTTCTTACAAAGTTTGCTCATTACCTTCAAACTGCACTCTTCAGTAAGTGCCACAATCTCCACATATGCAAGCCGCTTCTTATTTGTTACCACATCCTTTAGATACTTAGCATATTTAGGCATTCCCTGCAAAACATCAAGTAAAGAAAGATTATGTGTAGTTCTCTGAAGGGTCAAAGAACTTCTTAAAACATGCATCCTCTTTGCTTTTCTGGAGCCTTTGTGGGAATGGTGGTGGTAGTCTCTTCTTTTTTGCTGGCTTGACCACATTCTTTGCCACTGCTTTCTCTAGAACCTATTTTGCCAACCGGCTTGGTCTACTCAGCTCTGCTTGTACCTAATGATTTTTCTTCTTTGCGGGTACTGCATATAATTCTTTCCCACTTCTCAAGGTGATTTCCATAACTTGCCTTGGATTTGGATCTGTGCCACTAGGCAACCCCCTTGAGGTTTTGTATTCTGAGCCTCAGCTAACTGACTCATTTGCTTTTCCAAATTCTTTTGAGCATTTTGCTGATTCTTTATTTCTGCAGCCATTTGCTCTTGGTTGGCTATGATCTTTTTTAGTATCTCTTCTATGTAGCTAGACTGAGAAATAACATTACCTCCCTGAGCCTGTTGCTGAAACTGCTGATTTTTCCCTTAGTTGCCACCCCATGCAGAGTTGAGCTGATTCTCCTAGTTATGATTGTAGGAATTCCCATAATTTTGATTTTCTCTCTGTGCATTACCTACAAAGTTCACCAACTCTGTATTTGCTCCACATAACTATGCGAAATGACCACTATATCCACAAATTTCATACCAAGTTTGCATATGCTGAATTGCATTTACTGGGTCTTGAGGCTGAGCCACGCTCAACTTATTGAACTAGGTCATCATTTAGTTCTGGAAATAAGCTAACTGTGCAGCTAATGCCGTGATACTATCCATCTGCAACATACCTGCAGGTTTTTTTATCGCACCCCTAGTTGCATCACTATGCCAATCAGGATTATCTTGCGCAATACAGTTGAGGAGAGTATATAGCTCATCATATATTTTCTCCAACGCTTGACCACCTACAACTGAATCTAGAAAAATCTTTGTGTTATGGTCAATACTTTCAACAAAAGTGTGGGTTAATACCTTATTTGTCTGTTGGTGGTGCGGGCAATCTCTGAGAAGAGATTTGAATCTCTCCAATGGATGATATAAATTTTCATCTGGGTTCTGTTTAAAACACAAAATTTCACTCCTTAACCTTGTGATTTTGCCAGATGAGAAGAATCGAATCAGGAACTTTCTACCAAGGTCGTCCTAAGTAGTGATCGAATTTGAAGGTTCTTCCTTCAACCATCTATTCGCTTCTCCCTACAGTGAGAATGGAAAAAGTGTAAGCCTCACATAATCAGTAGAGACGCCTGCGGGAATAAAAGTGTAACTGATCACTAAAAAGTTCTTCAAATGTTGTTGTAGATCCTCATGTGACAGGCCTGTAAACTGCCCGCTGATGTGCAACAACTGCACCATGTTTTGCTTCAATTCAAATCTACCTCCCGATTTTGGTCTGTGGATATTGGAGGTAATATTAGTTCCAAATGGAATTGCCACTTTACGAACTGGTCTTTGAGCCATTACTTCAGGAATAACTTCGTCCCGTTGATCCTGCGAAATTTGCGGTATAGGATAGATGAGTGCTTCTTCTCTCCTTAAATAGTGCAAGCGTCACTCAGGTTCAGGGTGTAGTTCAACCAAATTCCTTTCCCTTGCCAGCTTGCTATAAATTCAAACATGTAACTGCAAGAGCAGTGACTAAGACCAAGTTGTTAGCACTTATCAATTGGAACAATAAAACTAAAAATTATAAATTTGCAAATTTTTCAAGTCCCCGACAACGCGTCAAAAACTTGTTGTGTCCAAACGCACACGCAAGTGCATGCAGGTGTACAAGTAATACAACGGCCCTTTGAGCAGGATGTCGAACCTACAGGGATTTGTGGACTTAGAAATTTCCAATTCAAGTAATACTATAAGGTTAAACAAGTGCAATTTGTAATCAAGAATAGGTTGGTTTCTACATAATTGTAAGTGAACAATAAAAGCAAAGACGTAATGAACTGGGTTGTAAACAATATTAGAGAGGGTTCCAGGGTCAAGGACTAATTCACAATCATGTATAACAATACTATCTCATTGGCTAAGTATCTATTTTGGTTGTTGATTCACGAGGCTAAAAATATGATTTGGGAATGACCATCCTCTAATTGTCTATTCAAACTAGCCTCACAACTACATCATTGAGCAGGGATTTGAGATTCTAATTCAATCCTATTTACATGTCTTCTTGTTCTATAACCAAGTAAGGTGTATTAGGTATATTCCTATCCTAAATGCAAATCTAATCTTAATAATCAAAGATAAGATCTTACCCTTCACATTCTTTGTTCTTTCCCTCAGTTTTCTTGGTCCGTTTACTTTGGGATTATAGATTTACTTTAATGGTCGCGAATCATCAAAGTAGTAATTGCAAGAATGTAAGAATAACCAAATATGATAAACAATATAAACCAACTCAAATTAAGCTATACAAACATGTTTGTAGCCTCAACCCCAAAACAAGGGTTCTTAGCCACTTATGCTAATAACAAAAACACAAGAATTTGATGTTTTCATCAAAAGAAACGACTAAGAAATAAAAGAGAAAAGAAACCTAATGGTGAACTTTGTTCTCTATTTTGTGCCTCCAAAAATAATGAACAGCCCCCTTCAAAAATATGGATAAGGGGTTTATATAGTAGTGAAAAAATATTCCCCATCCTTAGGGATGGCAATGGGGCGGGGCAGGGTGGGTGGGTGGGGAAAACCCGCATAAGATCCACAAAAAATTCAACCCGCCACGGCCCGTCCTGCCTATTAGAATTTATGTTTTCAATCTGCCCCGCCCTGCACTGCATAGTTATTGTTTATGCTACTCACCGTTTCTCAAATCACTGATCTCCCTTATTGTAGGCTTTTTTTTCCTTCTCATTTTAAAGTTCAATAGTATACGTACCCGCGCGATGCGCGGTCGGTTGATTAACGTAAACATAAATATACAAATTTATTGAACAATTCTAAATTTTCAAATCATTGTTTTTTCAACAGAAAATTTAAAGTTCAATTTAATTATATATTGAAACATCTACTTGAGAATTTAAATGATATTTTATATTTTTGGTTTTCATTCTTATATTATTTTAATGTTAAATTAAGATAGTAGTAAAAACGGAAAAGGGTCAAAATTATCCTCAAACTATTCGATTTGGACCACATATACCCTTCACTTCATTTTGGTAGCAAAAATACCTCCGCCGTTAGCACAAGGGACCACAAATGCCCTCCAATTTAACAGCCCCTATTTTTAAATGACATGGCACCAATGTGGCAATCCAACTAGGAAAGGACCACTCCACCTTGGCAAAATAAACCCACTAACCCATTAATTCTAACCCACTGACCCACTACTAACCATTAATTGAATTTCTCCATGAAAGTGGTGCAAGATTTAACATTATATCACTCGTTGAAATCTAGTTTTGCTTCTTCTTGCTTGGATATGGTTTCTGCTATTAAGCATATGACTTGCATAAGTGACAAAGATATGACACGTTCACTGTAAATGCTGGTTATTTAGGACTTGGAAAATCATCAGTTTCACTGGTGCAAGATAGACAACACTTTGGAAACATTTGGTCTGTTGAAAAGTTGACAAAACAGGAAACTTGAATTATGAAAAGGTGACATTTTCATATGAAGTAGAGCTTAATTTCCAGTAGCAATACTCCAAAGCTAGCGTTCCTCCTTCCACTTATAATCAAGGAACTCTTCCTCTTGTTGTTGTGACCCTGAAAGACTGAAAGTTATTAGAGAAGGTGTCACATAGAACTTGTAGGGTCAATGTGTAAATAATAGAAGTTAATGATGTAGTTAGTAGATTGTTAGAATGAGTCGGTTAGAAGATATTTTATCTCATCTATATATATATATCTCTGTACATTGTGGAAGGAGATATAGAAAATATTTCAGAAAAGAAACTGCTCTTGCTCTCTCTTCTCTCTGAATGTAGAACCTTCTAGAATTCCTAATTGTTGAAGAAGATATCTCCATTATAGATATCTAACATGGTATCAGAGCCTTGTGATTGAAGTGATTGCACTCGCGATCCTGCATACGTTTTTTTTTTGGGGAAATTGGTGAAGAACAGTCATGGCAACTATCGACAATGAATTGCCAGAAAAGTTGAGCCATAATCATCCCCTCTTCCTGAATTCCATTGATAATTATGGCGTTATGCTCATATCGATTCAGTTAACTGGAGCAGAAAACTTCTCTGTGTGGAGTCGAGCCATGTGAATTGCTATTCTAGGTCGCAACAAGCTTGAGTTTATCGATGGCACCTGCAAAAAGGAGGTATTTGGTCCAAACTTGATGAGTCTATGGGAACGATGTAACGCCATTGTATTATCATAGATAATGAATTGTGTATCAAAGGAACTCTTAGGAGGAATTGTGTACTCTACGAATGCAGCAACAGTGTGGAATGATCTACGGGAACGATATGATAAGGTCGACGGATCTCGTATTTTTCAGCTCCACAAGGAAATTGCAACTGTCAGTCAAGGTAAAAGCTCAATTTCAGTTTATTTCTCCAAGTTGAGAGATCTTTGGGTTGAATTTGATAGTTTAACTCCAATTCCTAGTTGTGATTGTGAAAATTCAAGAGATTTCATAGCATTTATGCATAATCAGAAGTTGTTACAATTCTTAATGGGACTGAATGAATCGTATGAGCAAACAGGCTCCTGTAGTATGACCAAATAGGATATCATCAACAATGTTCTTCTCATCCCAGACTTTAAGTTCAACCTCTTATCTGTGTCCAAAATTACTAAAGATTTACAATGTGCAGTCTCTTTCTTTCCTGATTTCGTCATCTTTCAGGACCTCTACAGTGGGCAGGTGAAAATGATTGGTAGAGAGGATTCAAGCCTCTATCTTCTACCTACTCACAAACTCAGTAGAGACAACTTCCCAAAACATCGATATCAGTCCTTCTTGCTCATGCTGATACTCTCTCAGCAGATTCTCAAGTTTTGTTGTGGCATCAAAGACTAGGACACACCTCATCCAGTGTCTTAGCTCATGTTATTTCTTTTTTTTCTTCTAAATGTTCCAAAGATGTCCATAACTGCACCATTTTTCCTTTAGCTAAGCAACATAGATTACCATTTCCACATAGTACTTCTGTGTCTACCTTTCTCTTTCAGCTGTTGCATATAGATGTTTGGGGTCTATTTAAAATACCCACGTTTGATGGTAATAGATTCTTTGTTACCATTGTTGATAATTGTACCAGGATGTTATGGTTGTTTCTGATCAAATTGAAAAGTGATGTTTGTGTTGTGCTGAAAAATTTCTTCACTCTTGTACAAAATCAATTTGGATCTTTAGTTAAAAGTATCCGAACAGATAATGGTTCAGAGTTTGTTAATGCTGAATGTCACAAGTTATGTGTTAGTCTGGGTATAATTCATCAGAAGACATATATTCATACCCCTCAGCAAAATGGTATTGCTGAGAGAAAACACAAACATATACTTGAGGTAGCTAGGGCAATCAAATTTCAAGGACATATTCCTACAAGGTTTTGGGGCCATTACATTCTAAGTGCAGCCTACATAATTAATAGGTTACCTACATCTGTGTTACATGGTAAATCACCTTATGAAGCTTTTCACAAGTGTGCACCCTCACTTTAGCATATGAGAGTCATAGGGTGCCTGTGCTTTGCTAAGAATATGCACATTCATGATAAATTTTAGTCTAGAAGTGTTGCTGCTACTCTTATGGGGTACAGTGAACATACCAAAGGGTACATCCTCTATGACTTGAAGGACAGACAGTTCTTTCTCAGCAGAGATGTCATTTTTAGGAAATCTATATTTCCTTTTGCTGTTCCACCTTCTTCTACATGGAAGCTCTTTCCCACTACCACTGTTCCCTCAAATGACACACCTGTCTTTGAAGACAATCTTGATCCTCCTGCTGTCCCAGCTGAACCGGATAGGTTTGTACCTGTGCATCCTACTGCAGAAGTTGCACCTGCACCTCCACTTGTGTTTCCTGATGTTGCACCTGTACCTCTTCTTGTTGTTACCGATCATAGACGATCTCAAAGAAGCAGTAAAGCTCCCTTATGGATGAAAGACTATGTAGCTTCTGTTCATGCCACCTCTGACTCTCAGCCTCTGTACTCCATTGATCAGTATCTTGGTTATGATCACATTGCTCCTCCCTATCAGGCTTTTCTCTCCAACTTTGGAAATGTTGTTGAACCTTCTTCCTTTGAGGAAGCCTGCAGAGATCCTAGATGGGTGGAGGCAATGCAGGCTGAAATCTCAGCCTTGGGATCCAACAACACCTGGCAAATTATCTCTTTGCCTCAGGGTAAGAAAGCTATTGGGTGTAAGTGGATATTCAAGATTAAATATCAAGCTTCAGTTGAGATTGAAAGGTTTAAAGCTAGGCTGGTAGCTAAGGGTTTCAATCAGAGGGAGGTTTGGACTATCAAGAAACCTTCTCTCCAGTGGTAAAGATGGTCATTGTGGGAAGTGTCTTGGCTCTTGCTGCAGCTGAGAATTGGCATGTTCACCAAATGGATGTGTACAATGCCTTTCTCCAAGGTGACTTGTTTGATGAAGTCTATATGACTCTTCCTCAGGGGTTTCAGACACCAAAGGGATTTAATGTGCAAGGGGGGAAACCAGTGTCTAGGCTCATTAAATCCCTCTATGGGTTGAAGCAAGCACCTAGACAATGGAAGGTAAAACTCACTGAAGCTCTCATCAAACTTGGTTTTGTTCAAAGTCATTTAGACTATTCTCTATTCAGTAAAAGACTTGGTATAACTTTGGTGATAATTTTGGTCTATGTAGATGATATGATGATTACAGGAAATGATATCAACCTTATTCAAGCAACTAAACAGACTCTACATGATACATTTAAAATGAAGGACCTAGGAGATCTCAGGTACTTCCTTGGGATTGAATTTGCCAGATCTCAAGAAGGTCTTGTGATGCATCAGAGGAAGTACACACTGGAAATAATATCTGAAGCAGGACTTGGTGCTGCAAAACCAACTTCTACACCTCTTGATCCCTATGTGCAGTTGACAACTAAGGAGTATGATGAAGCAAATGAGAAGCATAATGATGACAGATTACTTGAAGATGCTACTAGCTATAGAAGATTGGTGGGTAAATTCTTGTATCTAACAGTTACAAGACTAGACATATCCTTTGCAACACAGACTCTAATCCAGTTTCTACATCAACCAAAACAATCTCACCTTAATGCAGCACTCAGACTTGTGAGATACATAAAGGGACAAGCAGGACTAGAAATACTACTATCCAACAAAAGTGACAAGAAGTTGAAAGTCTATTGTGACTCAGACTGGGCAGCATACTTGCATACCAGAAGATCAGTCACAGGATTCATGGTTAAACTGGGAAATTCACTAATATCATGGAAATCTAAGAAACAGGGAACAATTTCCAGAAGCTCAGCTGAAGCTGAGTATAGGAGCATGGCAAGTGTTGTAGCTGAAGTTGTTTGGATAATTAGATTGTTCAAAGAGTTGGGAGCTGAAGTTCAAACACCAGTCATCATACACAGTGATAGAAAATTAGTAATACAGATTGCTGCAAATCCAGTGCTACATGAGAGAACAAAGCATATAGAGTTGGATTGTCATTTCATAAGGGAAAAACTACAGCAGGGTCTAATTGAAACAAGATACTTGAATACCAAGGAACAAGAAGCTGACTTACTTACAAAGGGGCTAGGCAAGACTCAACATGAATATCTGTTGTCCAAGTTTGGAGTATTGAATCTGTTCATACCCTCAAACTTGAGGGAGAGTATTAGAGAAGGTGTCACATAGAACTTGTAGGGTCAATGTGTAAATAATAGAAGTTAATGATGCAGTTAGTAGATTGTTAGAATGAGTCGGTTAGAAGATATTTTATCTCATCTATATATATCTATCTCTATACATTGTGGAAGGAGATATAGAAAATATTTCAGAAAAGAAACTGCTCTTGCTCTCTCTTCTCTCTGAATGTAGAACCTTCTAGAATTCCTAATTGTTGAAGAAGATATCTCCATTGTAGATATCTAACAAAAGTACATAATTACCTCGTAGTGCTGGTCTCTGTGTATGGACGATGCATATGAGTTTGATGAGATGAGGAGAAGTAAGATTGGTCAAAGTACCTGGGTTAGTAGCCGGGTCAGCAGGTTAGAAATAATGGGTTTATTTTGCCAAGGTGGAGTGTCCCTTTCCTAGTTGGATTGCCACGTCAGTGTCATGTCACTAAAAAAAAAGGGGTTATTAAGTAGGACATTTGTGGTCCCTTGTGCTAACGACGGGGTTATTTTTGCTATCAAAATGAGACGAAGAGTATATGTGATCCAAATCGAATAATTTGAAGGTAATTTTGACCCTTTTTCGTAGTAAAAATGATCTTATATGTAATATTACTTTTCTATTGTAAACCAGAAAAATTTCTCTTCAGAAAATGTAAATAAGTTTCTATCCTTTCATATTTTCAGCTCAAATTTGTATTTCAACTTCTCAAGAATGTATCGAGCTTGATGTATCTGCAAGAATGTAGACGAATGTTGTTAATGCTATTGAAAAGGCTGATTGACATTTAAAAGTTAAATAATAAATATATAATAATAAAGGAGAACGTAGAAGAGGTGATGTGACACGCTTCTTTGGCAAGAATTTTTATTTGTCTTTTTTCTCAAATTTTTGAATATTTTCCTTATTTTATGCTTTTAAAAAAATCAGAAAAATATGTACACTTAAATTTTCTCTTTCCTCATTATTATTACTACTATTTATTCCTCTCACAAAAACCCTCTTTTTGCCCTTTGTCTGTAGTTTTTTTTTTTTTTTCCAGAAGAATTCTTTGTTGTCTTCTCCTCTTCTTTATTTAATTCAAAATATTGACAAATATCTACGGTTAATATTTATTTGGTGTAATAAATGTGTAATTATACTACATGTTACTCCCTGTTACGTTAGTAGTGATATTTCAATAGTCACTTTTTCTTTAATTCTCTTCATTACTCTTGTATTGTACTCATTTTCTACTCCATTTCTTATAATTTTAATGTATATTAAATATGATATTTATTTGTATATTAAATATGGTATTCATTTGAAATATAAATGTTTAATTTTTTTGTATATATAAACCGAACAAGACAATAAGAGCTAGGCATTTGGAATATTTTGCAAAAGCTTTGGCTAACTGTTGATAGTATTTGGTCATTTAGCATTCTCAATTCTAGCCTTTTAATTTTTAGTTTCTTTACATGTTTTTTACTTGATTAAAATTCTTTATTTTTCTCAAGTTGTACCACCTTATTATTTGACTTCTCATGTTATCTTATTAATAAATATTGTAATTTTTCTTACGTAGGTGAGTTCGAAGAAAATATTATTTGGGATGGCGAGACAAACATTATGGCATGGCTGCCAATTTTGGTGCCAAATCTTTATCTGAAAGGTAATTAAGCTACATAATATAGATATTTGTTTTACATGTTTTCATCCTATATGTGCAATATATAAATTACTTTTCTAAGTTTTAAGTTGATTTACATTAGCTTATAATTTTTCTAGGGAAATAAAAGCAAATCAAGTCAATGATAGGCAGTTGAGCTGGGAAAAAAATTATTTTATTGAGAATGATTTATTATGGTCGTTTTTATGATCTTTCCGAAAACATTCACTTAAATATAACATTAAGATCCTACCGAAAGTAGTAATATTTTTTTTTTCTTTCTTCGTGCATATGCTAATTTTTTTTTTTTCTTTCCTTCTCTATATATAAGTTCGGGCCAATCAAAGTCAGAATTTAAAGTTACTGTTCTAGCCTTTTGAAATATGAAGAGTAACAAAAAATAAGGATTGTGTGCTGGTTGTATGGAAATTAAGGTTGTGTTTTCTATGGAAGAGACAGAAGCTTATGGGAATGGAAGGCATAAACATTTATATGTGCATATATAATTTCTTTTTTCTTTATTTGCATTTGCAATTATATGGCTCCAACGATTGAATGCAGTATTTTTTTCCTTACGATATCTTATGGGCATTTCACATTTGCAATTACGTGTGTCGGCTTTTGATATAGGAGCAGAGTCAGGATTTTTTTAAAGTTATTGAGTTCTACATATTGATGTTTGTACATATTCAATACAAGATTTATGTGTTCAGGATTTAGCTTTTGATTTTTGTATATATTCAATAAATTTCTTAAAAATAAATACAAGGTTTGAATCAAAATTATTTGATTCAGTCAAACACATAATCGAAAGTATGTCTCCACCACTAATACACATGGAGAAATTTTATTGTGTATAAAGAAGCTATATAATTTTTAGTATTTGTCTACTCGTTTTATTGAACTTCATTTATCTATTGTATATCCACATAGTGCATTAGTATGGGTGGCAAATGAATGGATTGAATCAGATTTGGATGGATTGAATATGGATTGAGCTAAAATGGATTGGATTATAATCCACCCATATAAAATATGGGTAAATATGGATTTGATTAAATATGGTTTGGGTAAAATGGTTCTAACCCACTTTAATCTCCTAAAGCCTAAAAATATTAAATCTAGGCTAAATTGATTAGCTAATTGTTAGTTATCAAATTAGAGAATGCATCTGTTAGCTCATTTTATCCGGAACCCGGGACCCGTGACCCGACCCCAACTCTGGACCCAGATCCGACCCCGACTCGGGATCCGAGATTCGATCTTGACTTGGAACCCAGGACCCGATCCCGACTCCAGATTTGAAACCCGAGACCCGACCCCGACTCCAAACCCAAGACCCGACCCCCGACTTCGACCCCCTCGATCTCGATTTGGTACCCGAGAATCAATCCCGACTCTGGATCCGAGAACCAATTCCAACTCGAAACTCTAGACCAGACCCCGACTCCAGACCCGAGACCCGATCTCAACTTGGTACTCGAAAACCGATCCCGACTCGAGACCCAGGAATTGATCCCAACTCAAAACCCTAGATTCGACCCCTACTCCGGATCCGAGACCTGATCTCGACTCGGTACCCGAGAACGAATCCCGACTCGGGACCCAAGAACCAATCTCTACTCGAAATCCTAGACCCAACCTCGACCCGAGACCCAAGACCAGACCCCACCCCCCTAATTTCCTTTTTTCATTTTTTTTTTAAATTAAATTTTTTTAGTGCAGTTAGGAATTTTGAGAATAAGTGGGTGATCTATAGGTTTATATGAATACCCATATTTCACTTGCTTTGTCCATAATTGTATGAGCTTTTAAAATAGGTTGAAGTTCATATATGTCCATTTAAAATAGGGATAATTATACCAAATAACCACTCGGTCATTTGGTTTACTAGAAAAGTAGCCCAAGTTTATTAAAATTACCTGAAATAGCCATTTGGCCATACCTCTTCTTCTTGTTCCTTCTAATTCGGCCATTAATGGCCTTTTTTCCTTCTTCTCCCTTCCTTCCTCCTCCTCTTTCTTCTTCTTTTTTTCTTTGCTACTTTCAGTATTCCTTCCTTCTTCTTCCATGATCAATCGACCATTAAAGTTTTAAAGTTCGATTTTAAAGTTCGATTTTAAAATTCGACGTGCCGTAAACATAAACTGTTTTGAGTGAATAATATATGAAAAGACTCGAAGTATCGAGAGAATCTCATATCTCAAATTTAAGACTGTTTAGAGGAGATTTTGAGTTAATCGGAATTGAAAGACTTCACTAAAAAAATTCTAATTTTCTGTGTGGGGGTTGCATCTGCGTGATTTGTTGTTTGGGGGTACGGGGCAGGGGTGGGGGTTAGAATTCGACATAGGTTATAGTTGGGGGAAGAAGCAACATAGAGAGTATTTTGGGACAAATAGAGCATACATGGAAAGGGATCTTTCAGAAGACTTAATACACATTTATCAAATTACAGGGAACTAAACATTTTGGCATTCTAAAGAAATACCACAGATATCCGAGCATATGGAAACAAAATAATGTCTTGACATAATTCCCCAATGTAAACTACTTACTATAGTTTTATTTCCTTTTCTCTTCATCCATGCATAACTACATATAATGAACTTCCAATCCCTCTCAGCACAAATTACATTTTCTTCTCTCTTACATTGTTTCTAGATTGAGGCAATAAGCTATTTATTTAGACGATCACAGTTATTTCTCTTCTAGATTGTTCAACATTTGATAGACACTTCTTTCATTCGAGTAGTCTTGAATTTTAGTTCACATACACTATCAGTTATTTGGATTGTCTCTGCATGTAATGTGTTCATCATTTCTTAAAGGAAGTCAAAAACTGCATTCCACTAGTTTAAACTGCAATCCATCATCGTCACAAGCACTAGTGTAGAAGTTAAATAGGTCATGTGTGTAATATATAGTTATACATCATATATACATATTTATACACCATTTATATAATATTGATACATTACATATACACTAAATAACTATTTATACAATATTGATACATTGCATAAATATTTATACATCATATATACATGTTCATACACCATTTATACGATATCGATACATGTTTATACACCATTTATACAATATCGATACACTACATATACACTACGTAACTATTTATACAATATCAATACATTACATATATATTACATAACTATTTATACAATATCGATACATTACATATACATTGCATATACAACGTTCAAGAAGTTATATATGAATTTTCCTTGGTGATTAATAAAAGTATTAGTTACCAAAAAAGAAAAAAATGGCCATTTAGCCACGATTTTTATACCATTTAGCCACGGTTTGACCGTGGGTAAAACACGAGTATTTTAACTTTTTGGCTATTTTTTTTGTAAATCAAAACATGGCTATTTTTTTGTAAATCAACTACTTTATTGTACATATTTGAAATTAGGCAAAACTACACATATATCCAACTTATACCCCTCTTAACTAACTTCTTTGTTTAAGTTTTAATAATTACATTTTATAGATTTCAGTTGGTGATTAAATGTATCTAAGACTCTAATATACAAATATTAACTAATAGATTTTATTACAATTTCATTTATGTTTAGAGATAAAAAAGGAAAGGGGAGTGATTCACGTCCTTTATTCTCTCCAACATATCTTTTTCAAATCTTTTGTTTCTTCCTTTTCCATATGGAACCAATAGTTTCTACTTTTCAAGAAAAAAGATTGAAGAAGATGGTGGAAAATTTAAGAAGAGAGAGGACTGAAGAGAGATAAAAATCCAATAAATGGGAAAAGATATGTACAGATCAGTACATATTCAGAAAAGTGGCCAATTTTTAAAATTAAATTAAGTTCTCAATTAACTCAACCAAAATTTAAGCTAATTAGATGAGAGAGATTAGTTGCATGTTATACAAGCTATCATATCTGTATACAAGGGCCCACTTAAATAATAGTTCTTTAACTAACTTTTGACTATGCCAGATAATTACTTTAAACATTAACCATTGTAGATAATTAAGGACCCCTTTTTATCTATGCTGAAAGGCAAAACTTCACATATAGCCAACTTATACCCCTCTTAACTAACTTCTTAGTTTAAGTTTTAATAATTACATTTTATAGATTTCAGTTAGTGATTAAACGTATTTAGGACTCCAATATACAAATATTAACTAACAACTTTTATTACTATTTCATTTATGTTTAGAGATAAAAAAGGAAAGGGGAGTGATTCACTTTGTTTATTCTCTCCAACATATCTTTTTCAAATCTTTTGTTTCTTCCTTTTCCATATGGACTGTTATAGCTTACCTTTTAATTTTCGAAATACAAAAATAGAATTCAAACTAAAATTCCTCTGATTTCTTCGTATGACTTCAGAATTTAAAATATAATTTCAACGAATTTATACATTCAATGTATTTATCCACGAAAATTAGCTATGAATAGAAATACATAAGTAGAATTGATACAAATGAAAATTAGCTCGGAATTTAACATTCAAATACAAATACAAACGCTTACAACTCATATCTTCAAGACAAATACAAATTGATACAAATTTAAATGTATAAAATTGATATAAATTCAGATTATATGTATAAATATACAAACTCAAATGTATAAATGTATACAAATTCAAAATGTATGTGAGCGAAATATATCAAAATAAATACAAAAATACAAACGCACTGATAGAAATATACAAAAAGAAATTTACTTTATGACTAAATATAATTTATATAAAATACCTTTTGAGTTATATACAAACACATGATAGTTATATACCTATATATAATGTATAAAATATGAACCAACATATTTTATACAAACCAAAAACTGATTATATAACTTATATGTATATTTTATATATGTATATTCCAGAGATAATGCAAGTATAAATAACATGTAAGGCAAGAATATAAACTACAGGCAACTATCTAAGAAATGACACATAATAATACTAAAGGAAAAGTAAGGATAAACTATTATACCCTACAAGTAATCCGGGACGAAGCTATGCCAGTAATAAGGATAAACTATCATATACTACCAGTAATCAGGAACAAAGGCGCAGTTCCATAAGTAGCTAGTCAACGTACGATAGTATAGTGAAGGAAGGAATATACAATGTAAAAAAAAGTTTGAAGGAAGAGATATACAAGAAATACATAATAGTAATATGAAGAAAGGGTATATATACAATAATATTACGAAGAAAACCTGTCATATATCATAAGATTAGCTAAACCTGAAAGTGCTAACCAAAGGGAGCTGGTCTAACAGACTAAATCTCACAAGGATTACGATATCAAGAAGAGAGCTAACTCTAGTATAAACAGGGTCTCTAATCAATATACGCATACCCGCAAAATGGCTTAATAATAATAAAGCTTACCATAATAAGAGGGAAAGGATCAGAAATGTACCGATAACCTTGAGTACCAGTCCATAACCAGCCTGCAATGAACCATATGAAAATATCCAAGCGATTATATAACTGGCTTGCCCAGATAAACAATAACCTAACCGGGCCCCCATAAGCCCGAAAGGTACAATTAATTACTCAGCAAATAACAAACATAACCTATTCCTATACAGCCCCCCATAAGACTGATCGATACAAGTGCCAAATAATTATACTAGTGATAGGCGATGCATGTGAATGAATGAAAGTCATGAAAATAACCAGATGATGCAAGATAAGCCAAGTACCATAACCAACACAAGTGTATACACCTCCTCCAGCTCAGTAGCTCGCAAATGCAGGACCTACGACGACCATCCTCCTCCGGTACAATGGCTCATCAGACAGAGGAACCCATAGGGGACTCGAGATATCCGTATACACTGCCTGGTCCCGAACTAGGACTTTTATAATCCATATCCATAACAGTAGCAATAATGAGAATCAGAATCGAACCGAAACTAGTGGATAGGAGGCCAGATGATCCATAACTGAGCACTAGAACACCCAAATCATAATTATAGACAGATGCCGGACTCTAATCGAAACTCATAGTAACCAACCATAACCAGAACAGGTGATCCTATAAGAAGCCAACATCATACCGAAACTCATAAATATGACATAACTAGCGGTAACCCAGGGGTTCTAAGCCCATCACCAATCCATTTATTAGTAAAGTTCAGTCACAGGCGGTCAAATAAATCTTCTAAGGCCAGGCGGGTTCCGATCTCTAAGTTAGGGAGGTGCGGTCAAAGATCAGTTACTACCTTTCCCAAGGGTAATGAAGTTAAATAGGCGTGCACTCAAGTCTAAGTCAACCCAGACCCAAGATAATAGCCTAAAGAAGCAGTCATAATCCCATCTAAGCCTAAAGGAGAGTCATTTGAAGCATTCTATCTAAACAAGGATAGTAGGATCCACTACCGAACCCCGACAACCCAACCTAAGGCAAGCGCTTACCCGAACCTCGGCTAATTTTCTCAATCCCATCCCAAGGCACTAAAAGAGCTAAGTCTAGCTTTAAAGGCGAACAATATACTAACCTGAGGGAAAATAGGTTCGAATTCTGGCAAAGAGATGCCTTAACTAGCTAAAATAAGCGTGAGAATGCGGATAATGTAAGCATGCCATCACCAGTATCCAAACAATACAAATGTAAGTGTTCAAGCGTCTAAGAACTAAACCACGTCCTTTTAAAGAATAGAATACTTACCTGGTGTCCAACTGGTCTCACAACCACGACCTAGGGTCAACAATAAACCATATACCAGGATAACAACATTATAATACCGAAAGAATAAGGTAAATAAGGGCATACCACTACTAGAAGGATCCAATCGGGGAATACCATCCAATTCACTAAGTAATATGGTAACTCTTATACTAAACGATACTTCATGTCAATCTATGGTTAAACAAGTCTATAGTCTGCTGCAATAGGATTCTAAAACTATAACAGGCAATCTAGGCTAAGGTTCGAGCAACATTTCTATTCTAAATCCCCTAAATAGGTCAAGTCATGATACTAATAGGTATAAACCTACCCTATAACCCCTACCTAGCATGTAATCTATACAATACACAATCTCGTAAAGAAAAGTAGACCGGGGCCTACCTCATAGCCGAGCTGCAACCTTGAACCATCCACGTACCGCTCGTCTTTGCTCCAAGATCCCGAAATATCTTCACGCTATTGTCACACCTCAAATCCCATTGAGGCGGACTGACACCCGAAGCCGTTAAGGCCCGAGAGAACCAACCCATGATCATACACATTCATATGCATGTCACTAGTGAACAAAATTCTATCACATACAGATACAAGGTATCAATGACGAAAGTCATGGAAAGACTTTCAAATAGTTATGAGACTTAGCCGTTAGGGCCTTCATGTCAAAAAGGGTAAGATATTCCTTCGTTTAACTTACAACATCTACAAAGCCTCTAACAGATACATAACCAAGCCTAAAGTCGGGACAAGCCCCCACTTTATACAACTGTTACACAGTACCAAAACAAATGTATACAAATGACTCGGAAAGCCCCAAACCAATCTGGAGCTCACCAATAGTCTGCAGATGACCTGTATCTTACTGTGAAGGTCTACTAGCTCCTGTGCATGCAACAAGTAAGGTAGGTCCCCCAAGGGACGTCCGTACGAAAGAATGTACTGAGTATGTAAGACCATAAATAACTATATAAAATATAAGAACTCAATTGGAATCAAATACAAATGAGAGAACAATATTGATAAACCACCATACTGTATATGTGGAACCATGTACATTACATTCATTCCTTTCCTTTTTACATTCATATCAATATCCACATCAATCATATAATGCCCGGGCCCAATTGATCAGTAGGAAATAACATTGGGATCGGCTCGAGCTAGGCTTATGCCCCCAGAGCTGCCACCCATAAATCAATATATCAAGTTTGGCTCGAGCTAGGCTTTTGCCCCCAGAGCTGCCCCCTGATCTAATAATCTCGGGATCGGCTTGAGCTAGGCTTTCGCCCCCAAAGCTGCCACCCGTACTCAAACAACTATGCATTACTTCATTTCTTCACTTTTGTAAGATTGATACATTGGTGGTTATAACATTATTGGAGCTTTGGAACATCAGTCAATGAATAAGAGACACGTGAATAACAATTGCTAACAAACCTGAAATGAGATACTTTGAAACATTTTGAAATGGAGACAAGTGCGGTAACGATGTGAACAATAGGTGCTGCCAAAGGATACAAAAAAGAGTAACCTTACATACCTTATCCTTCCAACGTGTGACTATAACAGTTTAGCTCTTCCATAAAGCGCTACTCTATAATATGAATACATAATGGAGCTTACATTAAAAGTCAACTACACGACAAGTTCACAAGGTGGTAATAAACTACTTGACTGCCATATAACTTCATTCCACCCTCCTATAATACAATTTACTGCTTCACCATACCAACAATACCAAACCAGTCCACATATCAACTTGGATATCACAAACCAATAGGAATTCACACCAAGTTTATACTTTACATTTCCTCCTCAACACATCGTCATATTTACTCTATCAAGTCACTTAAATACCTTTCACAACAACACATTAAAAACAATACACAATTGATACAATTCAAAATGCCTCCGGACTACCTCCTTAGAGCCATCCAAAGGGTACCATAAGTTGATGATTGCATCCAAGAAGGGTAGAGGGGCCTTGGAGGGTTAAAGAGAAGCAAAAACAAGCGAAATAAACTTCTGGAAGAACCTGCGGAGCAACCTACGCCCGCAGGTGGTGAGGTGCGGCCGCAGGTGCCCCTTTGGCCTTATCCAGGGCCACCTACGAAGTCACCTGCGCGGGCAGGTGGCTCATCCTCGAAGGCGGATGCCCGATTTGGCCGAAATGAGTCATTTTTGGGTCCCTCTTTGTAATAAATGGTCCATGGCCATATGTAAGCTTCTCTTTTCATATTTTAGGTTAACTTTGATGCCAAGGAACAATTATGGTTTCAACATGCACATGAACATCACCAAAACTATATTCTCCCTTCACTACACCACAAGTTCCATGCACAATTTCATAACAACATTTCCACATTTCATACACAAGGAATAAACAAGTTAGGGACATAACTACATCCTAACATGTTGAAATTTTATCCATTAAATTCACTCCCTTCAAGACCTTAAGTCCCCTTTCAAGTTTAAACCACATAGAAGGCAAATCCTTTAATAAAGAAGCAAAAGTGGATTGCTTCACAACACCTTTTAAACATAACCAACATGATCTACAGAAGATCTCATGCATATAATATATTAAATCATAAGAGTAAACACTTACCAAGGATTGCAAAGGGAAGATCTTGTCCAAAGGAGTGATTGCTTAGGGTTTGAGAGAGGAGAAATATCTCTTGGAAAAATCTAGAATTTTGCAAGTGTATTGTGGTGATTAAAAGCTGAATTTTTACCTTATATAGTCCCTCAAAATCACCTCTTTATGGTCATCCTTAGCCAAACTTTTTGGCCAAAGATGAGGTGCTTTCTTGGTCAAATCTAGAATTGGTCATTTCCTTTGGGCCATGTCTTATTTAATTAATTATATGGGCCTCAATTGAGCCCAATAGCACAATATTAATTTAGCCCAATAAAGTTAGTGTGTAATACACCAACTATCTCAAGTTTAAATAATTTCATAAATGTTAAGGTAGTCAAATAAGTTCGGATATGTACGGGGTGTTATAGCTATCAAAATCATAATCTATGCATTAATACGAGTAAAACTAGATCCATATTGTAATATAAGACTCTGGGTCAAAAATTGGATCAAAAATAGGCCACGAAATCCCAAAATTGGACCCGTCATTAGGTCACTCATGACTCAAGAAATATGTGCCCAAAATTTGGCAACAATCCGAGCTCATTAGCTCACTCAAATCAGCCCCAACATTACAGAAATCAAGAACCTTTAATGGAGAAATTAAGAGAAGAAAAGCTTGAAACTTACCAGATTCGGACGAGATAAAGGTTGTCTTGACGTTTCCATAATATCCCCGGCCTAAAACTAACATTCCCTAAATTATTTTGGAGCTTAAAGGGCATTTAAAAAAGTTTGGGATAGGAGGACCATCCTTAGGCGACCACACGCTCTCTAAAGTGATGGCCTGCAGGAACAGTCTCAGCGACTAAAGCGACGCCTGCCAAAGCGACGGCATGATCGCTAAAGCGATGGTCGAGGCAACAAGTACAGTCGCTAAGGAGACCAATTTAGCGCTAAAGCGACGCTCGCCTAAGCGACCAAATGGTGGCTAAAGTGACTACACCATGACTAGATTTTCAGCCAAATGAGCAAAATTCTAATGGGTATTCGGGATTCATTCGGAACCCCGAGGATGCAAACGAACTATGCTACCATACCAAATTCGATATTTCAGACTCAATGGAACCAATGAAATTTCCATTGGAGGCCATTTTGAAAAAATATGGCCCCCAAACCTTAATGTGCCATTTTAACCAACTTCTGAGTCCAAAATGAATCTAAAAGCCTCGAGACCCAAACCAAGGGTCCCTCTAGCCTAAAAGCCAATTTTTAAAGCTAACAGCGCTATCAAAATTTCCATCGGAGGCCATTTACTAGAAGTTTCGTCCAAGATCAATTTTTCAACTTCAAAAGCTCCTAAATAGGGAAATGGGCTTAAAACCCAAATGAACGACCCAAAAACTAAATCGACAGTCCCGACAAGTCATAAATAACCTGTAGCTACTATAGGAAGGCACAAAACACCGAAAATAAGCAAAAACAGAGAAAATGACCTAGAGGTTCATTACAATCATACATATCTCAGGTTATAAGGTTTTCAGGTCACGTGTAGTTCAAGGAGATGGAATGATGAGTTGGAGGTTGAGTGAGGTCTTGTCGAGGATCTGATTCATGGCTTCTATCATTTCATAAAAAATAAAAAATACAAGATCCTATCTACCTTGCTTGTCTTGAGTCATCCTTTAGATCTGTACCTTGGATCTTCAATTACCATCGCACCCTCTTCTGGTGGGTACCTTGATCTTGAAGCCGAGGTTTGAGACTTGAGCTTGAAACTTAGATGAGTCTTCAAATGACAATTTGAGAATGTTCTTAGATACTTGTTTTCTTGTCAAGCTGAATATAAACCAACGTTAGGATGTCGGGCTGCTATATGTAATTGAAAATTGATTCTGATTATCATTGAGATTGAACGTCTAGTATGAGTTGGGACTGTGTCTTTGTCACACCCCAAATCCCATCGAGGCGGACTGGCACCGGAAGCCGATGAGGCTCGAGAGAACCAATCTTTGCTCATGTCTATTCATATGCCTGTCACTCACTAAGCAACACCATCACATAGAGGTATAAAATGTCAATAGAGGAAGTTATGGAAACATGTGGTATATACATATAAGAAACTTGGCCGTTAGGGCCATCAAGTCAACATGGACATACATCTCTTACATTTGTCTTCCTACAACCGTCTACAAAGCCTCTACAGATACATAACCATAACCAACCTAGAGTCGGGACAATACCCCGCTCTATACACATATACTATACCAAAACAAATGTATATATAGCAACTCGGAAAGCCCCGAACCAACTGGAGCTCACCAATGACCTGCAAATGATCCGCACTCTACTGTGGAGGTCTACTAGTACCTGTGCCTGCAACAAATAAGGTAAGGTTCCCCCGAGGGGGTCAGTACGAAGAATGTAATGAGTATGTAAGGCTAATAGATACTGCATAATAAATAAATGCTTCAATGGAATCAAGTATGAGACAATATCCAATATGGATAAAACATCAATCTGTATGTTTGGAACTATATATATATATATATATATATATATATATATATATATATATATATTGCTCTCGTTACTTGCCTTTACGTTCATCTCCCTTATTAGTCACTCACTCCTTCGCTCATTACTCATCCTTCCATTCATATAATACCCGGGCCCCAAGCTGATCAGTGGGAAAATAATAACATCATCATGCAGGTGTACCTTTCACCCCATGGATACATCCCGTGATATTGGGAATAGACATCATGCAGGTGTTCATTGCACCCCATGGATACATCATGCAGGTGTTCCTTCCACCCCATGGATACATCCCCTAATTCGGGGAATAGTCATCATGCAGGTGTTCATTTCACCCCATGGATACACTCATAATTATACCTTACCTCATTCTTTAACTTTTACGAGATTGGTACCTTTACTTGTGAGAGATCGATACGCTCACTCATGAGAGATTAATGCATTCACTTATGAGAGATTGATACATTTGTTTGTGAGAGATTGATACTTTTGATAATTGTAACATTGTTGGAAGCTTTGGAACATAACATTATTAGAACTTTGGACCCATGTCCATAACTATGTAACACAAGAACAAAAATGACTAATGAATGAGAAATATGTGACTTAACAACAGATAACCACCTGAAATGAGATACCTTAACAATTTGAAGAGATGAGATACTGTACAACCTTTTGGAATAGAATAAATGCTATGACAATGTGACCAATAGATGTTGCAGAAGAATGCAGAAAAGATTAACCTTACATACCTTGTCTTCCCAATATGAATACACAGTCCTATATTTGAATATAACAATCCAGCTTCTTCCTTACATTTCACTCTACACACAAGTACATAACAGAGCTCATGTTAACCTCTAACGTCATTACAAGTACATAACATGACAATTAGCTACATCACTGCCGTATAACACCATTTCACCTTCTTACAATGCCATTTATTGCATCAACATACCAAAAATACCAAAACATGTCACACATCACCCAAGATATCATAAACCAATAGCATTTCGCACCAAGGTTATACTTTACACTTCCCCTTCAATATAATGTCACACTTACATCGCTACGTCGCATAAACACCTTTCACAACAACACATCAAAGACAATACATGCTTGATATCATTTACAATACCTTCAAATTACTCCCTTAAAGTCATTCATAAGTTGATAATTGCATCCATAAAGGGTATAGGGGTTTCGGGGGGTCAAAGAGATGCGAAAACAACCGAAATGAATTTCTGGGCTGACCTGCGAAGCCACCTGCGCCTGAAGGTGGATGACCTGCATCCATAGGTGACCCTTGGAAGTATCCAGGGGCACCTGCGAAGTCACCTGCGCCCGCAGGTGCTTCGTCTGCGAGGTTGGGTGCCCGTTTCGGCCAAAAAGGGTCTCTTTTGGGCTCTTTTATGCCATGAATGGTCCATGATCATAACTAAGATTCTCTTAACATATTTTAGATCATCTTATATGCCAAAGAACATCCATGGTTTCACAACGCACATAAACATCACCAAACCACATTTTTCTTTCAATACGTCACCAATTCCATGCCCAATTTCGTAACAACAATTTCAAACATTATGTACAAGGATAAAACAAGTTAACGCTATAATCACATCTAACATGTAAATATTGAACCCATCAAGTTCACTTCCTTCAAGATCAGAAGTCCATTTTCAAGTTTACAAGGCAAAAACCTTCACCGATTAAGCAAACATAAATTGTGTTACACATAGTGAACTTCTCACACTTCACCTATATAACCAACATGATATACACCATATTCTATGCATATAATATATTAACCATGAGAATAAATACTTACCAAAGCTTGCAAAGGATGATCTTGCTCAAAGGAATGGTTGTCTTAGGGTTAGTGTTGAGAGAATGTTGTGGAAATGTCTAGAAATGAGACATGGGGGTTTGTTTGATTAAAATCTGATTTTTTTCCACATTTTATAGTATCCTAATGGTACTTTTAACCCAAACACTTGGTCCAATGATAAGATATATTGACTTGGTCACAAGAATGGGTCATTTCCCTTCATTTGGGCCATGCCTTTTGCATCATTTTTGGGCCTCCATTGAGCCCAATGGCTCAAGACTTCTTTAGCCCACCAAAATTAAATGTATAATACCTCAAAACTACCATGTTTAATTAATTCAATGAATGTTACGGTAGTCAACTAGGTTCGGAAATGTACGGGGTGTTACAGTCTTTGGACATCAACGTTATGCTCTACTAGGAAAAACCTTCAAGACATCATAAATAAAAGAAACAAACAAAAATATTTTGCCCCAATTTCACTTAAAAAATAATTTTATAAGTTATTAGCAATTGTAGACTTCGAAAAATAGCTATCTGTGACAAGAAAATATTTATCCTAGGAGACGAATGAGAAATAATTGTCATCGACTAGAAAATATTTATCCTTGGAGACGAATGCGAAATAACTGTCTGCTACTGGGAGATGTTTATCCTAGGAGACGAATGCGAAATAATTGTCTGCTACTAGAAAATGTTTATCCTTGGAGACGAATGATAAAATAACTGTCTAAGACTAGGAAATGTTTATCCTAGGAGATGAATGAAAAAAAATTGTCTACTACTAGAAAATGTTTATCCTAGGAGACAAATGCAAAACCATTGTTTGCTACTAGGAAATGTTTATCCTAGGAGACGAATGAAAAAATAACTGTCCACTGCTAGAAAATGTTTTATCATATGATTCGTATAAAAAAATAACTATCTACCACTAGAAAATATTTATTATAAGAGACGAATGGAAAACCACTATCTGCTACTAGGAAATGCTTATATCCTTGGAGACGAATGAAAAAATAATTGTCTACTACTTGGAAATATTTATCCTAGGAGATGAATGATATAATTGTTTGCTACTGGGAAATATTAATCCTAGGAGACAAATGCAAAATAACTATCTTCTACTAGAAAAATGTGTATCCTAGGAGATGAATGCAAAACCACTATTTGCTACTAAGAAATGTTTATCCTATGAGACAAATGAAAAAAATAACTGTCTACTACTAGGAAATGTTTATCCTAGGAGACGAATGAAAAAATTACTGTCTACTACTAGAAAATGCTTATCCTAGGAGATAAATAAAAAAATAACTGTCTACTACTAGAAAATGTTTATCCTAGGAGACGAATGAAATTTTTTTATCTCCTACTAGGAAATGTTTATCCCAAAAGATGAATGCAAAACAAGTGTCTGCTATTAGGAAATGTTTATCCTAAGAGACGTCCTAGGAGACGAATGAAAAAATTACTATCTACTACTAGAAAATGCTTATCCTAGGAGATAAATGAAAAAATAACTGTTTACTACTAGAAAATGTTTATCCTAGGAGATGAATGAAATTTTTTTATCTCCTACTAGGAAATGTTTATTCTTGGAGACGAATGAAAAAATGACTGTCTACTACTAGAAAATATTTATCCTAGAAGACGAATGAAAAGTAACAAATATATGCATGAAATAGAGAAATAGTGAGAGGTTTTGCTGTAATCTTATATGCAGACTCGAATATCTGAAATCTCCTTCATAGCCACAAAATGGCCCCTATTTAGAAAAAGAAAGAAAGATTGTGAGTTTAAAACTGGTGGTCGGTTTGTGGATTGACTGTGACTTTAACAACTTCTGTTGTTGCCATGTTCGACTCGATTTCAAATTGGGTAGATTGTGCTTGTTGTAAAGACAACCGAATTGAAGAACCTCTAATTTACACTTTCAAACCCCATATTTGTTGTTGGCCTCATCCGACAAACACTGAACCTTGTATTCATTCTCAAACTTGTCACACAACAAATTATGGTGCATATTATTTCTTCTCGAATCAAGTCACATTTGATGTGCTGGCCAGACATTGCTTCGACAATTGAAAATGTCATACCCCAAATTCAAAGGGGCACAATTGACACCCAATGCCTTACTTGTCTGAGCAAACCAACAACCACCCAACCAAATAACATAACCTGCGATAAGTCGAGGCTGACGAGGCCCGAACGACACCAATCATTCATACTATAAAAGCAAGAGAATAATACCACTGACCGATAAGGTCTCTTTAAACCATAAATAATACGGAAGGCATCCCATCCAACAAATATATACACGAGGCCGATAAGGCCAAGAATACAACTGACAACAAGGCCACAATTGACTCACATATCCACAACAAACTTCTACAAGCCTCCAAAATGAAGAACCATTAATAACTACTCCAGACAAAGGCACGACATGCCCATCAACAATGCCAAAATAGAAGAGGACTCCAGACTCGACAACTCCTAAAAGAACGGAGCATACTAATCATCATCTCAACTCAACCACAAGCAATGAGGATCACTATATACCTGATAACTTGTAGGCATGAATGTAGTGTCCTAGGCAATGGAGACATCAGTATGAAATAATGTATCGAGTACGTAAGGTGAATAATAACTGAGAAGGTATCATGAAATAATGAATATACATATAGATAAGGGTCAAAGATAATATGAGCGTGTTTACCGACTCCAGAATTTATGGATAGCTGATCTGATAGCATAAAGTACTGTAAACAATAGAGTGGAGATTCAATGTTAACCAAAAATTACTTACCTTCTCATGGCTTAGACCTTAAACCATAACTAATTAATAGTTAACTTAACTATGCGAGATGATAGATATTATCAAGATCCGAACGTACTCGCAAAGGAGAGTCAGGAATTTTTCCAATACAATCTAATGGTCCCTGATGCAAATTCTACAATAATAATCAAACAATAGCCTAGTCAAGCCCCCATAAGCTCGACATAAATCAAGTAAATGAATACATCAAAGGTATCAAAATACTTAATGACTTGAGTTTCAAGAAGGTACGTAGGACCATTTTACAAGAGGTCAAATAACAAGTTTCTCCTAATATATACATCATATCGTCACACCAAGCACAATCAAATATTGAGAAGGACCAAAGTCTTGTATCAAGAAGGGCCAAAACCCTGTATCAAGTAGGGACAAAATCCAATAATTAAGAGAATCAAGAATTATATTAAAATTGACTTCCTCGTTCGTAAAAGTATCAAATTCGAATTTAAAGACTCAAGTGTAGAGAAACTCCAAGAACTATTCAAAAGAGTTCAAGTAATAAGTATCGTCCAATATGTGCATCATATCATCACACCAAGCATAATCAAATATTGAGAAGGACCGAATCCCTGTATCAAGAAGGGCCAAAACCATATATGAAGTAGGGACAAAATCCAATAATAAAGAGAATCAAGAATCAAATTAAAATTGGGTTCCTCGTTCGTAAAAGTATCAAATTCGAATTTAAAGACTCAAGTGTAGAGAAAGCTCCAAGAACTATTCAAAAGAGGTCAAGTAACAAGTATCGTCCAATATGTACATCATGCCGTTATACCAAGCATAATAAAATATCAAGGAGGACCAAAGTCCTGTATCAAGAAGGGTCAAAACCCTATATAAAGTAGGGCCAAAACCCAATAATCAAGAGAACTAAGAACCCTATTAAAAATGACTTTCTAGTTCATTCTTAAAATGGATAACTTTCATAATTAAGACGAACTACAAATCCATAGTCAAGATGGCAAAGATCCGAATCAAGTGGTATGCCAATAGTGACAAAGTAACTGCCATAAGAAGGAAAAAGTCCCAACAAGGATGCCAAGTGATCAAGCAATCCGTACAAGTGGGCGAGTTAAACAAGTGTCTTGCAAGACTTCAAGAATACCGACACGATGATATAAAGTAACGAGAAGGTAACCTAGGTACCAAGATAACATTTCAAACACTCCAGAAGGTAACAAGAGTACAAGTTCAAGTTTATACATAAACCTTAGTCTTTTAACACATAAACAGTCCAATCATAACTTGAACCCAAATAATTGTTTCAAGTTCCTCAACAACTTTCTTTAGCTCGTACATGAATATATATACACCTTGGATACAAAATCAAGTACTTATTTAACATCTAGTAGTTCAGAGTGTTGATATGAAATAACAACAACATCAAAGGTAAGTGTAATTTACATTAAATCCCAAAACAGTAATCTGGACAGCCGAACTGCCTCGTGTTGTAACTTAGTTTTGAATAAGTAAATGGTATAATTGGACATTATAGCCTTCATGAAAGTTGTAGGTATAGGTCTTGGGATTGCAAAGAGTATAGAATCACTGAATTATATATTTCGTACAAAAAGATATCATCAAATTACTAGCAATAGCACATAAGGGATTTCTAAATCGAAAAGCTGGACAAAACTTTTCCTCTCTTGCGTTCCTTATTTCGAGTTCATAACAGCAAAACCAGTATTTGTCATAAAATAAAAGTTGTAGATCTATGTTGCAGCTTTCCTGAACATATTTTCTTACTTAAAAAAAAGCTTTAAATAATGAGATATGATATGTCTACTAAACCCTGCGTAATTTTAAAACGTGTTTAAGTTACTTACATAGACCTTATCATATATATGAACCCCCAATTTCCTCGATGGTAGTGTTGATCGCATATGAACTATCCTTATGACTAGACTTTATCCATTTCTTTACTTTTCAATTAGGCACAACATTTATTCTACCCGAGTATGAGTTCCTTATTTTCCTTTTGACTCCTAGCGGGATAACACCAAACTAGAACTTCTATAAACAACTCTATGGTGGTACGCTCTACTTGAAGTCTATAACAGCTATGACCAACCTCAGTCCCTATATTTTGAGCAACTTCTACACCTCAAACAACTTTCTAACTAATTCCAAGTAACTATACGATAAGGATTTTAACTTAGACAAAGCTCTTTCCCCAAGGGCCACACATATTTAGACTTTAGATTTCACCGATAGAGTACTCACTTCAATGAACATATTATCGAAGACAATGCCACGTACCCCCATATATAGCGACACACATCCTGTAGCACACGATATATTTCCTCGTAGGCAACACCGGTCTCCACGACACCATAATCTCTTCTGTATAAATTATTTCAACCAATTTATAGTAGCTATTATGGGCATCATGATGAAAATAATGAATTGCATCACAGGCTGGCTCCAACCCACTAGACTTCGCCTTAATTGCTCTACTAGTTACCAACAACAGAGGACTATGCATGAAAATTCCAAGTGAAGTATTTACCAAGGATAACTAGATACATACTCCTTTTTTTGTAACATTTATCATATGTTACTAAAAGTTAAATATCACTTCTAAGAATACAAGGAGATAAAAATTAGAAATAGTTAAAAGTCAGTTGCCTGCTGGAGTATATGTTCTTTAATTGCAACTAGACATGGAATCTGTACCATACCGAATATGAGTTCTCAATAAGGTATTACTTTGATAACTTCAAACAAAACAACCCCCAATTTGACACATCTACGAGTAATTCATCGATAGCCTGCTAGAGTTGAATTTATCGAATTACAAGATCATACCAAAAGAGAAGGGAGAGACTTTACATACCTTACTTCTGAGACTTTATCTTAGAGAGATTCCTACCAAACAAGAATTTTTCATCCCTCCAATAACCCAAGGAACGATAATATGTTGAAGGTGAAACACCCAAAAATCTCTTTTTGCTATACTATAGGACCTCTCTAACGAAAAGAAAAACAATTATTGTTGCTTCTTATATAAATATAAGAACAAGAATATTATGTTTTAAGATCCAAAATACTCCTAGAGAACCCCATGTTCTTATCCAAATTGAGCTACTAACACAGCCACACGCCTCTTTTTGAGCAAAAGCAAGTGCAAAATTCTACTATTTTTCTTTAAAAAGATACACTTCTATGGGTGGTCCCACTAAAATCAATATATATCTCCTGATATTGCACCTCCCTTTTTGATCCAAAAAAATAACCATCTATATTATAAAATAACTTAAAAAGTGATCTCATTTCAATGTCATATAGTAATCTTTAAATAGCTTCCACTATTTGTCCACGTATCCAAATGACCTTTAAGTGGTCATGTACCTACACATATATATAATTACTCTCTTCTATAAATAATACTATATAGTGTTGCTCGTGCTATGCACGGACCCAACAATTTTAGTTTTAATATAATCCTGAATGTGTCTCGTGCATCTATATATAAAGAACAATAAATAGTTTAGAAATTAGAATCCATAATATCACATTCATCATTTTTTGAGCTGAGAGTCTATCGTAAACCTCTCTACCTGAGAAGGTAGGAGAAAAGTCTACACAAAGCCAGGTAGGTCGAGGGGTTCATCCTACCCTCTTCGATAAAAAAATACTCTATCTTGTTGTACAGGGCTTGCCTAGTGTGATTTACATCCCCTGCGTGGTTTGCAGGCTATTACATAGTGGGGGGTTTACCCAGTGCACACAAAGTGCTCACCACAGAGTGCTCACCCGAAGGGCAGAGGCTGTGGCAGAGGTTGTAGCGGCTGCGGGTTATCCTGGAATTCCAAATTATATTTTATGTAAATATAGATGTTGAGCCCCCTTTGGCTCTTTTATATGTTTACTTCTTTATGTTTTAAACCTCTTAATGAAAATTCTGGCTCTACCACTGAATCTGCATATACACTACCCTCCCGAGATCTTATGGGATTATAGTGGGTTTCTTGTTGTAGTAGTAATAACCAAAATATCACATACAAAAGCACAAATCCATGGTAAATCGTGATAAACATATACCCAGGTTTATGTAGAATTGAGTTATATATTTCATTTTGTTGTGATTTTCTTTTAATGCAAATTACAAAATTTAACCAAGCATATGACTTGGTTGCTCATTTCCTACCCATCATTCTAGCACATGATCAACCAAATGTATCATGTTACTATAAATATTTACATTATTTACGAACAACGGAAATCACATATATAGTCCAATTTAGAGCCATATAAGTTACTGCAAAAGTTGTGCATTGCTGGAAACATTCACAACATTATTGTAATACCCCGTACGTTTCCGACCTTACTTGACAACTTTGAGCCATGTTTACCTTAGTGTTAAGAGCAATAAGTACGTACTTGTAATGCTTTGATGGGGTATTGGATGGTATGCTAGTGTATGCAAGGAGTAGTCAAAATTCAGAGAAATAGCAAAACTTGCGCCACTCCTTGTTTTAGGGGGTGTGGCGCAAGCCTGCAGATTCAGAGAACAGGCCATTTTTGCACCACTGCTTGCTTTGCAGCAGTGGCGCAAGGCACAAAAATGTTGGCCCTTCCGTGCTCGTTTCGTAATGCATTGCAACGTCGATTCTTCCTTGGTTTCTTTTGGTTCCTTGGTGCTTATTTTCTTTTTGTTAAAGCTTCAAATACCTCAATACACTCCTAACTAATCAAGGCATGACATACAAGTATTTTATCAACTTATGTTCAATTAAGCTATGAGTGAATAAAATTTTTATTTTTGCGATTGAGGCTACGAACATGAATCTCGTAAGTGAATATTGTCGTGACATTATAGAGTTATTTAAACATGAGATATCTGATGGATTACACATTGAATTTGATGGGCTAAGTTAACATATGTTAATGGGCCCAATTTGAGGCCCAAAAGGAAGCCAAAATGCAAGGCCCCAAATGGAAAATGACCCATTCTTGTGTTGAACAAGGGGCCATGGCATTTAATGCCCAAAGAATTGGCTAAGGATGACTTGAGAGGTCTATATAAGACAAGGAAAAAACATATTTTTATTCACACAAACTCTCATGCCTTTTTAGATATTTCTCAAACATTTCTCTATTTTCCAAAACCTAAGGCAACCATTTTCTTTGGAAACTTTGGACAAGATCATCACTTGGAAAGCTTGGGTAAGTGTTTATTCTTATGATTTAATATATTATATGCATGAGAGATTGTGTAGATCATGATGGTTATGTTGGCAAGGTTAAATAGGGCACTTTTGCTTTTTGCTAAAAGATGTGCCATCTTTGTAATTTAAACTTGAAAGGAGACTTGAGGTTTTGATGAAAATGCAGGGTATGGATGAAATATCCACATGAATGGTGTGGTTATGTTCCTTAACTTGTTATTTTTCTATAAGTGTAAATTGTGTGATTGTTGTCGATATGTTGTTATGAAATGTATTGAGGTGACTTGATGGAGTAATTATGATGTTGTGTTGATGGAGAAGTGTAAAGTATGAACTTTGTGTGACATGCTTTGATTTATGATGTATTGGTAAATTTATGGAATGTTGTGGTAGTGTCAAGGGGAAAATGACATGTTAAGGCAATCATGTAACTCATTGTCGTCGTATGCACTTGTAAGGTAGATAGTTATTGACGTGAGCTCTGCTATGCACTTGTGTTGTAGAGTGAAACATATGGAAGGAGCTGGACTGTTGTGTTCATATATAGAATTGTATATTCATATTGGGAAGATAAGGTATGTAAGGTTACTCTTGTCGTATCCTTCTGCAGCATATACTGTCCACATTGACATTGTGCTTATTCCATTCCAAAATATTCTAAGGTATCTCATTTCAAGTTGTCATTTATTTTTGTCACATGCTCCTCATTCATTGATCATTTGTTATTCATGTGTTACATAATTGAGGATATGGTTCCAAAGTTCCAATAATGTCCCATCGCCAATGTATCAATCTCGTAGGAGTAAAGATATGAAGTAATGTATAATTGATTGGTTAATGTAACATCCCAGAGGTCAAAGTACCTAGCATGGGTTAATAACATCCCAGGGGCAATAGAAAAGCCTAGTATGGGTTAAAATAACATCCCAGGGGTCAATGTACCTAGCATGGGTTAATATAACATCCCAGGGGTCAAAGTACCTAGCATGGGTTAATCATATCCCAGAGGCGATAGAAAAGCCTAGCATGGGTTAATCACATCCCAGGGGTTAAAATACCTAGCATGGGTTAGTCTCAACCCAGGGGCGACTTAACAGCCTAGCATGGGTAGAACGATAAAGATGAATAGATGTAAAATCAAAAGAAGTAAAGTACGTAATGTACATGGTTCCTCATATGTATACCGGTGTTTTATTTGTACCGACTATTCTCTTATATTTGATTTCATGGAAGCACCTACATATCATGCAGTTTCATTTGAGCCTTACATACTCAGTACATTCATCGTACTGACGTCCCTTGGAGGACCTACCTTACATGCTACAGGTGCAGGTACTAGTAGACCTCCACAGTAAGCTGCGGGTCATCTATTGATCTTTGGTGAGTTCCAGTTGGTTCGGGGCTTTTTTAGTCACAGTTGTACATTGATTTTGATATTGTAAATGTTGTATAAAGTGGGGACTTATCCCGAATTTAGGATGGTTATGTATGTGCATCTGTTAGAGGCTTTTGTAGACGTTTGTGGGCATACAAATATAAGAGATGTATGTCCATTTTGACTTGATGGCCCTGACGGTCAAGTTACATATATGTACGTATCACATGTTCCATGATTTCCTCTATTATCATTTTATGTCCTTACGTGATGGTGAATATTGAGTAGCATTCGTATAAAGGTATATGAGTAAAGGTTGGTTCTCTCGGGCTTCAACGACTTCGGGTGCTAGTCCATCCCGTTGGAATTCGGGACGTGACAAAAGTGGTATCAGAGCAGGTCGTCCTAAGGGTGCCTACAAAGCCGTGTCTCAGTAGAGTCTTGCTTATGGATGTGTTGTGGACCACATTTATAAGTGGGAGGCTACGGGACATTTAAGAGTTGTTTCTTTTCTTCATTCCTAGATCGTGCAATAGAGCCAATGTTGTAAGTGGAATCATATCTGACCATTGGAATTGGTTTCTTGTGTTATAAAAAATGCCGATTGCAAGGAAGGTAGAGGTAAAAGTTAAAAGATAGACAGGATTGCTGGAGAGGGAACTAGTAGACCACCACCGGAACAAGCAAATCAAGGTGGTGCTGAACAGGAGTTTGCATCGCAGGCTTCTTCTACTTTACCCGCAGAACCGCCTATGAATGCCACTGACCAGGATCTAAGAAAGGCAGTGCGCATATGTTGACTCAGTTAGTTGCGGTACAAAGTCAAGGAAGAGCTGGTCCAACGACAATTGAGGATGATGCGGCTAGAATGGTGAGTCGCAGGACATAGAACTTTTTGAAATTAGACCCTCCTATATTAACGGGGTCAGAACCGAAAGCAGATTCACAGGATTTTATGGACCAAATTCAAAAGGCTTTAGAGGTTATGCACGTGACTGGTATTGAAACAGTTGAACTTGCGGAATATAGATTGAAAGGAGAGGCGAAATTGTGGTATGAAGATTGGAAGAAGTCTCGTGGTATCAGTGCAATTCCACCTAATTGGGATGAATTTAAAGCGGCATTTCTTGATCACTATATTCCCTATGAGATCAGGGAGGCACATGCAGATCAGTTTCTAAACCTTCGACAAGGGAATATGAGTGTTCGAGAATACAGTTTGCAGTTTAATTCTTTGGCTCGATATGCTCCGAATGTAGTAGCCACAATGACAGACTGGGTCCATCGATATGTGGACAGATTGGAGCCATATTTGGTAAGGGACTGCACTATTGCTGCTTTGAACAAAGATATGGATATAGCGAGAATTCAGGCTTTTGCACAGAAAATGGAGGACCAAAGATAGAGAAAAAGGTTACATGAATTTGATAGAGGACAGTCCAAAAGAGCTAGACCTATGGGACAGTCTATGGTGTCCCAAGGAGAATCTAGGCCTCGGATGTTTCCTAGACCACCTAGACCCTCATTCTCTTATTCCACAGCAGGCACTCAAGTTTATTTTCGAGGGTTTAGAGATAGTCAATCTGGGAAGAGTAGTGGAATTCATGGATCACAGGCAGCAGGATTTTCTCATCCTCCGTGTCAACATTGCTGGATGTATCATTTAGGTGAATGCCGATTGGGAACAAATGTTTATTTTTGGTGTGGTACGATGGGGTACATAATGAGAGAATGCCCGCAGAGGAGCACGGGGGGTAAAGAACGACCTATGGGATCCGCTGTTGCATCATCATCATCGGTTCCTTCCCTAGGCCGAGGTGTACAGCCTGTTGGTTGTGGTAGGGGTGCCAAAGGAGCAGCTAGTTCCAGTGGAACTCAGAATCGCACCAATGCTCTAGTGGACCGGCAGAATTCGAAGGCTTCTCTTGACGTAATCACTGGTACATTATCCATATTTTCGTATCATGTATATGCATTGATTGATTCGGGTTCTACATTGTCATATGTTACTCCATTGATTGCTGCAAAATTTGTAAGAACACCAAAACTATTAACTAAGTCAATTCAAGTAGCTACACCAGTTGGTGACTATATTGTTGCAAAAAGAGTATATCGTAATTGTGTGGTAACTCTGTGTGGTCATGATACATTGGCCGATCTCATTGAACTAGACATGGTGGATTTTGATGTGATAATGGGAATGGATTGGTTGGCTTATTGTTATGCCATGGTAGATTGCCAGGCCAAGAAGGTACATTTTTGTTTTGCACAAGAAAATGGTCTTGAATGGCAGGGTAATGTGGGGGCACCAAGAGGAAAATTTATTTCCTATCTGAAAGAAAGGAAAATGATTGCCAAGGGGTACATATGTCACTTGGTACGAGTTAAAGATACTGATGTGAAAGCACTAGCTCCTCAGTCGGTTCTAGTGGTTAATGAATTCCTCGATGTATTTCCTGATGATCTTCCAAGCTTACCCCCAGAACGGGAAGTAAAGGTTGGAATTGATGTGATACCAGGCACTCAGCCTATCTCTATTCCTCCGTATAGAATGGCTCCAGCAGAATTGTATGAAATTAAAGGAGCAATTGAAAGATTTGCTGGACAAGGGCTTTATCAGGCCTAGTAGTCTCTGTGGGGTGCACCGGTATTATTTGTACGGAAGAAAGATGGCACATTGAGAATGTGCATTGACTATAGGTAATTGAATAAGGTAACGATCAAGAAAAAATATCCCCTCCCTCCAATTGACAATTTTTTTGATCAGTTACAGGGTGCCAACTATTTTTCAAAGATTGACTTGAGGTCGGGTTACCATCAAGTCAGAGTTAGAGAAAATGATGTACCCAAGACAGCTTTCCGAACACGGTATGGCCATTATGAATTTTTAGTTATGTCATTTGGACTAACAAATGTACCAGTTGTGTTCATGGATTTGATGAATAGGGTGTTTAAGCCATTTCTAGACGTGTTCGTGACGGTATTTATAGATGACATCCTGGTTTATTCAAAATCACAAGAGGACCATGCTAATCACTTACGACCGGTGTTACAGATTCTCCGTGAACGTAAGTTGTATGCAAAGTTTTCTAAATGTGACTTTTGGTTAAAATACGTCGCATTCTTGGATCACGTTGTGTCAGATGAAGGGATACGGGTTGATACACAAAAGATTGAAGCGATGAAAAATTGGCCAAGGCCTACGACGTTTATGGAAATTCGTAATTTTCTAGGGTTGGCAGGCTATTATCGAAGGTTTGTTGAAGGGTTTTCTTCCATTGCTGCACCTTTAACAAAGCTTACACACAAAGCAGTCAAGTTTCAGTGGAATGATGCATGTGAGAAAAGTCTCCAAGAACTGAAAGAGAAATTGACTTCCACACCGGTATTGGTACTTCTGGAAGGCACAGAGGGATATGCGGTATATTGTGATGCATTCGGAGTTGGCTTAGGGTATGTGTTGATGTAGCACGGTAATGTAATCGCATATGCCTCATGACAGTTGCGGCCACACGAAAGAAACTATCCCACACATGATCTTGAGTTAGCAGCGTTGGTCTTTGCTTTAAAGATATGGCGTCATTATTTGTACGGAGTTTATGTTGATATCTGTACTGATCACAAAAGTTTGCAATATATCTTTTAGCAGAAGGAACTCAATTTGAGGCAACGAAGGTGGTTGGAGCTCTTAAAAGACTATGATATCGATATCTTATACCACCCAGGGAAGGCAAATGTGGTAGCTGATGCGTTAAGCCGTAAAGCAGTAGGAAGCACTAGATGCTAGTTGACAGAAAAGCAAGAGATAATCAAAGATCTACATCAACTAGCCAGCTTGGGAGTTCGCCTTCTTGAATCTCCAGATGAAGGGGTTATTGTGCAAAATGCAACAGAATCTTCCTTAATAGCTGAAGTGAAAGAGAAGCAGTTTGGGGATCCTATGTTATTGCAGCTAAAAGATAATGTACAACAGGGTCTGACAAAGGCATTTGATCTTATGCAAAAGGGAGTACTTCAATGCTAAGGAAGATTATGTGTACTAGATGTAGATGAGTTGAGGGGATGAATTATGACAGAGGCATATCATTCACGATTTCTATTCATCCGGGAGCTACCAAAATGTACCATGACTTGAAAGAAATATATTGGTGGGGAAACATGAAGAAGAACATTGCAGAATTTGTAGCTCAATGCCCGAATTGTCAACAAGTAAAGGTAGAGCATCAGAAACCGGGAGGTTACCTGCAATGTATCAATCTTCCAGTCAGGAAGTGGGATATTATTAATATGGACTTCATCATAGGTTTGCCTCGTACGCTGCAGAAATATGATTCCATATGGGTCATAGTTGACAGGCTTACCAAATCAGCGCATTACCTACCAGTCCGGACCACCTATACCGCTGAAGATTATGCAAGGTTGTATGTTAAAGAGATAGTGCGATTACATGGGATCCCAATCTCCATTATATCCGACAGGGGAGCTCAGTTTACTGTGCATTTTTGGAGATCTTTTAAGCAGAGTTTGGGTACACAGGTGAATCTAAGTATGGCTTTCCATCCTCAGACAGATGGACAAGCAGAACGTACTATCCAAACACTTGAAGATATGCTACGAGCTTGCAAGTTAGATTTTCAAGGTAGTTGGGATGACCATTTGCCTCTCATTGAATTTGCCTACAACAATAGCTATCATTCAAGTATTAAAATGGCACCTTATGAGCTTTGTATGGAAGGAAATGTAGGTCACCAATCGGATGGTTTGAAGTGGGTGAAACTGCTTTACTTCGGTGAGATCTTGTTCACCAAGCTATGGAGAAAGTTAAAGTGATCCAACAACGGCTACAAATGGCCCAAAATTTACATAAGTCATATGCTGATATTAGAAGAAGAGGGCTCGAGTTTGCCATAGACGATTGGGTATTCTTGAAGGTGCCGCCAATGAAAGGAGTGATGAGATTTGGAAAGAAAGGGAAATTGAGTCCATGTTATATAGGCCCATATGAAATTATCAAGAGATTTGGGCAGGTTGCATATGAATTGAAATTACCCCAAGAACTCTCCTCAGTCCATCCAGTATTCCATGTTTCGATGCTTAGAAAATACATAGGAGATCCATCTTGTATTGCTCCCATTGACGATGTTCAAGTTACAGAGGATCTCACTTATGAAGAGATACCTATTGCTATTCTGGATTGACAAGAGAAGAGGTTAAGAAATAAAGACGTAGCGTCTGTAAAAGTCCTTTGGAGGAATCAACAAGTGGAGGAGATCACATGGGAAGCTGAAGAAATGATGAAGTACAAATACCCTCATCTATTCCAAATAGAAGAAAAAGCTCACAGTACGGAGGTGGAGCAATAAGAAGTAAGTATCTATGGGCATTAAGTGTATGTGTATATATATGCTAATATAGAGATGCATTTGTTATAGTTGAAAAGATGTTGTTAACATTCGAGGACGAATGTTTCTAAGGGGGAAGAATGTAACACCCCATACTTTTTCGACCTTACTTGACAATTTTGAGCCATGTTTACCTTAGTGTTGAGAGCAATAAGTACGTATCTTGTATTGCTTTGATGGGGTACTGGATGGTATGCTAGTGTTTGCAAGGAGTAGTCAAAATTCAGATAAATAGCAAAACTTGCACCACTCCTTGTTTCAGGGGGTGTGGCACAAGCCTGCAGATTCAGAGAACAGGCCATTTTCGCGCCACTGCTTGCTTTGCAGCAGTGGCGCAAGACACAAAAATGTTGGCCTTTCCGTGCTCGTTTCGCAACGTATTGCAACGTCGATTCTTCCTTGGTTTCTTTTGGTTCCTTGGTGATTATTTTCTCCTTGTTAAAGCTTCAAATACCTCAATACACTCCTACCTAATCAAGGCATGACACACAAGTATTTTATCAACTTAAGTTTAATTAAGCTGTGAGTGAATATAATTTCTATTTTTGTGATTGAGGCTACGAACATGAATCTCGTAAGTGAATATTGTTGTGACATTATGGAGTTATTTAAACATGAGATATATTATGGATTACACATTGAATTTGATGGTCTAAGTTAACATGTGTTAATGGGCCCAATTTGAGGCCCAAAAGGAAGCCAAAATGCAAGGCCCAATAGGGAAAATGACCCATTTTTGTGTTGACCAAGGGACCATGGCATTTAATGCCCAATGAATTGGCTAAGGATGACTTGAGAGGTCTATATAAGACAAGGAAAAAACAGATTTTTATTCACACAAACTCTCATGCCTTTTTAGATATTTCTCAAACATTTCTCTATTTTCCAAACCCTAAGGCAACCATTTTCTTTGGACAGTTTGGATAAGATCATCACTTGGAAAGCTTGGGTAAGTGTTTATTCTTGTGATTTAATAGATTATATGCATGAGAGATTGTGTAGATCATGATGGTTATGTTGGCAAGGTTAAATAGGGCACTTTTGCTTTTTGCTAAAAGATGTGCCATCTTTGTGATATAAACTTGAAAGGAGACTTGAGGTTTTGATGAAAGTGCAGGGTATGGATGAAATATCCGCATGAATGGTGTGGTTATGTTCATTAACTTGTTATTTTTCTATAAGTGTAAATTGTGGGATTGTTGTCGATATGTTGTTATGAAGTGTATTGAGGTGACTTGATGGAGTAATTGTGATGTTGTATTGATGGAGAAGTGTAAAGTATGAACTTGGTGTGATATGCTTTGATTTATGATGTATTGGTCAATGTATGGAATATTGTGGTAGTGTCAAAGGGGAAATGACATGTTAAGGCAATCATGTAACTCATTGTCGTCGTATGCACTTGTAAGGTAGATTGTTATTAACGTGAGCTCCACTATACACTTGTGTTGTAGAGTAAAACATATGGAAGGAGCTAGACTATGGTGTTCACATATAGGATTGTATATTCACAATGGGAAGATAAGGTATGTAAGGTTACTCTTGTCGTATCCTTCTGCAGCATATATTGTCCACATTGACATTGTGCTTATTCCATTCCAAAATGTTCTAAGGTATCTCATTTCAAGTTATCATTTATTTTTGTCACATGCTCCTTATTCATTGATCATTTGTTATTCATGTGTTACATAATTGAGGATATGGTTCCAAAGTTCAAATAATGTACCATCGTAAATGTATCAATCCCGTAGGAGTAAAGATATGAAGTAATGTATAATTGATTGGTTAATGTAACATCCCAGGGGTCAAAGTACCTAGCATGGGTTAATCACATCCCAGGGGCGATAGAAAAGCCTAGTATGGGTTAAAATGACATCCCAGAGGTCAAAGTACCTAGCATGGGTTAATATAACATCCCAGGGGTCAAAGTACCTAGCATGGGTTAATCACATCCCAGGGGCGATAGAAAAGCCTAGCATGGGTTAATCACATCCCAGGTGTTAAAATACCTAGCATGGGTTAATCTCAACCCAGGGGCGACTTAACAGCCTAGCATGGGTAGAACGATAAAGAAGAATAGATGTAAAAGCAAAAGAAGTAAAGTACGTAATGTACATGGTTCCTCATATGTAGACCGGTGTTTTATTTGTACCGACTATTCTCTTATATTTGATTTCATGGAAGCACCTACATATCATGCAGTTTCATTTGAGCCTTACATACTCAGTATATTAATCGTACTGACGTCCCTTGGGGGACCAACCATACATGCTGCAGGTGCAGGTACTAGTAGACCTCCACAGTAAGCTGCGGGTCATCTATTGATCTTTGGTGAGTTCCAGTTGGTTCGGGGCTTTTTGAGTCACAGTTGTACATTGATTTTGATTTTGTAAATATTGTATAGAGCGGGGACTTGTCCCGAATTTAGGATGGTTATGTATGTGCATTTGTTAGAGGCTTTTGTAGACGTTTGTGGGTATATGAATGTAAGAGATGTATGTCCATTTTGACTTGATGGCCCTGACGGTCAAGTTTCACATATGTACGTATCACATGTTCCATGATTTACACTATTAGCATTTTATGTCCTTACGTGATGGTGATGTATATTGAGTAGCATGCGTATGAAGGTATATGAGTAAAGATTGGTTCTCTCGGGCTTCAACAGCTTCGGGTGCCAGTCCGCCCCGTTGGAATTCGTGGCGTGACAAAAGTGGTATCAGAGCAGGTCGTCCTAAGGGTGTCTACAAAGCCATGTCTGAGTAGAGTCTTGCTTATACATGTGTAGTGCACCACATTTATAAGTGGGAGGCTACGGGACATTTAGAATTTATTTCTTTTCTTCATTCCTAGATCGTGCAATAGAGCCAAGGTTGTAAGTGGAATTGTATCTGACCATTGGAATTGGTTTTCGTGTGTTATAGAAAATGCCGATTGCAAGAAAAGGTAGAGGTAAAAGTAAAAAGATAGACAGGATTGCTGGAAAGGGAACTAGTAGAATTCCACCGGAACAAGCTAATCAAGGTGGTGCTGAACTGGAGTTTGCATCGCAGGCTTCTTTTACTTTACCCGCAGAACCGCCTATGAATGCCACTGACCAGGATCTAAGAAATTCAGTGCATATGTTGACTCAGTTAGTTGCGGAACAAAGTCAAGGAAGAGCTGGTCCAACAACAAATCAGGATGATGCGGCTAGAATGGTGAGTCGTAGGACACAAGACTTTTTGAAATTAGACCCTCCTATATTTACGGGGTCAGATTCGAAATCAGATCCACAGGATTTTGTGGACCAAATTCAAAGGGCTTTAAAGGTTATGCACGTGACTGGTATTGAAATAGTTGAACTTGTGGCATATAGATTGAAAGGAGAGGCAATATTGTGGTATGAAGATTGGAAGAAGTCTCGTGGTATCAGTGCATTTCCACCTAATTAGGAAGAATTTAAAGCGGCATTTCTTGATCACTATCTTTCCTATGAGATCAGGGAGGCGCATGCAGATCAGTTTCTAAACATTCGACAAGGGAATATGAGTGTTCGAGAATACAGTTTGCAGTTTAATTCTTTGGCTCGATATGCTCCGAATGTAGTAGACACTATGACAGACAGGGTCCATCTATATGTGGACAGATTGGAGCCATATTTGGTAAGGGACTGCACTATTGCTTCTTTGAACAAAGATATGGATATAGCAAGAATTCAGGCTTTCACACAGAAAATGGAGGACCAAAGACAGAGAAAAAGGGTACATAAATCTGACAGAGGGCAGTCCAAAAGAGCTAGACCTATGGGACAATCTATGGTGTCCCAAGGAGAATCTAGGCCTCGGATGTTTCCTAAACCACCTAGACCCTCATTCTCTTATTCTACAACAGGCACTCATGTTCAATTTTGAGAGTTTAGAGGTATTCAATCTCGACGGAGTAGTGGAATTCATGGATCACAGGAAGCAGGATTTTCTCATCCTTCTTGTAAGCGTTGCGGGAGGTATCATTTAGGTGAATGCCGGTTGGGAACAAATGTTTATTTTTGGTGTGGTACGATGGGGCACATAATGAGAGAATGCCCACAGAGGAGCACGGGGGGTATAACACGACCTATGGGATCCGCTATTGCATTCATCATCGGTTCCTTCCCTAGGCCGAGGTGTACAGTCTGTTAGTCATGGTAGGGGTGCCAGAGGAGCAGCTAGTTCTAGTGGAACTCATAATCTCACCTATGCTCTAGTGGACTGGCAGAATTCGGAGGCTTCTCTTGACGTAATCACAGGTACATTATCCATATTTTCGTATCATGTATATGCATTGATTGATCCGAGTTCTAAATTATCATATGTTACTCCATTGATTGCTGTAAAATTTACAAGAACACCAAAACTGTTAACTAAGTCAATTGAAGTAGCTACACCAGTTGGTAACTATATTGTTGCAAAATGAGTATATCGTAATTGTGTGGTAACTGTGTGTGGTCATGATGACGATCTCATTGAACTAGACATGGTGGATTTTGATGTGATAATGGGAGTGGATTGGTTGGCTTCTTGTTATGCCACGGTAGATTGCCGAGCCAAGAAGGTACATTTTTGTTTTCCATAAGAAAATGGTCTTGAATGGTAGGGTAATGTGGGGGCACCAAGAGGAAAATTTATTTCCTATCTGAAAGCAAGGAAAATGATTGCCAAGGGGTACATATGTCACTTGGTACGAGTGAAAGATACTGAAGTGGAACCACTAGCTCCTCAGTCGGTTCCAGTGGCTAATGAATTCCTCGATGTATTTCCTGATGATCTTCCAGGCTTACCCCCAGAATGGGAAATAGAGTTTGGTATTGATGTGATCCCAGACACTCAGCCTATCTCTATTCCTCCGTATAGAATGGCTCCAGCAGAATTGCGTGAATTGAAGGAGAAATTGAAAGATTTGCTAGACAAGGGCTTTATCAGGCCTAGTATGTCTCCGTGGGGTGCACCAGTATTATTTGTACAGAAGAAAGATGGCACATTGAGAATGTGCATTGACTATAGGCAATTGAATAAGGTAACGATCAAGAACAAATATCCCCTCCCTCGAATTGATGATTTGTTTGATCAGTTACAGGGCGCCAAGTGTTTTTCAAAGATTGACTTGAGGTCGGGTTACCATCAAGTCAGAGTTAGAGAAAATGATGTACCCAAGACAGCTTTCTGAACATGGTATGGCCATTATGAATTTTTAGTTACGTCATTTGGACTATCAAATGCACCAACTATGTTCATGGATTTGATGAATAGGGTGTTTAAGGCATTTCTAGATGTGTTCATGACGGTATTTATAGATGACATCCTGGTTTATTCAAAATGACAAGAGGACCATGCTAATCACTTGCGACAGGTGTAAAAGATTCTCCGTGAACGTAAGTTTTATGCAAAGTTTTCTAAATGTGACTTTTGGTTAAAATTCGTCGCATTCTTTGGTCATATTGTGTCAGATGAAGGGATACGGGTTGATACATAAAAGATTGAAGCGGTGAAAAATTGGCCAAGGCCTACGACGTCTACGGAAATTCGTAGTTTTCTAGGGTTGGTAGGCTATTATCGAAGGTTTGTTGAAGGGTTTTCTTCCATTGCTGCACCTTTAACAAAGTTTACACTGTGGCAGTCAAGTTTCAGTGGAATGATGCATGTGAGAAATGTTTCCAAGAACTGAAAGAGAAATTGCCTTCCACACCAGTATTGGTACTTTCGGAAGGCACAGAGGGATTTGCAGTATATTATGATGCATTCGGAGTTGGCTTAGGGTGTGTGTTGATGCAGCATGGTAATGTAATCGCATATGCCTCACGACAGTTGCAGCCACACGAAAGAAACTATCTCACACATGATCTTGAGTTAGCAATGGTGGTGTTTGCTTTAAAGATATGACATCATTATTTGTACGGAGTTTATGTTGATATCTATACTGATCACAAAAGTTTGCAATATATCTTTTAGCAGAAGGAACTCAATTTGAGGCAACGAAGGTGGTTGGAGCTCTTAAAAGACTATGATATCGATATCTTATACCACCCAGGGAAGGCAAATGTGGTAGCTGATGCGTTAAGCCGCAAAGCAGTAGGAAACACTAGTGGCCAGTTGACGGAAAAGTAAGAGATAATCAAATTTCTACATCAACTAGACAGCTTGGGAGTTCGCCTTCTTGAATCTCCAGATGAAGGGTTATTGTGCAAAATGCACCAGAATCCTCCTTAATAGCTGAGGTGAAAGAGAAGCAGTTTGCAGATCCTATGTTATTGCAGCTAAAAGAGAATGTACAACAGGGTCTGACAAAGGCATTTGATCTTATACAAGAGGGAGTACTTCAATGCCAAGGAAGATTATGTGTACCAGATGTAGATGAGTTGAGGGGACGAATAATGACAAAGGCGCATCATTCACGATATTCTATTCATCCGGGAGCAACCAAAATGTACCATGACTTGAAAGAAATATATTGGTGGGGAAACATGAAGAAGAACATTACAGAATTTGTAGCTCAATGCCCGAATTGTCAACAAGTAAAGGTAGAGCATCAAAAATAGGGAGGTTACCTGCAATGTATCAATCTTCCAGTCTGGAAGTGGGATATGATTAATATGGACTTCATCACAGGTTTGCCTTGTACGCTGCGGAAATTTGATTCCATATGGGTCATAGTTGACAGGCTTACCAAATCAGCGCATTTCCTACCAGCCCAGACCACCTATACCGCTAAATATTATGCAAGGCTGTATGGTAAAGAGATAGTGCGATTACGTGGGATCCCAATCTCCATTATATCCGGCAGGGGATCTTGGTTTACTGTGCTTTTTTGGAGATCTTTTCTGCCGAGTTTGGGTACGCAGGTGAATCTAAGTACGGCTTTCCATCCTCAGACAGATGGACAAGCAGAACGTACTATCCAAACACTTGAAGATATGCTACGAGCTTGCACGTTAGATTTTCAAGGCAGTTAGGATGAGCATTTGCCTCTCATTGAATTTGCCTACAACAATAGCTATCATTCAAGTATTAAAATGGCACCTTATGAAGCTTTGTATGGAAGGAAATATAGGTCACCAATCGGATGGTTTGAAGCGGGTGAAACTTCTTTACTTGGGCCAGATCTTGTTCACCAAGCTATGGAAAAAGTTAAAGTGATCCGACAACGGCTACAAATGACCCAAAGTCGGCATAAGTCATATGCTGATATTAGAAGAAGAGGGCTCGAGTTTGCCATAGGCGATTGGGTTTTCTCGAAGGTGTCGCCAATGAAAGGGGTTTTGAGATTTGGAAAAAAAGGGAAATTGAGTCCATGTTATATAGGCCCATATGAAATTATCAAGAGATTTGGGCAGGTTGCATATGAATTGAAATTACCCCATGAACTCTCCTCAGTCCATCCAGTATTCCATGTTTCGATGCTTAGAAAATGCATAGGAGATCCATCTTGTATTGCTCCCATTGACGATGTTCAAGTTACAGAGGATCTCACTTATGAAGAGATACCTATTGCTATTCTGGATTGACAAGAGAAGAGGTTAAGAAATAAAGACATAGCATCTGTAAAAGTCCTTTGGAGGAATCAACAAGTGGAGGAGATCACATGGGAAGCTGAAGAAATGATGAAGTACAAATACCCTCATCTATTCCAAATAGAAGAAAAAGCTCACAGTATGGAGGTGGAGCAATAAGAAGTAAGTATCTATGGGCATTAAGTGTATGTGTATATATATGCTAATATAGAGATGCATTTGTTATAGTTGAAAAGATGTTGTTAACATTCGAGGACGAATGTTTCTAAGGGGGGAAGAATGTAACACCCCGTACATTTTCGACCTTACTTGACAACTTTGAGCCATGTTTACCTTAGTGTTGAGAGCAATAAGTACGTATCTTGTATTGCTTTGATGGGGTACTAGATGGTATGCTAGTGTTTGCAAGGAGTAGTCAAAATTCAGATAAGTAGCAAAACTTGCGCCACTCCTTGTTTCAGGGGGTGTGGCGCAAGCTTGCAGATTCAGAGAACAGGCCATTTTCGCGCCACTGCTTGCTTTGCAGCAGTGGCGTAAGGCATAAAAATGTTGGCCCTTCCGTGCTCGTTTCGCAATGCATTGCAACGTCGATTCTTCCTTGGTTTCTTTTGGTTCCTTGGTGCTTATTTTCTCCTAGTTAAAGCTTTAAATACCTGAATACACTCCTACCTAATCAAGGCATGACACACAAGTATTTTATCAACTTATGTTCAATTAAGCTGTGAGTGAATAGTATTTCTATTTTTGCGATTGAGGCTCGAACATGAATCTCGTAAGTGAATATTATCGTGACATTATGGAGTTATTTAAATATGAGATATATGATGGATTACACATTGAATTTGATGGGCTAAGTTAACATGTGTTAATGGGCCCAAAAGGAAGCCAAAATGCAAGGCCCAAAAGGGAAAATGACCCATTTTTGTATTGACCAAGGGACCATGGCATTTAATGCCCAAAGAATTGGCTAAGGATGACTTGAGAGGTCTACATAAGACAAGGAAAAAACAGATTTTTATTCACACAAACTCTCATGCCTTTTTAGATATTTCTCAAACATTTCTCTATTTTCCAAACCCTAAGGCAACCATTTTCTTTGGACACTTTGGACAAGATCATCACTTGGAAAGCTTGGGTAAGTGTTTATTCTTTTGATTTAATATATTATATACATGAGAGATTGTGTAGATCATGATGGTTATGTTGACAAGGTTAAATAGGGCACTTTTGCTTTTTGCTAAAAGATGTGCCATCTTTGTGATTTAAACTTGAAAGGAGACTTGAGGTTTTGATGAAAGTGAAGGGTATGGATGAAATATCCATATGAATGGTTTGGTTATGTTGCTTAACTTGTTATTTTTCTATAAGTGTAAATTGTGAGATTGTTGTCGATATGTTGTTATGAAGTGTATTGAGGTGACTTGATGGAGTAATTGTGATGTTGTATTGATGGAGAAGTGTAAAGTATGAACTTGGTGTGACATGCTTTGATTTATGATGAATTGGTCAATGTATGGAATGTTGTGGTAGTGTCAAGGGGGAAATGATATGTTAAGGCAATCATGTAACTCATTGTCGTCGCATGCACTTGTAAGGTAGATAGTTATTAACGTGAGCTCCGCTATGCACTTGTGTTGTAGAGTGAAACATAAGGAAGGAGCTGGACTGTTGTGTTCACATATAGGATTGTATATTCATATTGGGAAGATAATGTAATATCCCCTACATTTACGACCTTACTTGACGAGTTTGAGACATGTTTACCTTAGTATTAAGTACAAAAAGTATGTATCTTGGATGGTATTGGAGGGTAGGCTAGTACTTGCAAAAGTTGAAAAAATTTCAGAGGGGTAGCCAGACTTGCGCCACTACCTGTTTCAGGGTGTGTGGCGCAATCCACCTGATTCATAGGGGCAACAATTTTCGCGACACTGCCCGTATTGCAGCAGTGGCGCAAGGCACAAGTGTTTAGGCCTTTCCGAGCTCGTTTTGCGACGTAATGCAATATCGATTCTTCCATGGTTTCTTTTGGTTCTTTGGTGTTTATTTAATCCTTATTAAGGCTCCAAGTACCTTAATACACTCCTACATGATCAAACCATGAAACACAAGAATTTACCAAAAATGTTCAATTAAGCCATGGACGGCTAGAATGTCTAGTTTTGCGATTGAGGCTACGAAAGGGAATCTCGTAAGTGAATATTGTCGTGAAATTATGGAATTATTTAAACATGAGATATATGGTGGATTATACATTTATTTTAGTGGGCTAAGCTAATATGTGTTATTGGGCCCAAATTGAGGCCCAAAACAAGGCCAAAATGAAAAGCCCAAAGGAAAATGACCCATTCTTATATTAATTAAGGGACCATGACATTTAATGACAAAGAAGTGGATAAGGATTGACTTGAGGGTCTATATAAGGGAACAAAAATCAGATTTTAGTCATTACAAAGTCTCATAACTTTTTGGATATTTTCACAAACATTTCTCTCATTTCCAAACCCTAAGGCAACTATCCCTTTGGACACTTTGGACAAGACCATCACTTTGAAAGCTTGGGTAAGTATTTATTCTTGTGATTTAGCATATTATATGCATGAAGTATTGTGTAGATCATGATTGTTGTGTTGGAAAGGTTGAATAGGACACTTTTGCCCTTTGGTAAAAGATGTGTCATTTTGTGAATTAAACTTGAAAGGTGACTTGTGGTTTTGATGAAAGAGCATGGTATGGATGAAATATCAACATGTATGGTATGATTATGTTACTAAACTTGTTATTTTCTATAAGTGTAAATTATGGGATTTTGGCCGATATGTGCTATGAGGTGTATTAAGGTGACTTGATGGATTATTTGTGATATGGTGTGAATGAGAAAGTGTAAAGAAGAAGCTTTGTTGCGAAATGCTATTGGTTATGATGTTTGGTCAATGTATGGCATATTGTGGTATTTTTGGTATGGTCATGCCGAAATTTTATTGTAAAGGGGGAAATGACGTTATAGGCAATTATGTAACTTTTGTCGTCTTTTGCACTTGTAAGGTGGTTAGATGTTGACGTAAACTCCGTTATGTACTTGTGTTGTAGAGTAAGGGGCTGAATCATTATATTCATTAGGATTGTGGATTCTTATTGAGAGGCTAAGGTATGTAAGGTTATTCTTGTCCGTATCTTTCTGCAGCACATATTGCTCCCTTTGCCATTATACTTGTACCTATGTCGAAATGTTCCAACGTATCTCTGTCAGGTTGGTTACCAATATATATTTATTCATGTGTCTCTTGTACATTGAACATTATCCCAAAGTTCCAATAATGCGATAACCAACAATGTTTCAGTTTCATATCATAACTAAAGAATGAAAGTAATGCATATATGGTTGAGTATGGGTGGTAGCTCAAAGGGGCGAAAGCCTAGCTAGAGACGATCTCGATGTATCACGGGTGGTAGCTCAAAGGGGCGAAAGCCTAGCTAGAGACAATCTCGATTGATTATTGGACACAGGGGGTAGCCCAAAGGGGTGGAAACCTAGCTAGGGCCGAACCTGCTTTATTGATTTATGGGTGGTAGCTCAAAGGGGCATAAGCCTAGCTAGAGACGATCCCAGTATTGTTATTTACCACTGATCAGTTGGTCCCGAGCATGACGTGATTATTGTTGATATTGAGATGAATGATAAAGGAAATAAAGAATGTAAAGTACATGGTTCCACACGTATGGAAATGTTGGTTTATCGATATTGTCTATTCTCTTATTTTTGATTTACATTGACGTTCTCACATATTGATACAATTTCTTTTGGCCTTACATAAGCAGTACATTCTTCGTACTGACCCCCTCAGGGGAAACTTACCTTACTTGCTGCAGGCACAGGTACTAGTAGACCTCCACTGTAGGTTGCGGATCATTTGCAGACATTGGTGAGCTCCAGTTGGTTCGGGGCTTTTCGAGTCTTCTATGTACATTTGTTTTGGTCTTGTGTATATGTATAGAGCGGGGTGTGTCCCGACTCTAGGTTGGTTTTGGTTATGCATCTATAGAGGCTTTGTAGATGTTGTGGGTCAGATGAAAGGAATGTAATGAACTTATGTTTTGTCTTGATGGCCCTAACGACCAAGTTTCATAATTCTCATATATTTGTCATAACTTCCGCTTTTGGCATTTTATATTTATTTGTGGTGGTGATGGCTATTGAGTGGTATGCGTATGGGTGTTTATGGATAAAGGTTGGTTCTCTCGGGCCTTATCGTCTCTGGGTGCCATATCCGTCCCATTGGAATTCGGGGCGTGACAAACGTGGTATCAAAGTGGGTCGTCCTAAGGGTGTCTACAAAGTCGTGTCTGAGTAGAGTCTTACTTATCGATGTGTTATGCACCACATTTATAAGTAGGAGGCTATGGGACATTTAGGAGTTATTTTTTTTTCTTCATTTCTAGATCGTGCAATAGAGCTACTGTTGTAAGTGGAATCGTACCTAACCATTGGAATTGGTTTTCTTATGTTATAGAAAATGCCGATTGCACGAAAGGGGAAAGGTAAAAGTAAAAGGATAGACAGGCTTGCTGGAGAGGGAACTAGTAGACCACCACCGGAACAGGTTAATCAAAGTGGTGTTGAACAGGAGTTTGCATCGCGGGCTTCTCCTACTTTATCCGCAGACCCACCTATGAATGCTACTGACCAGGATTTGAGAAATGCAGTGTATATGTTGACGCAGATAGTTACTGCACAAACACAGGGATGAGCTGGTCCAACGACAAATGAGGATGATGTGGCTAGAATAGCGAGCCGCAGAACGCAGGATATTCTGAAACTAGATCCTCCTATATTCACGGGGTCAGACCCACAGGCAGATCCACAGGACTTCATGGACCAAGTCCAAAGGGCCCTAGATGTTATGCATGTGACTGGTGTAGAAACGGTAGAACTTGCGGCCTATAGGTTGAAAGGTGAAGCGATATTGTGGTATGAGGACTGGAAACGGTCGACGGGTATTGATGCACTTCCAGCTGGTTGGGAAGAATTTAGAACGGCCTTTCTTGATCACTATCTTCCTTATGAGATCAGGAAAGTACGTGCAGATCAGTTTCTAAACTTTCGACAAGGGAATATGAGTGTTTGAGAATACAGTCTGTAGTTTAATTCTTTGGCTCGATATGCTCCAAATGTAGTGGCTACAATGACCGACAGAATCCATCGATATGTGGACAAATTGGAGCCGTATTTGGTAAGGGACTGTACCATTGCTGCTTTGAACAGAGACATGGATATTGCTAGGATCCAAGCCTTTGCACAAAAGATGGAGGATCAGAGGCAACGGAGGAGAACACAGGAATCTAAAAGAGGGCCATCAAAGCGGGCTAGACCTATGGGGCAGTCTATGGTGTCCCAAGGAGAATTTAGACCTCAGATTTTTCCTAGACCGCATAGACCATTATTTTCTCATTCCATATCAGGTGCTTCCTCCCAGTTTCGAGGGTCTAGAGGCGGTTATGTTGGGCAAAGCAGTGGGGTTCAAGGCTCGCAAACATCAGGGTTTTTCCATCAGCCATGTCAGCACTGTGGAAAGTTTCACCCAGGGGAATACCGACGTGGGGTGAATACTTGTTTCTGGTGTGGTATGCCAGGGCACATGATAAGAAAATGCCCATGAAGAGGCTTGAGTGGTGTGGCACGGCCTATGGGGTCAATCGTTGCATCTTCATCATCGGTTCCTTTCGTAGGCGGAGGTGTGCAGCCTGTCGGTCGTGGTTGAGGTGCTGCAGGAGCAGCTAGTTCCAGTGGAGTACAGAATCGCACTTATGCTCTAGTGGGCCGACAGAATTTAGAGGCATCTCCTGACGTAGTCACAAGTATATTGTCTATATTTTCACATGGTGTATATGCATTGATAGATCCGAGCTCTACTTTATCATATATTACTCCGTTGATTGCTGCAAAATTTGAAAGAACACCGAAATTCTTAGATAAGTCCATTGAAATGTCGACGCCGGTTGGTGAATCTATTGTTGCAAAAAGAGTATATCGTAATTGTGTGGTAACTGTGTGTGGTCATGATACACTAGCGGACCTTATTGAACTTGACATGGTGGATTTTGATGTTATAATGGGGATGGATTGGTTGGCTTCTTGTTATGCTACAGTGGATTGCCGAGCCAAGGAGGTACATTTTCATTTTCCACAAAAGAATATTCTTGAGTGGAAGGTAATGTGGGGGCGCCGAAAGGCAAATTTATTTCCTATCTTAAAGCTAGGAAAATGATAGCTAAAGGGTATATATGCCATTTGGTAAGAGTGCAAGATCTCGACGTGGAACCACTAACTCCTCAGTCAGTGTCGGTGGTCAATGAATTTCTCGACGTATTTTCTGATGACCTACCAGGCTTACCCCCAGAATGGGAAGTAAAATTTGGCATTGATGTGATTTCAGGCACTCAGCCTATTTCTATTCCTCCATATAGAATGGCTCCAGCAGAATTGCGTGAATTGAAGGAGAAGTTGAAAGATTTGCTGGACAAAGGCTTCATCAGGCCCAGTATGTCCCCGTAGGGTGCACCGGTATTATTTGTAAGGAAGAAAGATGGCACATTGAGAATGTGCATTGACTATCGCCAATTGAATAAGGTAACGATCAAGAACAAATATCCCCTCCCTCGAATTGATGTTTTGTTTGATCAGTTACAGGGTGCCAAATGTTTTTCAAAGATTGACTTGAGGTCGGGTTACCATCAAGTCAGAGTTAGAGAAGAAGATGTACCCAAGACAGCTTTTCGAACACGGTATGGCCACTATGAATTTTTAGTTATGTCATTTGGACTAACAAGTACACCGACTGTTTTCATGGATTTGATGAATAGGGTGTTTAAGCCATTTCTAGACGTGTTCGTGATGGTATTTATAGATGATATCCTGGTTTATTCGAGATCACAGGAAGACCATGCTAATCACTTACGACAGGTGTTACGAATTCTCCGGGATCGTAAGTTATATGCGAAGTTTTCTAAATGTGAATTTTGGCTAAAATCCATAGCATTCTTGGGTCACATTGTGTCAGATGAAGGAATTTGGGTCGATACTCAAAAGATTGAAGCAGTGAAAAATTAGCCAAGACCTATGATGCCTACAGAGATTTGTAGTTTTCTTGGTTTGGCAGGTTATTACAGAAGGTTTGTGGAAGGGTTTTCTTCTATTGCTGCACCATTGACGAAGCTAACACACAAGGCAATCAAGTTTCAGTGGAACGACGCATGTGAGAAAAGTTTCCAAGAGCTGAAGGAGAAATTAACTTCCACCCCAGTTTTAGTACTTCTCGAAGGTATAGAAGGTTATGCAGTGTATTGTGATGCTTCCGGGGTTGGCCTCGGATGTGTATTAATGCAGCATGGTAAGGTGATAGCGTATGCCTCACGACAGTTGCGGCCACATGAGAAAAACTACCCAACACATGATCTTGAGTTAGCAGCTGTGGTATTTGCTTTAAAGATATGGCGTCATTATTTGTATGGGGTTCATGTTGATATTTATACTGATCACAAAAGTTTGCAATATATCTTTAAATAGAAAGATCTAAATCTGAGGCAGCGGAGGTGGCTGGAACTCTTAAAAGACTATGATATTGATATTTTATACCATCTCGGGAAAGCAAATGTAGTAGCTGATGCACTGAGTCACAAAGTAACAGGACGTACTAATAATCAGTTGAGAGGAAAACAAGATATAGTTAAGGATCTACATCAACTAGCTAGCTTGGGAGTTCATCTGCTTGAATCTCCAGATGAAGGGGTTATCGTACAGAATGCGGCAGAATCTTCCTTAATAGCTGAAGTAAAGGAGAAACAATATGCGGATCCTATTTTGTTGCAGCTGAGAGAGAATGTGCAGCAAGAGTTGACAAAGGCATTCGATCTTACGCAAGATGGAGTACTTCAATGCCTAGATCGATTATGTGTACCGGATGTAGATGAGCTGAGGAAGCAGATTATGACAGAAGCACATCACTCACGGTATTCTATTCATCCGAGAGCTACAAAGATGTATCATGATTTGAAAGACATATATTGGTGGGGAAATATGAAAAAGAACATTGCGAAATTTGTAGCTCAATGTCCAAATTGTCATCAGGTGAAAGTGGAGCATCAGAAATCGGGAGGTTATATGCAATGTATAGATCTTCCAGTTTGGAAATGGGATATGATTAATATGGATTTTATCACAGGTTTGCCTCGTACGTTGTGGAAATTTGATTCTATATGGGTTATAGTTGACAGGCTTACCAAATCAGCGCATTTCCTACCTGTCAGGACCACATATACAACTGAAGATTATGCAAGGTGGTATGTAAAAGAGATAGTGCAATTGCATGAGATTCCAATTTCCATTATATCAGACAGGGGAGCACAGTTTACCGCTCATTTTTGGAAGTCTTTCCAAAGGAGCTTGGGCACACAGGTTAATTTGAGTACGACTTTTCATCCTCAGACAAATGGACAAGCAGAGCATACTATCCAAACACTTGAAGATATGCTACGAGCTTGCACATTGGATTTAAAAGGTAGTTGGGATAAACATCTACCTCTCATTGAATTTGCGTACAACAATAGCTATCATTCAAGTATCGGGATGGCACCTTATGAAGCTTTATATGGAAGAAAATGTCGATCACCAATTGGATGGTTTGAAGTGGGTGAACCTGCTTTACTTGGGCCAGATCTTGTTTATCAAGCAATGGATAAAGTTAAAGTGATCCAGCAGCGGCTACAAACGGCCCAAAGTCGACACAAGTCATATGCGGATGTTAGACGAAGAGGGCTTGAATTTGCCATACGTGATTGGGTATTCTTAAAGGTGTCACCGATGAAAGGGGTAATGAGGTTTGGAAAGAAAGGAAAATTGAGCCCACGTTATATAGGTCCATATGAAATTGTCAAAATATTTGGACAAGTTGCGTATGAATTGGCATTACCTCAAGAACTCTCCACAGTCCATCCAGTATTTCATGTTTCGATGCTTCGAAAGTGCATAGGAGATCCATCTCGTATCACTCCTATTGAAGATGTACAAGTTACGGAGGATCTTACCTATGAGGAGATACCTATTGCTATTCTGGATAGGCAAGTGAAGAGGCTAAGAAATAAAGACGTTGCTTCCGTAAAGGTACTTTGGAGAAATCAACAAGTAGAAGAGATCACGTGGGAAGCGGAATAAATGATGAAGTCAAAGTACCCGTATTTATTTCACACGGAAGAAAAATTTCACAGTGCGGAGGTGGATCCATAACAAGTAAGTATTTACAAGTATTGCGTGTATGTGTATATATGTGTTAAGATAGGAATATAATTGTTGAACATGAGACAATTTTACTAACATTCGAGGACGAATGTTTTTAACGGGGGAAGAATGTAATATCCCGTACATTTCCAACCTTACTTGACGAGTTTGAGTCATGTTTACCTTAGTATTAAGTACAAAAAGTATGTATCTTGGATGGTATGAGAGGGTAGGCTAGTACTTGCAAAAGCTGAAAAAATTTCAGAAGGGTAGCCAGACTTGCGCCACTCCCTATTTCAGGGTGTGTGGCACAAGCCACCTGATTCATAGGGGCAACAATTTTCGCGCCACTGCCCGTATTGCAGCAGTGGCGCAAGGCACAAGTGTTTAGGCCTTTTCGAGCTCGTTTTGCAACGTAATGCAATATCGATTCTTCCATGATTTATTTTGGTTCTTTGGTGTTTAGTTACTCCTTATTAAGGCTCCAAGTACCTTAATACACTCCTACATGATCAAAACATGAAACACAAGAATTTACCAAAAATGTTCAATTAAGCCATGGACGGCTAGAATGTCTAGTTTTGCGATTGAGGCTACGAAAGGGAATCTCGTAAGTGAATATTGTCGTGACATTATGGAATTATTTAAACATGAGATATATGGTGGATTATACATTTATTTTAGTGGGCTAAGCTAATATGTGTTATTGGGTCCAAATTGAGGCCCAAAATAAGGCCAAAATGAAAAGCCCAAAGGAAAATGACCCATTCTTATATTAATTAAGGGACCATGACATTTAATGCCAAAGAAGTGGCTAAGGATTGAATTGAGGGTCTATATAAGGGAACAAAAATCAGATTTTAGTCATTACAAAGTCTCATAACTTTTTGGATATTTTCACAAACATTTCTCTCATTTCCAAACCCTAAGGCAACTATCCCTTTGGACACTTTGGACAAGACCATCACTTTGAAAGCTTGGGTAAGTATTTATTCTTGTGATTTAGCATATTATATGCATGAAGTATTGTGTAGATCATGATGGTTGTGTTGGAAAGGTTGAATAGGACACTTTTGCCCTTTGGTAAAAGATGTGCCATTTTGTGAATTAAACTTGAAAGGTGACTTGTGGTTTTGATGAAAGAGCATGGTATGGATGAAATATCAACATGTATGGTGTGATTATGTTACTAAACTTGTTATTTTCTATAAGTGTAAATTATGGGATTTTGGCCGATATGTGCTATGAGGTGTATTAAGGTGACTTGATGGATTATTTGTGATATGGTGTGAATGAGAAAGTGTAAAGAAGAAGCTTTGTTGCGAAATGCTATTGGTTATGATGTTTGGTCAATGTATGGCATATTGTGGTTTTTTTGGTATGGTCATGCCGAAATTTTATTGTAAAGGGGGAAATGACGTTATAGGCAATTATGTAACTTTTGTCGTCTTTTGCACTTGTAAGGTGGTTAGATGTTGACGTAAACTCCGTTATGTACTTGTGTTGTAGAGTAAGGGGCTGAATCATTATATTCATTAGGATTGTGGATTCTTATTGAGAGGCTAAGGTATGTAAGGTTATTCTTGTTCGTATCTTTCTGCAGCACATATTGCTCCCTTTGCCATTATACTTGTACCTATGTCGAAATGTTCCAAAGTATCTCATGTCAGGTTGGTTACCTATATATTTATTCATGTGTCTCTTGTACATTGAACATTGTCCCAAAGTTCCAATAATGCGATAACCAACAATGTTTCAGTTTCATATCATAACTAAAGAATGAAAGTAATGCATATATGGTTGAGTACGGGTCGTAGCTCAAAGGGGCGAAAGCCTAGCTAGTGACGATCCCGATGTATCACGGGTGGTAGCTCAAAGGGGTGAAAGCCTAGCTAGATACAATCCCGATTGATTATTGGACACAGGGGGTAGCCCAAAGGGGTGAAAACCTAACTAGGGCCAAACCTGCTTTATTGATTTATGGGTGGTAGCTCAAAGGGGCATAAGCCTAGCTAGAGATGATCCCAGTATTGTTATTTACCACTGATCAGTTGGTCCCGGTAATGACATGATTATTATTGATATTGAGATGAATGATAAAGGAAATAAAGAATGTAAAGTACATGGTTCCACACGTATGGAAATGTTGGTTTATCGATATTGTCTATTCTCTTATTTTTGATTTACATTGACGTTCTCACATATTGATACAGTTTCTTTTGGCCTTACATACGCAGTACATTCTTCGTACTGACCCCCTCAGGGGAAACTTACCTTGCTGCAGGCACAGGTACTAGTAGACCTCCACTGTAGGTTGCGGATCATTTGCAGACAATGGTGAGCTCCAGTTGGTTCGGGGCTTTCCGAGTCTTCTATGTACATTTGTTTTGGTCTTGTGTATATGTATAGAGCGGGGTGTGTCCCGACTCTAGGTTGGTTTTGGTTATGCATCTGTAGAGGCTTTGTAGATGTTGTGGGTCAGATGAAAGGAATGTAATAAACTTATGTTTTGTCTTGATGGCCCTAACGGCCAAGTTTCATAATTCTCATATATTTGTCATAACTTCCGCTTTTAGCATTTCATATTTATTTGTGGTGGTGATGGCTATTGAGTGGTATGCGTATGGGTGTTTATGGATGAAGGTTGGTTCTCTCGGGCCTTATCGGCTCTGGGTGCCATATCTGTCCCGTTGGAATTCGGGGCGTGACAAATAAGTTATGTAAGGTTACTCTTGCCGTATCCTTCTGCAGCATATATTGTCCACATTGACATTGTGCTTATTCCATTCCAAAATGTTCTAAGGTATCTCATTTCAAGTTGTCATTTATTGTTGTCACATGCTCCTCATTCATTGATCATTTGTTATTCATGTGTTACATAATTGAGGATATGGTTCCAAAGTTCCAATAATGTACCATCGCCAATGTATCAATCCCGTAGGAGTAAAGATATGAAGTAATGTATAATTGATTGGTTAATGTAACATCCCAGGGGTCAAAGTACCTAGCATGGGTTAATCACATCCCAGGGGCGATAGAAAAGCCTAGTATGGGTTAAAATAACATCCCAGGGGTCAAAGTACCTAGCATGGGTTAATATAACATCCCAGGGGTCAAAGTACCTAGCATGGGTTAATCACATCCCAGGGGCGATAGAAAAGCCTAGCATGGGTTAATCTCATCCCAGGGGCGACTTAACAGCCTAGTATGGGTCGAACGATAAAGATGAATAGATGTAAAAGCAAAAGAAGTAAAGTACGTAATGTACATGGTTCCTCATAGGTAGACCGGTTTTTTATTTGTACCGACTATTCTCTTATATTTGATTTCATGGAAGCACCTACACATCATGCAGTTTTATTTGAGCCTTACATACTCAGTACATTCATCGTACTGACGTCCTTTGGGGGACCTACCTTACATGCTGCAGGCGCCGGTACTAGTAGACCTCCACTGTAAGCTGCGGGTCATCTATTGATCTTTGGTGAGCTCCAGTTGGTTCGGGGCTTTCCGAGTCACAGTTGTACATTGATTTTGATACTGTAAATATTGTATAAAGTGGGGAATTGTCCTGAATTTAGGATGGTTATGTATGTGCATCTGTTAGAGGCTTTTGTAGACGTTTGTGGGTATATGAATGTAAGGGATGTATGTCCATTTTGACTTGATGGCCATGACGGTCAAGTTTCACATATGTACGTATCACATGTTCCATGATTTCCACTATTAGCATTTTATGTCCTTATGTGATGGTGATGTCTATTGAGTAGCATGCATATGAAGGTAAATGAGTAAAGATTAGTTCTCTCAGGCCTCAACGGCTTCGGGTGCTAGTCCGCCCCATTGGAATTCGGGGAGTGACAGTTTTTGCTGAAGTTTATCAATTTATGGTTATTCTTATATTCTTGTTTGTACTATTTTAATGCTTGATCACCATTGGAATAAATCACTTTTCTTGAGGTGAGCTCGAGAGAGAAGCTGAGAGATAGAATGGGGAATATAAGGAGCGTGATCTTTACACGAGGAATAGATTCCAAGAGATTGATTAACACACAAAGAACTCAAAGGGGGTTCAACATTTACTATCTATACATAAAAATAATTTTAACCTTATATAAACAATGCAATTTTTCGCCAAAGGGGGCTCAGATGAACCCTCTCGGCTATATGTAGCTCCGCCCCTGGGACCACCTACAAGTTGTTTCTGCCTTTTTAGCAAGCTTTAGAATATAATGTTGTAACTTTGTTCCACGAATGAAAGTATGAAATATATTATGTTAATATTTAGTTTAATGACGTTTTCATTATTTGGATCTTATTAGTACAATAATGTTCAAAAAATTCATGGGCACGGGCCATCTAGTACTTGTAGAAATAGGATTTTTAGTATGATGGTCGCGTCATAGTTTCATAACTTGTTGGATTAACAAAACTTGTTTGTGTTCTATTGTTCACCAAGTTATTAGAGGCTCGTCATTAACTTTGATACTATCTTCATTCTCATATCTTATTACTTTACAAGTACTCCTACAAGATTAGTAGAACTTGTTTGTGTTTAATTATTTACAAGTTATGTCGATGTGTCATAACATAGGAACACTTTATTATCTTGTTAAATTACTAACAAATCTTGTCGAAGTGATTGAATTTTCCTGTATGTAGTTGTTCATAAGTTTTGACGACATGTCATAACTATAGTATGCAACAACAACATACTCAGTAAAATTCTACAAGTGAGATCTGGAGAGGATAAAATAGTGTACGCAAATCTTACCACTACCTCAGAGAGGTAGAAAGACTGTTTTCAAAAGACCCCCGGCTCATGTGCAACAAATCAAAGTACTAAGAAGAGGAAAGTAGTGAAGAAAATATGGCAACTAACAAGGAAACAGTGCAAAATCTATCAGAAAAATAATAATCAACCACAAAACAGTGCAATAATCGAAACACAATAAACAACAACAATCTAGGGCTAAACCCTAAGCTACCATGCTATGGCTAGTGCACGACAACATACTCCTACCCGACTATCCTTCTACTCTAATACACGTCCTCTACATCCCCCTATCTAAGGTCATGTCCTCGGTAACCCGAATATGCGCGATGTCCTATCTAATCACCACTCCCCAATACTTCTTTGGCCTACCTCTACCCCTCCTCATACCTACTATATAATCCAACCTCTCGCACTTCCTCTTTGAGGCGTTTGCACCCCTGCCTCACCACATGTCCAAACTATCTCAATCTCGCTTCTCTCATTTTGTCCACCACAAAGGTGTAACACCCTGTACATTTTAGAACCTATTTAATTACCGTAATATTTATGAAATTATTTAAACATGAGATTGTTGGGGTATTATACTTTATATTTGGTGGGCTAGATTAGTCTTGTGTCAGTGGGCTCAATTGAGGCCCAAAATTACACACAAGACATGGTCCAAAAAGGGAAAAATGACCCATTCATAAAATGGATCAAGTAAGCATGTCATATTTGACCAAGATGGCTAAGAATGACCATGAGGCACTATAAAAAGGAAACAAATCATATTTTTAATCAACAAAATACACATGCCTCATTTCTAGAATTTTCCACAACCTTCTCTCATCTCACAAACCCTAAGGCAACTATCTTTTGGGACAAGATCATTACTTTGCAAATTTGGATAAGTGTTTATTATTGTGATTTAATATATTATATGCTTAATATGGTGCATAAATCATGTTGTTTATGTTGACAAAGTGGTGAGAAGCTCACTATGTGTGAAACTGTCTATATTTGCTTATCGGTAAAGGGTTTTGCCTTGTAACTTGGAAGAAGACTTATGGTCTTGAAGGAGGTGAATTTTATGGGTTAAATATCAACATGTAAGATGTGGATATGTCCTTAACTTTCTTTCTCTTTGTGTGAAACATTTGGAATTGTTGTTGTGAAATTTTACATGGAACCGGTGGTGTATTGAAAGGAAAATGTATTTTTGGTGTTGTTTATGTGCGTTGTCAAACCATGGATGTTCGTTGTCATCTAAGATGATCTAAAATATGTTAAGAGAAGCTTAAGTATGATCATGGACCATTCATTGTGAAAAAGGACCCTAAAATGACCCCCGGAGGCTGAAACGGGCATCCGCCTTCGCGGCCGGGGCACCTGCGGGCGCAGATGCCAATGCAGGTGGCCCTGGATACTTCCAACGGGCACCTGCGGACGCACCTCAACCACCTGCGGGCGCAGGTGGCTTCGCAGGTCATCCCAGAACCCCGTTTTGCATGTTTTTGTCTCTCTTTGATCCCCCGAAACTCCTATACCCTTTATGGATGCAATTATCAACTTATGACACCTTTTAAATGACTATAAAGGAGTATCCTGAAGGTATTTTCAATGGTATCAAATATGGATTATTGTTAATATGTTGTTATGAAAGGAATTGAGGTGACTTGGTGGAATAATTGTGACGTAGTGTTAATGAGGAAGCGTAAAGGGTAAACTTGGTGTGAAATGTTATTGGTTTATGATGTCTTGGTTAATGTGTGGAATCTTATGGTATTTTTGGTATGGTGATGCAATAAATGGTATTGTAAGAGGGCGAGATGACGTTATATGGTAGTCATGTAACTCACTGTTGTCTTATACACTGGTAACATAGTTAATTGTTAACGTGAGTTCCGTTATGTACTTGTGTTGTAGAGTGAAACATAAGGAAGGAGCTGGATTATTGTATTCACATATAGGACTGTGTATTCATATTGGGAAGATAAGGTATGTAAGGTTAATCTTTCCATATTCTTCTGCAGCAGATATTGTTCACATTGACATGGTACTTGTCCCATTTCGAAGTGTTCTAAAGTATCCCAGCTCAGGTTGACATATATTGTTATTCACATGTTTCTTATTCTTAGACCAATTGTGATTCACATGTCTCTTATTCATTGACTGAGGTTCCAAAGCTCTCATAATGTTGTAACTACTAAAAGAACTATCTCAAAGAAAATAATGATGTAAAGAGAATCTATTCATTCTTGAGTAGCATTTCCAATAATGTTACATTCTAAAGTTCCAATGATGTTATGACTATCAACGTGTCAATCTCACAGAAGTAAACAAATGAAGTAATGTATTACTCTTATAATGAAAGAATGAAGTGATGTATAATTGTATGTATATTCTTGAATAACATCCCAGGGGCGACATAAAAGCCTAGCATTGGTTAATATAACATCCCAGGGGTCAAAGTACCTAGCATGGGTTAATAACATCCCAGGGGCGACATAAAAGCCTAGCATGGGTTAATATAACATCCCAGGGGTCAAAGTACCTAGCATGGGTTAATAACATCCTAGGGGCGACAGAAAAGCCTAGCATGGGTTAATATAACATCCCAGGGGTTAAAATACCTAGCATGGGTTAATCTCATCCCAGGGACGACAGAAAAGCCTAGCATAGGTAGAACGATAAAGATGAACAAATGTAAAAGCAAAAGAGGTAAAGGATGCAATGTACATAGTTCCACATATGCAGACCGGTGGTTTATCTGTACTGACTATTCTCTTATACTTGATTTCATGGAAGTACTTATATATCATGCAGTTTTATATATCCTTACATACTCCGTACATTCTTTGTACTGATGTCCCTTGGGGGACTTACCTTACTTGCTACAGGCACAGGTGCTAGTAGACCTCCACAGTAGGTTGCGGGTCATTTGCAGATCATTGGTGAGCTCCAGTTGGTTCGGGGCTTTCCAAGTCACCTGTGTATACTTGTTTTGGTACTATGTAAACGTTGTGTAAAGCGGGGACTTGTCCCGACTTTAGGATGGTTATGTACATGTATCTTTTAAAGGCTTTGTAGACGTATGTGGGGATATGAATGTAAGAGATGTATGTCCATTTTAACTTGATGGCTCTGACGGCCAAGTTTCACATATGTATATATCATATGTTTCCATGACTTCCGCTATTAGCATCTTGTATCCATACGTGATGGTGGTGTTTCGTGAATGACATGCATATGAATAGACATAGATGAAGATTGGTTCTCTCGGGCCTTATCGGCTTCGGGTGCCAGTCCGCCCCGTTGGAATTCGGGGCGTGACAAAAGGTCACTCCCACTTTATCTCGAATACCTCACCTCACCACATGTCATTACTATAGTATAATTTTATTTTTCTATCTTATTAAATTATTCATAAAAAAATTTCAAATTGACAAGACGTGCTTGAATTGTAATGCCGAAACTATTTTATATAAATTTCTTAAATAAATCAGACAAAACTTAAACATCAGTCCACAAAATGTGATATTTGTGCAAATTTTTGAAACACATGTACGTGCATTGTAGTTATGAATTGGGCCGATAAGGGCTTATTGCCCTGTTGATTTGGCGGCTCGTGAATGTGAATGAACAGTTCCTTTTATACAACCAAAAAAAGTATAAGAAGTAAATAAAAGGAAGACTTGGATTTAAAGGATTTAAATATGAGTAAACAACATAAACCCCATCACTTTTGCTCCCTATCCCAACTCTTTTTAATATTATTAAAAATTTTGAAAAAACTTTAACCGGATACATTACTATTGTTGTCGCGATACATTGTGACAATGATACATTGCCAACTAATTCAGTATATTTAAAAGAAAAATAATGGCAATCTCAATAATTAGGGAGTAAATCACGTTGTAACAGATTGTGAGGATTCTGGAGTATCCCAAATATTACGAATCAATTTCAAAATTCAAATTTGCTTCACGAGATCACAATAGTTCAAGATAATTTCTGGCAAATTCCTTTCTTCTTCGTTTATCAATTCAATTTTGAATTTTCTTCCACGTATCTTAATATCACCATGAACATCTCAGTATTATTAAGTGAAAGTCTTTGATTGTGAGGCTTCTGGAGTACTGACATATTGTCCTTTGTCAATCATACAAAACAAAAAAAAGGAGTCAATTTGTGTGGGATTACAAAACCAGATACATACGTTTGTATAAAATGTAAAATCAGTATGTATCAGATGATGAAAATGTATCAGATGTGAAATTAAAATCAGTATGTATCATATGTTACTTATGTATCAGATATGGGATTAAAATCAGTATTTATCAGATGTGGGGTTAAAATCAGTATGTATCATATGTTGCATATGTTTATCAGATGTCTAGTACCCAAAAAAAAAAGATGGAAGAGTTTGAGTTAATAAGTATCCACTAATAAAATCCCCAAGGATATTTGCAAATAACCAAAAGATACACATATTTATAGTAATGTATTATGAGTAATTTGTCTAGAGATATGTATAACTGTTTACGATACATCGTAAAACAATAATGTTCATGATACATCTTTGATAGTTGATACATAGATAATCCCTGATACATAGTGTTATGATACATAACTGTATATGTCCTTCAGATACATCATTGTAGAGTCAAAAATACTGAAGACCCCATCTTTGTTCTACAACAATACTACCCTGCCATTAATGGCGGATACCTCATGAAACCCGTGACATACTGCTCTTCTTCTCATTCAATGCATCTAAGTTGATAAAATTGAAGAAGAAGTGGGGGAACACTATTTCAATGCAATTGCCGTGAATGTAGATTACTAATAGATTCAATTAGTAGATCTACAACAACAACATCCTACCATTAATGGCCAATACCTCATGAAACCCTCGACATACTATTCTTCTTCTCATTCAATACATCTAAGTTGATGAAATTAAAGATGAAGTGGGGGGAACACGGCAATTGCAATATAGATAACTGATAGAATCAAATTGCAGTTCTTCAGCTGAGAAAGGAGAAGCAATAAGTGGTGCCTTTCTCCTTTTGTGATGTATTCGTATAGTGTAGAGAGAGAAAGTAAAATAAGGGATGGAATATAATTAAATAAAAGGGTTGAAATTTTATGTAGATATGGTAAGTTAAGTAGTGCTTTAATTTAATTTTTCTTTAAATATAGCTAAATTTGTGATGGGACTGGCAAGGACTGATCGGTTATCGATTTATAAATAAGTTGAAATGAAATAATTGAATTAGTGAAATATCAGTTAATCAATGAACAGTCCTTAACAGTTCGATTGTTAGTTTAGCTAGTTAAAAAATACCTTCTATGGGCCAACCAACCTGCTCCTCTAGGTATTTTTCCTTTCCCTCCATGTTACCTTTTGTTAATATGCATATTCTTCAGGAATGGTAACGCTTAAGTTAAATTAATTGTCTTCGACTTCCACATTAACATGTGTTACTAGTTACTACAATAAACAACTAATGAAAAACTGCAACCTTTTAGCATCAATCTAGAATAAACTCTTTCCTTGATTTTATTTCCAGTTTAGTTGTTGTTGTATTAATAAATTTAGTGCTACTAAATGTATGATACATAATAAGGTGAATATCACCTGCCCTAATTGAAGAGAACTATATTTACAACCACACATTAGGTAGAAAATCTCTGATAGGTTATAAACTATAAACCTATCTAATAATTAAAACAAACTCTAATCTATTATAGTCAAGCTAATGAAATTTAGGAAAGGAAATTACGAATAGAATTTCTAATTTTAAAGCCACTTTTATATAATTCAGATAAAAAGGTAAGTTTAATAGGACCTTATTGGATCATCATTTTAACTGTTAAATGGATTCAAAAAGTTGATAAAGCGATAAGATAGGTCAATTTTTTTAAAAGATAAAATTATTTGAAAATTATTGAAACCGATAACCTGATACTGAAAAATCAATAGCACTTTCCACTTCAATTTTTAGTTAAATCGGAATGCGCACACTCTAGAACTGACGTAGCAAAAGTTCAATAGGCCGCATTTCTCTCTCTATACAAGATTTCAAAAGGTCTTCCTGTCATGACCCAAAATAGGCACGTGATGACACTTGTCACTTCCTCCAGACAGGTAAGCCTATCCCAACCCCAAACTCAAAAATCAAGTAAATCAGAAGCGAAAGGAAAGAAGAAACAGAAGAATCCCAAATATATAACTGAGACATAAGTTTCCAAAAAATACATCCCAGGTCTGATTGTCACTAGTACAAGCCTCTAAATACAGAAAGGTATTAATAACTAAAGTATCTTAAATGTGGATAAGCATAAGATAAATAAAGAGAGATCCGGGTAAGCTTGAAGTCCGCTAGCGCTATCTCAATCTCCGCAACATCAATACTGGAAGAAAACAATCTACAAGCTGCTACTCGGTTCAATACCTGCATGAGGTGCAAAAAATAAGAAAAAGAAAAGAAAAGCAAGGGTGAGTACGAAACCACATGTACTCAACAAGCATCGTCGATAACAGAACCTAATCCAAAATGATGGCGAGAACCACCACCCCAACTACCCAAGGTTTCCCAAACAATTCTATAGTCTGCCAAACTATAGTACTTTATCCTATAAGGGTAACCCAACACAACGCTCAATAAATTTACCATAAAACAGGGTAGACACATAAATCTAGGTGAGTCAACACTATTCACTTCATGATCAACAAATAACGAAAGTTATTTATGAAGAAGACTCACTAATATGATAAATCAGGCTTGATCAATTTTAATCAACCAATAATATGGAATCAAAACAGAGAGAGTGTATCTCATGCTACCAAAGGTGCTACACAACTATCTCTCTGATCAAGCCATAACCATACCTCACGTCTCATAATACCTCAACCTCTTAACCAATATAAGATGATATAAGGTAATGTAATGAAATGAAATGAATGCTCAAACATAGTATCACAAACAAGTTCTATCATGGTAATACAATACAAGAGTAAATACTAACACAATACTAAACCATACCAAGGAATGGCAATGCAAATGATGCAATGCAATGTAGTGATGATGATGGGATGATGATGAATCTTTGAAAGTTATTGCATAACTTTCTGTATACACCTACCGAGTAACGCTGCTCCCAAAGTAGGACCCATAAGGGTTCGCAATCCATATACTTTCCATAATCTCAATCTCATGTCTTGAATCAAAACATTGTCTCATGAATATGCATGCGTGATATGATGATGTAATTCTCACAACCAATCAGTATGAAGATCAAAATTCATTCAATACATGTATAAGTGAGCTCAAAATCAACTCAATGTATCAATAATTCATAATATCAGTTTCCACTTGGCACCACCAGAATAAATAGTCATGTAGTCATCAATATTATCGTTTCCAACCCCTCTCTCGGGCATCACTATGATGAATATGCAATTAAATGCTCAGATAAGGCCTACAATGTCAAGTCAAGCCCCCACTCGAGCGACACAATAATAGATACGACATTCTAATGCATAGATAAGGCCTATGATGACAAGTTAAGCCCCCACTCGGGCGACACAATAATAGATAAGGCATTTAATATTCAAACATGACCAATAACATCAAGTCAAGACCCCCACTCGGGCATCACAATAATATATCCCCTCAATTCAAAAGCAATATGCATATAAACCCCCACTCGGGCACACGATTATAAATAATTACTCAAGTTCATAGTGAAGTTAACATAAGCCCACACGGGCAACACGAAATTAATGACAATCCAAATAATAATATATCGCGAAACTACCCAAACCTAGCTTATTCCATACGATAAGTGTCATCCACTATTACAAGTCCATTTATGCTCTAAGTATTCTCTAAACCTCAATCATTACATCAAAGTCCACTAAACATGATTCAAGCTCTAAATTAGGTATCCACTATCTATATTATTCAAGATCAAAGAGCTAGCTATCTACAATCTATCACAAGTATATTCACAAGTATTAATACTAACTAAGATAAGCAACTAAATAACTACGACCCATCAAAAGACTTTGGTACCTGTGAAGATGCTCGCCATTTGACCTAAGCGGGACCCCCAATCCTAAATGAATCACAACATACAAACAAATAAGCATACGACACATAAACACTTTGGAAAAAGTCAATGTACATCTCAACTTGCCTTTAAAGAAGATCCGCAAGCCAAAATACAGTCCAAAGCATCAACCGAAAGCTCTACTCCCACGAATAAACACCAAACGCGTCCAATCTAATCAAATATGACATCTATAAGTCAAAAGTAGTCCAAGGATACCCATATCAATTATATTTGATCCGGGTTTAAAAATAGTTTAAAAATTGACCCCGAAGGAAAAAGGGTAAAACTAGAATTTTATTTTGAAAACACGTTCCCCATAACATTAGGAACTTACAACTGAACACCCACACAAAAATGAGTTAAAAACGAGGTCCAAATCGAAGAAAAACTATTTTTAAGCTTTACCGGCAAAAACCCCAAAATCGAATTTAAAATCAAACATTTGAAGATGAATTTGTAATGAACTCAGTGGGGAAATGATAAATACAAGATTTAGAAACATACCCATAAAAGAAACTTAGTGGTTAGGAAAGACAAAGAACATCCCTATTGGATTAGATAAGAACATAACTCAAACTAATTCAGTGTCAACTATGTTTTCCCAGTTCTTCGCCACCAAATATTTTCATTCTTGCCTCAATATCAGTCTATTCAAAGTATCATGACCATAATAGCAAGTGAATTCTTACAAAACTAATTGAAACTCTAAAACCCAAGTTAACCACTCGAAGCCAAAAGGAGGAAATTTAACCAAGATCCTATAAACAAGCAAAGGACAACATATCTTTGAAAAGTAAGTTCATTTATCAAAAAACTTTAATCAGGTACCTCATCAGAGAGATGCTAACACCAAAATTTATTTCCAAGCTAGCTCCGTAGTAGAAATTTCATCAAGGTATTTCAAGAATAACAGTACTTGAATAGATAAAATATAATGAAAGTAAAGTCAGTGAGCTCATGAGAACTCACCAGTCAGCGGAGCTTGAAACCTTTCACCTTCCGTTTGCTTTCACATTTTTCTCTTCTCCCCTCTGATATTTTGTAAGAGTGGGTTGGGCTGCCCTGTCAGGTGTTTCTTTCAAATAGAGCACATTGTTGGCTGAACTTCTGTAAAAATTAAGTTTCCCAGTCAAACAACTGAAACATGACAGAAGGTAAAGGGAAATCGTCTGTCAATTATGAACGCAATTATAAAAATGCTTAGCCTAAGGATTATTGAAATATCCACTACCAAATTTGAGCAAAACACTCAAGTCTTAAAGAAACCTGCAGCAAAAATTCAACATACATATCAAAAGGACAAGAAAAATATGAAATTAAAATCTAAAAAGATATACATCAATATGCAAATCGCAAACTCAAGAAAAATAGATATTCTGAAAACACAGATAGAGAGAGGAGTTGAGTAGAAGAAAAAATTACTCGAGATGAATACAGGTCTCATAGGGATAACACTTGCATCCTCTGTATTACCGCGACTGCTGGCACCGAGTTAGCCGATGCTTCTTCAAATAGAGCACATTGTTTGCTGAACTTCTGTAAATATTAAGTTTCCCAGTCAAACAACTGAAACACGACAGGAGGTAAAGGAAAAAGTCCGCAGATCCAAACGCCACATGCAATCATAAAAATATCCCCAGTAAAACCCAGAGGTCCATTCAAAGAAATGGCAAGAGACTACAGAAATTTTACTGGCGTTATGGCGTTGGAGAACGATCACTTAGGAGAAATTTTTCATGAACTCTGAGATAGGTCTATTTACTGAACCTCGGAAAGTAACTACACAAGGACAAACTAAACAAGTTTTATCTACGGTATCCAATTTCTAAAACATCAAAAGTTTCAATTAGATGAAGAAGATCCATTAAAGTTAACAAATTACTTTACTAAAACTGCAGAAAGCAAGAAATAACCATCCAACGTTCGATGCAAGGTGTATTGAGCAGCCATGATAATATCATACTTTTCCAAATTTTGTACACAACACTTCCACAGAGGCATGTACTTATGGTCTTGTTGACTGGCGTAATACTATTATTCCTAAATCACGATGAGGTCTACTCCTAAGCAATTTTTTTAGTTAATGCATCAACAACAACATAGAGTGAGACATTACAATTTCCTTTGAAGCAAACTAAAACCTTTTTTGCGGTTACATAGATTTCATACCTAGATAAAGAAAAATGCAAATGGCATTGATATTCAGTATTGTTTGTTGGAAAATATGTTCCAAGTGTAGCAATCAATCATTCATACATCAAGCTAAGCTAGTAGCTATGAACTTCTGTAGAGAAACTAAGAAACTGAAGAATGCAGAGTAGTTGATAAAGAGGATCAGATAGAGAATGAGATGAGAAGAGAGAAAAAAAAGTAGTAGAAAAGTAATTGATATTATTCATCATAACAATTAATGTGTACAAGTTTGATATATATAGAGAGTTAGTATGGGTCAGTTAGTAGTGGATTAGAAGTTAGTTAGTTAGCTTAACTGCTTTAACTGATTTAACTAACTGTGATCCTAGTAACTAACTTTTGGAAGAGAGTTCATAGTTAACAGACTATGTATTTATTCAGCTATTGACTTGTAACACCTTCCTTCTTCTCAATACTCCCCCTCAAGCTAGGTGTAGAGAAAATATTGATCAAGCCTAGCTTGGAGAGTAGATGTGCATGTTGAGCTTTGCATAGCCCTTTAGTCAGTATATCTGCAGGTTGATCCTTAGTGCATATGTACTTAGTCTTCACAATACCTTGTTGAATCTTTTCCCTAATGAAGTGGCAATCAATCTCTATGTGTTTTGTTCTCTCATGGAACACTGGATTGGCTGCTATTTGCATTGCAGCTTTGCTGTCTGTATACATGTCACTGGTAGATCAACTTTGAATCCCACCTCTTTAAGCATTCCTAGTAGCCATATTAATTCAGCCACAGTTGAGGCTAGGCTTCTATACTCTGACTCAGCTGAGCTTCTAGATATAGTAGATTGTTTCTTTGATTTCCAAGATACCATAGATTTTCCAATTTTCACTAGAAAACCTGTTACAGACTTCCTTGAGTGTGCACATGCTGCCCAGTCTGCATCACAATATGCTGTGATTGAATTTTGAGGTTTGCTAGACAGTAGAACTCCCAGACCTGGTTGCATTTTTAAATACCTCACTATTCTTTTAGCGGCTTCCATATGAGATCTTTTTGGTTGTTGTAGATATTGACTCAAAGTTTGCACAGAGTATGCTATGTCTATTCTTGTAACAGTCAGATACAACAACTTTCCAATGAGTTTCTGATAAGATCCTTGATCCTCAAGTAGTTCATCATCTGCAGTTATCTTGTCTGAGATATGATTATCATATTCTTTCGTAGTGAGCTTTAGATTGCAATCCATAGGAGTAGTTGCTGGTCTAGATGTTGATAAACCAAGCTCAGAAATTAACTCCATTGCATACTTTCTTTGATGCATGAGAATACCTTGATCTAATCTAGCAAATTCTATCCCTAAAAAATATTTCAATTCTCCCAAGTCCTTCATCTTGAAAGATAGTTGTAATGCTTTTTTTGTTTCTTCTATCAGCTCAAGCTTATCTCCAGTAATCAACATGTCATCAACATAAATGAGCACTATAGTTATTCCTTTTTCTGTCTTTTTTGTGAACAAGGAGTGATCAAACTTGCTTTGAATGAACTCAAACTTTATCAGTGCTTCTGTTAGCTTGGCATTCCACTGCCTTGGTGCCTGTTTAAGACCATATAGTGATTTGATGAGTCTACATACCTTATTCTCCCCCTGACTCACAAATACTTGACGTAAGGTCATGTAGATTTCATCTGTAAGATCTCCTTGTAGGAAGGCGTTGTATTCATCCATCTGATGTATATGCCAATGCCTTGATGCAACCATGGATAAAATGGATCTTACTGTCACCATCTTGACTACAGGAGAAAACGTCTCTTGATAGTCTATTCCTTCCTTTTAACAATAGCCTTTAGCAACTAATCTAGCCTTTAGCCTTTCAACCTCACCATTTGCCTTGTATTTTACCTTATAGATCCACCTACATCCAATTGGTTTCTTTCTCGGAGGTAAGTTGACTATATCCCAGGTGTTGTTGTCCTGCAGAGCCTAAATTTCAGTCTGCATGGCTTCAATCCACTTAGGATCCTTAGATGCTTCAATAAATGATGCAGGCTCTGAAATTGAAGAGAAAGAGGCAATATAAGCACTATATTTATCGGATATGTTATCATATGATATATAATCAGAGATAGGATAAGGAGTGTCCTGATGTAGGCTAAGAGATATAAAATCTTTTAGCCAAATTGGTGGTTGACTTCCTCTGGTAGATTTCCTGGTAGGTTCTGTAGGATGAGCTCGTCTTGTCCTTAGAACTACTTGTTGAGGTTGTGCTGCAGATGTATTATTAGTGGTAGAAGGTTGAGTTGTTGAAGAATTGTGTGTAGTAGACACTTGAGGACCATCACTTGCTTGATTAACAGGTACTCCAGAGTAGTGGACATCATCTTCCATATGATGCATTGTTGATAGAGTATCCACAAACACTGGACTGTCCATATGTTTCTGTGTGAATGGAAAATCATTTTCTCTAAAGATGACATCCCTGGTCACAAAGAAACAGTGATCAGTAAGATCATATACTATATAGCCTTTCTGTACTTCAGAGTAGCCCATGAGTACAGATGGTTTGGACCTAGATAATATTTTATCAATTTGTACTAGGTTCTTAGCAAAACACATGCAACCAAACACTCCCAGATGCTTTAAGGATGGTAGTTTGTTATACAACTTCTGATATGGACTAGTTCCATTTAAAACACTAGATGGTAGTCTGTTAATTAGATATGCAGCAGCTTGCACACAATGACCCCAAAACTTCAGAGGTACTTGAGCTTGTAATCTGATAGCTCTTGTGACTTCTAAAAGATGTTTGTTCTTTCTTTCAACAACACCATTTTGTTGAGGGGTGTAGGGACAAGATCTTTGATGCACTATGCCCATTTGCTGGAAGAGCTTAGTACAAGTTTCATTCATGAACTCAGTCCCATTATCAAACCTGATGGTCTTGATTATTTTATTAAACTGTGTCTTTACATATTGCAGAAAGATAGGAATGACAACACACACATCTGATTTCAATTTTAACAAATATACCCAAGTCATTCTGGTAAAGTCATCAACAATAGTCAAGAAGTATTTGTTTCCATCAAAGGTTTGAACTTTATAAGCCCCCCATACATCCATGTGAATCAATTCAAAGCTAGTGGAAGTACTTATAGACCTAGTAGTAAAAGGAAGTCTACACTGCTTAGCACATGGACAAATATTACAACTTTTAAGAGTATCTACTATATCCTGATTCTTGATAGGCAGGATTTTATTTAGAGTAGAACTAGACACATGGCCTAATCTCTTATGCCACAGTTTTATATCAGAGTTACTGATAGTAGAATCTTCCAGATGAGCATTGAAACTAGCATTTCCACATTCTTCATATGTGTTTGATTGACCAGTAGGTAGAGTCCATCACATTATTTACCAATCTCCTTCACCTTGCCATTGCAAAGATCCTGAAACACGCAAAAGTCAGGATAAAAGGAAACAACACAATTTAACTCTTTAGTGGCCTTGGATACATACATTAGATTATATTTGAACTGAGGTAAGACAAATACATTAGTTAAAATATTGTCTGTAGAAATAGAACTAGATCCAGTATGTGTAACTTGTGCTATTTCACCATTTGGCAATTGCACCTGTTTAGGATGAGAGATTTGAACAACAGAAGCCTTGTTAAGCATGTCTAAACTAGACACCCTATGATTGGTGGCTCCTGTGTCAATGATCCAATCCCTAAGAATTTTTGACACAAGTAGTGTTTTACTTAAGCCAATACCTGATTCAACACTACCTGTTACATTTGCAGAAGACCCTGGAATGCTGGTTGTTTTATTGACTTGTGCTTGATTCAGAAGTTGCACTATCTGATCATATTGGCTCTGAGAAAACACACATGCTCCAGGTTGAGTATGAGGTGCTGCAGATTGACTTGGAATCGACCTGGGAGAATCACCAGGTAGACCATCTGTATCATTCACGACATTGCATGCAGTAGATTTCCCTCCTCTATAGACAGTAGTCACACCACCTCCCCCTTTCATCTTGAATCTTGAGTCTTGAGGGTAACCAACTAGCTTGTAGCATATGTCCCTTGTGTGTCCTTTCATTTTACAGAATTCACTGAACAAATTTCCATTTTTCTTGAACTTTTGATGAGGAACTTTGGAGTACATAGCCGATGCATCAAGATTAACACCATATGAACTTGAGGGCATTGCACCCAACAACCCAGCAGCACTAGAGCCAACAGATTTCTGAGATTCATCACTAATGATCATGGCATAGGCCTGTGTAACTGAGGGTAGAGGAGTCATGAGGAGAATTTGGCTTCTAGCCTACAGATAGTTATCATTCAACCCCATCAAGAACTGATATAACTTTTGCCTCTGTAGATATACCAGAAAATCCTTAGATTTAGCACAATTGCAACCAGGTGGAGGAACAATTGCTTCCAACTCCACCCATAAATCTTTTAGTTTAGTGAAGTAAGCAGCAACAGATGATGTTCCTTGAACCAATGTGGCAATTTCTTTGTACAGGTTGAAGGTTCTTGAACCGTCAACCTTGTCAAATCTTGACTTGAGATCTTCCCATACTTCTTGTACCGTATCAGCATAGATCATTCCTCCAAGTAAACTCCCAGAAACTGTATTCATTAACCAAGATTGCACCACTGCATTACACCTCTCCCATTGATACTCGAATTCCTCTCTAAAGGATTCCTTCTTCCAGGTTCCATCAACAAACCCCAATTTGTTCCTTCCCAGAAGTGCAATTCGCATGTACTTGCTCCACAAAGTGTAATTTTCAACCCCAGTTAGCTGAAGGGAGATGAGAGAGATGGCACTTACATCTGTGTTATGCAGATATAGAGGATGATTGTGATCGAACACTTGACATGTTCCAGGAACTGACTGTGCGATACTTGGATCAACATGAATTCCTTCATTGATGGGTTCATGCAAGCTACCTCCAGTACCCGTAACTCCATCACTTGCCATTGACGCAAATGCAGAGAACTTGACACAAAATTTCCATAAAATGAACGACAGAGAAGAGATCTTGATTTTTTGATCAATCAAGAACAATAGATGCAGAGTAACAAATCACTCAATGTGACTATTTGCGGAAAGATTGATTAATTAATTGCAATGCTCTGATACCATGTAGCATTCAATCATTCATACATCAAGCTAAGCTAGTAGCTATGAACTTCTGTAGAGAAACTAAGAAACTGAAGAATGCAGAGTAGTTGATAAAGAGGATCAGATAGAGAATGAGATGAGAAGAGAGAGAAAAAAGTAGTAGGAAAGTAATTGATATTATTCATCATAACAATTAATGAGTACAAGTTTGATATATATAGAGAGTTAGTATGGGTCGGTTAGTAGTGGATTAGAAGTTAGTTAGTTAGCTTAACTGCTTTAACTGATTTAACTAACTGTGATCCTAGTAACTAACTTTTGGAAGAGAGTTCATAGTTAACAGACTATGTATTTATTCAGCTATTGACTTGTAACACCTTCCTTCTTCTCAATACCAAGAACACAAGCAAAATTACACAAAGAAGAACACAAGATGAAGGCTTGACAATATGAACAACGAACACAGATTTGAGGCTTAAAACACGCACGAAACGCTTTCCTAAAAACGATGTTTGCTCACTCTCCTCTGCGAGATTGCTATGGGATCATATGCAAATAGTTTTAGTGGATATGACAAGCCTATTGAATTCTGCACTAAGCAAATAGTGAAGAGATTCTCCTAGAAAGCAAGAAATCACAACTTGATCTTTTTATGGAGAAGAAAACGTTTATTCTCTCATGATAGAGAAGACAAAAAAGTTACGATAGAAATATAGAAAGTTGGATTTAAATAGAATGGTGGAAACCAAAGGATTAAAGGACCCAACCTTTCATCAAAAGACACCTCTTCATAAAAGATACAACCTTTTATTTAAAAGACACCTTTTCATTAAAGACTTTTAATAATTTTATTTAAACACAAAATCCAACAATCCCCCACTTATTTAAATATAAATTAGGACACAAAGATCAAGTCATGTTCACACATAGAGTAATGTATCTTTTGATTTGAACAGTACCTTAGTACAATGCCACAAGACGAAATCGAAATTCCACGTAGCATAATAGCTTTGAACGTGTTATTCCTTGTGATGACATCGATGACACTTAGAAGGGGAGCCTTGGAGTAACTGTTAAAGTTGCTGCCATGTGACCAGGAGGTCACAGGTTCAAGCCTTGGAAATAGCCTCTAGAAAAAATGCAAGGTAAGGCTGCGTACAATACACCCTTGTGGTGGGGCCCTTCCCCGGACACCGCACATAGCGGTAGCTTTATTGCACCGGGCTGCCCTTATTTTTTTGACATCGATGACACTACACACATAAATATTTCATTCCTGCGTCCACTCAACATGCTTAACACTTTTATGGCCTTGTGCTATCCAAAATTCATGAATATTTATGAGAGCAACTCCAACTCCCAATCGAAGCGGCACCACTTCTATATTCATATAGGTGAAGTTCTTTCAGTGTCTTTGTCATATTTGAGACACTTGTTCCTTAAACTGAACCTCATTAAGAGTATTAGACCTCTACCCTCCAATCTATGACAACCAGTACTAGTATATCTCTTACTTAAGTACTGAAACATCCACGTATCAATAACTTGTTATTACCCTTTGAACCATAACTATTCATTTCACAGTGCTGGGTAAGGTTGCCATTATCGGTGGACCTAATTAAGGAGTTTTAACATAATCAAACTTGAAGATGTATTCAACAACTTCCTTTTAATAGATTTAGTAAATAGACCGATTAGTCAAATTCTTTTGACTCCACCAATGTGATAGAAGTCATTCCATCTTGAATTAACTTTCTCACATAATCATGTCAATAACTTATGCATTTTGATCTCTCATTAAATAATCTATATATGCTCGAGTTAGAGTGGCTTGGCTATTACAAATTGAGCTCATATTTTGCAAAATCAATGGATTCTCTAATAATCCCTCAGCCACTCAACTCCTTTAATTTGCTTACTTCTATTAATGCAAAATTTTCTTGGTTTCAAGAAATTGTACCTCCTCGCAAGGTAAATATCCATCATGTGTTAAAAATTTTTTTCTCACATATTCGATACAACTTGTATCGATATATTCCTATAAAATAGTATGAAACTTAGAGTTTCTCAAATCTTTAGTTTTTTAAAGAAAACCAACAACTCAACTATATTGGCCCTTCCAATAGCACTTGCTTTCACAAGTTAAGCCACAAATTTTACATCGTAATTAGTTAACTCGATCTAGGATCAAATAGGGTATTTGCCTCTTTTATGTTTAAGTGACTAAATTGTTTAGCACTTTCTCAATCTAATGAGATTAACTCCATATATTACCCCCACTATTTTATTTAATCTTGATACTCAGCATAGTACCAATTTCTCCAAGATCCTTCATTACAAATGTGAAAAATAGAACCTCATTGTTTCTATTATGACTTCTATATCAAGTCTTACGCTCAACATATCATGATAAACTAACACACTATATCACATACCCATCAAGAATTGTAAGTTAAAACATACTAACTATCTCAAGTTTATGCTCTTCAAATATATATATTAAATAATGCTAAGTGTAATATTGACTTCTAATCACATGTCAAGCACCCCCACACTTTAAACATATCAAGTGTTTTTTCATATCCCATATAGAGAAAACTGAATTCACTAACTCATATTCTCTAGATCTCATATTCATTTATAATAATTTTCAAGTATAGACACGACGTACTTATAAGCAATGCAATATTTCATACTATTGTATAACTTGAAAATAAACTTCACATATGATCTTTATGCAAGAATAGCGAATCATAATGATCACATAAGAAAATGTTATTTCTAAAATTATCAAGCATTTAAAGATCATTATAAGTGTATTATCTACCCCTACCCTAGTATTTATGAAAATAAATTTCACAAAATTTGTAAAGGGTATAAACTCATAAAATAACTCCATAGTTATAAGTAGAGTTAAAAGAAACAAAACCCGATTTGTGAGGATGACACACTTTCCTCTTGATCAATTACTCTGATTTGATCACTTTGAATCTCACATTGATTTGCTCGTTGGATTTGCCTTATGAAGAATACACTTTCATTATCTGCACCTTTTCTAAATTAGTGGCTGTGAGATTTTTCTGCATTTAGCCATGATTAAAAATCCAGTCCTTTACGAATTCAAATAATTAGTAAGGCATTCTCTTTCTTCCTTTTTTCTTTTTTTCAAAATGGCTCCAATGTTGTCCTTGTAGAACTCCTATTGCGACTTCCCTCAGTGTTGACGCAATCACAAAACTGCTATACCCATTGTGAAGTGATTTCAACTTCACTTTTTAAATTGATCAGCTTCTTTTTTAAAAAAAACTTCCGTTGACTTCAACTAGTGCATGTATGGCAATCGACGCCTATTCCACTCATTCGAATTCACCGTGATATCCTGGAGTTTGTTCTCCAAAATCTCTGCTTCTTGTGCGTTAAGAAAGAAGATTGGTGTTGCGTCTTCTTGCTTCTTGCGACAATTTGTTAGCGACCCAATCAACCCAAGAACCGATTTTCTCCTTAGCATCGTCCATGACTACAGAAGCAGATTGCTTAGCCTGTTGTGCTTTGTTATTCATCTCTCCTGCAGCCATACTCTATTTCTGCAACACCAAATCACACATAACATCCCCGCCACCAACACTATAAACAATGTCATCTTCTTCCCATTTTTAATAAGTTTCACTTCACAAACACTTCCACCAGAAGGTTATGTTCTCTTAAAATTCTATATAGGATCGAAACTTTCAGCAACACCACAAAATTCACCACTTGCAAGAACAAGAAATTTTATTATTGTGATCATATAAATTTTAAATACATCAGTCCAAATAAATATGGTGGATTAATATAATTGGATTAATTATTTAAGTCCAATAAATATGGATTTAATTAAAGTCCAAAATTCATCAGCGAGTCCATTAATTTGGGCTACAAATAATGAGCCCACTTGATTAAGTCCAATATGTCATCTTATTCTAGAGGCCCAATTTGGCGCCATGTGTCAAATGACGTAGCATGCCAAGTCAAGTGAAGGAGCCAATATGATCACACCAAGCGTCAAAATGATACAGCATGCCTAGTGACATGAAAGGCCAATCAAATATCGCCATGTCACTTAAATCTGATTAGCCAAGAAAAGCCCATCTTCACCATGACTCTTTCCTTTCCACAACTATAAATAGGGGTCTCATAATTTAAAAAAAAACACGAACAACTCTAACAAGAAGCACGAGAGAGCTCGTGGATCAAACGCTGCAGATTTCTCTACAAGCCCCAAGTTCAAGCTTTCAAGCATCAAGTTCATCAAGATTTAAGATCAAGGTCACCAGATTCAAGATCAAGCTCAAAAGCTCTTGAATTCAAGTACAAGTCAAGATCAAGACCACCAGATTCAAGATCAAGCTCAAAAGCTCTTGAATTCAAGTACAAGTCAAGATCAAATTCATCAAGTTCAACAACATTCAAGATCAAGATCAAGCTCAAAAGCCCGATTCAAGATCAAGCTCAAAAGCCCTTGAATTCAAGTACATGTCAATATCAAATCCATCAAGTTCAACAACATTCAAGATCAAGCTCAAAGTTCTTTAAATTTATAGTTGGAAAGGCGAATCAGAAAATTTATAGAGATTGTGATACTCACTATTTGAAATAAAATAAAATGATTGTTACAGTATTTTTCTGTCCCGATTATTATTTTTCTCGACACGAATTTTATTGTCTACAAATTCTGGTACACCCAGTGGGACCATCTTTACCTCTCATTTCAACTTTCCAACTTCAAAGTTTAAGAATACCGAAATGACTTTCAAGAAGGTCAACTCTCAATCCACTGCCCCTAAGGCTGCTGATTCCAAGTTCTCCGCCGAGGTAGAAAGCATCCTTGATGTTACTTTTGGAAGCTTTGGGGCTGTTACAAGGAGCAAGGCCAACATGATGGGGCAACAAACACATCAAGTGTTGACGACATCAACTCCAATTTTTGGATCTTCAACCCCAAAAAGAACAAGGTCCTCTACAAGTGTTTCAGAAGAAGGAAGCAGTGTGACAGAGAAAATTAAGAAGACTCTGGCTCTACTTGATCTCTCTGTTTCAAAAACCTCTGGGACAAAGAACGATAGTCATTCAACCAACATGTCATCTCCACTTACTCCGAGCGAGCCAAGGACTTTAGAGATCAACTTATGTGACAATCCGTGCTACTCTCCGATGTCTCCAATAATCATACAAATAATGGTAACTGATGTCTCATCCATAGAGGAGCAACTTACGAATATGGCGAAAGCGATTGAAGGTTTGACCAAGTATGTGCAAACTCAAGACACTCAGATCAATAAGTTGATGGATTGAATGGAAGGCTTAATAGATGGAGATTCTAGTCATGCACCTAGAAAGGCTCCAGAAGTTAAGAGATAGATCCTCCTCCCAAACAGACACCACCTACTAAGGAGGTGCCAGTCTATGCTGACGGAATGATCTCAATTGATCAATTGAAAGAGTTTATTGAAGGGACCCTCAAGGACAAGTACGACATTGCTACCAAGTCTTCCCTGACGTATGCCAAGCCTTACACTTCTAGGATTGATAGCTTCAAGATGCCTGTCGGTTATCAACCCCCCAAATTTCAACAATTTGAGGGCAAAGGAAATCCAAAGCAACATGTCGCCCACTTTGTTGAGACATGCAACAACGCCGGAATATATGATGACTATCTCGTCAATCAATTTGTCCGCTCTCTAAAGGGAAACACCTTCGATTGGTACACGGACCTCAAGTCCAATTCCATTGATAGCTGGGAGCAACTGGAGCATGAATTCCTAAATCGCTTCTATAGCACGAGACGTACAGTGAGCATGGTAGAGCTCACAAATACTCGTCAAATAAAGGATGAGCCAGTTATCGACTTCATCAATCGATGGAGAAATGCTAGCCTAAACTATAAAGATAGGCTTAGTGAAACTTCCGCAATAGAGATGTGTATCCAAGGAATGCACTGGGAACTTCTCTATATTTTGCAAGGCATTAACTCAAAATCCTTTGAAGATTTAGGTACCCGTGCTCACGACATGGAGTTGAGTATGTCTTCTATCGGAAAAGGAGTAGCGCGCATCCATGACCCTCGAAAGGGAAAGGACAAATAGGAACCCAGGAGATGGACCAAGTTTGTCCCCAAAAGCGATAACAAAGAATCCATAAATGTCAACGTGTCTCTTGTGAAGCTCACCACAAAGGTAAGCAAGAAGCAAAGCATAAAGACGATTTCTCAAACGCGTCCAAACCAGAAATTGGCTTTCAAGGAGATGCAGGAAAAAGAATATCCCTTCCTTGATTCTGACGTTTCTAAAATTTTTGATGAATTTCTTGAGCTAAAGCTCATTGATCTACCAGAAATGAAGCGGTCCGACGAAGCTGGAAAAACTGATGACCCAAACTATTACAAGTATCATAGGCTTGTCGGTCACTCTTTGGAGAAATGTTTTGTCTTCAAGGATAAAATCATGCAACTGGCTAATGAGAAGAAGATCGTGCTTGATGATGAAAAGGCCAGTTCTCATCAAATCTCTATCACTTTTGGCTCACTTGATCCGATCCAAATATGTAACTTCAAAGAGCATAATGAAGAATTATTAGAGCATGACAAGTCTCTAATTGATGAAGGTAATGATGAAGGTTGGACTTTGGTGACTAGGCGGAGGCGCAACAAGAGGACTTGTCTACAAAAATACTCATACAAGCAACCAACTAGAAGGAGAATGGTGAAGAAACCAATGGAACAGAGGTTGGTTGACCTTTCAAAGAGGGCGAGTGTAGTGGAACATCACCACCAAAAACCACGACATCCTGTGACCTTCGAAGAATTTTTTCCAAGTTGGCTCTGCGCAAAGACTACTCAAGACAACATTGAGGCATCTTGTTTCAATACTGACAAAGAAGAAGCAAAGGGTGAAAGCCTATTAATAGAACCTCCTTCTCCTGAAAAGCCTACTAAATTTCTTCACCAAGAAGCACATGTATGTGATACAAAAATCACATTTACAGATAAGGATCTCCTGTTTGGAGAAACACTACACAATCGTCCCTTATATATGGTAGGTCATATTCTTGAGAAGAAAATAAATAGAATCCTGATAGATGAAGGGTCTGGAGTGAACATCCTGCGTATTCGCACACTGAAAGAACTTGGCATCACAACTAATGAACTTACTGAAAGCCATTTGATGATCCAAGGGTTCAATCAAGGCGGTCAGAGGGCCATAGGATCCATCAAGTTAGAGATCCATATGGACGATTTACGATCAAATGTATTGATACATGTGATCGATGCCAAAACTTCATATAATATATTGCTTGGTAGGCCTTGGGTACTCGAGAACAAAATCATTTCATCCTCCCACTATCAATGCCTTAAATATCTTGAAAACGGAGTGGAAAGAAAGATAGTGGCCGATGATAAGCCATTTACTGAAGCTGAATCACACTTCACAGATGCAAAATTCTACTTGAAGAATTATGTCGTGAAGGAGAAAAAGGTTGATGATGTCACATCAACCAAGTGTGATGATCTTGCAGCTAAGAAGGTCGAGGTGACTATTGAAAATATTGTCATTAAAAAGCCTCCCTCCACTTCAAATAAAGAGAATGTCGCGTACTTAAATAAGAAGGCAACTCCTGTGCTCCGCTATGTACCAAAGGTGGGGAAAGAAGTACGACACTCATCCAATGTCCAAGATAATATACTGGGGGGTCTAACTCTTCCGGTAAAGCAAATCGATGCAATAAATTTATCCTCAAAGCTACTTGGGGAATTTGTGGCTCAAAATTCATCGCGAGCTATGACACTCCCTTCAAAGTGTACGAAAGAATGTTTTGATCCAAATGCTTACAAGTTATTTGTAAAGGCTGGATACAATCCTAATGAGCCATTAAATTTGGGAAAAATCCCATCAGAAGCTACTACCAAGCAAACACGCGAAGGCTTAGGGTACACGCCGCCACCACCGGTTCGCATCTCTATAAGAAGGGTAGCTAGCGACTACATCACTGTGGAAGAGGAGTCCACTACTTCCAACAAAAGGCCTTCTGTCTTTGATCGACTTGGAGAATCAACCACAAAAATTTCTGTGTTTGAGAGGTTCGGTCCACTGAAGAAAACGAAGAGTAACAAACCTCAGAGAAGTTATCAAGGAACTATGACATACTCGTCACCTAGAATCCAGAAGGATTTCCAAAGTTTGATTCCTTCTAGAATGAGGCGACGGATGGAACTTGTGGTTTTGTGCAAGAAGGTATTAAAGGCAAAGACTGTGGTTTATACCAAGGAACATGAGGAAGACAAAGAAAGTGTAGGCTCTTCATATCATATTACAACCTAGAGTGAGTACGATACATTATCTCTAATAAAGGTTGAAGAGTTGGAAGATATTTCCTGGTGTTGCCATATATCTGTCAATGACAATGATCCTCAAGAAGAGGAAGATGCTGGAGATGCTTCTTCAGAACTTGAAGAAGGAGTAAAGACGACAATAGATCCCCTAAAGAAAGTTAATCTTTGCATTGATGAAGACCCAAGGCCAACTTTCCTAAGCGCTTTTCTTGAAATGGATGAAGAAATCACTTACATAGACTTACTCAAAGAATATAGGGATGTTTTTGCTTGGAGTTATAGGGAGATGCCTGGCTTAGATCCAAAAGTAGCAGTTCATCAGTTAGCAGTCAAGAATGGTGCTCGTCCTGTTAAGCAGGCCCAAAGACACTTCAGACCCGACTTGTTTCCATTGATTGAAAATGAGGTTAACAAACTCATTGACGATGGATTTATTCGTGAAGTTAAGTACCCCACATGGATATCAAGCATCTTTCCTGTACGGAAGAAGAATGGTCAAATTTGAGTTTGTGTCGACTTTAGGGATCTCAACAATGCATGTCCTAAGGATGAGTTTCCAATCCCTATTCCAGAGTTTATGATTGATGCTACTAGTGGTTTTGAGGCGATGTCTTTCATGGATGGATCATCCAGCTATAACCAAATCCGCATGACACCAAAAGATGAAGATCTCACTGCATTTCGTACGCCTAAAGGTATTTATTGCTACAAGGTGATGCCTTTTGGTTTGAAGAATGCTGGTGCCACTTATGCAAAACATCTTTGATGGTCTACTCCATAAAAATGTTGAATGCTATGTGGATGACTTAGTGGTAAAGTCAAGAAATAAGAACGACCACTTGAAAGACTTGAGAATGGTATTTGAGTTGCTCCGAAGATATCAGCTTAGGATGAATCCGTTGAAATGAGTCTTTGGGTTACTTCCGAAAAGTTCCTTGGCTTTATTGTACGACACTGAGGAATTAAAATTGATCAATACAAGGTTGATGCAATTTTGAAGATGCCCGAACCTCGAAACATTCATGAATTAAAAAGTCTTCAAGGGAATCTAGAATACTTAAGGAGGTTCATCTCAAATTTGGCGGGAAAATGTCAACCATTTAGCCATCTCGTGAAGAAGTGTCATGCCCCGAATCCCATCGAGACGGATTGGCACCCATAGCCGATAAGGCCCGAGAGAACCAAGCTATGCTTACATTCATTCATATGCATGCCATAAGAAACACCACTATCACGTAAGAACATAAAAGGCCAATATCGAAGATCATGGAACATGATGACATATATATATGTATGAAATTTGGCCTTCAGGGCCATTAAGTCAACCGGACATACATCTCTTTTTTCCACATTCATTTGCACACCCGCATATGTCTACAAAAGCCTCTAACAGAAATACATACACGACCAACCTAAGTTCGGGACAAGCCCCTCTTTACATAATATTTACAATACCAAAATCAATGTACAACTTGGACACGGAAAGCCCCGAACCAACTGGAGCTCACCAAAGATCAGTATATGTCCTACAGTTTACTGGGGAGGTCTACTAGAACCTGTTCTTGCAGCAAGTAAGGTAAATTCCCCAAGAGGGGTCAGTACGAAGAATGTACTGAGTATGTAAGGCTCTATGAAACTGAATCAGTATATAAGAACTTTCATGGAAAAATAATCACAAGGGACGTGCCCATTATGGATAGCCATCAATATATATACTTGAAACTGCATGCATTACTTCCGATACTTACTTCATGTTTGTACCTCTTCTTACTTGCCTGCCAGTCATTAGTTATATACTGCCCGGGCCCAACTGATCAGTGGGAAAAATATTATTTTCGTCATGCAGGTGTTCACCTCACCCCATGGATACACCCATAATGTCGGGATAGTCATCATGCAGGTGTGTTCTTTCACCCCATAGATATCATCATGCAGGTGTTTATTTCACCCAATGGATACACTCATAATATTGGAATCGTCATCATGAAGGTGTATTCTTTCACCCCATTGATACACTCACTCATAAAAGATTATTACATTTTTGGAAGCACACATATATGCATTACTTTATTCATTACCTGAGATTTACACAATGAGTTATGAGAGATTGACGTATATATAAATATATATGTATATAGTCACCACATTATTGGAATCTTAAGAACACAACATTATTGGGACTTTTGGAACATGTCCATAATTATGCAACTCATGAACAACCATGACTAATGAATGAGGAATATGTTAAGATAACATTATGGAAACCACTATTGGCACAAGTCAATGAACAAGAGGTATGTGTATAACCACTATTGGCACTTTGGAACATAACCTTTTTGGACTTTTGGAACATTGACCAACGAATATGAGACATACAATTCACACTTGATCAATCAGTAGGAAATGTGTGATAATAACCATTGCTAACCGGATATAAGACGCCTTAACACATTTCGAGATGGTACAAATGTAATGTCAATGTGAATACTATTTGCCGCAGAAAGATACGGACAGAGTAACCTTACATACCTTGTGTTCTCAATACGAATATACAACCTTAGTTGTGCATACAACGTCCCGCTCCTTCCTTATGTTTCACTCTACAACACAAATACATAACGGAATTTACATCCTTCAAATGCACATAACGTCAATGAGTTACATGTTTGCCTTTAAACATGCCATTTCCCCTTGACAAAACCATTGATGAAATTATTATTCCAAAAATCCCCCAATATTCCACACATTGACCAATACATGATAATCAATACATTTCACCACTACACTTCTCCTTTACACTTTCTTATCCACACCACATCACAAATAATCCATCAAATTACCTTAATACACCTCATAGCACATATCGGCCAAAATCCCACAATTTACACTTATAGAAAAATAACAAGTTTAATAACAAAATCACACCATACATGTTCATATTTTATCCATACCATGCTCTTTCATCAAACTCACAAGTCATGTTTCAAGTTAAAATTCCATGGATTTCACATCTTTCACAAAAGACACAAAGTGCCATATCCAACACTCCCAAACATAACCAACATGATTTACATACTCTCCCATGCATATAATATATTATTCCATGAGAATAATTACTTACCGAAGCTTGGAAATTGATGATTTTGCTCCAAGAAGTTGGCTTAGGATTCTTGAGAGTTGAGAGCAATTTTGGGAATTTTCTAGAAAAGTGTAGTGTACTCCTTTGAATAAAATCAGATTTTTCCACCTATTTATAGTCCCTCAAGTCTCCTTGGAATTAAATGCCATGTACAAGTGGTCAAGGATCAAGAATGGGTCATTTTTGGCCTAATTGGGCCATGCCTTTTGTCTCATTTTGGGCTTGTATTGAGCCCAATTCACTTAAACCAATATTTCTCATGTTTAAATTATTTCATATGAGTTACGACAATATTCCCACTCACGGGATTCATATTTGTAGCCTCAATTCCTAAAATGAGTGATTCTAGCCACGTACGACCTATTTTGACCATAAGGGTAAAATCGTCATTTTGACGCCAAATTCGTTCTCGAGTAATTTTAACATACCAACATAATAAATTACTCATTTCATGTATATACTCATGGTTGTAGAAGAAACGTAGAAAAAATCGGCTCGGTACGACCCCGGGTACCATAGGAACTTAGAAAATTTCCAACTTTCGAAAAAATGACAAAAAACCACCCTAGCACGCCCCTGGGCGCGCCAGGTTGCTGCCTGTGCAATAAAATTTTTGGCCCAGAGCGGCCTGGCACTCCCTATGGCGCGCCTGGGCCTTAATTTTTTTGAAAATTTTGTTTTTCGACTTTTTTTCGCGGGTTGGGTTAGAGACTTCAAGTTCTATTCTTTTACTTACTTCTTAACCTTAATATCCTTTGTTTAGAGGTCCCCTTAGCCTCATTTTGAACCCCACAAATGCTCCCCTAAAATCACAAAACACCTTCTACGAAGGGCTAATCACATGTACGCGGCCAAATTTCAATTTTTCCTCGTCAATAACATTACAAAATACATACGTGTGGCTCTCGACGCCTAAGTAAACATTTTTCAATGTTGTCAAGTAGGGTTAGGGAGGTACGGGGTATTACAAGAAGGGTGCCTCTTTCGAATGGGACCAAGCTTGTAGTAAGGCCTTTGAAAATATCAAATCTTACTTGATGAAGCCTCCAGTTCTTGCGGCACCTATACCTGGAAAATTGTTGATTCTCTACATCGCTATACAAGAAAGGTCAGTTGGAGCACTATTGGCCCAAGAAAATAGTGAAGGTAAAGAGAACTCTCTTTATTACCTGAGTAGAATGATGACACCAAATGAGCTGAATTATTCACCTATTGAAAAGTTGTGTTTGGCGTTGGTCTTCTCAATTCAAAAGATGAAGCACTACTTTCAAGCTCATGTTGTTCATTTGGTGTCTAAAGCAAATCCCATCAAGTTTGTAATGTCGAAACCAGTCCTCAGCGATCGACTTGTAAGGTGGTACCTTTAATTTCAACAATTTGGGGTCGTGTACATTTCTCAAAAGGCCGTAAAGGGACAGGCATTAGCAGATTGTTTGGCAGACCACCCGATACCTGATAATTGGGAGCTAACTAATGAACTTCCTGATGAGGATGCAATGGTTATTAAAGTTCGACCTCCATGGAGGATGTACTTTGATGGTGCGACACATCCTGGTGGAGCTGGTGCTGGCGTAGTTTTTGTCACTCTGCAGGAAGAGGTTATCCCATACTCCTTTACTTTGACACAATGTTGCTCTAATAATATCGCTGAATACCAAGCGTTGATACTTGGACTTGAAATGGCCGTCGACATGAAGCAACTACAATTGCAAGTCTTTGGTGACTCCTAATTGGTGATCAAGCAGCTCTTGGGAGACTATGAAGTCAAAAAGCCCGAGCTACGCCCATATCATAGTTATTCTTAGAAGTTGATAGGATGGCTTGGAGAAGTTACCCTCCAACACATGCCAAGAAAGAAAAATAAGCAGGCCGATGCATTGGCTGCTTTAGCTTCAACTCTAACTCTTCTGAATCAAACACGAGTTACTATCGCCAAGAATGGGTAGTTACCACCACCGAATGAGGAGGACTAAACAAAAAACAAACTTGAGCATCTCGCCGCTGTGTCTGAAGCCGTAAAGGAAGATTGGCGACAACTACTTATTGACTACTTGTGTTATGAAATACTTCCTAAAGATCTAAGGAAAAAGACCGACATCCATCGTCGTGCACCTCATTTCCTTTACTATAAGGACACGCTACACAGAAGGTCATTTGAAGGAGTACTCTTGCGATGTTTGGGAGAGGAAGAAGCAGTTTAAGCTTTGCAGGAAGCACACTCGAGAGTATGTGGATCCCATCAGTCTGGACCGAAGCTCCACTTTCACATAAAAAGGATGGGATATTATTGGCCAACGATGGTGAAAGATTGATTGGACTATGCTAGAAGATGTAAGTCCTGTCAATTTTATGTGAATTTCATACATCAGCCTCTTGAAATATTACACCCCACTATCACATCTTGGCCATTCAATGCTTGGGGATTGGATGTTGTTGGACCATTACCAAAATCTTCTGGTGGACACTTGTACATCTTAGCTGTGACAGATTACTTCTCAAAATGGGTCGAAGCTGTTTCTCTTAAAGAAGTGAAGAAAGAGAATGTTGCAAAATTCATCCAAGTAAATATCACATACCGCTTTGGAATTCCCCATTACATAATAACTGACAATGGCAAGCCATTTGATAACAAGTTGATGAACAAGATTTGTGATCTCTTTGGTTTCAAGCAGCGTAAATCTTCTATGTACCACGTTGCCACCAATGGTCTAGCTGAAGCATTCAATAAGACTTTATGCAACCTGTTGAAGAAAGTTGTCTCCAAATCTAAATGAGACTAGCATGAACGAATGGAAGAAGCTTTGTGGGCTTATAGGATGACTCACCGCACACCGACGCAAGCAACCCCATACTCACTTGCTTTTGGAGTTGAAGCAGTCCTACCACTTGAGCGTCAAATACCTTCTTTAAGACTTGCTATTCAAGAAGGGCTCATCAAAGAAGAAAATGCTAAGTTGCGTCTTACAGAGTTAGAAGCTCTTGATGAGAAAAGGCTACAGGCTCAGCAAAATCTTAAATGTTATCAAGCCCGTCTATCTCGGTCTTTCAACAAAAAGGTTCGTTTGAGATGCTTTCAAGTTGGAGATCAAGTCCTAGCAGTAAGGAGACACATTATCACTTCTCATAAATCTGGGGGTAAATTTACCTCTAAGTGGTATGGACCATACGTCATACAAGAGGCATATTCAAATGGTGCTTACAAGCTTGTCGAAGCAGATGGCGTGAAAATTGGTCCTATCAACGCCAAGTTCTTGAAGAAGTACTATCCTTGAAGGAAGATGACGCTTCTTAAGGCATGAGCTTAAACAGCATGTCACTCCTAGCCCGAAAGAGTATAAACTGTGAACGACTAAAAAAAAAAAATGTCCGCTAGGTTGAAAATCTCGAAAGAGGTGGCCTAGGCAAAAGTTAGGACCAAAAAAATAAAAAAAATAAAAAAAAATCACTCTTCCAGAACTACATTGTGACTTGATCCTCTTCACCAAGGTACGTAGGTGCTTAGAAGTTTCATTCTAAGTTCAGTTGCATGAGTGTCAAAAAATACATGTTTCCGCTTTATCCGCCACACAAAAGTTAAGTCTGCAAATATTCTGATTAAACCAAAATGTTCATGACTCAATGAGGGTAGAGGTCCATATAAAAGGTAAGCTTCTGCAACAGGACTTGAGGCCCTCAAGCTCGACGAGCCTACAAGTTGAAGTTGTAAGTGTTCCAAGCCTGCGAGTTGAAGCGTGCATGTTAAAGTCAAAATTCACCAAGTCAGTGACGTTGAAGTCTCAAGTTCACCACATATGCATGTTAAAGTCCTCAAAGTTCAGCAATTCTGCAAGATGAAGTCTCAAATCTACCAAGTCGGCAAATTAAAGTTGTCAAAATTGCCAAGTTTGCAAGCTGAAGTCTCCAAATTTGCCAAGTGTGCAGGGTGAAACCGTCAAAACCTCCAAGTTTCAAGTTGAGGCCTTCTAAATTTTCATTCCTTTGGATGAAATTTGTTCCTTTGGACCTTAAGTTGGCAATTTCACGAGTTTATCCTTAAAAGGATCTATAAATCTCCATGCCTTAAGGCTGACAAAGATTTATCCCTTTGCACCTTAAGCTGGCCTTTTCACGAGTTTATCTTTAAAAGGATATCTAAGCTTCCATGCCTTAAGGTGGACAATATTTGCCTCTTTGCACGTTAAGCTGGCCTTTTCACGGATTTGTTATGTAAAGCATCCAAACTTGGAGCAGAACTTGTCAGGTCTCAAGGTGACGGAGGCAAAGTTAAACTCTCGCACCTTAAGCTGATTATTACATAGGGACCAAACTTGTCAGGTCTTAAGGTAATGGAGGTGAAGTTAAACTCTCGCACCTTAAGGTGATTGTTGTATAGAGACCAAACTTGAAGCCAAACTTATCAGGTCTCAAGGTGACGGAGGGGAAGTTAAACTCTCGCACCTTAAGCTGATTGTTGCATAGGGATCAAACTTGAAGCTGAAATTGTCAAGTCTCAAGGTAACGGAGGCAAAGTTAAACCCTCGTACCTTAAGCTAACCCTTCATGAATGCTATATGTTTGAGGTATACCTACAAAATAAGAAAGGAAAACACAACACAAAAAAAAAGGCTCAAGAAGAAGAGAGATTGTTACCTGTCAGGACGTTTCAAACTCGGAAGCCATACATCACCAACTCGGATAGGCTTGAGACAAGATGTTTTGGTGAGAATGAATCCCTTGAAGTCTGTTTTCTAGCAATCAAAACACTTTTTGATGGTGACGGTCCGACATCATGATATAAATCATTTGGTGAGACAACGCAAATCTGAAATTCTCTGCGAGACAGAATTTAAAGTCAACATCAAAGATTTATATAGAACAATCAGAGGGGTTTTCAATTCTAAATTTTGGATATGTCGTATATGAATATTTATGGTTCCTATATAATTAAGCGGATCATGATTTCAATACTCCCACATTGAGATACAATTTTTTTGGTGTCATCGCGCAAATCTAAAACTGCTGGTGCGTCAAAATCCAAAGGTAATTTCGGAATAACATCTGAAAATATCCTGAAAGTATTAAATCATGAATTTTGGATATGTTATATATCTTTGTGCTTAGTTTTTTAAGAATCAAGCAGCTTGTGATTTCATCATTCCTACTTTGAGATATCAAGGTTCTAGTAAAGACGTGCAGATCTGAAATTTTCAGCATGATAAAAGTTAATGCTAATTTCAAAAAATTGTCTAGAATGATATTGAAGGCTTTTAAGTCTAAATTTTGGACATGTTGTAGATCTAGAAATTTAGTTTCTGGAATATTAAACCGTTCATGATTTTGATACTTCTACAATTTGATATGAATTTTCTACCACTAGCATGCTGGGCTGAAAAAAAAGTTACGAAAATTAAAAGAGAAGAATATATTACCTACCATTGTGCTCCTTTGTGTGACTCCCGATGCTGCAATGTAAAAATAATAGAGATAGTCCATCTATTTATAGATGCAGCAAGACATTAATAGTCTCCTTGTTGAAATAAAACTAGGAGAAGTTTTCAAGTCCTTAAGGAGGTGGCATACTCCTAATTGGAGTGGAATTGAGACAGTTCAAGTTTGTAGGAATATAGACATCCTAATTCTAATTGGAGAATGGTTGGTTATGGAGTAGAAGAATTTCATTCCCCAAATGGAAAGGAGTATCCTGAAGACGTGCAAACAAGGAAAAAAGAAAAAGAAAAGTCAATTAATTTATTTTGAACTTGCATGTGGAACTAGAATAAAGGGGTTCCATAAATATTAAGGAATTTTGCATATCCAATGTACCCATGATAATTTCTGTGCACATAGTACTTCTTCATGATATATACATATATATTTGCACACAAATTTCGGTGCAAGTAAAAAGTCAAGTCAATACTTCGAGCCTAGTCTTCGAAAGATTAAATATATCTGACAAGTCACGAAGTGAGGGCATTTGTGATCATATAAATTTTAAATATATTAGTCCAAATAAATATTGTCACGCCTCGAATTTCAACGGGACGGACTGGCACCCGAAGCCGTTAAGGCTCGAGAGAACCAACCTTCATTCATGTACACTCATATGCATGTCACTAAATGAACAACACTCTATCATATATAAATACAAGATACCAATGGAGGAAGTCATGGAAAACATATGATATATATATATAAAACTTGGTCGTTAGGCCCACCACGTCAAAAGCATACATTCCTTACATTTCCTTCATTTGTCCCACAACGTCTACAAAGCCTCTAACAGTTTCAGACCTAAGCCTACCATCGGGACACGTCCCCACTTTATATCACATTTATACAAAACTAAAACAAATGTACACATGCGACTCGTAAAGCCCCGAACCTAACTGGAGCTCACCAACAGTCTGCAGATGACCTGTACTCTACTGTGGAGGTCTACTAGCACTTGTGCCTGCACCAAGTAAGGTAAGTCCCCCAAGGGACATCAGTACGAAGAATGTACTGAGTATGTAAGGCTATAAGAAACTGCATGTAACATAAGAACTTCAATGGAATCAAAACAAGTAAGTAATCAATATGGATAAACCACCGTTCTGTATATGTGGAACCATGTACATTACATTCATTACTTTATTTTCTTTTCATTCATTCATTCATCACTCATTCATTCATTCATATAATGCCCGGGCCCCAACCTGATCAGTGGGAAAATAACAATAAACAATTGGGATCGACCTATGCTAGGCTTTCCTTTTACCCCTGGGATACCACCCGTGGTTGTGGGATCGACCCATGCTAGGTGTTCTTTCCACCCCTGGGATACCACCCGAGATATTGGGATCGACCCATGCTAGGTGTTCTTTCCACCCCTGGGATACCACCCAAGAATAAAGACTTTCATTACATCACTTCTTTAATCTTTGAGATAGTTCATTCGATGGTCATAACATTATTGAAACTTTAGAACATTAGTCCATAAATATGAGACATATGAATAACCATTGATAACAACCTGGAATGAAATACTTTAGAACATTTTGGAATAGAAACAAGTACGGTATCAATGAGACCAAGAGATGCTGCCAAAGGATACGAAAAGAGTAACCTTACATACCTTATCTTCCCAATATGTGACTACAATAATCCACTACGTGAATACCACAATTCAGCTCCTTCCTTACGTATTACTCTACAACAAAAGTACATAACAAGGCTCACATTAACAACTAACTACATTACAAGTGCATAAGACGACAACAAGCTACATGACTGTCATATAACGTCATTTCACCCTCTTACAATACCTCTCACTGCATTACCATACCAAAAAAACCAAAACATTCAACACATTAACCAAGATATCATAAACCAATAGTATTTCACACCAAGTTTATACTTTACACTTCCCCTTCAACACCACGTCACATTTACTTCATCAAGTCACTTAAAAACCTTTCACAATACCACATTAACAACAATCCATAATTGATATTATCCAACATGCCTTCGAACGACCCATTAACGCCATTCAAAAGGTACCATAAGTTGATAATTGCATCCAAGAAGGGTATAGGGGGCCTTGGGGGGTCAAAGAGATGCAAAAACAAACAAAACAAAATTTTGGACTGGGCTGTGGAGCCACCTGCAACCGCAAGTGGGTGAGGTGTTGCTGCAGGTGCCCATATGGCCTTGTCCAGGGCCACCTGCGTTGGCATCTGCGCCCGCAGGTGCCCCGTCCGCGAGGGCGGGTGCCCGTTTCAGCCTCCAGGGGTCATTTTAGGGTCCTTTTTTTCAATAAATGGTCCATGGCTATAATTAAGCTTCTCTTTTCATATTTTAGGTCAACTTGGATGCCAAAGAACAATCATGGTTTTACAACACACATGAACATCACCAAAACTACATTTTCCTTTCAATACGTCACCAATCCCATACACAATTTCGCGACAATAATTCCAAATGTTATACACAAAGAGAAAGAAAGTTAAGGAAATAAATACATATTACATGTTGATATTAAATCCATCAAATTCACTTCCTTCAAGACCACCAGTCCACTGTCAAGTTTAAAAGGCAAAACCCTTTACCGATTAAGCAAAAATAGACTGTTTCAGACATAGTGAACTGCCCAACACTGTCAACATAACCAACAAGATTTATACAACCTCTCATACATATAATATATTAAACCATAAGAGTAAACACTTACCAAAGCCTGCAAAAGGGTGATCTTGTCCAAAGAGATAGTTGCTTAGGGTTTGTGAGATGAGAGAATGTTGTTTAGAAAAATCTAAAAATGGCATGTGTGTTGTAATGAATAAAAATCTGATTTTTTTACCTTTATATAGTGCCTCAAGGTCATCCTTAGCCAAACACTTAGTCATAAATGTTATGTTTACTTGGTCAATAGTAGAATGGATCATTTTCTCCATTTGGGCCATGTATTGTGACTTAATTTTGGGCCTTTATTGAGCCCATGTAACACCCCGTACCTTCCCAACCCTACTTGATGATGTTGAATAATGTTTTCTTAGGTGTCTAGAGATATAAGTATGTATTTGGTAATGCTAATGACGAGAAAATTGAAATTTGGCCACGTACATGCAATTAGACCCTTGTAGGAGGTGTTTTGTGATTTCGTGGAGCATTTGTGTAATACCCCGTACACATTCTAACCTCATTTGGTGACTTGGAGTCATGTTTACTTTATTATTAAGATCACTAAGTAAGTATTTTGAAGTGTTTTGATAAGGTATTGGACGATATGCAAGTATTGAAGAAATGGCCGAAAAATTCAGCAAGGTGCTGAAACTTGCGCCACTACCCCATTTCAGGGGGTGTGGCGCAAGCCACTGATTTAGAGAGGGTGAATTTCCTTCACCACTACCTTGATTTGCAGCAGTGGCGCAAGGCACAAAGATTTTGCCTTTTCGGGCTCGTTTCGCAACGCAATTCTACGTCGATTCTTAGATGGTTTCGTCTGGTTCTTGGGAGCTCTTTGAGTGTTGTTAAAGCTTCAAATACCTAAATACACTCCTACATACTCCTACATGATCAAATTATGAAATATAAATAGTTATCCAAAATGTTCAATGAAGCCATGGGCGACTAGAATTCCTATTTTGGCGATTGAGACTACGAATGAGAATCTCGTAAGAGAATATTGTCGTGACATTATGGAATTATTTAAACATGAGATAAATGGTGAATTATACATTAAAGGTGATGGGCTAAGCTACATGTGCGATTGGGACCAAAATTAGGGCCCAAAAGGGAATAAAAGACATGGCCCAAAGGGAAAAATGATCCATTCTTCCACTTTGACCAAGGGACCATTGCATTTAATGCAAGAAAATGGCTAAGGATGACTTGAGAACTATATAAGGGACCCAAAATCAGATTTTTATTCTTAAACACACACAACACATTTTGAGAATTACAAGATATTTTCTTTTGGGTTCTCTCAAACCCTAAGAACCCTAAGTCTTTACTTTGGTGAAGATCATCCTATTCCAAGACTTGGTAAGTATTTATTCTCATGAATTAACATATTATATGCATGGGATATTATGTATATCATGATAGTTATGTTGGCAAGGTGGTGAATAGTGTATTTGTGCTTTTGGTGAAAGATGTGTCATCTTTGTGATTTGAATTTGAAAAGAGACTTGATGTCTTAATGAAAGAGAATGGTATGGATAAAATATGAACATGTATGGTGTGATTTTGTTATTTAACTTGTTATTTTTCTAAAAGTGTAAATTGTGGGATTTTGGCCGATATGTGCTATGAGGTGTATTAAGGTAATTTGATGGATTATTTGTGATGTGGTGTGGGTATGAAAGTGTAAAGGAGAAGTGTTGTGGTGAAATGTATTGATTGTCATGTATTGGTCAATGTATGGAATATTGGGGGATTTTTGGGATAATAATTTCATCAATGGTTTTGTCAAGGGGAAAGGGCATGTTTAAAGGCAAACATGTAACTCATTGATGTTCTATGCATTTGTAAAGTAGTTGATGGTTAATGTGAATCCCGTTATATATTTGTGTTGTAGAGTGACACATAAAGAAGGAGTGGGACTATTGTATGCACATCTAAGATTGTATATCCGTATTGAGAGTACAAGGTATGTAAGGTTACTTTGTCCGTATCTTTCTGCAGCAAATAGTATTCACATAGACATTTCACTAGTCTTATCCCGAAATGTGCTAAGGTATCCCATAGCCGGTTATCAATGGTCATTGTCATATATTTCCTACTCATTGATCATTTGTGAATCTCATGTCTCATATTCATGAATAATGTTCCAAAAGCCCAACAAGGTTGTGTTCCAATGTTCCAATAATGAATATACTCATGTATCTTGTTCATGGATTATTGTCCAATGATTCCAATAGTGTTATGTTTCCAAGAATGTTATATTGCCAAGTTATTCATATGTCTCTCACTCATTGATTATTGATCCAAAGCTTCAAGTAAAGTTATGATTATCAAAAGTATTAGCCATGTATCAATCTCTCACAAGTGATTGTATCGATCTCTCATATGCAAAAGAATCAATCTCTCACAAGTAAAGTTATCAATCTCAAAAGTAAAGAAATGAAGTAAGAATAAAGTAATGCATATTGGTTGTGTTATTGGGTGTTATCCATGGGGTGAAAATACCTGCATGATGATGTTATTCTATCCATGGGGTGCAAGAACACCTGCATGATGATGTTACTTTATCCATGGGGTGCAAAGGACACCCGCATTCCGATATGATCTTATCCATGGGGTGAAAAGAATACCTGCATGACGATGATATGTTATCCATGGTGTGAAAAGAACACCTGCATGATGAGGGCCCAGACAACATATATGTAAAGTAAAGTAAAGTAAAGGCAAGAGAAAGAATGAATGTAATATACATGGCTTCCAAAGTACAGAATAGTGACTCATCTACATTGTGACTTATCTATATTGATTATGCATTTGAACTTGAGTTCTTAACATACTTTCATATATTACAAGTTTCATATGGCCTTACATACTCAGTACATTCTTCGTACTGACCCCTTTTGGGGAAATTATTTTACTTGCTGCAGGCGCAGGTACTAGTAGGCCTCCACAGTAGATTGTCAGTGTTGCAGATCTTTGGTGAGCTCCAGTTAGTTCGGGGCTTCTCCAAGTCACTGTTGTACATGTGTTTTGATTTTGTACATGTTGTATAAAGCGGGGACTTGTCCCGTCTTTTAGTTCATTTTGGTCAATGCATTTTGTTAGAGGCTTTTGTAGACGGATGTGGGTGTATAAAGGTGAAGGTATATGTCGTTTTGACTTGATGGCTCAAACGGCCAAGTTTTTACATATATAGCTATGACATATGTTTCCATGTCCATGACTTCCGCATAGTTGCATGAGAAATAATAAGATTTACACGAGGACATGCATACGAATGTTCATGAGCAAAGGTTGGTTCTCTCGGGCCATATCGGCTTCGGGTGCCAATCACGCCTCGTTGGAAGTCGGGGCGTGACAGCCCATTAGCACATGTTAATTCAGCCCACTAAAATTAATGTGGATTACACCAACCATCTCATGTTTAAATAATTCCATCAATGTTATGATAATCAATTAGGTTCGAAAATATACGGGGTGTTACATCCTTCCCCCCTTAGGAACATTCGTCCTCGAATGTTAGTAACATTATCCAATCTAAACAAATTCAAGTCTAAGTTTATCCTTCATGTTATCATATACACATAATGCTTATAGATACTTACTTGTTATTGCTCTAATTCCGCATCTTGCTCTTGTTCTTTCGTTTGAAATAAATGTGGGTACTTAGACTTCATCATTTCCTCGGCTTCCCGTGTAATTTCTTCTACTTGTTGATTTCTCCAAAGCATTTTTACGAAAGCTACGTCTTTATTTCTTAACCTCTTAACTTGTCGATCCAGAATAGCAATAAGTACTTCTTCATAGGTGAGATCTTCCGTAACTTGTACATCCTCAGTGGGAGCAATATGGGATGGATCTCCTATGCACTTTCGAAGCATTGAAACATGAAAGACTGGATGAACTGTGGAGAGTTCTTGGGGTAGTTCTAATTCATACGCAACTTGACCAAATCTTTAGACAATCTTATACGACCCTATATAACGTGGACTCAACTTTCCCTTTTTCCCAAATCTCATTACCCCTTTCATTGGTGACACTTTTAAGAATGCCCAATCACCTATGGAAAATTCTATCCCCCTTCTTCTAACATCGGCATATGACTTGTGCCGACTTTGGGCCATTTGTAGCTGCTGTTGTATCACCTTAACCTTCTCCATAGCTTGATGAACAAGATATGGCCCAAATAAGGCAGTTTCACCTACTTCAAACCATCCAATTGGTGATCTACACTTTCTTCCACATAAAGCTTCGTAAGGCGCCATTTTGATACTTGCATGATAGCTATTATTGTAGGAAAATTCAATAAGCGATAAATGATCATCCCAACTACGTTTAAAGTCCAATGTGAAAGCTCGTAGCATATCTTTTAGTGTTTGTATAGTACGTTCTGCTTGTTCATCTGTTTGAGGATGAAAAGTCGTTCTTAAAATCACTTGGGTTCCCAAACTCTTCTGAAAAGATTTCCAAAAGTGTGCAGTAAATTCAGCTCCCCTGTCTGATATAATAGAGATTAGGATTTCGTGCAATCGAACTATCTCTTTAATATACAATCTCGCATACTCTTCAGCTGTGTAAGTAGCCTTAACCGGTAGAAAGTGTGCTGATTTGGTAAGTCTGTCAACTATCACCCATATGAAATCAAATTTCCAAAGTGTACGAGGCAAACCTGTGATGAAATCCATGTTGATCATGTCCCACTTCCAGATTGGAAGATTTATACATTGCATATAACCTCCAGGCTTCTGATGCTCTACTTTTACTTGTTGATAATTTGGACATTGGGATACGAATTCTACAATGTTCTTCTTCATGTTACCCTACTAATACATTTCTTTCAAATCATGATACATTTTGGTGGCTCCCGAATGAATAGAATACCGTGAATGATGTGTCTCTGTCATAATCCGTCTCCTTAGCTCATCTACATCAGGTACACACAATCTACTTTGGTACTGAAGCACTCCCTCTTGTGTAAGGTCAAATGCCTTTGTCAAAACTTATTGTATCTTCTCCTTCAGCTGTAATAAAATAGGATCCGCATACTGTTTTCCTTCACTTCAGCTACTAATGAAGATTCTGCCGCATTTTGCACTATAATTCCTTCATTTGAAGTTTCAAGAAGACGAACCCCCAAGTTGGCTAGTTGATGTAGATCCTTGACTATACCTTGCTTTTCCGTGAGCTGGCCATCAGTGCTTCCTATTGCTTTGCGGCTTAATGCATCGGCTACCACATTTGCTTTCCTCAAATGATATAAGATATCAATATCATAATCTTTTAATAGTTCAAGCCACCTCCGCTGCCTCAGATTTAAGTCCTTCTGCTTAAAGATATATTGCAAACTCTTATGGTCGATATATATGTCAACATGAACCCCATACAAATAGTGGCGCCATATCTTTAAAGCAAATATCACAGCTGCTAGCTCAAGATCATGTGTTAGATAATTTCTCTCATGTGGTCACATTTGTCTCGAGGCATAAGCTATTACATTACCATTCTGCATTAATACACATCCTAAGCCGACTCCTGAAGCATCACAATATACTGTATACCCATCTGTGCCTTCTGGAAGTACCAATACAGGTGCAGAAGTCAAGTTATCCTTCAAATCTTGGAAACTCTTCTCACATGCATCATTCCAATGAAACTTGGTCACCTTGTGTGTTAGCTTTGTTAAAGGTGCCAAAATGGAAGAAAACCCTTCAACAAATCTTCTATAATAACCTGCCAACCCGAGAAAACTACGAATCTCTGTAGGTGTTGTAGGTCTTGGCCAATTCTTCACAGCTTCTATCTTTTGCGTATCAACCCTTATCCCTTCATTTGACACAATATGACCCAAGAATGCTACAGATTTTAACCAAAATTCACATTTAGAGAACTTTGCATATAACTTACGATCAGGAAGAATCTGTAACACCTACTGTAAGTGATTAGCATGGTCTTCTTTTGATCTTGAATAAACCAAAATATCATCAATGAACACTGTCACGAACACATCTAAGAATGGGTTGAACACCCTATTCATAATATCCATAAAAACTGTTGGTGCATTTGGTAGCCCAAATGACATAACTAAAAACTCATGATGAACATACCATGTTCGGAAAGTTGTCTTGGGTATATCTTTTTCTCTAACCCTTACTTGATGATAACCCGATCTCAAGACAATCTTTGAGAAGTATTTGACACCCTGTAATTGATCAAGCAAATCATCAATTCTGGAGAGGGGATATTTATTCTTGATTGTCACCTTATTCAGTTGTCGATAATCAATACACATCCTCAACGTGCCATCTTTCTTCTTCACAAATAACACTGGTGTACCCCACGGGGACATACTAGGCCTTATGAATCCCTTATCCAGCAAGTCTTTTATTTGCTCCTTCAATTCCCGCAATTCTGGCGGAGCCATTCAATACGGAGGAATAGAGAAAGGCTGAGTACCTGGAATCACATCAATACCAAACTCTACTTCCCGTTCTCGAGGCAAACCTGGAAGATCTTCAGGAAATACATCAAGAAATTCATTTACCACCGAAATCGATTGAAGAGTTGGTGGCTTCACATCGGTATAATGCACTCTTACTAGATGGCATATGTACCCCTTGGATATAATTTTCTTTGCCTTAAGATAACAAATAAATTTTCCTCTCGGTGCTCCAATATTACCCCTCTATTCAAGGATGGTCTTTTGTGGAAAATAAAAATGTACCTTCTTAGCTCGGCAATCTACCGTGGTATAACAAGAAGCCAACCAATCCATACCCATTATAACATTAAAATCTACCATTTCCAGCTCTATAAGATTAGCCAACGTATCATGATCACAAACAGTTACTATGAAATTACGATAGACTCTCTTAGCTATAATAGACTCGCTAACGGGTGTACATACTTCAAATGACTTGACTAGTAATTTTGGTGTTTTTCTAAATTTTTCAGCAATCAATGGAGTAACATATGATAGGGTAGAACCCAGATCAATCAATGCATATACATTATGTGAAAAGACGGATAATGTACCTTTCACTACATCAGGAGAAGCCTCCAGATTCTGCCGATCCGCTAGGGCATAGGTACGATTCTGTACTCCACTAGAAGTGGCTGCTCCTCTAGCACTTCTACCACGATCAGCAGGCTGCACACCTAGACCTAAGGAAGGAACTAATGATGATGATGAAACGGTTGATCCCGTAGGTCGCGCCATACTACCCAAGCCTCTTCGTGGGCAGTCTCTCATTATGTGCCCCGTCATACCACACCAAAAGCAACCATTTGTCCTAAACCGGCATTCACCTAAATGAAACCTTTCGCAGTGCTGACACGACTGACGAGAAAACCTTATTGTCAGTGACCTCAAATACCACTACTTTGCCCAGCTTGACTGCCTCCAAACCCTCGGAATTGAGATTGAGCGCATATTGTAGGATAAGAAAATGATGGTCTAGGCAGTCTATTAAAAATTCAAGGCCTAAATTCTCCTTGGGACGCAATGTACTGTCCCACAGGTCTAGCCCTCTTTGACGGCCCTCTTTCAAATTCTTGCGTCCTTCTTCTTTGCCTCTGATCCTTCATTTTCTATGCAAAGGCTTGTATCCTGGCTATATCCATATCTCTATTCAATGCAGCAATAGTACAATCCTTTACCAAATATGGATCCAATCTGTCCACATACCAATGAACTCTATCAGCCATAGTAGCGACCATATTAGGAGCATATCTGGCCAAAGAGTTAAACCGATTCATTCATCATTCATTCATTCATCACTCATTCATTCATATAATGCCCGGGCCCCAACCTGATCAGTGGGAAAATAACAATAAATAATCGGGATCGACCCATGCTAGGCTTTCCTTTTACCCCAGGGATACCACCCGTGGTTGTGGGATCGACCCATGCTAGGTGTTCTTTCCACCCCTGGGATACCACCCGAGATATTGGGATCGACCCATGCTAGGTATTCTTTCCACCCCTGGGATACCACCCAAGAATAAAGACTTTCATTACATCACTTCCTTAATCTTTGAGATAGTTCATTCGGTGGTCATAACATTATTGAAACTTTAGAACATTAGTCCATAAATATGAGACATATGAATAACCATTGGTAACAACCTGGAATGAAATACTTTAGAACATTTTGGAATAGAAACAAGTACGGTATCAATGAGAACAAGAGATGCTGCCAAAGGATACGGAAAGAGTAACCTTACATACCTTATCTTCCCAATATGTGACTACAATAATCCACTATGTGAATACCACAATTCAGCTCCTTCCTTACGTATTACTCTACAACACAAGTACATAACAAGGCTCACATTAACAACTAACTACATTACAAGTGCATAAGACGACAACGAGCTACATGACTGCCATATAACGTCATTTCACCCTCTTACAATACATCTCACTGCATTACCATACCAACAACACCAAAACATTCCACACATTAACCAAGATATCATAAACCAATAGCATTTCACACCAAGTTTATACTTTACACTTCCCCTTCAACACCACGTCACATTTACTTCATCAAGTCACTTAAATACCTTTCACAATACCACATTAACAATAATCCATAATTGATATTATCCAACATGCCTCTGAACGACCCCTTAACGCCATTCAAAAGGTACCATAAGTTGATAATTGCATCCAAGAAGGGTATATGGGCCTTGGGGGGTCAAAGAGATGCAAAAACAAACAAAATGAAATTCTGGACTGGGCTGTGGAGCCACCTATACCCGCAGGTGGGTGAGGTACGGCTGCAGGTGCCCATCTGGCCTTGTCCAGGGCCACCTGCATTGGCATCTGCGCCCGCAGGTGCCCCGTTCGCCAGGGCGTGTGCCCGTTTCAGCCTCCAGGGGTCATTTTAGGATCCTTTTTTGCAATAAATGGTCCATGGCCATAATTAAGCTTCTCTTTTCATATTTTAGGTCAACTTGGATGCCAACGAACAATCATGGTTTCACAACACACATGAACATCACCAAAACTACATTTTCCTTTCAATACGTCACCAATCCCATGCACAATTTTGCTACAACAATTCCAAATGTTATACACAAATAGAAAGCAACTTAAGGACATAACTACATCTTACATGTTGATATTAAATCCATCAAATTCACTTCCTTCAAGACCACCAGTCCACTGTCAAGTTTATAAGGCAAAACCCTTTATCGATTAAGCAAACATAGACTGTTTCACACATAGTGAACTGTCCAACACTTTGTCAACATAAACAACAAGATTTATACACCCTCTCATGCGTATAATATATTAAACCATAAGAGTAAACAATTATCAAAGCTTGCAAAAGGGTGATCTTGTCCAAAGAGATAGTTGCTTAGGGTTTGTGAGATGAGAGAATGTTGTGGAAAAATCTAAAAATGGCATGTGTGTTGTAATGAATAAGAATCTGATTTTTGTACCTTTATATAGTGCCTCAAGGTCATCCTTAGCCAAACACTTAGTCATAAATGTTATGTTTACTTGGTCAATGGTAGAATGGATCATTTTCTCCATTTGGGCCATGTCTTGTGACTTAATTTTGGGACTTTATTGAGCCCATTAGCACATGTTAATTCAGCCCACTAAAATTAATGTGGATTTCACCAACCATATCATGTTTAAATAATTCCATAAATGTTACGATAATTAATTAGATTCGGAAATGTACGGGGTGTTACAAATATGGTGGATTAATATAATTGGATTAATTATTTAAGTCCAATAACTATGAATTTAATTAAAGTCCAAAATTCATCGGGCTAGTCCATTAATTTGGGATACAAATAATGAGCCCACTTGGTTAAGTCCAATATGTCACCTTATTCTAGAGGCCCAATTTGGCGCCACTTGTCAAATGACGTAGCATGCCATGTCAAGTGAAGGAGCCAATAGGATCACACCAAGTATCAAAATGATGCAGCATGCCTAGTGACATTAAGGCCAATCAAATATTGCCATTTCACTTAAATCTGATTGGCCAAAAAAAGCCCATCTTCACCATGACTCTTCCCTTTCCACAACTATAAATAGGGGTCTCATAATTCAGAAAAAAACACCAACAACTCTAACAAGAAGCAAGAGAGAGCTCGTGGATCAAACGCCGCTGATTTCTCTACAAGCCCCAAGTTCAAGCTTTTAAGCATCAAGTTCATCAAGATTCAAGATCAAGACCACCAGATTCAAGATCAAGCTCAAAAGCTCTTGAATTCAAGTACAAGTCAAGATCAAGTTCATCAAGATACAAGATCAAGACCACCAGATTCAAGATCAAGCTCAAAAGCTCTTGAATTTAAGTACAAGTCAAGATCAAGCTCATCAAGATACAAGATCAAGACCACCAGATTCAAAATCAAGCTTAAAAGCTCTTGAATTCAAGTACAAGTCAAGATCAAATTCATCAAGTTAAACAACATTCAAGATCAAGACCACCAGATTCAAGATCAAGCTCAAAAGCCCTTGAATTCAAGTACAAGTCAAGATCAAATCCATCAAGTTCAACAACATTCAAGATCAAGCTTGAAGTTCTTTGAATTTATAGGTTGAAAGGCGAATCAGAGGATTCATAGAGATTGTGATACTCACTATTTGAAATCAAATAAAACGATTGTTGCAATATTTTTTTTTCCCAATTATTATTTTTTTCGACACGAATTTTATTGTCTACAGTCATCATGAAATTAAAGGAGGTGACTGTTCAAGAAATTAATAGCCATCTCTAGTTACTGGAATCTCAATTGTTGCAACCATAATTGGTTGTAATTTCCAGAACAGAAAACAACACTTTCACTCTCTCTTTTCAATTTGAGTTGATGCAATACGACACTCTCACTTTTATCTTTTAATGCCATACGACACTTTTGTCCCTTTTAATGCCAATAGTAACCAACTTCACCAAACAACCAGACTTTATCTTGATTTCCCATTCCTCGTGAATTCACTATGAATAAGAGAAGGGTCTTTGACACTATATTTCTCCCTTTGGTTTTACAATTCACGATAATGGCCTGCCTCTAACGTTAAGTAACACTTAATTTCTTCACCTTTGTTTTTATTCCACAGAATCAAAAACCTTCGCATCATAATTTACTATTTTTCCTTTTTCTCAACAAGAGAACCTATTAGATTTAATGGGTTATGGTTCGCCCATGTGTATCAACCCGGCCCGACCAGACCCATTTTATTTTCTGAGAAGAAGATAAGATGGAGGTTACCTATGAATTTCAAAATTTTGGGAGGAACAGTTACATTATAACTGATAAACTGTCATCACATTCCCCTTTAAAAGTGTGTGTTTCTTCCTCAGAAAAAATATGAAACAAAAACATACGAAATCAGAAAACAAAAAAAAGGACACAAAAATTAGTGTGACAGAAATCAACACCAAAAGGACATTTAGTTTGTGGAAAACAGACTTTGTTTCCTAGTGATTGAAAAGAGGATTTGGAGCAATTCTTTTGGTTCGTGATTTTAATCCGCTGCAAGAAAAAGGTACACAATTCTTACATTGGTATCAGAGCTGTGGTTAATTGCCCCATTTTGCATGTTAATTTTTGAATTTAAGTGTGAAAACATTGAGATTGACTATTGTCAATTTCGTCGGAAGAATATTCGTAGATAAAGAAATTCTCTGAAATTAAATCGAAATTAGCAATCTCACCTTGAATCTGTAAATTATGTTTGCTAACATGCTTCCACTTTTTTCATAAATCTGAAGATGTATTTTTTTTTAATGGAGTAAAAAAAAAAGAGAAAGCAGATCTGTGTATATATTTTTTTCATCCCTATTTTTTATTTTTTTTAAGATCTGCCATGAATGTTCTTTGAAAAAGAATAAAAATGCTGGGAATGAGTTTACTGTGAAGAAGAAAAGGATAAAAATGTGATTGAGAAATGTGTTCATCTGCCCTAGCCTCACTGTCATTACTTGTCGTTGGACCAACTTGTCCTTGATTTTGTGCAGCAACTATACGAATCAACATTTGCACCGCATTTCTTAGATCCTTCTCAGTAGCATTAACAGGTTGTTCTAGGGATACTTCTCTCCTTTGTGGCCCCCCTGGAAATGGGAGATGAGAAGATGCCCGCGATGCAAATTCAGTTTCAGCCCCACCTTGACTAGCTTGGTCAGGTGGTGATCTACTAGTTCCTTCTCCGACAAACATGCTTACCTTTTTACCTTTGCCCCTACCTTGTCTTGCAATCGGCATCTTACTATAACAAAGAAAACCAATTTCAATGGTCAGATATGATTCCACCTACAACATTGGCTCTAATGCACGATCTAGGACATTAAGAAATGAAACATCTCCTAAATGCCCCATAGCCTCCTGCTTATAAATGTGGTGCACAACACATCCATAAGCAATGCACCACATTTATAAGCAAGACTCTACTCGAACACGGCTTTGTAAACACCCTAGGACGACCTGCTCTGATACCACTTTTGTCACACCTCAAATCCCATTGAGGCAGACTGGCACCCGAAGCCGTTAAGGCCCCGAAAGAACCAACCTACGTCCATGTACATTCATATACATGTCCCTAAGTGAGCAACATTCTATCACATATAAATACAAGATACCAATGGCGGAAGTCATGGGGAAACATTCAATAGATATGAAACTTCGTCGTTAGGGCCACCACGTCAAAAGCATACATTTCTTACATTCCTTCATTTTTCCCACAACGTCTACAAAGCCTCTAACAGATACATAACAAAAACCAAAATTCAAGACAAGTCCCTGCTTTATATAACAGTTACACAGTACCAAAACCAATATGTACACATATGACTCGGAAAGCCCCGAATCAATCTGGAGCTCACCAACAGTTTACAGATGATCTGTATCCTACTGTGGAGGTCCACTAGCTCCTGTGCCTGCAGCAAGTAAGGTAAGTCCCCCAAGGGACGTCAGTACGAAGAATGTACATTAAGGCTATAAGAAACTGCATGAAACATAAGAACTCAAATGGAATCGAATACAAGTGAATAAACATTATGGATAACCACCGTTCTGTATGTGTGGAACCATGTAAAATACATTCATTACTTTCTTTTCTTTTACGTTTATTACCGTCAAATAATACCGTCATATATTACCGTCAAATAATACTCGGGCCCCAACTGATCAGTGGGAAATCATAACATAACATAACATAACATTGGGATCGTCTCTAGCTAGGCTTTTTTCCCTTTGAGCTACCACCCATAAATCAATAAAGCATGTTCGGCCCTAGCTAGGTTTTCACCCCTTTGGGCTACCCCCTTTCAGGTTCAGCATCAAGCTAGGTTTTTACCCCTTTAGGCTTTAGAACATTTTGGAATGGAAACCAGTTCGATAACAATGAGAACAATAGGAGCTGCCAGAGAATACGGAAAAGAGTAACCTTACATACCTTATCTTCCCAATATGAATACACAATCCTATATGTGAATACAATATTCCATCTCCTTCCTTCCGTGTTACTCTACAACACAAGTACATAACAAAGCTCACGTTAACAACTAACTATATTTCAAGTGCATAAGACAACAATGAGCTACATGACTGCCACATAACGTCATTTCACCCTTCGCAATACAATTCACTGTATTACCATACCAACAACACCACAATCTTCCACACATCAACCAAGACATCATAAACCAATAGCATTTCACACCAAGTTTATACTTTACACTTCCTCATTAACACCATGTCACATTTACTCCATCAAGTCATCTCAATACCTTTCACCATAACACATAAAACAATAATTCATAATTGATATGATTCAAAATGTCTCCGGACTACCCCTTAGGGCCATTCAAATGGTACCATAAGTTGATAATTGCATCCAAAAAGGATATAGGGGCCTTGGGGGGTCAAAGAGATGCAAAAACAATCAAAATTAAGTTTTGCAGGGACCTGCGAAGCCACCTGCGCTTGCAGGTGGGTGAGGTGAAGCCTCAGGTCTCCATTGGCCTTGTCCAGGGCCACCTGCATTGGCATCTGCGCCCGCAGGTGCCCCATCCGCGAAGGCGGATGCCCGGTTCGATCTGTTGGGTCCTTTTTTGTAATAAATGATCCATGACCATAATTAGGCTTCTCTTTTCATACTTTAAGTAAATTTTGATGCTAATGATCAACCTTGGTTTCAAAATGCACATGAACATCACCAAAACTATTTTCTCCTTTCAATACGTCACCGGTTCCATGCACAATTTCATAACAACAATCCCACAAGTTATACACATACAGAAAGAAAGTTAGAAACATAACCATATATTACATATTGACATTTAAACCATCAATTTCACTTCCTTTAAGACCACAAGTCCACTTTCAAGTTTATAAGGCAAAACCCTTTACCGATTAAGCAAAAGTAGACTGTTTCACACATAGTGGACTGCTCAACACTTTGTCAACATAACCAACATGATTTATACACCCTCTCATGCATATAATTTATTAAACCATAAGATTAAACACTTAACAAAGCTTGCAAAGGAATGATCTTGTCCAAAGGGATTAGTAGCTTAGGGTTTGTAAGAGGAGAGAAAATATCTTGGAAAATTCTAGACTTGGCATGTGTGATGTAATGAATAAAAATCTGCTTTTTAACCCCTTATATAGTCCCTTGTAGTCATCCTTATCCAAACACTTAGTCATAAATGATATGTTTACTTGGTCAAAGGTGGAATGGGTCATTTTCCATTTGGGTCATGCCTTTCTTGCTAATTTTGGGCCTCATTTGAGCCCATTAGCACAAGAATAATTTAGCCCATTAAATTTAATGTGGATTACACCAACCATCTCATGTTTAAATACTTCCATAAATGTTACAGTAATCAAATAGGTTTGGAAATTTACGGGGTGTTACATAGTAAAGTACTAGTAGTACTATTTATTGATAAAAGCTAAGTGGTTGATAGCTGTACATAGTACTTGGCCTTCTTCTAACATATTCCTAGACTAGTTGGCCCACGTATTTGATAGTAAATGTTTACGTGATTATTTTCCCATGTCTACACATATAGTTGTAGCCATTTAGAATTTTTGAGCGAAACATATAATTTTCATAATCTACTCACTTAGCAATTTCAGTTGATATATTATCATGTAAAATGAATTAAAAATGAGTGAGATATGATATTAAAGTTTCATGAATAATGAAGTGTTATTATTATTTTACTAAGTCTTGGTAGTATTTTTTTAACAAATTTGCCTTCTACAATTAATTGTGGCATAAGTTGCTACAGTGAATGGTATATCCATTCTGATTGTTTCTTTGTTTCTATTTCAGACATGGCTGAACAGGGACAAACTCGAATCACTCCAAGTGGGAGTTCAGGATGTCGAACAAAGAGACAAAGTGGAAGAGCATTCGTCGAAGGACATGCTTTTGAGGTCGTGAGATCATACGAAATGGTGTTCCAAGGGCGACACAAAATATGTTACGAAATGAGAGGGCTATACGGAGGGAAAGAGAGAAGAAGCTAAAAGCGTTCAAGTCTTTTAAGATGTCCCCTAGTATTTCAGTTGCTAATTTTATTCAGTGTTTTGAATTAAAACGTGTAGAACTGGAAAACTATGTTGAAATCTCAGATTTTTAAGCTTTAGCTATTTTATTAGACTCTCTCTGTAATCCTTGGGGCAAGAGACTTATTGACGTTTATCACGAGATTTGTCCTAGCGAACCTTTTTGGGTGTATATATGTCGTCTCGAATTTTTGTGGGGGGATTTTCATCTTTGAATTGACTTGTAACTTGAAGTTGTTTATTAACTTTAATATATATATTAAGTTATTTCTCTTTTAATATGAATTCCATTTATTTATTTAAGTTTACTAAAACTTAATTGAAAGTTATCATTAAGATACACATTAAGAAATTAACTTCTAATTTTGGTCAAATATTTAATTCGTAGATGATGATCGGATTCTTATGTGTCCTTTCGATTTTACACTAAACATGAAACCTTTATGTGAATTGATTTGCTTAAATGTGTAAGTCGCATGCATTATTGATAAATGTACTTGCGTGATTGTCTCTCAATTACAGACATGGCATCAAAAAATATTATTGCTGACTTGAACAAAGGTGAAAAATTAAATGGTGACAATTACGACATCTGGAGTCGTAAACTATGGTATGTACTGGAAGAGCAAAATACTCTTGAAGGTATTAACCATGTTTTAAGTCAACCAGAAGAGGGAAACACTGCATAACATAGAAGAGACCTTGAAGCTTATAAAGCTTAGAAAAAGGCTGATTCCGTTGCATGTGGAATCATTGTTAGTTTTGTGGTTGATGACCTCATTCACGAAGTTGAGGAATTTCCTACTGCTCATGCTATCTGGGCACACTTGCGAGGAACATATGGGGGTACATCTGTCACCTGCCTCAGACAACTGACTATCAAGTTTGACACTTATAAGAAGCGTCATGATCAGAACATCAAACAACATCTTAGGGTGATGTCTAATATGATAGCTCAACTCAAAAGTGTTGTTCATGTTCTCTTGGATGAGCAACAGGTTCAGGCATTGATTCAGTCTCTTCCCAACATTTGGGAACATTTGAAGGTTAACTTAACCCACAATGATAGCATCAAAACTTTTTCTGATGTTGTCCGTCATGTTAAACTTGAAGACGAGCGGTTTGGTGCTGCTAAAGCTGCTTCTAATGCCTTTATGGCAGAATCAAGTGGTAAGAAGTCTTCAGGCTTCAAACATAAGAAAAATTGGAAAAAGAACGGGAAGGGTAAGGAGACCGAAGAAGGACCCTCTGAGAAAAAGAACAAGCCAAATTCCAAGAAGGGAAAACGTTTTTTTAAGAAGAAAGACAAGAGAAAGTTGAAGTGCTACAATTGCCAAGTTCTGGGGCATTTTGCTCGTGATTGTCCTGAGCAGAAAAAAGTAGAATTTCTAAACGCATCTCTAAGTGCTACATATGTTTCTAGCACTGCTTTATTAACTGAATCTTATCCTATGTGGATTGTAGACTCAGGAGCCACCGACTATGTGAGTCGTGATCGAGAAGCGTTTGTGGAGTTCCATCGAGTTTCACCTGGATCAAGGTGGATATATGTAGGAAATAATGCAGGACTTGAAGTCAAAGGGATTGGCACTTGCAAAGTAGACTTGCGTGGTGGCTGGTCATTGATGTTGCATGACGTCCTATATGCTCAAGAGATTCGACGAAACTTAGTATCTGCGTCTGTTCTTTTAGATGTTGGTTTCAATTTGTTTTTTAGTCACAATGGTGTTAGAATAACTCTAGATAATGTTTTTTATGGTTTTGGACTTCGTTATGATCGCTTTATCATTTTAGATTGTAATCCTTCAACTTATGATTATTATGTTGATCGTTGTGTAATGGCATGTTATTCTAGTAATAATGATGTTGATATAATTACATGGAATGCTAGATTGGGTCACATAGGGCAAGATCGAATGAATAGATTGGCAAAGGAACGACATTTAAGTTCTTTTTCCAAAATTGAAATGCCAACTTGTGAAAATTATCTTGTCGGAAAGGTTACACGTAAACCATTTGGGAAGGCTAAAAGAGCTGAATTCCCACTACAATTAATCCATTCTGATATCTGTGGTCCAATGAATGTGAGGGCAAGGTCTGGTGCTTTATAATTCATTATATTTATTGACGATTGCACACGCTTTGGTTATGTCTATTTGATTTCTCATAAATCTGAAGCACTTGAATTCTTTAAAAGATACTTGAATGAAGTTGAGAATCAATTAGATAAAAGTATAAAGGCTTTAAGAACCGATAGAGGTCGTGAATATTTGTCAAAGCAGTTTGAAGAAATGTGTACTGAAAAGGGCATTATTAGACAGTTAACTACTCCTTATACGCCTCAACAAAATAGTGTAGCTGAAAGAAGGAATAGAACATTGTTGGACATAGTAAGGTCAATGATGGCGCAGACAAATTTACCAATCTCTTTGTGGGGGGATGCATTATTGACTGCGGCCTACATATTGAATAAAGTGCCTTCTAAATCAGTATCTTCTACTCCTTATGAACTATGGACTGGTCATAAACAAAACCTTAATGATCTACGATCTTGGGGTTGTGCTGCATATATTAAAGATTGTTTTGGTGAGTTTGGTAAACTAAGTCCAAAAGGAAAGAAATGTATCTTTATAAGATACTCAGAACACTCCAAAGGGTATGTGTTCATTGGTGAATTGGAGGATGGAAGTACCACTAAAATTGAATCACAAGATGTCACATTTCTGGAAAATAATTTTCCCAAAAAGGGTGAAATAAAGGATAGTGAGCCTCTTTATGAAAATTTGAATTCAGATGATCAAATAATGTCATCGTACATGCTTGATAACCCTTTGGATCAAGAAATAATTCTTGGCCCAAGTGGGAGTTATGATTCCCAAAAAATTCTATAGAGGAATCTGAACTTCAATTACGTAAGAGTACCAAAAAAGGTGTACCTAAACGATCTTATGAGATTGAGGATTATGTTTTCTTGGTATCTCCCACAGAATTGGATGAACCTAATTCTGTGACTGAGGCATTATCGAGCCCTGGAAAAGATGAATGGATGAAAGCGATGAAAAAAGAATTAGAGTCCATGAAAACCAATAAAGTCTGGGATCTAGTTGACCTTCCTTCTGGGCGTAGAGCTATTGGGAATAAATGGATTCTCAAAGTTAAACGCAAATCAGATGGGTCAATAGAAAGACACAAAGCACGATTGGTGGCAAAAGGTTTTACTCAAGAAGCTAGAATAGATTATGAAGAAACTTTTTCACCAGTTGTGAAGTTCACCTCGAGTCGCTTACTTTTGGCTATTGTTGCACGTTTGGATTTAGAATTACACCAAATGGATGTGAAGACAGTTTTTCTCAATGGAGAACTAAACGAGGAAATCTACATGGAACAACCTGTAGGTTTTGTTGTTAAAGGCCAAGACAAGAAGGTTTGTAAATTGAACAGATCAATATATTACCTAAAGCAGTCTTCAAGGCAGTGGTACCTGAGATTTCATAAGGAAGTGATTTCATTTGATTTCACCATGATCAATAAAGACCATTGCATCTATGTGAAGAAGTCCAATGGAATGTTTGTGATTCTTTCGCTTTACGTGGATGATATTTTATTAGCTGGAAATAATTTGGAGTATGTGGAAACTGTTAAGTCATGATTTTCAAAGTCATTTGACATGAAAGATATGGGTGAAGCAGACTATATATTGGGTGTAAAAATACAAAGAGATCGTTCCAAGAAAATTTTGAGTCTATCTCAAGAAACTTACATAAAGAAAATTTTGGAACACTTTCGAATGAATAGTTGCAAATCCATGGATACTCCTATAGCAAGAGGTGAAACTTTAAGCCTTGAAACGTGTCCAAAGACTGGAAAAGAAAAGGAAGACATGTCTTGAGTTTTATATTCTAGTGTGATTGGGAGCTTGATGTACGTTATGATGTGTACTCTCCCAGACATTTGTTATGTTATAGGTCTAGTTAGCAGGTATCAATCCAATCCTGGAAGAGATCATTGGAAAGCAGTAAAGAGAATTTTTCGATATCTGAAGGGAACTGTAGATTATTCACTATGCTATAGTGGATCTGATTTATTCATAAGAGTTATACAGATGCTGATTGGGCTGGTGACCGGTATGATAGAAAATCAACCTCCGGTTATGCTTTCTTACTAAATGGTGGTGCTATTTCGTGGAAAAGTAAGAAACAAACTTGCACAACCCTTTCAACCATGGAATCTGAATTTGTGGCTTGTGCATCTGCAGTACAAGTAGTTGTTTGGTTAAAGAGATTCTTTGAGCATTTGAATATTACAAAGAATTCTAAGGGCCCTATGATTTTACATTGTGACAGTCAAACGGCTATCGCATATATGAAGGATCCTAAGTATCACAGCAAACCAAACACATTGACATCAAGTATAACTTTGTGAGAGACATAGTAGCAAGTGGAGAAATAAATTTACAATACATTCCTACACGAGAAATGATAGTTGATCCCTTTACGAAGGCGATATCTAGAGACTTGTTTGAGAAACATGTTATGTCTCTAGGTTTGCATAGGATATGATTATATTTCTGTAATGTAAAATAACTTAATTGTTATAATATTTTTATCAATATAAGACTCTTGGATTTATGTTCATATCTCATATGCATCTGATAATGCGTTTTATTTATAAAGTGTGTCGAACAAGTCACGAGATTGGCTCTCTCACACGAGCAATCGCCTCTTACGTCGAGGAACGTGAAGAGATGAGTTCCATCATCATATTATGACTTATTTTGAAAAGCCAGATGTGAGTTTCTACGAGAAGATGGATTTGAGGATCATTAAAGAAAGAAACTCAAGTTAGACATTTAGAGGTGTCTAGACCAAGATCTATACGATGATGAATGACTAAAAGAATAAGACGCACGCACCAATATAAGGTGAGAACATCGTAGCACGTGTTTCATACCACGTGTGCTTAGCGACCATCGAGTTAATGGAAGAATGAATCCCTGCTTCTTCATTGTGTGAAACCCTAAAAGTTTTATTAACTTTTCATTGAAATACCCTTTGACCTTTGACTATTTCTTGAAGTTTCGATCGGTGTTGCTACTTTAGCATGTTACTAATAGCCATGAATAATTCGGCAATGCAGTGCATGTCTAGGAAAGCAGTTGATTTGGAATAGATAGATTCGAGTAGAAAGTGAAGACGATTAAATGAATAATTTAACTTATATACATAAGCTGGCTATTATACTAACCATACAGGTGTCAAGTGTAATTATGTATATAATGTTAAACATGGACTCGAGTTCACCTCCTTAAGAGGATGAGGGATCGGATAAGTAACTACTGAAGTAGGGAATAATGTCTGGGGTATTGTGAGTAAAAGTATCCTCATATTAATAGCGAATTCTTTCCACATGTGATTGAATTCCTTTGTGTAGCTTGTAAAACCTGAAAGGTAAAGCTCTTGATGCTCGCAGGTCTCACGAACTATTTGTCGTATAAAATGGTGTTTGATGTTAATGTCGTACTGATTCGGGTCTTGTCCGCTATGAGCGAAGTGGGAGATGTTAGATTTAATGGGTCATGGGTCGCCCATGTGTATCGACCCGGCCCAACCAGACCCGTTTCATTTTCTGAGAAGAAGATAGGATGGAGGTTACCTACGAATTTCAAAATTTTGGGGGGAACAGTTACATTGTAACTGATAAACTGTCATCACATTCTCCTTTAAAAGTGTGTGTTTCTTCCTCAGAAAAAATATGAAACAAAAACATACGAAATCAGAAAACAAAAAAAAGGACACAAAAATTAGTGTGACAGAGATCAACACCAAAAGGACATTTAGTTTGTGGAAAATAGACTTTGTTTCCTAGTGATTCAAAGGAGGGTTTGGAGCAATTCTTTCGATTCGTGATTTTAATCCGCTGCAAGAAAAAGGTACACAATTCTTACAGAACCATTTCTTCTTGTAATAAAATATCGTTTTTAGATTGTTGGAAAATATGTTCCAAGAATACAAGCAAAATTACACGAAGAAGAACACAAGATGAAGGCTTGACAATATTAACAAAGAACACAGATTTGAGGCTTGAAACACGCACGAAACGCTTTCCTAAAAACGATAGTTGCTTCCTCTCCTCTGCGAGATTGCTATGGGATTATACGCAAATAGTTTTAGTGGATATGACAAGCTTATTGAATTCTGCATTAAACAAATAGTGAAGAGATTCTTCTAGAAAGCAAGAAATCACAACTTGATCTTTTTATGGAGAAGAAAACTTTTATTCTCTCATGATAGAGAAGACAAAAGTTACGATAGAAATACAGAAAGTTGGATTTAAATAGAATGGTGGAAACCAAAGGATGAAAGGATACAACCTTTCATCAAAAGACACCTCTTCATAAAAGACATAACCTTTTATTTAAAAGACACCTTTTCATTAAAAACTTTTAATTAATTTAATTTAAACACAAAATACAACATTGTTCCTGTTCCACCAGGCCGTCAAAAAACATACCAGGTCTTTCTTTCTTGAGCGTATAGAGATACTTAAGTGCTTCATGGCATCTTTTTTAATGTACCAATAGAATCAAACTATTCTACTGCAAAACCCATTATGAACACAACCAAAAACATTAATGCAATACTGCAAAAGTAGAAGAGGTCTTTAAATTACCTTTTAACCTCTAACTCAGTGAGAACACCAAAAATAAGCATTTGCCTTTTGATTTACCAACATGTTACTGTCGCTCTTTCGCACAGTTCATTCTTTTCTATTTTTAATGATTTAAAGGCGATTGGTGGTATAAGGAGCTGCAAAGAAGAGCAGAACATTACGAAAATACAGGGTATAATCCATTGCCGTTTTAGTTATTGAAGAGGAAAAAAGGTACTCCCTCCGTCCCATTTTATGTGGCCTAATTTGACTGGGCATGGAGTTTAAGAAATAAGCTTTGACTTGATAATGTTTACCATATTGTCCTTTAAAAAATAAAAGGTAATGCATTCACTTTTTAATTAAGTGGGACCAATAAGGATAAAAGAGTAATTGTGACTTCAAAAAGTTACCAAATAAGGAAATAGGACATTCTTTTTGGAACGGACCAAAAAGAAAAGTAGATCACATAAAATGGGACGAAGGGAGTACTAAGTTTGATCACCCAAAGAAAAAGAATACCCGCTTCATATTCATTAAATATCCAATATCATGAACCTAGTTACCCATTTTCAAACATGCAAGTAAAATTTTATATACTAAAAAGAAATTATCAAAAATTAATAAATCTACAGATACCACCTCTCATTATCAATAACTGGGGGTGTAAATGATGAAGAAAGAAGGGAGAAAAATTTACCAAAACAAAATCTACCAATAGTTTCTACTTTTCAAGAAAAAAAGATCGAAAAAGGGTCTAAAATGCCCTTCATCTTTCGAAAATGATGCAAAAATGTCCTCCATCTACCTTTTGACTCTATAATGCCCTTCACATCCACCTTTAGGCTCCAAAATGCCCTTCACATCTACCTTTGGGCTCCAAATTGCCCTTTATTTAACATCCCCAATATTAAATAAATAAATAAAATTTCATTAATGAAGTGACACATTCCCATTGGTCCACATTTTATTATATAAAAAAATTAAAAACTCCTAAGCCACAATGCCTTGCTTTGAAATTCATGTGATATAGTATTTTTTGTGGGTTGAAATTCATATGATAAACAACTAAAAACTTATTGTACACTCATCGAACATGTCATGGTTCTTAGAACAGAACAATGCTCACCACATGATATTTACAAGCTAAGATCTTGGTTATGAGAGCTTCAGTTTTAGAAATCTGTTGGAGCATACAATGGTATAGCGCATGTAAATGAAAAGGGGTTTAGAAATTAATTGTAGTAGACCAGCAGATGATTCTTTCCGTCTTTAGTAATTCTAGGCTTCTAGCTAATTTTCTCTAAAGTGATATCAATGACGCTGAATTAGGAACGACTCAAGCACATTAGGGGCCTAAGACCAAAATCAAATGGAAGCCTTAAAGTTTTTAGAAAAGGCAATTTTTTTTTTTTGTGAAGTCTATTTTTTTAAATTTCTTGAGATGCAAAGTTGTTAAATAAATTTTATATAATCAATTTCTTCTACTAATTCTTTTTTTAATTAATAATATAACTAAAACATTTAATCTTTCTTGTGACAAAGTACTCTAGATATATCAAACTTCTTCTAATAATTATTTCTTTTTATATAAAAAAATTATTTTTTCTGCAAATAGTATTTAGTATTTTTTTAATAAAATATATATAATTTATTATTTCTAAAATAAAGGCCCCTCAAATTTGGGGGCATAAGGCGATTGCCTTTTCTTGAAAGGGAGGAGCCGACACTACGCTGAATATAGTATTTTTTATTTATTTAATATTGAGGATGTTAAATAAAAGGCATTTTGGAGCCCAAAGGTAGATGTGAAGGACATTTTGGAGCCCAAAGATGGATGTGAAGGGCAATATAGAGCCAATAGGAAATTGGAGGGCATTTTTGCACCATTTCTAATAGGTGAAGGGCATTTTAGGCCCTTTTCCGAAAAAAGATTGAAGAAGATGGTGAAAAATTTAAGAAGAGAGAGGTGTGAAGAAAGAGAAAAATCAAATAAATGGAAAAAGATATATACAGATCAGTACATATTCTGAAAAGTGACCAATTTTCAAAATTAAATCAAAAAATAAAATTAAGTGCTCAATTAAGTCAGCCAAAATTTAAGCTAATTAAATGAGAGAGATTAATTGCATGTTATACAAGCTATCACATTTGTATATGATGACCCACTTAAATAATAGTTTTTTAACTAACTTTTGACTATGTTAGGTAATTATTTTAAATATTAACCATTGTAGATAATTAAGGACCCTTTTTATCTATGCTATGTAATTTTTCCTTGAAAAAAAACATAAACATACACCTTAACTAATCATATTTACACAAATCTCCACTCTTACAAAGTAATTACAAAAATCCCAACTAATTATGTATCTTCGTTGGATGTATCGGGAGCTAATTATGTATCTCGACAGACCCAAAATCAGAAAAAATATATCGGGAGCTAATTATGTATCTTTACAAAGGAAAAAATGTATCCTCGTTGGATGTATTATGTATCTCGAAAGACCCAAAATCAGAAAAAATATATCGGGAGCTAATTATGTATCTTTACAAAGGAAAAAATGTATTTTTGTTGGATGTATCGGGAGCTAATTATATATCTCAACAGACCCAAAATCAAGATTTTCAGTAATTATGCTATCGGAATTTTCTGTAATTAAGCTTCAAACTATCGGAATTTATGTTGTTTATCCGGAAAAATTATCCCTTTAAAATATGAGTGATCCAATTAATTGAATGTGGGTAAAATAGACTTCTTTCACTAATATGGGCTGAAATTGCCACCCTAATACAAGTTAAAAATTTAATACAGAATTACAGATCAAGCAAATAATTAATTGATGCAAAATTCTAGGCCAAGGAAAATGCACATAATCGATAAATCTATTTTTTTGTTAAAATAACATTTTAACACGTCAAAATGGGACGACTTTTGCATTGCTCTGAAAAGTTCTAATTGAGAAGTACATGAAAATATCATCTAAAATTCTCAATCAAAAGAAGAATTCCAAGTTAATTTTGTCCATCAATAACATTTGTTGTTATTTCCTCTCCCCTCTTTATTTAGCATGTCCGAGCCTTTTTTTTTCAATTGAAAATACTTGACGTATTAACACGCATAACTCAATTTGATTCAGTTCACAATCATACTTGGATGTCGATTTCAGCACATACTACTATATCCTCCTTCCTTCAAACCAACCCACCCTCCCTCAACCCTTCAAAAAAGGGAAGCACACAAAGGTTAATATTCTGCGAAATGAGCACTTTGTTCATCAAGTAAGGTCAATGTTTCTCAACTATGGTAAAAACCAAGAGATTCTAAAATCAAACTAAAAATAAATTAAGAAAATTTATCATCAGGCATTATAGTATCTTTCCCTCATCTTTTATGTTTACACATTCGCACTGCCGGAACCACCTTATGGTAAGGGGTGTTAAATGTTGGTAAAATCACAATAAAATTACAATCGAAAAATAAAAACTGAAGAAAATACAATAATCTTCTTCTTGGCTGAGGCACAAATATCTCGCTCTCTTTAGGGAGATTCAAGCCAATTGCAACAAATTTTTCACCGGTCTAGTAGTAATCTTCTTGACTTGTCCCCTCCAGAATACAACAACCTTCTCACAAAGTACAACTCAACAAAATCTGGACAAGAGTTGAGTTCAAAGCTCCACAAAAAGAACACCTCCCTTCAACTAATAATCTCTCTTTTTTACTAACTTTTGTGCACTCTAAATATTTCTTGTCCTTAGAAAAATATGCAAGACCATCACTATTATAGGTGAGGAAATCTTCCATGCAATGAATAGGAAGAGAAGTGGGAAGATAAATATGATATAAATTAGTACAAAAGTAATGAGGTAAAATAATGGTAGAAGTTACAAAAGTTACAAGAAAACTAATAGACACATTTTCTACCACCAACTAAAGGAGTCAATAGGCTTAAAAGGCGTTGCCGTTAGTAAAAAGAAATGCAGCCAACATGACCATGATTTTTGATTTCATGATTCCACTAACTGCCAAGAAGTAAAAGGATATAATGACACTAAACAAATGAGTAATAGTTGCTGCACTATTCAGCAATGCAACGGAAGGAGTAATACACCATAATGACACAAATATATGTAACAATAGAAACTCCCACGTCTTTGCCTTATTATGACTACTTACTACCATGATAATGAAGCAATTATTTGATATTAAGAGAGTCTACTAGCTGAAGGAAGATCACTATGCATAATGAAGGTGTGCTCTACATTGAACCTCCACTTAGTAAAACAGTAATTTTTACTCCAGAGTCGTAGTGGTCTCAGACTTGAACTATGACTGCTTGAGGGAAATAAAAAGTCACTGATTACACATAGCAGTCAAGGTGTTGACATGAGCTTTATAGCCAGCACGTTACGGCCTTGTGCTATCCCGATTTTATGAGTGTCTTTGAGAATGAGCCAAATTCTCGTAGGAAGCGGCCTACTTCCACACTCACATAGGTGAAATTTGTCGAGAATGCTCCTGTAATGTTAGCGCCCCTCTCATATGAGCTACAGATTTTCATTAAGAGTTTTTTAAACTCAACCTCACACAACATTACAGGCAAATGCACTCACATCATAAGGAGGGATAAAAAATAGTGCATTTTTTGTCACAACAAGTCATCATATGATTCATTTTCTCCATTGAACCTGGTTATAGGATCTCTAGTCCCCAGGTTGGGTTTCCTCACATATGACTCATGAATTTATAGGCTTCAATCCCATCTCCCTCGATGTGCTCCAGACCTTTTCTCTTGCTAAGGCCTTAGTCAATGAATCCGCAAGATTATCACAAGATTTGACATAATCAACATTAATGGTACCATTTGTCAAATATAATCTCAGATTACTGTGTTTTCCCCTTATCAGTCTAGATTTACCATTGTAATAACGGTTTTGAACTCTACCAATTGCAGCGGTGCTATCATAATGAATTAAAATAGGAGTAATTGATTTTTCAAAATAAGGTAGTTGAAATAACAAATCTCTTAAACAATTCGCTTTCTCACTAGCTGAATCTAAAACAATTAGTTCAGCATCCATGATAGAGTTAGCAATTATAGTTTGCTTTTTTGATTTTCAACAAATAACATCACCACCCAAAGTAAATATATAACCAGTACTAGATAAAGAATCACCTGATAAAGTGTTCCAATCCGCATCACAAAAGCCTTCAAGTATAACGGGATATTTTTTATAGAACAAACCACAAGTTTTCGTTCTAATTAAATATCTCATTACTCTCGCTATAACATGCTAATGTTCATTACCTGGCTTGCTAGTAAACCTGCTAAGTACTCCTACTGCATATGCAATATCAGGTCTAGTGCAATCAGTCACATATCTCAAACTTCCAATCATGCTAGTATATTCCTTTTGATTTATTACATCATTTTCACTTTCAACAGGAAATACGTGAATATTGGAATCGAAAGGAGTTACAGTATGCTTGCAATCAAGGAAATTATATTTTTTCAATATTTTCTCAATGTAATGTGACTGGTCAAGGAAAATTCCATCACATGTTCTAGTAATTTTTATTCCTAGAATAAAATTTGCCTCACCAAGATCTTTCATATCAAAATGGCTTCTAAGAATATTTTTAGCATCTTTAATAACATTCATGTTAGAGCCAAAGATCAATAAATCATCAACATATAGGCAAATAATAACATGTGAATTATTCCAAGACTTATGATATATGCATTTATCAGACTCATTTTTTTTAAAGCCATTATCAATCATACAGGAATCAAACTTTTCATGCCACTGCTTAGGTGCCTGTTTTAAGCCATATACGGATTTAGTAAGTTTACATACTTTGCTTTCTTGAACAACTTCAACAAAACACTCGGGTTGTTTCATGTAAATCTCCTCATTTAGGTCTCCATTTAAAAAAGTAATTTTTACATCCATTTGATGAATTTACAAATCAAAAATTGCAGCAATAGCAATTAATAGTCTAATGGATGTAATTCTAGTTACCGGAGAAAAAGTATCAAAAAATTCTAGACCTTCTAGTTGTTTAAAACCTTTAGCAGCTAGTCTAGCCTTATTTTATCAATCGATCCATCTGGTTTTAACTTTTTCCGTAAGACCCATTTACACCCAATTATTTTGCAACTCGATGGTAAATCAACTAGCTTCCAAGTTTTATTAAAAATTAGTGATTCCATTTCATCATTTACAGCCTCTTTCCAAAATATAGCATCATGTGAAGACAACGCTCTTTTATAGTGAGAGGGTCATCTCCAATATTAAAAACATAATAGTTAGGACCAAAATCTTTTTCTACTTTAGCTCTTTTACTTCTTCTTAACTCAAAATCATCATTTTCTTTATTTTTCAAAATAGAAGTAGAAGAACTAGGTAGTGGCAAAATATTTTCTTCAATCCTTTGACCCCCACTATTTTTAGAATCAAAAGGAAATTTATTTTCATGAAAAATAGCATCACCCAATTCTATTATAATATTATCTTCAAGATTAAAAAATCGATAGGCTGTACTGTTTGAAGCATAACCAAGAAAAGCACAAGTTGTAACTTTTTTACCCAACTTAGAGATTTTAGGATCCATTAACCTTACATAGGCTAAGCATTTCCAAACTCTTAGATATCCGAAATTTGGCTTATGACCTTTCCACAACTCAAAAGGTGTCAATTTTTTTTTATTTTATGAGGCACTCGGTTCAACACATAACAAGCAGTCAAAAGAGCTTCACCCCAAAAATTTAGAGGTGCACCAGACTCAATTAACATGGCATTAGTTAACTCAACTAAAGTTCTATTCTTTCTTTCCGCTACACCGTTAGATGCAGGAGAATAAGGAGGAGTAGTTTCATGAATTATACCCAATGATCTAACAAAAGAATTAAACTCATTAGACTCATATTCACGGCCTCTATCACTTCTAATTCTTTTTATTTTTTGATTAAACTGATTTTCAACTTCATGAGGAAAAGTTTTAAAATTCTCAAAAGCATCATTTTTATATTTCATCAAGTAAACATAAGTAAACTTAGAAAAATCATCAATGAAAGTGATAAAATATCTATTTCCTCCACGAGTTAAAATTCCTCCAAGTTCACAAATATCAATATGAACTAATTCTAATAAATCAGTTTTTCTTTCAACTTGAAAATGAGGCCTTTTTGTGATTTTGGCTTTACTACAAGCCCACATTTTTCAAAATTCTTTTTGATCATTGGAATTAATCCTAAACTACTCATGATTCCCACATAACGATCATTAATATGACACAAACGAGCATGCCAAAAATTAGTAGAAGAAAGAATACAAACAGAAGTAGAAGTTTTATTCATTTCAACATTCAACTTGAACATACCATCACAAGCATACCCCTTTCCCACAAAAATATTATTTTTCACAATTACATATTGGTTAGATTCAATAATCTGTTTGAAGCCTGCTTTATTAAGAAGAAAACTAGACATCAATTTTTTTCTCTTGGAAGGAGTATAAAGTACGTCTTTTAAAATTAATACCCTTCCAGAAGTAAAACTCAACTCGACATCTCCCGTTCTAAGCACTTGAGTGGTATGAGAATCTCGAAGCATGATGATTTTGGGATCCTCAAAAGAAGAATATTTTTAAACCAGTCTTTGTCATAGCAGACATGACTGCTTGTACCAAAGTTATCCCCCCATCTATCAACATTCTCCACCATGTTTATGTCTATTATCACTGCCACAAATAGTTCTTCGGTAACGTTTGCCTAAGGTGTAGGTCCACATTTCCAAAATTTGTAAAATCGAGCAATATGCCCACTCTTGTCATAGACAAAACACGATCCCTTTTCTTGAACATGTTATTTTTTTGCTTAGTTATTTCCACCATTATTTTCCTTGGGATGTCTACCATTATTTTTCTTGAATTTTTTCTTCTTAGGCTTCAAAGAAGTATTTTTATTAGTATCAGGAGTAGCATTATTTGAAGTAGTTAAATTTACCTTCGGTGTGATGTTGTTCTCTTCTGTTTGCAAAAGTGTATCTTGGCCCCTTGCCTCCTCTTCCATGCTGATTCTCATTATCAAAGTTTCAAGAGAAGTTTCCTTTTGTTTGTGGCACATAGTTTTTTAAAATTCCTTTCAAGAAGGTGCACTGGTCGGTTTTTTATATTTTAAAATTGCGGGAAAATAATTAAACTAACCCGGGAAAACATTATTTCTTAAAACTGACCACTTTTGGTCGGTAATAACAAAAACTAAATTAAATAATTATTTAAAATTTCTTTTTATTTTTTTATACATAATATATTAAAATTTTGAGAAAGTTATTTTACAAAAACCGACCACTTGTGGTCGGTTTTAGATTAAAAAAAAGTTAAAAATATTTTATAAAAAACCGACCACTTGTGATCTGTTTTAGATTAAAAAAGAAAAAAATATTTTATAAAAAATTGACCACTTGTGGTCGGCTTTAGATTAAAAAATAAAAAAATACAAAACCGACCACAAGTGGTCGGTTTTGGTTTCCCAAAAAATTAATATAAATAAAATACATAAAAAACACAAATTTTTAAAATATATTAAATATATTTTTTAAAAATTTTCCGACCACGTGTGCTCGGTTTATTTCTTAATAATAATAAAAATCAATTAATGTTAAAAAACCTACCACAAGTGGTCGGTTTCTGTAAAATGAATTAAGAAAAACCTACCACTTGTGGTTGGTTTTTGTAAAAAATATTAAAAATAAATTAAAAAATATTAAATATATTAAATAAAATTAATAAATAACATAAAAAACAATCTTTATTTTTTAGTTACGTTTCAATAAAATAAATATATTGTCCATCGAGTATATATATATATATATATATATATATATATATATGTATACGTGTATATCGCATGTAGTTATTTACATAGTAGTCAAAAGCTAATTGAATGTATACAAGTATATTGAATACGTTGATATCATATGATTGAAATAATTATAATATATTGTAGGAGTTATAATAATGTACGGTAAATAATCGATAATTCATTAGACTATAAGGAATACGCTGTATTATGGGGTAATATACTCGTGCATGCGATCTATATGTATATTTCGTGTAGTGATGTATGTAGTAGTCAAAAGCTAACTGAATCTTTCTAAGTATATTGAATATGTTGATATCATACGATCGAGGTGATAATATAATGTTGAACTTATAATAACGTAAGCTAAATTAACCGATAATTCATCAGAGTATATATGAAATATGTTGTATTACGGGGTAATATACTCGTGTATGTGATATATATATATATATATATATATAGTATGTATTTAGAACCTGATAGTCGATAGAGTGTGTGTGTATATATGTATATCTCGTATATTGATGTACGTAGTAGTCAAAAGCAATCTAAGTGAATCTATCCAAGTATTTTAAATAACACGTTGATATCATAAGATCGACGTAATAATATATATATATACTGTTGAAGTTATAATAACGTAAGCTAAATTAACCGATAATTCATCAGAGTATATATGAAATTTGTTGTATTACGGGGTAATATACTAGTGTATGTAATCTATATAGTATGTATTTTGAACCTGATAGTCGATAGAGTGTACGTGTGTATGTATACATATATCTTGTGTAGTGATGTACGTAGTAGTCAAAAGCAAGCTAAGTGAATCTATCCAAGTATTTTGAATAACACGTTGATATCATACGATCTACATAATAATATATATACTATTGAAGTTATAATAATGTAAGCTAATTAATCAATAATTCATCAGAGTATATATACTCGTTTATGTAATGTATACAGTACATATGTTGAACCTGATCTAGTCACTCGATATGTATATATATGTATATCTCGTGTAGTGATATATATATGTAGTAGTCAAAAGCAAGCTAACCGAATCCATCCAAGTATTTTGAATAACACGTTGATATTATACGATCGACGTAATAATATACTTTTGAAGCTATAATAAAGTAAGCTAATTAATAGATAATTCATCAGATTAAATTAATTTTTTTTTACGAAAACCGACCAATTGTGGTCGGTTTATTTTAAAAAGTTTTTTTTTTTAGTGGTCGGAAAATTTTAATAAATCTTTTTAATATAAAAAGAATTTTAATAAAAAAATTTATTTATAATATAATTAATATCAATTTATAAATAAATAATATTTTTGGAAAAACCGACCACATGTGGTCGATTTTGGAAAAGCTTCCACTATTTTACCGACCACACGTGTGGTCGGTTTTTTAGTCGAAAAAATAGGAAAACCGACCACTTGTGGTCGGTTTTTCTGTTTATTTTAGTAGTGGTGGAAGTTTATCTATTATGCCACAAACAATAAGGTTATCTCCAATTTTGACTTCCTCGAACCTGAGCTCTCCAACAATCATTATACAGTCCTGAGATTGGTCTACCACTGATTTGTTTTCCACCATTTGAAAACGGGAAAATCTGCTAGCAGCATATTTTTTCGCTCCAGCCTCCTCGGTATCATACGTACTCTGTAATGCTTTCCATATTTTCTTTGAACTAGAGTAAGTTCTATCATAATAATCATAAAAATTATTAGATAGACAATTAAGAAGAAAATAACAACACTTGTAGGAGTCACTTTCGTACTATTCAACTTTCTCTTGAAGAGAAATAAGTTCATCATCATTCATGGAAGAGTTATCTACTTTATTTAGATTCTTCTCAGTTAACACATAAGAAACATTGAAAAGACTTAAGTAGAAAAACACTTTACCCTTCCACTTTTTGAAATGAGTACCGTTGAACTGGAATGGCTTGTTGAGATCTCCCATCTTGACATCCACGGATTTTTCAATTGTTGCCATTGAATATCCTTAAAAATGTTGGTAAAATTACAACTGAAAAATAAAAAAATGAAGAAAATACAATAATCTTCTTCTTGGCTGAGGCATGGATATCTCGCTCTCTTTAAAGAGATTCAAGCCCACTACAACAAATGTTTTCGCCGGTCCAGCAGTAATCTTCTTGACTTGTCCCCTCCAGGATACAACAACCTTCTCACAAAGTACAACTAAACAAACTCTGGACAAGAGTTGAGTTCAAAGCTCCACAAAAAGAACACCTCTCTTCAACTAATAAACTCTCTTTTTTACTAACTTTTGTGCAATCTAAATATTTCTTGTACTTAGAAAAATATGCAAGATCATCACTATTTTTAGGTGAGGAAATCTTCCATGCAATGAATAGAAAGAGAAGTGGGAAGATAAATATGATATAAATTACAAGAATAATGAGGTAGAATAATGATAGAAGTTACAAAAGTTACAAGAAAACTAATAGACACATTTTCTATCACCAACTAAAGGAGTCAATAGGCTTAAAAGGCATTACCGTTAGTAAAAAGAAATGCAGCCAACATGACCATGATTTTTGACTTCATGATTCCACTAACTGCCAAGAAGTAAAAGGATATAATGACACCAAACAAAGGAGTAATAGCTGCTGCACGATTCAACAATGCAACGGAAGGAGTCATACACCATAATGACACAAATATATGTAACAATAGAAACTCCCACGTCTTTGCCTTATTATGACTACTTACTACCATGATAATGAACCAATTATTTGATATTGAAATGCTTCAAAACCAACATTAAATAACATCTCATTCGCAGGAAAATTATCCTACTCATCCGATGATGATATTCACCACGCATTTACTTGCAAATTTTTTTCTACCAAACAATTTTGATAAATCTCTTTAATTGTTGCCTAATCCATTTCAAACATTCAATTTCTATCTCAATTACTTCTTTTTTATCAAGGTTATTACTAAGTCTATCATTTTTTTAATATATATATATATTAAGAAGAAAGTGACCATTTTTACACAGCCAATTATCAAGAAACTAGATGGCCCGTGTCCGTGCATGGCATGGACATTTCCTGAACATTGTTGTACAAAAGAGATTTAATACTGGAAAAGGTTATTCGGAGATTCCTTGAATTATGTAGTAGGATTACCCATAAAAAGAATCCATGAAGCTAAATAGCAACATATGTATTACACTCGACATATTCACTTGAGGAAAAAGTCATGCAGTCACGACCTTGAGCTTGCTAGAAAAACAATCAGATTGTCGATGTTAGTGTGATCTTGGTAATGCAAGAGTTGATTCTACAATTGGGTAAAATCTAAATTTCAGCACCTGCCGTTGATAGCACATATTTCATCTGGGGGGAAAGAAAATCAAGCATTAGAATGATCAATGTGGAGCCAAATTCTTGTAAAAATTAGATCATTTTATACAACAAGTTACTCTGAAAACTATAAAGATTAACATCACGTATAGATATGTAATCGAAGTGCAAAAATAAACTTGCATGAGATTTCATAAATAAAAATATGTTACTGAGAGTAATCAATATGCTTTAAATAACCAAGTGCATGTCCATATCCATTGCCTTCCTATACTTCTGGTTCACTGTTGGAGCTCATTATTGAATTTGACTTATGTTAGTGAGTTATATGTTTACTGTATAAGCTAGTAAGCCATCTATATACTTCACGCATTTGTCAAGTGAAATATGAGTTATGTGTTTGTGTTGTTTTACAATGTACAGCAATTTACACAATTAGTAGATCTATCAAGTGCAATTCCCACAAGAATAATAGTTATGTTTTCTGTTATGAGCTTTGCATGTTTTTTCTTCTATTTTTGTGTTACTTTGCAATTATCAGGTTCATTAATCAAAAACATTTGAGAATGATGTAAATTCAAACTATTTAAGGCTTCTGCTTATGATCTTCGCTATTGGAGTTACTACAAGTAATAGAACCTTCCTTCTTTGCAGGAGTCGATCATGCATGTGTAGCTTTTCTGACATTTTTACTAATATTAAAAAAAAAATACTTCTATAATTTCTTTCTTCTTCAATGTCACCTTCTCAAAAAAATAATATCTTTCTTTCTCTACACGGGACAGCTCATCAAATATTTTGTCAGGGACTCAATGTATATCAAAATCAGCCAGCACACAAACTACATCTCAATAAAGCAAAAGGAGTAGTTAACAGATACAATACCTGCTCATTTGTCGAGGTGGTTGTTCAACGACTTTCTCTCATAATCATATGTAGTCCTTAGTGCTGTAGACACACGTCAAATACAAACCCAACTGCAAATGCTTGTATTGGACGTAGTTCTCTTATGATAAATACATTATACACGTAGAAAGTGATCTACCTGCTATCGGCTATAAATTCTATGCAATTCACAAAATTTGATAAAGTCTTCACCTTTTTCTGTGGTGCACTATTTTGAGCGGCTTATGAGAAATCTAACTGTTGGGGATAAACCCTACCACAGAAATAATATTTACGATAATAATAGCGGAATAGTAACGTAGCACCATGATACGGTAATCAATAAAAAAGAAATAACAAGGACACAAATATTTTAACGTGGAAACCCTTTTGAATAAAGGAAAAAACCACGGGCCCGAGGGGAACAAAATAATTCACTATAATGAGGAATTTACACTTTGTAGGTCCGAGTAAATACTCTAGGAACCACTACACTCAAAAGAAATAACCCTCTTTTGATTTTTTCTTCTCACTATAATACCGCTCACACTCTCTATTTTTCCTCACACACTATTTTCTCACACTCTCTATGAGATGCTCTCCACAACTACTTCTTAGTTGTTGTTTTTGGGTGTGTTCCAAATGAGGAAATGATACCTCCTATTTATAGGAAAGATGGCCAACATATCATCCAATCAAAATGCTTGATTTGTTGCAAGTTGTGCAACTTGACAATTTGCAAATCTTGTTTGGATTGGTTGCAAGTTGTGCAACTTGACAATTTGCAAATCTTGCTTGGATTTGTTGCAAGTTGTGTAACTTGACAATTTGCAAATCTACCCACAAAAAGTTTATACAAGTTGGCAAATTGTCACCTACTAAAAAACAAGTGTTGTTGCCCACAACTTGTTTTGCTACTTGTATTTTGTTATTCATTTTTATTTTCCTTTTCCATTAGATGGGTATGGACCCTATCAATCTCCCCCTCCAGACCCATTAACCGAAAGGAGATAGCACCGAGCTTCTAGTTTGAGTGCATGCCGACAAGTTCCTTGCATAACTCGAACTTGTCTCTTGGCACTCCCTTGGTCAGCATATCCAAAGGATTCTCACTTGTAGGGAACTTCTTGACCTGCATAGATCCGTCCTCTAGCTTTTCCCGAATCCAGTGATATCTCATGTCTGTATGTTTCGCCCTTGCATGATACATGGAGTTATTGCTCAAGTCTATTGCACTTTGACTGTCACAATAGACGACATACTCCTTCTGATGCAAGACAAGCTCTTGAAGGAGCCGTTTCAGCCATACCATCTCCTTGCCAGCTTCAGTAACTGCAATATACTCTGCTTCAGTTGTAGATAGTGCAACACACTTCTGCAACCTCGACTGCCATGATATAGCTTCCCCTGAAAAGACAAACAAATATCTAGTAGTGGATTTTTTATTATCAAGGTCACCTGCCATATCAACATCGGTATAGCCCTTCAAGATTGGTTCAGATCCTCCAAAACACAAACAGTCTCCAGAGGTACCTTTCAGGTACCTGAGTATCCACTTGACTGCTTCCCAGTGTTCTTTTCCAGAATTTTCAAGGAACCTACTAACAACACCAACTGCATGAGCAATATCTGGTATGGTTCACACCATTGCATACATCAAACTCCCGATCGCTGAAGAATAAGGAATTTTTGTCATATTCCCTTTCTCCTCCTTTGTTGTAGGACACATCTTCTTGCTTAACTTTAGATGACCCGCAAGAGCTGTGCTAACAACTTTAGCACTCTTCATGTTGAAGCGTTCGAGTATACGTTTAATGTACTTATCCTGAGATAGCCACAACTTTCTGCTTACTCATTCTCGAGCAATCTTCATCCCCAGAATTTGTTGTGCTGGGCCCAAGTCCTTTATATCAAATGACTTGGACAAATATCCCTTCAACTTGGCAATCAACTCCTTGTCCTGTCCTACAATTGACATGTCATCCACATACAACAATAAAATAATAAAGATGTTGTGATACGGGTGGGACAAGCTCCACAAGTACACGACCTTTCACACGAAGCCAAGCTCGAGAATTACAAAAACTCCAAGCCTTGTTCATGCAAATGGCCGTGTGTGAGTTGGTGATTGAGCCTCCAAAGGATCTAAATGTTTTTAAGTGTGAAGAGGGACCTTGAAGTGTAATAAACTTACACTCCAAGGGGCGGCAGCCTAGACAAAGGGCAAGCTAGTCATTTTGCTTCATTTTGCCTTATAATATAAATAGAACATATTAGGGTTATTTGGAGTAGTCTTCCATTATTAATTTTGAATCACAAGACTTGTAATATTTTGGGTTCTCTCTCTCTTTCAAAACAGCCCACAAAGAAGAGAGACACTTGTGTTGTATCTTGGCTAGAAACAAGGATCTTGAGGTCATTGAGTTCCTCTTGGTCTAAGTAAGAACTTGGTGTTTATATTCATTAGTCTTAGGGTCCTTTCTTTATGTTAGGGTTCTTAGTCTCTTGAATATTATATGTCAAGTTAACTATCTTTTTATTATCTTGTTGTTGTTGTCTTTGAGATCTTGAAGTCTAGTGAAGCCGTGTGGGGCTCTTTCGATTCACTAGCATTGTTGTTTAACTTGTTAATCTTGTGTTTGTTGGGTCTTCTTGTTGTTGTTGCTGAAATCTTCATATTGTGGACTTGATCTTGTATCATTTGGTATCAAAGCAAGACCGGTGGTGTTCCAACACTACCCATCTTGGGCTTGCTCTCGGCCAACACAAAAATAAAAAAGAAGAGAAAATCTGTCCATTGTTGCCTTTGGCCGACAATATTGTTGTGTGTATAGATCTAGGTGTTGTTTTACTTGTTTAGTGTGTTTCTAGTGTTGGTTTATTTCTCACCAACACTATAGTGTCTAGATCTAAAAGTTGAGCTTAAAAAGAAATTGGCCATTGTTGTGGTGACTTGAAAGGTGGACCATAGGTTGTATGTTGTTGATGACAATTGGTGGTTTTGTGTTATGTGCTTGAAGAAGTTGATGTTGTGTTCATGAAGGTGTTGGGATTGTTGAGATGTTCATCTTATAAACTTGTTCATCTTGTTGAAAGTTGAGTTCATGTTGTAAGACCAAAAGTCATAAAGTTGTTGGTGAAAGAAGACTTGCACACATCTCTTCCTAGACTTGACAACCACTTTTCCTTAAAACACGGAACCTTGTTTTGTGGGATTAGTATAGTCAAATCTTACCTTTTTGAGTTTGAAAAGTTGAAAAAGAGTATAAGACTTTACCTTCCCTCCAAAACCATTGTCATCCATTACAAGTTGTGTGAAATCTTGAAATTTCAGATTTGTAACAAAAAAAAAAGTGTGGGCCCAAGACCCATTTGCATGCTGCCACGTCACTAATAAGCTCAACTTTGGATATTCTTCTAGTTGTTAATTGTTGATTCTTGGTTTCCCTTACTTGGTTCTAAAACTAATTAACAAACTAGTACATTCCTACTAGGTTGTCGATTAGTCCTTTGAATCCGTTTGTTCGTGTCAACGATTACTTGAGTGTCTTTTATCTTTTGAATACGTTGCTGTTTTTGGTTCTAGTCCGACAAGAATTCTTTGAGTCTTCAAACAAGAATCCACTCCGGATAAGAGCTTACTCATACCTTAAAGGATTCACGGTTACTAGCCAATTTACAACACTTGTGGAACTCAAACGTGTGGTGATCTAAAGAGTATAATACCTTGACAATGGAAGGGACCACGTCCCATAACGTGGATACTAATGCACTTGACTCTATGAGGGTCACTCTTGAGGCCGTTACCCGGACACTTGAAAGGTTGAATACGGAATTTGGGGCCGTGAGAGGGGATTTGACAGCAATAAAGGGAGAAGTGTCAACTATTAGTGGGAGATTAGAACAAGTGGAGAGCCAACGAAACTCTCGTCCTTCTACTCCTTTACATGTATCTACCAATAGGCATGATAGAACTTCCTCCGCAACCATCACCCCCGACACATTGCACTAAATGCTAAATGTACCTCAAGCTCCATTAAATGCCTCAAGCCAAACCTCTCTTTTCCCTCCAAATCGTGACCCCACTAGACCAATACATTTCCAAACTCCTCAAGTTCCAAAAGAGGGATTTGGACGTCAAGTACCCCCACAAAATCCTAACCCTCCATTCCAAGATCCATTAAACCAAAGGCCATAAAATCCACTTCCTCCAAATCAAGCCCAAAACGCCCAAAATCGGCCAGCCCCCTTTGATGGATACGGTAGAGAGGAGTATGAAAAGTATGGAGCCTTAAATGATGCTTACATGAGGGAGGAGAAGATAAGAGGGGGTCGTGGAGATCCAAGGAGATATCTAGGGTATGGAGATAGGGGAAACCGACACCAAGAGAGAGATATAGGCATCAACACCATCAAGTTGAACCTACCCATCTTTAAAGGTGAAAGTGACCCCGAGCCCTACTTAGCTTGGGAATCGGCTTGTGACAAAGTTTTCCAAGTTAATGATATCTCGGAAGAAAAGAAGGGTTGGTATGCTATAGCTCATTTCGAGGGTTATGCTAACACTTGGTGGGAGTATGTCAAGCGGTTTGGTAATGAACTAATTGATGGGCAGCCACCACCTTGGTATCGGTTGAGGTACTTGATGAGGCAACGATACCTTCTCGAGAGATATCGCCATGAGTTGCTTGCTAGATTGTATAGCTTACGTCAAGGTAACAAGAGTGTGATGGCATATTTTGATGAGTTTCAACAACTCATGTTGAAACTTGATCATCGTGGGGAGCAAATCAGTCATGACATCATCCGGTTCAAGTGTGGGTTGAACAAAGAGATCTCCACTCATTTAACACTTCACAAGTTTGAAATCGTTGACGGTATTTTCCAAGTGGCTCTTGAGATTGAAAAGGAACTTAAAGAGAGATCATCTTTCAAGGCAAGGGGACAAGCCCCCTCGGGTTGGCCCAAAAACAAGGACCAACCTGCCACTACAAGGCTGCCCGAGCCCAAAACAGTCCACAAAATTCCTCCAAAACCAGAGGCTCACAAGTATCCTAACCCAAAGGGATTCCAATGTTTCAAGTGCCAAGGTTGGGGGCATAAGGCCAATGAATGTCCAAACCGACGCAATGTGATCCTACGGGAAGGGAGATTGTATTACCTTGGTGAGGAGGTGGACCCTAAAAGGGGAGAAGATGAGGCCGAGCCTCAAAATGGAGAGGAAACCGATGATGGACCACATGATGATGATGGTGATGATGGTGAAGATGTTTATCCGCAAGAAGGGGAGTGTGTGGTTCCAAATTTTGTGGTTAGGCGCGTCATGATTAGTAAGGCAGTAGATGACCCAAGCCAAAGGGAAAATCTATTCTATACTAAATGTCTTGTAAAGGGGAGTGTGTGTACCTTGGTGATCGATAGTGGTAGTTGTACGAATGTTGTAATTCATGCTATGGTAAATTTCTTGAAGTTACCAACTACCCCGCACACTAGTCCTTACAAGTTACAATGGTTGAATGATTGTGGTGAATTAAGGGTCGCAAGGCAATGTGTGATACGGTTTAAGGTTGGAAACTACCACGATGAAGTGCTTTGTGACATGATACCAATGCAAGCATGTCACTTGTTGCTAGGTAGGCCTTGGCAATATGATAGGTCTACCAAACACGATGGGAGGTCCAATCGATATACACTTGAGAAGGATGGCCGAAAGGTTACACTTCATCCTCTTTCGCTTCCCAAGTAAATGAGTGGCATCAAAGGATGAGAGAATTAAAGGAAAAGGGAAAGGAATCCGAAAAGGGAGAGAAGGGAGGGAATTTCGTAGGTGGGGTAGTGGGGTCATCCAAGGCTGCCCCAACAGCAAAGGGGACGGAAAACATGGTGATGTTGGTTAGGAAGAAGGAACTCTTCGTGGATCATGATGAGGACACGCCTATGTTACTCTTGGCTCATTGTTTTAATACTAACCCCACTAATTCTTCCATTTCCCCTTTGATTTCTTGTATGTTGCAGGATTATGAGGATGTATTTCCTAAGGAACTTCCGCAAGGATTGCCCCCGCTTCGGGGAATTGAGCACCAAATTGACTTTGTGCCGGGATCACAATTGCCAAACAAGCCGGCTTATAGGAGCAATCCTACGGACACCAAGGAATTACAACGTCAAGTTGAGGAGCTCCTCAACAAAGGGTATGTCAAGGAGAGCATGAGTCTGTGTGTTGTTCCGGTGCTATTAGTGCCCAAAAAAGACTGAATGTGGCGCATGTGTGTGGAATGCCGAGCCATCAACAAAATTTCGGTAAAATATCGCCACCCTATTCCTCGGTTAGATGACATGCTAGATGAGTTGAATGGTTCATGTTTGTTTTCCAAGATATATTTAAGGAGTGGCTATCACCAAATAAGAATGCAACCCGGTGATGAATGGAAAACCGCCTTCAAGACCAAGTTTGGTCTCTATGAATGGATGGTTATGCCATTCGGCCTAACAAACGCTCCAAGTACTTTTATGAGGCTAATGAATCATGTGATGAGGCCATTTATTGGAAAGTTTGTTGTTGTCTATTTTGATGATGTCTTGGTGTATAGTAAGTCTTTAGAAGAGCATGTGATGCATTTACAATGTGTGCTTGATGTCCTTAGAAAGGAAAAATTGTATGCAAATCTGGAAAAGTGCTCTTTTGGCGTTAATGAAGTTGTTTTCTTGGGTTTTGTTGTTAGTTCAAGAGGGGTCGAAGTGGATGAATCCAAGATAAATGCTATCAAAAATTGGCCAACCCCACAAACCGTTGGAGAAGTAAGAAGCTTCCACGGGTTGGCTAGTTTTTATAGAAGGTTTGTCAAAGGATTTAGCACCATAGCCGCCCCCTTGACCGAGTTCATTCGGAAAGAACAACCCTTCAAGTGGGGTGTCGAGAAAGCTAAGGCATTTGAAGCCTTGAAAGCTATGCTCATCTCCGCACCCTTGTTACAATTGCCCAATTTTGATAAGACCTTCGAAGTCGAGTGCGATGCGAGTAAAGTAGGCATAGGGGCTGTTTTGATGCAAGATTTGAAACCCATTGCTTACTTTAGTGAAAAGCTCAAAGGAGCAACTCTAAACTACTCCACGTATGATTTAGAGTTGTATGCCTTGATTAAAGCCTTGGCCACTTGGCAACACTACTTATGGCCTAAGGAGTTCGTGATCCGAACGGACCATGAATCCTTAAAGCATCTTCAGGCCCAAGACAAGCTTAACAAAAGGCATGCCAAATGGATTGAGTTCCTTGAGACCTTTTCTTATGTTATCCAATACAAAAAGGGTAAGGACAACGTAGTAGCCGATGCTTTGTCTAGAAAACATGCTCTAATGTTCACTTTGTCAACAAAATTGATGGGTTTTGAGAGTTTAAGAGAGTTTTATCCCAAGGACCCTCACTTTGCTCCTATCTTTAGGGAATGCGAAGACTTGGGTAGGGACAAGTGGAATTCGGCTAGGGGTTCAAATCCCTATGCCAAGTTTGATGGTTACTTATTTAAAGGTAGACGATTGTGTGTGCCCTCTAGCTCTTGGAGAGAATTGTTTGTGAGGGAAGCACACGATGGCGGTCTAATGGGTCATTTTGGGGTCGAAAAGACCTTCGACATATTGGAGGAGCAATTCTATTGGCCCAAAATGCGCAAGGATGTGGCTAGGATTTGCGGCCAATGTGTAGAATGCAAGAGAGACAAATCTCGGCTCCTACCTCACAGGTTGTACACCCCGCTGCCCACTCCTCTACGTCCTTGGCTTGATATATCTATAGATTTTGTGTTGGGGCTGCCAAGGACTCGACGAGGTCGGGATAGTATTTTTGTTGTAGTCGACCGATTTTCTAAAATGGTGCACTTTATTCCTTGCTCTAAATGTGATGACTCCCCTAGCGTGGCCTCGTTATTTGTTGATAATGTTGTTAGATTGCATCGTGTTCCGAGGACCATTGTGAGTGATAAGGACTCTAAGTTCCTAAGCCACTTTTGGAAGTCCATGTGGGGTAGGCTTGGTACCAAGTTGTTGTTCTCTACGTCCTGCCACCCACAAACCGATGGCCAAACGGAAGTAGTAAATAGGACTTTGGGTGCTATGCTACGTTCCATGGTTAAGGGAAAAATGACTTCTTGGGAGGAGCACTTACCATTGATTGAGTTTGCCTATAACCGTGGCATAGACTCAAGTACGGGAATGACTCCCTTTGAGTGTGTATACGGCCTCAACCCCCTCACCCCTTTGGATTTAACGCCTTTGCCAAGTGATCTCATGATTAGCTTAGATGGAAGCAAGCGGGCAGATTCTATGAAGAAGTTACATGAGAAGGTGCGGCTTCAACTTGAGAAGAAAAACCAAGACATGGCAAGGAGGGCCAACAAGGGAAGAAAGAAATTCATTCTTGAACCGGGAGATTGGGTGTGGGTGCATCTTCGGAAGGATTGGTTTCCATCCCAAAGAAAGTCCAAATTGATGCCTAGGGGTGATGGTCCCTTCCAAGTACTTGAGAGAATCAATGACAATGCCTACAAGATTGACCTTCCATCGGAATATCAAGTGCACAACACTTTCAAAGTTTGTGATCTCTCTCTCGTGGGTGCGGTTGACGATGACCAAATGCTAAATTTGAGGTCAAATTCCTCTCAAGATGGAGAGGATGATACGGGTGGGACATGCTCTACAAGTACACGACCTTTCACATGAAGCCAAGCTCGGGAATTACAAAAACTCCAAGCCTTGTTCATGCAAATGGCCGTGTGTGAGTTGGTTATTGAGCCTCCAAAGGATCTAAATGTTTTTAAGTGTGAAGAGGGACCTTGAAGTGTAATAAAATTACACTCCAAGGGGCGGCAGCCTAGACAAAGGGCAAGCTAGTCATTTTGCTTCATTTTGCCTTGTAATATAAATAGAACATATTAGGGTTATTTGGAGTAGTCTTCCATTATTAATTTTGAATCACAAGACTTGTAATATTTGGGGTTCTCTCTCTCTTTCAAAACAGCCCATAAAGAAGAGAGACACTTGTGTTGTATCTTGGCTAGAAACAAGGATCTTGAGGTCATTGAGTTCCTCTTGGTCTAAGTAAGAACTTGGTGTTTATATTCATTAGTCTTAGGGTCCTTTCTTTATGTTAGGGTTCTTAGTCTCTTGAATATTATATGTCAAGTTAACTATCTTTTTATTATTTTGTTGTTGTTGTCTTTGAGATCTTGAAGTCTAGTGAAGTCGTGTGGGGCTCTTTCGATTCACTAGCATTGTTGTTTAACTTGTTAATCTTGTGTTTGTTGGGTCTTCTTGTTGTTGTTGCTGAAATCTTCATATTGTGGACTTGATCTTGTATCATGTTGTCAGAAAATCTTTTGAAGTATACAGATGGATCAAAATAGGTCTTTGTGTAAGTTTGACTTTGCATGAATGAGTCAAACTTTTTGTACCACTGCATCGGTGCTTGCTTCAACCCATAAAGACTCTTATTCAGTTTATACATCATGTGTTTCTTTTCAGCTACTTCAATTCATTCTGGCTGCTCCATATAAGTTTTCTCTTCCAAATCTCCATGAAGAAATACAGTTTTCACATCCAACTGCTCCATCTCAAGATCTAGGTTAGCTGTTAAGCTCAAAATGGTTCGAATAGAAGTCATTTTGACAACAGGTGAAAAAATTTCATCAAAATTAATACCTTTCTTCTGTTCGAAGCCTTTTACCACTAATCGAGCTTTGTATCTGACCAGTTTGCCATTTTCATCTTTCTTGAGTTTAAAGACCCACTTGCACTTAAGTGATCTTTTACCTTTTGAAAGTTCAACCAGCTTGTACGTGCCATTTTTCTGTAGAGATTCCATCTCTTCTTGCATGACTTTCATCCACTGGTTCTTTTCAGGATGGGACAACATCTCCTTAAGACTTCCTGGCTCCCCCTCATCATTGATAAGGACATACTTTGAGGAAGGGTACTTAGATGACTCTACCCTTTGCCTTTCTGATCTCCTCAAAGGTTGAGATTGATCTTCTTGATTAGGGTACTCCACTTGCTCGGTATAATCACCAAATTGCTCCCCCTGTTCGACAATCTCATTAGGTTGCTTCCCCTGCTCGGCAACCTCATCGGTTGTACTTTCTGCACTTCTGGGATAGCTAGAAGTAGAAGGAATGGTAATAAGGTTAGGGACTATACCATTCCGTTTCTTGGCCTTCTCTGACAGATTATCAGTAGTTCCGACTTCACTTTCTCGGAATACAACATCTCTGCTTCTGATGACCTTCTTCTTTACAAGATCCCACAATTTGTACCCGAAATCTTCATCTCCATATCCGATGAATATGCAGGGAACTAATTTATCATCCAGCTTTGTTCTCTGCTCCTTCGGTACATGTGCAAAAGCTCTGCAACCGAACACCTTCAGATGTGAGTAGGACACCTCTTTATTGGTCCAAACTCTCTATGGAATATCAAACTCCAATGGAACTGATGGACTACGATTGATCAGGTAACATGTCGTCTGAACTGCTTCACCCCAAAATGACTTAGGCAGTTTAGCCATTCTGAGCATGCTTCTTACCTTCTCGATAATGTTGTGATTCATCCGCTCAGCTATACCATTATGTTGTGGTGTTCCAGGAACTGTTTTCTCATGCCTGATCCCATGACTTGAACAATACCCTTCAAATTCCCTTGAAGTGTACTCACTTCCATTGTCAGTGCGGAGATACTTTAGCCTTCGACTCGTCTCCCTTTCCACCAGAGCATGAAACTTCTAGAATACTTGAAACACCTGATCTTTGGTTTTCAATATATAAACCCACAATTTTCGTGAAGCATCATCAATAAAAGTAACAAAATATTTGTTACCGCCCATCGATTCTACCTCCATTGGACCACAAACATCCGAATATACCAAATCAAGTATATTCAACTTTCTTTCAGACGATGTATGAAATGAGAAACTATGTTGCTTACCAAACAAACAGTAGTCACATGGTTTTCCCATCGTACCTTTGGCAAAAGAGATGAGTGATTTCTTGGCGAACATCTGCAATCCTTTCTCGCTCATATGACCCATTCTTTTGTGCCACAAATTAGCAGAAATCTCTTCTCGAGCCACATTCAATTCACCTCGGCATACTTTTGCATTTGTCCTGTACAATGTGCCACGAGCATCTCCTTTTGCAATCACCAATGCTCCCTTGTGAGTCTCCATTTTTTATTTGCAAAATAGCTCTCGTACCCATCTCGGGCTAAAGCAATTCCCGAGATCAAGTTCAACCGTAAATCAGGTATATGACACACGTCTTTCAAAATTAATATGCATCCCATATTAGTCTTGATACTAATGTCTCCGATCCCCACAATCTTTGAGTAACTTGTGTTACCCATTTTCACAGTGCTAAAATCACCTGCTATATATCTGCATAATAGATCCCTTATATGTGTAGCATGGTAAGATGCTGCTGTATCAACCACCCATTCCGACTCTAGACCTGCCAAGTGTATGCACTCCTCTTCATCGTTTATGAAGAGAACAACATTATCATTATTTTGCACTATGGCAGCCGTGTTGTCGTCATTCTTCTGTCCACTACTTTCACCTTTTCCCTTTTTTAGAATTGGATAATTTCTTTTGAAGTGACGTGGTTGATCGCAATTGTAGCAATTTCTGGCTCTTGATTTAGATCGGACCTTGGACTTTCCATGACCTTCGAATCTGCCATAGTTACTTGAACGCCTCTGGTGACTCCTGCCTCTACTTTATGAGATGAGAGCCTGACCATGATTTTCAGGCTTCTTTCTCATTTTCTCATTAAGTAGAAGAGCTGGCGTGAAATCCTTCAGCTCAATAGAGTCCTTACCATGCAAGATGGTTGTTGTCAAAGTATCGTAAGAAGATGGCAACGAGTTCAAGAGCACAATGGCTTTATCTTCCTCCTCGATCTTTAACTCGAGGTTAGCCAGCTGTGTGATTAGTCCGTTGAGCACATTTAAATGTGACCACATCATTTGTTAAGTGCAACCTGATTGCACTAGCAGCCTTTTCATCCATTTCTTCCCAATCCTCCATTTTCATGGATTCGGGCTTTTTGGATTTGCCACTTAGTGCCTTGTGTAGTCCTTGTTGGATGAGCAGATCCCTCATCCTTCTCTGCCATGTTGAGAAACCGCTATCACCATTAAATTTTGCTACCTCATACTTTACTTCGGATATTTTTATTTCTCCGAGTATAGTATGACCCACCGCAAAAAAAAAATTATTTCCGTGAATAAGCATACATGATAGAAAAGAAAATTTCATTACATGATAGAAAAGAAAATGACTGTGAACTCGCCATGAGAAGAATCTCACCAACTTCAGCATTTTACCTTTCAACAAAAGCAGATTAATCTTTTAATCAATATCTTAGAATCATTCTAGTATCTTTCTCTCCTTCCACAACATCGAGCAGCACTACTAAAAAAAGGAAAAGAAACGACAGACAAAAAAGCGATGGACTGCGTCGCTCCAGAAAAGCGACGGAAAGAGCGATGCTGTCCGTCTTTTTTTAATTTATTTTTATTTTTTTATTTATTTTTTATTAAAATCTACGGACAATGTTCATTGCTTATCTTCACAGATTATTGTGCCAAACAATTAATAAATAATTTATAGTTTTTTTTTAAATAAATGCGACGGATAGCGTCCCTATTAATTTTTTTAAAAAATAATTAATTTTAGAAAAGAGACGCTGTCTGTCGCTTTTTTAATTTAATTTAAATTTTAATTTATTTTTACTAACATCGACGGACAGCGTCGCTATTATTTTTTTAAAAAAAACAACGCTGTCCGTCGTATTTTTAATTTTTCTTTATTTTTTACTAAAAGCGACGGACATAGTCTATTTTTTTAAAAATAAATAAAAAATAATTTTATGAAAACGACACTGTCCGTCAATTTTTGTTATTTTTAATTTATTAATAAATAAATAATTTTTATATTTTAAAAAATTAAATAATATATATTTTTAAAAAAAATCGACGGACAATGTCGATTTTGTCCGTCGCTTTTTAAGTCAACATGCTATTAGGGCAAGACTCCAAACTTCTCTCCTCTCTTTCTTTTTTCTTTCTCTCTGCCTCCTCACGTCTCTCTCTCTTTCTTTTCTTTTCCTTCTCTCATCTCACTCACGCTCATCTCTCCAACAACTCTCTCTCTCACGCTAATCTGCGCCGGCAACACCGCCAATGGACAGCAGTAGCAGCAGCAGCCGGCAACTCCGCTGACGGACAGCACCAGCAGCAGTCGGCAACGCCGCCGATGGACAGCAGCAGCAGCAGCCAACGACAGCAGCAACAATCATCTCTCCGCTCCTTCTCTCACCAACGACAGCAGCAGCAACCAAGTAAAGGTAAGTTGATTTCTCTCTATTTTCTTATATTGAAGTCTTTAAATGTAGTATTACGCTGGGATTATTTGCTGTAGAAGGCTTTGAAAGCCATAGGTTTTGTAATAATTATATGGTGTGAAAGGGACATACGACGCCTCTACTTATTTGCTTTATTAAATTTGTTGAATTGTTTGACTTATACTAGAATTAAAAATTTGAACTACTGACTTGAAAATGTTTAAATGTAGTGACTTGAAATTGTGAACTTGTTTCTTGAAAAATGGTTTAGTGTAGTTACTTGAAATGAGAATTAGTGACTTGAAAATGATTAAGTCTAGTGACTTGAAATGTTGATTAGTGACTTGAAAATGGTTAAGTGGAGTTACTTGAAATGTGAATTAGTGTCTTCAAAATGGTTAAGGTTAGTTACTTGAAATGTGAACTTGCGACTTGAATATGGTTGTGTAGTGACATGAAATGTGAATTAGTGTTTTGAAAATGGTTAAGTGTAGTTACTTGAAATGTGAACTTGTGACCTGAAAATGGTTAAATGTAGTGACTTAAAATTGTGAACTTGTTTCTTGAAAATAGTTAAGTGTAGTGACTTGAAATGTGAATTAGTGACTTGAAAATGGTCAAGTGTAGTGACTTGAAATTGTGAACTTGTTTCTTGAAAATTGTTAAGTGTAGTGACTTGAAAATGGTTAAGTGTAGTGACTTGAAATGTGAATTAGTATTTTGAAAATGGTTAAGTGTAGTGACTTGAAATGTGAACTAGTGACTTGAAATGGTTAAGTGTAGTGACTTGAAATGTGAATTAGTGACTTTAAAATGGTTAAGTGTATTTAGTTGAAGTGTGAATTAGTGACTTGAAAATGGTTAAGGTAGTGACTTGAAATGTGATTTAGTGTCTTGAAAATGGTTAAGGTTAGTCACTTGAAATGTGAACTTGCAACTTGAAAATGGTTAAATATAGTGACTTGAAATTGTGAACTTGTTTCTTGAAAATGGTTAAGTGCAGTTACTTGAAATGTGAACTAGTGACTTGAAATTTTTGTTGTGTTTATTTGGTGTGAGAGGGACATGCGACGCCTCTACTTATTTGATTATTTGAATTGTACTAGAATTTAATTAGTGAAGAAGTCATGACTTTGTATTGAAATAGTAAAGTGTATAGTGAATTGAAGTTGTGGACTAGTGATTGTTGAAGTTGTGAACTTTTGACTTGGAAATGTTAACTAATGACTTAAAATGTTAAGTAGTGGCTTGAAAAATGTTAACTAGTGACTTAAAAAATGTCAAGTGTTTAGTGAATTGAAATTGTGAACTAGTAACTTAAAAAATATTAAGCGCTCAGTGACTTTAACTAGTGAAAAAGTCTTTGTATTGACTTGAAATTAGTAAAGTAGTGCTTAAAATTGTGAAGTGTTTAGTGAATTGAAATTATGAACTATTGACTTGGAAATATTAACTAGTGACTTAAAAAATGCTAACTAGTGACTTAATAAATATGAAGTGTTTAGTGAGTTAAAGTTATGGATTAGTGACTTAGAAATATTAACTAGTGAATTAAAATTATGACTTGAAATATTTAAGTAATGAATTGAAAATGTTAAGTAGTGACTTGAAATAGTAAAGTATATTGTGAATTGAAGTTGTTGAGTAGTGATTGTTGAAGTTGTGAACTATTGACTTGGAAATGTTAACTAATGACTTAAAATGTTAAGTAGTGACTTAAAAATGTTAAGTGTTTAGTAAATTAAAATTGTGAACTAGTTACTTAAAAAATTTCAAGTGTTTAGTGAATTGAAATTGTGAACTAGTAACTTAAAAAATGTTAAGTTTTTAGTGACTTTAAATAGTGAAAAGTGACTTTGTATTGACTTGGAATTAGTGAAGTAGTGCTTAAAATTTTGAACTGTATAGTAAATTGAAATTATGAACTATTGACTTGGAAATATTAACTAGTGACTTAAAAAATGCTAACTAGTGACTTAATAAATATGTAGTGTTTAGTGAGTTAAAGTTGTGGATTAGTGACTTAGAAATATTAACTAGTGAGTTAAAATTATGACTTGAAATATTTAAGTAATGAATTGAAAATGTTAAGTAGAGACTTGAAATAGTAAAGTATATAGTGAATTGAAGTTGTTGAGTAGTGATTGTTGAAGTTGTGAATTATTGCCTTGAAAATGTTAACTAATGACTTAAAATGTTAAGTAGTGACTTAAAAATATTAACTAGTGACTTAAAAATGTTAAGTGTTTAGTAAATTAAAATTGTGAATTAGTGACTTAAATTTTTTTTAAGTATTTAGTGAATTGAAATTGTGAACTAGTAACTTAAAAAATGTTAAGTGTTTAGTGACTTTAAATAGTGAAGAAGTGACTTTGTATTGACTTGAAATTAGTGAAGTAGTGCTTAAAATTGTGAAGTGTTTAGTGAATTGAAATTATGAACTATTGACTTGAAAATATAAACTAGTGACTTAAAAAATGCTAACTAGCAACTTAATAAATATGAAGTGTTTAGTGAAATTAAAGTTGTGGACTAGTGACTTGAACATATTAACTAGTGAATTAAAATTGTGAACTAGTGACTTAAAGTTTAGTGAATTGAAGTTGTGAACTAGTGACTTGGAAATGCTAATTTATAATTGAATATCTATATTTTTGTAGATGGATCATCATTTGTGGATGTATGATATGGATTATGAAACTGGTGGGGGTTTAAAACCCCAATATCTTAATGGTGTTAGAGGTTTTATCGATCATGCAATGTCACTAGACTCGTTTCAAAAAAGTGGGGTGGTTAGGTGTCCTTGTAGTTCATGTAGGTGCATGAAGTTTTGTCAACCAGATATAGTTATGACTCATCTCTATCATAATGGATTTAAGCCAAGCTATTTTGTGTGGGTCGATCACGAAGAGAGAGATGGTTTGGATGGTATATTTTATAATTTGCTGCCTGAGGATGAATATGACATGCTTGTACATGGTCGACATGCTAGGATTCAACATGCTAGAGTTCAACATAGGGTTCAACACGATAGGGTACAACATGATGATAGAGTTCATGAAATGGTCAATGATGTCTTTGGAATTGGGGATGAAATGGAACCCGAATAGAATTTAGAAGAAGCTCCCAATGAAGAAGCAAGACGCTTCTATCAATAATTAGAAGAGGCTAGTTTCCCATTATGTAAAGGGAGTCGTCATTCTACTTTTTCTGTTGCAGTTAGACTAATGAGTATCGAATCCGATTGGAATGTTGCTCAAGCTGCTATGGACTCTATGGTTGGTCTTTTGGGTGAACTAGTGTATGTTCAAAATTTTTATCAGGCAAAGAAATTGATTTCTAAGTTGGGATTGTCGTATAATAGAATCCATTGTTGTATGAATGGTTGCATGTTGTTCTATAAGAATGATGTTGAATTAGCTAATTGTAAGTTTTGTGGACATGCTAATTATAAGCGGACTCCCGGTGGAAAGATGGTTCCGATTAAGGCGATGCACTATTTACCTCTTATACCTAGGTTAAAGAGGTTGTATGCTTCAATGAGTTCTGTCCCACATATGAGATGGCACGATGAAAATAGAAGGCCACCAGGTGTCTTGTCTCATCCATCGGATGGAGAAGCTTGGAAGCATTTCGATAGAACTTATCTTGATTTTGCTAGAGAACCAAGAAATGTTAGATTGGGCTTGTGTGCAGATAGTTTCACACCATTCTCTAATTCTGGTGCACCTTATTCTTGTTGGCATGTATTTATTACTCCATATAATCTTTCGCCTGAAATATGCATGACAAGTCCCTACATATTCGTAAGTTGTATTATTCCCGGTCCTCATAATCCAAATAGTTTGATTGATGTTTATCTATAGCCATTGATAGATGAGTTACTACAATTATGGTATGAAGGTGTAGTGACATATGATATATCAACTAAGCCGAATTTTGTTATGCATGCTAATTTAATGTGGATTATTAGCGATTTTTCTGTATATGGGATGTTGTCTGTTGGATGACTACTGGGAAATTAGCTTGCCCTTATTGCATGAAAAATAGTAAAACATTCACTTTAAAGCATGGTCGAAAAAATTGTTGGTTTGATTGTCACCGTCAGTTCTTGCCAATTAACCACGAGTTTAGAAAGATGAAAAATGCATTTAGAAAGAATAAGATTGAGAATGATCCACCACCTCCATCACTATCAGGGCATCAGATTTGAGAAAGAGTTTGTAATTTGCCTAAAGTTACAGATGGTCCACCTTCTAGACTTTTCGAATATGGTATTGAACATAATTAGACCAAACAAAACATATTTTGGGAGTTGCCGTATTTGGGGGACAATAAACTACGACATAATCTTGATCCGATGCACATTGAAAAAATTATTTTGATAATTTGTTCAACATAGTCATGGATGTTAAGGGCAAGACAAAAGACAATCCAAAAGCTAGAATGAACATAAAGGAATATTGCAAGAGAAAGGAGTTGTGGTTGAAAGAAAAAGAAAATGGTAAGTTGTTTAAACCCAAGGCGTTTTTCATTCACATTGGATGAGAAACGAGAAATATGTAAGTGAGTTAAGAATTTGAGAATGCCCAAGGGCTATGCTTCAAATTTAGGAAAATAAGCAGATATGCAAGAAGGAAAGTTGATTGGTATGAAAAGTCATGATTGTCATGTTTTCATGGAAACCTTGATTCCTATCGCATTTAGCCACCTTCCCGAGAGGATATGGAAATCAATTACAGAGATAAGTCTGTTCTTCAAAGATTTATGTTCGAAAAGGTTGTTGGAGAGTAGTTTTGTCACGCCTCAAATTCTATTGGGGCGGACAGGCACCCATAGCCGTAAGGCCCGAGAGAACCAACCTATGATCATGAACATTCATATGCATGTCATTAAGTAAACAAAAATTCTGCCACATACGGATATAATATATCGATGACGGAAGTCATGTAAAGACGTTCAAAACAGATACGAGACTTGGTCGTTGGGGCCACAATGTCTAGAAGGTAAGACACTTCTACGTTTGACTTTATAATGTCTACAAAGCCTCTAAAAGATACATAACCATGAATAAGGTCGGGACCATGAATAAGGTCGGGACAAGTCCCCGCCATATATAACTACTACACAGTTTCAAAAATATACACAATTGACTCGAAAAGCCCCGAATCAACCTAGAGCTCACCAATAGCCTGTAGATGACCCGTACCCTACTGTGAAAGTCTACTAGCTCCTGTGCCTGCAGCAAGTAAGGCAGGTCCCCCAAGGAACGTCAGTACGAAAGAATGTACTGAATATGTAAGGCTATAAGTAACTGTATGAAATATAGGAACTCAAATGGAAACCAATACAAGTGAATAGATAATACTGATATACTACCGTACTGTATATGTGGAACCATGTACATTACATTCATTTCTTTCCTTTTATCATCATATCAATATACATCATACAATGCCTGGGACCAACTGATCAGTGGTGAACAACATTGGGATCGGCTAGAGCTAGGCTTATGCCCCCAGAGCTACCACCCATAAATCAATAAATCAGGTTCGGCTCGAGCTAGATTTTCACCCCCAGAGCTACCTCCTGCATCCAATAATCAATCGGGATCGGCTCGAGCTAGGTTTTCACCCCGAGAGCTACCACCCGTACTCAACCAGGTATGCATTACTTCATTTCTTTAATTTTTGTGAGATTGTTACATCGGTGGTCATAACATTATTGGAGCTTTGGAACAATAGTCAACAAATAAGAGACACGTAAATAACAATTGCTAACAAAATTGAAATGAGATACTTTAAAACATTTCGGAGTGGAAACAAGTTCGGTAATGTGAACAATAGGTGTGGTCAAAGGATACGGAAAAGAGTAACCTTACATACCTTATCTTTCCAACAAGTGACTACAAAAATTCAGCTCTTCCTTAAAGCGTTACTCTACAACACAAGTACGTAACGAAGCTAACATTAAAAGCTAATTACATTACAAGTTCAGAAGGCGATAATTAGCTACTTGACGGGAAGTAAAAACTATCCAACATCCCAAACACATGGTATATCATTCCACCTTCCTTTATATTTCCATATAACTTCATTCCACCCTCCTACAATACAATTTACTGCCCCACAACACCAACAATACCAAAACAGTTCACACATCAACATAGACGTCACAAACCGACAAGATTTCCCACCAAGTGCATATTTCACATTTTTACCTCAATGCAACTCCACATATTTATTCCATCAAGTCACATAAATACCTTCCACAACAATATACCAAAAACATCCCACACAGTTTCAGAATTCACTTTAACATAACAAGAAAGTATTCTCCTTTCACTACGCCAAACGTTCCATGCACAATTACGTATAAACATTTCCATCAGTCATACACAAGGGGTAAAGAATTAGGTACAGCACCACACTTAAACATACTGAAATTTCATCCATCTAATTCAATTTCTTCAGGACCTTAAGTCCCCTTTCAAGTTTAAACCACATAGAGGGCAAATCCTTTAGCGATTAAGCAAAAGTGGACTGCTCAACACTTTTTAAACATAACCAACATGATATACACAATCTATTATGCATATAATATATTAATCTATAAGGGTAAACACTTACCAAGGCTTGCAAGTGGAAGATTTGTCCAAAAATCCTTAGGGAAAATTAGGGCGGCTAGGTGGTTTTGAGAGAGGAGAAATATTTGATTGAAAATCTGATTTTTACAAGTGTGTTGTGTAGAAAAATAAGCTAAATTTCAGCCTTAAATAGGCCCTCCAAACCGCCTCTCTCTATGTTCATCCTTAGCCAATTATTTGGTCAAAAAGTCTAAGTAGATGATGTGTATACTTGGTCCATGTTTAAATGGATCATCTCCTTTTGGGCCCATGTCTTATTTACTTAATTTGGGCCTCAATTAAGTCCATAAACATAATATTAATTCAGCCTACTAAATTTAGTGGGTAATACACCAACTATTTCAAGTTTGAATAATTCCATAAATGTTAAGGTAGTCAAATAAGTTCGGAAATGTATGGGTTGTTAAATCCTTCCCTCCTTAGGAACATTCGTCCTCGAATGTTAGTAACATTATCCAATCTAAACAAGTTCAAGTCTAAGTTCATTCTTCATATTATCACATACACATAATACTTATATATACTTACTTGTTATTGCTCCAATTCCACATCTTAAACTTTCTCTTCAGTTTGAAATAAATGCGGGTACTTAGACTTCATCATTTCCTCGGCTTCCCATGTGATTTCTTCTACTTGCTGATTTTTCAGAGCACTTTTACAGAAGCTACTTCTTTATTTCTTAACCTCTTAAGTTGTCGATCCAGAATAGCAATAGGTACTTCTTCATAGGTGAGATCTTCTGTAACTTGTACATCTTCAGTGGGAGAAATATGAGATGGATCTCCTATGCACTTCCGAAGCATTGAAACATGAAACGCTGGATGAACAGTGGAGAGTTCTTGGGATAGTTCTAATTCATACGCAACTTTACCAAATCTTCGGATAATCTTATATGGCCCTATATAACGCGGACTTAGCTTTCCTTTCTTTCCAAATCTCATCACCCCTTTCATTGGTGATACTTTCAAGAATACCCAATCACCTATAGTAAACTCTAGCCCCCTTCTTATAACATCGGCATATGATTTGTGTCGACTTTAGGCTGTTCCTAGCCGTTGTTGTATTACCTTAACCTTTTCCATGGCTTGATGAACAAAATCTGGTCCAAATAAAATAGTCTCACCTACTTCAAACCACCCAATCAGTGACCTACATTTTCTCCCGTATAAGGCTCCATAAGGCACCATCTTGATACTTGAATGATAGCTATTATTGTAGGCGAATTCAATAAGAGATAAATGATCATCCCAACTACCTTTAAAGTCCAACACGCAAACTCGTAGCATATCTTTAAGTGTTTGTATGGTACGCTCTGCCTGTCTATCCGTCTGAGGGTGAAAAGCTGTACTTAAATTTACTTGTGTACCCAAACTCCTCTGAAAAGACTTCCAAAAATTTGCAGTAAATTGAGCTCCTCTGTCTGATATAATAGAGATTGGAATTTCGTGCAATCGAACTATCTCTTTAATATACAACCGCACATAATCTTCCGCTGTCTAGGTGGTCTTGACCGGTAGGAAGTGTGCAAACTTGGTAAGCCTGTCAATTATTACCCATATGAAATCAAATTTTAAAAGTGTATGAGGCAAACCAGTGATGAAATTTATGTTAATCATGTCCCACTTCCAAACTGGAAGATCCATACATTGCATATAACCTCCAGGCTTCTGATGCTCTATTTTTACTTGTTGACAATTCGGACAATGAGCTACAAATTCTGCAATGTTCTTCTTCATGTTACCCCACCAATACATTTCTTTCAAATCATGATACATTTTGGTGGCTCCCGAATGAATAGAATACCGTGAGTGATGTGCCTCTGTCATAATCCGTCTCCTTAGCTCATCTACATTAGGTACACACAATCTACTTTGACACTGAAACACTCCCTCTTGCGTAAGATCAAATGCCTTTGTCAAACCTTGTTGTACATTCTCTTTCAGCTGCAATAAAATCGGATCCTCATAATGTTTTTCCTTCACTTCAACTACTAATGAAGATTCTGCCGCATTTTGCACCATAATTTCTTCATTTGGAGTTTCAAGAAGATGAACCCCTAAGCTAGCTATTTGATGTAGATCCTTGACTATACCTTGCTTTTCCGTGAGCTGGCCATCAGTGCTTCCTATTACTTTGCGGCTTAATGCATCAACTACTACATTTGCTTTCCCTGGATGATATAAAATATCAATGTCATAATCTTTTAATAGTTCCAGCCACCTCCGCTGCCTCAGATTTAGGTCCTTCTGCTTAAAAATATACTGCAAACTCTTATGATCGGTATATATGTCAACATGAACCCCATACAAATAGTGGCGCCATATCTTTAAAGCAAATATTACTGCTGCTAGCTCAAGATCATGTGTCGGATAATTTCTCTCATGTGGCCGCAACTGTCTTAAGGCATATGCTATTACATTACCGTGCTGCATCAATACACATCCTAAGCCAACTCTTGAAGCATCACAATATACCACATATCCTTCTGTGCCTTCTGGAAGTACAAATACAGGTGCAGAAGTCAACTTATCCTTCAGATCTTGAAAACTCTTCTCACATGGATCATTCCACTGAAACTTGATTGCCTTGTGTGTTAGCTTTGTTAAAGGTGCCGAAATGGAAGAAAACCCTTCAACAAACCTTCTATAATAACCTGCCAACCCAAGGAAACTACGAATATCTGTAGGCATTGTAGGTTTTCGCCAATTCTTCACAACTTCTATCTTTTGAGTATCAACCCTTATTCCTTCATCCGACACAATATGACCCAAGAATGCTATAGATTTTAACCAAAATTCACATTTAGAGAACTTTGCATATAACTTACGATCACGAAGAATCTGTAACACCTGCCGTAAGTGATTAGCATGGTCTTCTTTTGATCTTGAATAAACCAGAATATCATCTATAAGCACTGTCACGAACACATCTAAGAACGTCTTGAACAACCTATTCATCAAATCCATAAAACTACTGGTGCATTTGTTAGCCTAAATAACATAACTAAAAACTCATAATGACCATACCGTGTTCGGAAAGCTGTCTTAGGTATATCTTTTTCTCTAACCCTTACTTGATGATAACCCGATCTCAGGTCAGTCTTTGAGAAGCATTTGGCACCCTGTAATTGACCAAACAAATCATCAATTCTGGGGAGGGGATATTTGTTCTTGACTGTTACCTTATTCAGTTGTCGATAATCAATACACATTCTCAACGTGCCATGTTTCTTTCATACAAATAACACTGGTGCACCCCATGGGGACATACCCCTTATGAATCCCTTGCCCAACAAGTCTTTTAATTTCTCCTTCAATTCCAGTAACTCTGTCGGGGCCATTCTATACAGAGGAATAAAGATAGGCTGAGTACCTGGAATCAGATCAATACCAAACTCTACTTCCCGTTCTAGAGGAAAACCTGGAAGATCTTCAGAAAATACATCAAGGAATTCATTTACCACCGGAACTGATTGAAGAGCTGGTGGCTTCACATCGGTATCTTGCTGTAACACCCCGTACATTCCCAACCCTAACTTGATTTATTGGTGACCAAGGATGTAGTTATAAACCATAGCTTCGCAAGCACTAAGTACGTGTGTTGCATTTGTTTTGGATGGAACAATTGATATCGTACTAGTCAATAGGACTAGACTCTTGTAGGAGGAGTTTGAAACTTTCTGAAACATTTTGGGAGTGATAAGTGAGGCTTGAACGACTTCCAAGCAAAGGGTTTTAATGCTAAGAGGTAAGCTAAAGAGTTGAACTTGAAGTATCTAATCGAATCCGCAAAGAAAAGTCCAAGAAATGAAAAATTGCAAAAATTAAAGGTGGGGCGCGCCCAGGGGCGTGCCAGGCTGCTTTGGGTTGAAATTTTAGGCAGCAAAGGGGCGCGCCAGGCGGCGTGCCAGGCTGGTTTTGCCAAATTTTTTCTTCGACTATTATGATGTATATAAGACCTTTAAGTCATGGTATCATTACTCCATCATAGTAGGACTATTCTTAAGCGCGTTTAGCATCCGAGTTGGGGTTAATTCTTCGTCACAAGTATTTTAACAAATTATGTTCAAATAAGCCATGAGCGACTAGAATTTCTATTTTTGTGATTAAGGCTACGATCGGGAATCTCGTAAGTGAATATTGTCGTGACAATTATGGAATTAATTAAACATGAGATATATGATGAATTACACATTTATTCGTGTGGACTAAGTTAATATGTGTTAATGGGCTTAAAGGAAGGTCCAAAATGAATTAAAAGACATGGCCCAATGGGTCAAAAGACCCATTCTTCCATTGACTAAGTAAACACACATGTAATATTGGATAAGAATGAATAAAAGGCCTATATAAAGGGGGAAAATCAGATTTTATTCATGAGAAGGCACATGTATTTCTAGACTTTTCCAAGAAACCAAAAAGAGATATTTCTCTCAAATTCTCAAACCCTAAGTCATCTTCTTGGGCAAGATCATCATGCTAAAAGGTTGGGTAAGTGTTTATTCTTATGTTTTACTATATTATGTACATGAGAGAGTATGTATATCATGGTGGTTATGTTGGCAAGGTGTTGAATAGTGCACTTTGGCTTTTTGCTAAAAGATGTGCATCCTTGTGAATTAAACTTGAAAAAGGACTTGATGTTTTGATAAAAGTGAACGGTGTGGATGATATCTCAACATGTATAGTGTGGTTATGTCCATAACTTGTTATTTTTCTCTATGAGTAAATTATGGAATTTTGGTTATAAAATGTATTGGGGTGAATTGATGGATTCATGGTGATGTGGTGTTAATGAGAACATGTAAAGGAAGAACTTGGTGTGAAAAGCTATTGGTTTATGATCTTTTGGTCAATGTATAGAATGTTATGGTATTGTTGGTATGAAAAGACCATGAATGGTATTATAAAGGGTGAAATAATGTTATAGGGCAATCATGTAACTCATGGGCGTCTTATACACTTGGAATGTAGCTTGTGGTTAATGTTGGTTCCATTATGTACTTGTGATGTAGAGTGAAACGTAAGGAAGGAGCCGAATTGTTGTACTCACATATTGGATTGTGTATTCATATTGGGAAGTGAAGGTATGTAAGGTTACTCTTTCCGTATCTTTCTGCAGCACATATTAGTCACATTGACATTGTACCTATTCTATTCTGAAATGTTCAAAGGTATCCCATTTCCGGTTAGTAATTATTGTTATTCACATGTTCCTTATTCATACATCAATTGTGATTCACATGACTCATGTTCTTTGGTTAATGTTCCAAGTCCCAATAGTGTTACAATCATCAAAAGTATCAATCTCTCACAAGTGAATGTATTAATCTCTCACAAGTAAAGGTATCCATCTCATGAACGTAAAGGAAATGAAGTAATGTATATACGTGTTCCCAATGATGTTCCAATTACCAATGTATCACTCTCATAACAAAAGTAAAGGGAAGAAGCAATGCAAAGAAGTAATGCTTATATGGTTACTTTATGTTTCATTAAGTATGGATCTCAAATCTAAAGGGCCTAAGCTCGGATGGAACAATCCCAATATTATGTTATATTATGTACACTATATATTATATTATAGCCCACCAAGTGTGGATGACTGTTACTATATTATGGCCCACTAATAAGTGGATGACTGATAATAAAGATAAACGTAAAGCCAAAGGAAATATGTCGTAATTGAAAATATGAAAGAATGTTATTTCATGAATGAATTGATATGAATAAATGATCAAGCAATGAAAGTAATAAAAGTAAGGAAAGTAATGAACATGGTTCCACACATGCAAGACAGTGATTAATCCATAATGTTTATTCAAATGTATTGATCCCATTTGAGATCCTATGTTGCATACAGTTTCTTATAGCCTTACATACTCAGAACATTCTTCGTACTGACCTCCCTTGGGGGGGGGGGGGGGCTTACCTTACTTGTTGCAGGCACAGGTGCTAGTAGACTTTCACAGTAGGTTGCAGATCATTTGCGGATCGTTGATGAGCTCTAGTTGCTTCGGGGATTTTCGAGTCATTATGTACATTTGCTTTGGTATTGTATTTGTTAATAGAGCGGGGTGTTGTCCCGACTCTAGGTTGGTTATTGTTCTGTATCTGTAGAGGCTTTGTAGACTTATGTGGGAGAATGATTGTAAGAGATGTATGACCATTTTGACTTGATGGCCCTAACGGCCAAGTTTTATATATATATAGCATATGATTCCATGACTTCTGTATAGTTGCATGAGATATAAGGATGTTCACACAGAGACATGTTTATGAGTGTACATGAGCAAAGATTGGTTCTCTCGGGCCATATCGGCTTCGGGTGCCAGTCCGCTCTGTTGGAAATCGGGGCATGACAAAAGTGGTATCAGAGCAGGTCGTTCTAAAGGTGTCTACAAGGCCGTGTCTGAATAGAGTATTTCTTATGGATGTGTTGCGCGCCACAATTATAAGTAGGAGGCTACGGGACATTTAGGAGTTGTTTCTTTTCTTCAATTCTAGATCGTGCAATAGAGCCATTGTCGTAGGTGGAATTATATCTGACCATTGTAATTGATTTTCTTTGATAGAGTAAAATGCCGATGACAAGACAAGATAAGGGCAAAGATAAGCAGGTAGATATGCCTGCCGGAGAAGGAACGAGTAAATCACCACCTAACCAAGCTAGTCAAGGTGGGACTGAAACTGAATTTACATCGACAGCTTCCCCTACTTTTCCAGTTCCAGAAGAGCTGAGAGGGAGAGAAGAACCTGCCAACACACCTGTTAATGATACTGAGCAGAATCTAAGAAATGCAGTACAAATGTTAACTCATATAGTTACTGGTATAGTTGATGTATTGAATCATAGGCAAGTAGGTCCCATGACAAGTAATGATAATGAGACTAGAGCAACTAGTCGAAGAACACGGGATTTTCTGAAACTAGACCCTCCCATATTCACTGGGTCAGATCCAAATGAAGATCCACAGGACTTCGTGGACCAAATTTAAAGGGCTCTAGAGGTTATGCATGTGACCGGTATAGAAACAGTGGAACTTGCGGCCTATAGATTGAAAGGAAAAGCTATATTGTGGTATGAAGATTGAAAACGAGCTAGGGGTATAGGTGCACTTTTAGCTAATTGGGAGGAATTTAAAACAGCATTCCTTGATCATTACCTCCCACATGAGATCCGAGAGGCTCATTCCGATTAGTTTTTAAATCTCCGTCAGGGGGATATGAGCGTTTGAGAATACATTTTACAGTTTAACTCTTTAGCTCGATATGCTCCCAATGTAGTAGTCAATATGGCCGACAGAGTCCATCGGTATGTGACCAGATTGGAACCATATTTGGTGAGGGACTGTACTATTGGTGCGTTAAACAAAGACATGGACATAGCCAGAATACAAGTCTTTGCGCAGAAAATGGAGGATCAAAGGCAAAGGCGAAGGGCACACGAAGTTGAAAGAGGGGCTTCAAAGAGGGCTAGACCTATGGGACAGTCTATGCTGTCCCAAGGAGAATCTAGGCCTCAGATTTTTCCTAGACCGCCTAGACCATCATTTTCCTATCCTACAGTAGGTACTCCACCTCAATTTTGAGGGTTTAGATGCAGTCAGGTTGGGCAGAGTAGTGGAATACGGGGTTCACAGACAGCGGGATCTTTTCGTCAGCTGTGCCAGCATTGCAGAAAATTTCATTCAGGTGAATGCTGGTTTGGAACGAAAGTTTGTTTTTGGTGTGGCAAGTCAGGGCACATGATGAGAGAGTGCCCACTGAGGGCCACGGGTAGTACGACACGACCTACAGGATCAGTCGTTGCATTATCATTGTCACGTGTACAACCTATTGGTCGTGGCAAAGGTGCTAGAGGAGCAGTCGATTCTGGTAGAATACAGGACCATACCTATGCCTTCGCAGATCAACAGAATTCAAAGGCTTCTCCTAAAGTAGACACAGGTACAACATTCATATTTTTACACAAGGTATATGCATTGATTGACCCATATTCGACATTACCATATGTTACTCCATTGCTTGTGGAAAAAAAATTGAAATAGAAAGGACGCCGGAATTACTAGTTACGCCATTTGAATTCTATACACCAGTTGGTAAAACAATTATAGCTAACAGAGCATATCGTAAGTGTATAGTGAATGTTGGTGATCATGATACATTAGTTGACCTCATTGAATAGGACATGGTAGAGTTTGGTACTGATGTGATTTTTTAAAAGTTGGTCTGGGATGTGTATACATGCAGCACGACAATGTGATAGCGTATGTCTTAAGACAATTGCGTCCATATAAGAGAAATTATCCCACATATGATTTTAAGTTAACAGTTGTGACAATTGCTTGTAATAGATGGCACCATTACTTGTATAAAGCTTCAAGTAAAAGAATTATAGTGTCAAATGTGACAGAATTTTCATTGGTATCTGAGATAAAGGAAAAGCAATATGTAAATCATATTTTTAGTTCAATTGAAAGAGAATGTACAACAAAGTTCGACAAAGGTAGTTGAGCTTACGCAAGGGGGAGTACTTCAATATCAAGGTAGATTTTGTGTACCAGACATACATGAGTTAAGAAAATGAATTATGACAGAAGCACATCATTCACGGTATTCTATTCGTTTGGAAGCAACCAAAATGTACCATGGTTTGGAAAAGACGTAATGGTAAGGTTACATGAAAAGAACATTGCGGAACGTGTAGTTCATGATTCAAATTGTCAATTAGTAAAGAGGGAGCGTCAGAAACCTGGAAGTTATATGCAATATATAAATCTCCCAGTTTGGAAATGGAACATGATTAACATGGATTCCATCACAGATTTACCTCTCGTTAAAGTTATATCCTACGAAGCCTTATAGGAAATTGGCCTACATAACGTGCCAAATGAGGTTACCCAAAGATTTGGGTAGGTGGCATATATAGTAGCACTACCCCAAGTACTCTCCACAGTTCGTCCAGTATTTTATGTTACATGTTTTAATGCTTCGAAAATACATGGGAAAGATGTACAAGTTACGGAGAATATCACATATGAAGAGGTACCTACTATTATTCTAGATTGATAAGTGAAACAATTAAGAGATGCAGGAGTAGCTTCCATAAAGGTACTATTGGAGAAATTAGCACGTAGAAGAACTCACAAGGGAAACCAAAGAAATAATGAAATCTAAAGTACACGTAATTGTTGTACACGAAAGAAGAAGTTCAAGATACGGAATTGAAGTCATAATAAGTAAGTCTTTGCAAGTAGTATGTGTGTATATGACAATGTGAAGGATCCACTTCGACTTAAGTTGTTACAATGAGACAATGTTACTAACATTCGAGGACGAATGTTTCTAAGGGGGGAAGGATGTAACACCCCGTACATTCCCAACCCTAACTTGATTGATTGGTGACCAAGGATGTAGTTATAAACCTTAGCTTTGCAAGCACTAAGTACGTGTGTTGCATTGGTTTTGGATGGAACAATTGATATCGTACTAGTCAATAGGACTAGACTCTTGTAGGAGGAGTTTGAAACTTTCTGAAACATTTTGGGAGTGATAAGTGAGGCTTGAACGAGTTCCAAGCAAAGGGTTTTAATACTAAGAGGTAAGCTAAAGAGTTGAACTTGAAGTATCTAATCGAATCCGCAAAGAAAAGTCCAAGAAATGAAAAATTACAAAAATTAAGGGTGGGGCGCGCCCAGGGGCGTGCCAGGCCGCTCTGGGCTGAACTTTTCAGCCCACAGGCAGCAAAGGGGCGTGCCAGGCTGGTTTTGCCAAATATTTTTCTTCGACTATTATGATGTATATAAGACCTTTGAGTCATGGTATCATTACTCCATTATAGTAGGACTATTCTTAAGAGCGTTTAGCATCCGAGTTGGGGTTAATTCTTCGTCACAAGTATTTTAACAAATTATGTTCAAATAAGCCATGAGCGACTAGAATTTCTATTTTTGCGATTAAGGCTACGAACGAGAATCTCGTAAGTGAATATTGTCGTGACAATTATGGAATTAATTAAACATGAGATATATGATGAATTACACATTGATTTGTGTGGACTAAGTTAATATGTGTTAATGGGCTTAAAGGAAGGCCCAAAATGAATTAAAAGACATGGGCCAATGGGTCAAAAGACCCATTCTTCCATAGACTAAGTAAACACACATGTAATATTGGATAAGAATGAATAAAAGGCCTATATAAAGGGGGGGAAATCAGATTTTATTCATGAGAAGGCACATGTATTTCTAGACTTTTCCAAGAAACCAAAAAGAGATATTTCTCTCAAATTCTCAAACCCTAAGTCATCTTCTTGGGCAAGATCATCATGCTAAGAGGTTGGGTAAGTGTTTATTCTTATGTTTTACTATATTATGTACATGAGAGAGTATGTATATCATGGTGGTTATGTTGGCAAGGTGTTGAATAGTGCACTTTGGCTTTTTGCTAAAAGATGTGCATCCTTGTGAATTAAACTTGAAAAAGGACTTGATGTTTTGATAAAAGTGAATGGTGTGGATGATATCTCAACATGTATGGTGTGGTTATGTCCATAACTTGTTATTTTTATCTATGAGTAAATTGTGGAATTTTGGTTATAAAATGTATTGGGGTGAATTGATGGATTCATGGTGATGTGGTGTTAATGAGAACATGTAAAGGAGGAACTTGGTGTGAAAAGCTATTGGTTTATGATCTTTTGGTCAATGAATAGAATGTTATGGTATTGTTGGTATGAAAAGACCATGAATGGTATTATAAAGGGTGAAATAATGTTATAGGGCAATCATGTAACTCATGGGCGTCTTATACACTTGGAATGTAGCTTGTGGTTAATGTTGGTTCCGTTATGTACTTGTGATGTAGAGTGAAACGTAAGGAAGGAGCCGAATTGTTGTACTCACATATTGGATTGTGTATTCATATTGGGAAGTGAAGGTATGTAAGGTTACTCTTTCCGTAGCTTTCTGCAGCACATATTAGTCACATTGACATTGTACCTATTCTATTCCGAAATGTTCAAAGGTATCCCATTTCCGGTTAGTAATTATTGTTATTCACATGTTCCTTATTCATACATCAATTGTGATTCACATGACTCATGTTCTTTGGTTAATGTTCCAAGTCCCAATAGTGTTACAATCATCAAAAGTATCAATCTCTCACAAGTAAAGGTATCCATCTCATGAACGTAAAGGAAATGAAGTGATGAATATACGTGTTCCCAATGATGTTCCAATTACCAATATATCACTCTCATAACAAAAGTAAAGGGAAGAAGCAATGCAAAGAAGTAATGCTTATTTGGTTACTTTATGTTTCATTAAGTAAGGTTCTCAAATCTAAAGGGCCTAAGCTCGGATGGAACAATCCCAATATTATGTTATATTATGTACACTATATATTATATTATAGCCCACCAAGTGTGGATGACGGTTATTATATTATAGCCCACCAAGTGTGGATGACGGTTATTATATTATAGCCCACCAAGTGTGGATGACGGTTATTATATTATAGCCCACCAAGTGTGGATGACTGTTACTATATTATGGCCCACTAATAAGTGGATGACTGATAATAAAGATAAACGTAAATCCAAAGGAAATATGTCGTAATTGAAAATATGAAGGAATGTTATTTCACGAATGAATTGATATGAATAAATGATCAAGCAATGAAAGTAATAAAAGTAAGGAAAGTAATGAACATGGTTCCACACATGCAAGACAGTGATTAATCCATAATGTTTATTCACATGTATTGATCCCATTTGAGATCCTATGTTGCATACAGTTTCTTATAGCCTTACATACTCAGAACATTCTTCGTACTGACCTCCTTTGGGGGGAGGGGGGCTTACCTTACTTGTTGCAGACACAGGTGCTAGTAGACCTTCACAGTAGGTTGCAGATCATTTGTTGATCGTTGGTGAGCTCCAGTTGATTTGAGGCTTTCCGAGTCATTATGTACATTTGCTTTGGTATTGTATTTGTGTATAGAGCGGGTTGTTGTCCCGAATCTAGGTTGGTTATTGTTCTGTATCTGTAGAGGCTTTGTAGACTTATATGGGAGAATGATTGTAAGAGATGTATGACCATTTTGACTTGATGGCCCTAACGGCCAAGTTTTATATATATATAGCATATGATTCCATGACTTCCGTATAGTTGCATGAGATATAAGGATGTTCACACAGAGACATGCATATGAGTGTACATGAGCAAAGATTGGTTCTCTCAGGTCATATCGGCTTCGGGTGCCAGTTCGCCCCGTTGGAACTCGGGGCGTGACACTTGTACTCTTACTAGATGGCATATACCCCTTGGATATCCTTTTCTTTGCCTTAAGATAAGAAATAAATTTACCACTCGGTGCTCCAACATTACCCCTCCATTCAAGGACGATCTTTAGTGGAAAATTGAAATGTACCTTCTTAGCTCGGTAATCTACCATGGCATAACAAGAAGCCAACCAATCCATACCCATTATAACATCAAAATCTACCATTTCCAGCTCAATAAGATCAGCCAACGTATCATGATCACAAACAGTTATTATACAATTACGATAGACTCTTTTAGCTACAACAGATTCACCAACTGGTGTAGATACTTCAAATGGCTTGACTAGTAATTTTGGTGTTCTTTCAAATTTTTCAGCAATCAATGGAGTGACATATGATAGGGGTAGAGCCCGGAACAATCAATGCATATACATTATGTGAAAAGATGGATAATGTACCTGTAACCACATCAGGAGAAGCCTCCAAATTCTGCCGATCAGCTAAAGCATAGGTATGGTTCTGGACTCCACTAGAATTAGCTGCTCCTCGAACACCTCTACCACGCCCAGTAGGCTATACACCCGACGAGGATGATACAACAGCTGATCCAGTAGGTCGCGACATACTACCCGTGCCCCTCCGTGGTCTCTCTCTCATTATGTGCCCTGACATACCACACCAGAAACAAACATCTGTCCTAAGCCAACATGCACCTAAATGATGCTTTCCGCAATGCTGACACGGCTGACGAGCAAACCTCGATTGGCTCATTCTTCCTTGTTCTTGATACCCTGCTGTCTGTCAACCTTGAATCCCACTACTTGGCCCAACTTGACTGCCTCTAAACCCTTGAAATTGGGATGGAGTACCTGCTGTAGAATAAGAAAATAATGGTCTAGGCGGTCTATTAAAAACCCGAAGCCTAAATTCTCCTTGGGACGCCATGAACTGTCCCATAGGTTTAGCCCTCTTTGACGGTCCTCTTTCAAATTCTTGCGTTCTTCTCCTTTGCCTCTGATCCTCCATCTTCTGTGCAAAAGCTTGTATCCTGGCTATATCCATGTCTCTATTCAAAGTAGCAATAGTACAATCCCTAACCAAATATGGATCCAATCTATCCACATACCGATGAAATCTATCGTCCATAGTATCTACTATATTAGGAGCGTACCTGGCCAAAGAGTTAAACTGAAGGTTGTACTCTCCGACACTCATATTACCTTGACGAAGATTTAAGAACTGGTCTGCACGAGCCTCTCAGATCTCATATGGAAGGTAATGATCAAGGAATGCCGCTTTGAATTCTTCCCAACTAGCTGGAAGTGCACCGATACCCCTAGATCGTTTCCAATCTTCATACCATAATATAGCCTCTACTTTTAATCTATATGTTGCAAGCTCAACTGTTTCTGTACCAGATACATGCATAACATCTAAAGCCCTTTGAATTTGGTCCATGAAGTCTTGTGGGTCTTCATTAAGATCTGACCCGGTGAATGTGGGAGGATCTAATTTAAGAAAATCCTGTGTTCGTCGACTAGCTGCCCTATCCGCACCGTCATTACTTGTAGTTGGACCAGCTTGTCCTTGATTTTTTGCAGCAACTATACGAGTCAACATTTGTACCGCATTCCTTAAATCCTGTTCAGTAGCATTAACAAGTGGTTCTGGGGGTACTTCTCTCCTTCTTGGCTCTCCTGGAGGTGGAAGAGTATAAGAAGCCCGCGATGCAAACTCGTCTTCAGCCTCACCTTGATTAGCTTGTTTAGGTGGTGATTTACTGGTTCCTTCTCCAGCAATCCTGTCTAGCTTCTTACTTTTACCCTTGTTTCTCCTTGTAAACGACATTTTGCTATACTGGGGAAACAAAAACATAAACAAATTCAGTGGTTCAATATGACTCCACCTACAACTTTGGCTCTATTGCACGATCTAAGAATTGAAGAAACGAAACAACTCCTAAATATCCCATAGCCTCCTACGTATAGATGTGGTGCACAACACATCCATAAGCAAGACTCTACTTAGACACGACTTTGAAGACACCCTAGGACGACCCGCTCTGATACCACTTTTGTCACACCTCAAATCCCATTGGGACGGACAGGCACCCATAGCCGTACAGGCCCGAGAGAACCAACCTATGATCGAGTACATTTATATGCATGCCATTAAATGAACAAAAATTCTGCCACGTACAGATAATGTATATTGACGACGGAAATCATGTAAAGATGTTCAAAACAGATACGAGACTTAGCCGTTGAGGCCACAACGTCTAAAAGGTAAGACACTTCTACGTTTGACTTTACAAGGTCTACAAAGCCTCTAAAAGATATATAACCATGACTAAGGTCGGGACAAGTTCCCGCCTTATACAACTACTACACAGTACCAAAATATATACAAATGATTCGAAAAGCCACGAATCAACCAGGAGCTTACGAATAGCCTGCAGATGACCCATACCTTACTGTGAAGGTCTACTAGTCCCTGTGCCCGCAGCAAGTAAGGCAGGTCCCCCAAGGGACGTCAGTACGAAAGAATGTACTGAGAATGTAAGACTATAAGTAACTGTATGAAATATAGGAACTCAAATGGAATCAAATACAAGTGAATAGATAATACTGATATACCACCGTACTGTATATGTGGAACCATGTACATTACATTCATTTCTTTCCTTTTATCTTCATATCAATATACATCATACAATGCCCGGGATCAACTGATCAGTGGTGAATAACATTGGGATCGGCTAGAGCTACGCTTATGCCCCCAGAGCTACCACCCATAAATCAATAAATCAGGTTTAGCTCGAGCTAGGTTTTTACCCCCAGAGCTACCCTCTGCATCCAATAATCAATCGGGATCGGTTCAAGCTAGGCTTTCCCTCCCAGAGCTACCACCCGTACTCAACCAAATATGCATTACTTCACTTCTTTAATTTTTTGTGAGATTGTTACATCGGTGGTCATAACATTATTGGAGCTTTTGAACAATAGTCAACAAATAAGAGACACGTAAATAACAATTGCTAACAAACTTGAAATGAGATACTTTAAAACATTTCAGAGTGGAAACAAGTTTGGTAACAATGTAAACAATAGGTGCGACCAAAGGATACGGAAAAGAGTAACCTTACGTACCTTATCTTTCTAACATGTGAATACAACAATTCAGCTCTTCCTTAAAGTGTTACTCTACAATATGAATACATAATAGAGCTCACATTAAAAGCCAATTAATACAAGTTCACAAGGCGATAATTAGCTACTTGACGGGAAGTAAAAACTATCCAACATCCCAAACACATGGTATATCATTCCACCTTCCTTTATATTGCCATATAAATTCATTCCACCCTCCTACAATACAATTTACTACCCCACAACACCAACAATACCAAAACAGTCCACACATCAACATAGACGTCACAAACCGACAAGATTTCCCACCAAGTGCATACTTCACATTTTTATCTCAATGCAACTCCACATATTTATTCCATCAAGTCACATAAATACCTTTCATAAAAATATACCAAAAACAGTCCATACAGTTTCAGAATTCACTTTAACATAACAAGAAGGTATTCTTTTTTCACTACGCCAAACGTTCCATGCACAATTACGTATAAACATTTCCACAAGTCATACACAAGGAGTAACGAATTAGGTACAGCACCACACTTAAATATACTGAAATTTCATCCATCTAATTCAATTACTTCAAAACCTTAAGTCCCCTTTCAAGTTTAAACCACATAGAGGGCAAATCCTTTAGCGATTAAGTAAAAGTGGATTGCTCAACACTTTTTAAACATAACCAACATGATATACACAACCTCTTATGCATATAATATATTAATCTATAAGGGTAAACACTTACCAAGGCTTGCAAGTGGAAGATTTGTCCAAAAATTCTTAAAGAAAATTAGGGTGGCTAGGGTTTTTGAGAGAGGAGAAATGTTGATTGAAAATCTGATTTTTTGCAAGTGTATTATGTTGAAAATGAGCTAAATTTCAGCCTTAAATAGGCCCTCCAAACAGCCTCTCCTTTGGTCATCCTTAGCCAATTATTTGGTCAAAAAGTCCAAGTAAACTTGGTCCATTTTTAAATAGATCATCTCCTTTTTGGGCCCATGTCTTTTTACTTAATTTTGGGCCTCAATTAGGTCAATAAACATAATATTAATTCAGCCCAACAAATTTAGAGGGTAATAGATCAACTATCTCAAGTTTAAATAATTCCATAAATGTTAAGGTAGTCAAATAAGTTCGGAAATGTACGGGGTGTTACATCCTTCCCTCCTTAGGAACATTCGTCCTCGAATGTTAGTAACATTATCCAATCTAAACAAGTTCAAGTCTAAGTTCATTCTTTATATTATCACATACACATAATACTTATATATACTTACTTGTTATTGCTCCAATTACGCATCTTGAACTTTCTCTTCAGTTTGAAATAAATGCGGGTACTTAGACTTCAGAATTTCCTCGGCTTCCCATGTGATTTCTTCTACTTGCTGATTTTTCCAAAGCACTTTTACAGAAGCTACTTCTTTATTTCTTAACCTCTTAACTTATCGATCCAGAATAGCAATAGGTACTTCTTCATAGGTGAGATTTTCTGTAACTTGTACATCTTCAGTGGCAGCAATACGAGATGGATCTCCTATGCACTTCTGAAGCATTGAAACATGAAACACTGGATGAACTGTGGAGAGTTCTTGGGGTAGTTCTAATTCATACGCAACTTGACCAAATCTTCGGGCAATCTTATACGTCCCTATATAATGTGGACTCAGCTTTCCCTTCTTCCCAAATCTCATTACCCCTTTCATTGGTGACACTTTCAAGAATACCCAATCACCTATAGCAAACTCTAGCCCCCTTCTTCTAACATCGGCATATGATTTGTGTCGACTTTGGGCCATTTGTAGCCGTTGTTGTATCACCTTAACCTTCTCCATAGCTTGATGAACAAGATCTGGCCCAAATAAGGCAGTTTCACCTACTTCAAACCACCCAATCGGGGACCTACATTTTCTCCCGTATAAGGCTTCATAAGGCGCCATTTTGATACTTGAATGATAGTTATTATTGTTGGCAAATTCAATAAGAGATAAATGATCATACCCAAGGAGTAACGAATTAGGTACAGTACCACACTTAAATATACTGAAATTTCATCCATCTAAATCAATTCCTTCAAGACCTTAAGTCCCCTTTCAAGTTTAAACCACGTAGAAGGCAAATCCTTTACCGATTTAGCAAAAGTGGACTGCTACAAATAAAGTGGACTGCTCAACACTTTTTAAACATAACCAACATGATATACACACCCTCTTATGCATATAATATATTAATTTATAAGGGTAAACACTTACCAAGGCTTGCAAGTGGAAGATTTGTCCAAAAATCCTTAAAGAAAATTAGGGTGGCTAGGGTTTTTGAGAGAGGAGAAATGTTGATTGAAAATCTGATTTTTGGCAAGTGTATTATGTTGAAAATGAGCTGAATTTCAGCCTTAAATAGGCCCTCCAAACATCCTCTCCTTTGGTCATCCTTAGCCAATTATTTGGTCAAAAAGTCCAAGTAAACTTGGTCCATTTTTAAATGGATCATCTCCTTTTTGGGCCCATGTCTTTTTACTTAATTTTGGGCCTCAATTAGGTCCATAAACATAATATTAATTGAACCCAACAAATTTAGTGGGTAATAAATCAACTATCTCAAGTTTAAATAATTTCATAAATGTTAAGTTAGTCAAATAAGTTCGAAAATGTACGGGGTGTTACACCAACCAATCCATACCCATTATAACATCAAAATCTACCATTTCCAGCTCAATAAGATTAGCCAACGTATCATGATCACAAAAAGTTACTATACAATTATGATATACTCTCTTAGCTATAATAGACTCACCAACGGGTGTAGATACTTCAAATGGCTTGACTAGTAATTTCGGTGTTCTTTCAAATTTTTTAGCAATCAATGGAGTGACATATGATAGGATAGAGCCCGGATCAATCAATGCATATACATTATATGAAAAGATGGATAATGTACCTGTAACCACATCAGGAGAAGCCTCCAAATTCTGCCGATCCGCTAAAGCATAGGTACGGTTCTGGACTCCACTAGAATTAGCTGCTCCTCGAACACCTCTACCACGCCCAGTAGGCTGTACACCCGACGAGGATGATGCAATGGCTGATCCAGTAGGTTGCGCCATACTACCTGTGCCTCTCCGTGGGCAATCTCTCATTATTTGCCCCGACATACCTCACCAGAAATAAGCATCTGTCCCAAGCCGACATGCACCTAAATGAAGCTTTCCGCAGTGCTGACACGGCTGATGAGAAAACCTCGATTAGCTCATTCTTCCTTGTTCTTGATACCCTACTGTCTGTGAATCTTGAATCCCACTACTTTGCCCAACTTGACTGCCTCTAAACCCTCAAAATTGGGATGGAGTACCTGTTGTAGAATAAGAAAATGATGGTCTAGGCAATCTATTAAAAACCCGAGGCCTAAATTCTCCTTGGGACGCCATGAACTATCCCATAGGTTTAGCCCTCTTTGACGGTCCTCTTTCAAACTCTTGCGTTCTTCTCCTTTGCCTCTGATCCTCCATCTTATGTGCAAAAGCTTGTATCCTGGCTATATCCATACCTCTATTCAAAGCAGCAATAGTACAATCTCTAACCGAATACGGATCCAATCTATCCACGTATCGATGAACTCTATCGTCCATAGTAGCTACTACATTAGGAGCGTACCTGGTCAAAGATTTAAATCGAAGACTGTACTCTCTGACGCTCATATCACCTTGACGAAGATTTAAGAACTGGTCTGCACGAGCCTCTCGGATTTCATATGGAAGTTAATGATCAAGGAATGCCACTTTGAATTTTTTTCAACTAGCTGGAAGTGCACCGATACCCCTAGATCGTTTACAATCTTCGTACCATAAAATATCCTCCCTTTTTAATCTATATGCTGTAAGCTCAACTGTTTCTGTACCAGATACATGCATAACATTTGAAGCCCTTTGAATTTGGTCCATGAAGTTTTGTGGGTCTTAAGGCTCGAGAGAACCAACCTATGATCATGAACATTCCTATGCATGTCATTAAGTGAACAAAAATTCTACCACATACGGATATAATATATCGATGACGGAAGTCATGTAAAGACATTCAAAGCAGATACGAGACTTGGCCGTTGGGGCCACAACATCTAAAATGTAAGACACTTCTACATTTGACTTTACAATGTCTACAAAACCTCTAAAAGATACATAACCATGACTAAGGTCGGGACAAGTCCCCACCTTATATAACTCCTACACAGTGCCAAAAATATATACAATTAACTCGGAAAGCCTCGAATCAACCTGAAGCTCACCAATAGCCTGCAGATGACCCGTACCCTACTGTGAAAGTCTACTAGCTCCTGTGCCTACAGCAAGTAAGGCAGGTCCCCCAAGGGACGTCAATACGAAAGAATGTACTGAGTATGTAAGACTATAAGTAACTGTATGAAATATAGGAATTCAAATGGAATCAAATACAAGTGAATAGATAATACTGATATACCACCGTACTGTATATGTGGAACCATGTACATTACATTCATTTCTTTCCTTTTATCTTCATATCAATATACATCATACAATGCCCGGGATCAACTGATCAGTGGTGAATAACATTGGGATCGGCTAGAGCTACGCTTATGCCCCCAGAGCTACCACCCATAAATCAATAAATCAGGTTTAGCTCGAGCTAGGTTTTTACCCCCAGAGCTATCCCCTGCATCCAATAATCAATCGGGATCGGCTCGAGCTAGGCTTTCCCTCCCAGAGCTACCACCCGTACTCAACCAAATATGCGTTACTTCACTTCTTTAATTTTTTGTGAGATTGTTACATCGGTGGTCATAACATTATTGGAGCTTTTGAACAATAGTCAACAAATAAGAGACACGTAAATAACAATTGCTAACAAACTTGAAATGAGATACTTTAAAACATTTCAGAGTGGAAACAAGTTTGGTAACAATGTAAACAATAGGTGCGGCCAAAGGATACGGAAAAGAGTAACCTTACATACCTTATCTTTCTAACATGTGAATACAACAATTCAGCTCTTCCTTAAAGCGTTACTCTACAATATGAATACATAATAGAGCTCACATTAAAAGCCAATTAATACAAGTTCACAAGGCGATAATTAGCTACTTGACGGGAAGTAAAAACTATCCAACATCCCAAACACATGGTATATCATTCCACCTTCCTTTATATTGCCATATAAATTCATTCCACCCTCCTACAATACAATTTACTACCCCACAACACCAACAATACCAAAACAGTCCACACATCAACATAGACGTCACAAACCGACAAGATTTCCCACCAAGTGCATACTTCACATTTTTATCTCAATGCAACTCCACATATTTATTCCATCAAGTCACATAAATACCTTTCACAAAAATATACCAAAAACAGTCCACACAGTTTCAGAATTCACTTTAACATAACAAGAAGGTATTCTCTTTTCACTACGCCAAACGTTCCATGCACAATTACGTATAAACATTTCCACAAGTCATACACAAGGAGTAACGAATTAGGTACAGCACCACACTTAAATATACTGAAATTTCATCCATCTAATTCAATTACTTCAAAACCTTAAGTCCCCTTTCAAGTTTAAACCACATAGAGGGCAAATCCTTTAGCGATTAAGTAAAAGTGGATTGCTCAACACTTTTTAAACATAACCAACATGATATACACAACCTCTTATGCATATAATATATTAATCTATAAGGATAAACACTTACCAAGGCTTGCAAGTGGAAGATTTGTCCAAAAATCCTTAGGGAAAATTAGGGCGGCTAGGGTTTTGAGAGAGGAAAAATGTTTGATTGAAAATCTGATTTTTACAAGTGTGTTGTGTAGAAAAATGAGCTAAATTTCAGCCTTAAATAGGCCCTCCAAACCACCTCTCTCTATGGTCATCCTTAGCCAATTATTTGGTCAAAAAGTCTAAGTAGATGATGTGTATACTTGGTTCATTTTTAAATGGACCATCTCCTTTTGGGCCCATGTCTTATTTACTTTATTTGGGCCTCAATTAAGTCCATAAACATAATATTAATTCAGCCTAATAAATTTAGTGGGTAATACACCAACTATCTCAAGTTTAAATATTTCCATAAATGTTAAGGTAGTCAAATAAGTTCGGAAATGTACGTGGTGTTACAAGTTTAGACATAATGGAGCAGAATATTCCCGTCATCACCACTAAGTTGGAGAAGATCTTTCTATGTGGCTTCTTTGATGTGATGGAGCATCTTTTAATTCACCTTGTAGAAGAGGCACGTCTTGGGGGGCCAGTTCAAATGAGGTGGTTATAAAGACTAAGCCTGTAGGGAGAATTGAGATTGAGAATGTGTTAGCTGCGGCATACCAGAACGAAGTCGTAGTTGTTGATCAAACAGTGGATGCTGAGTTGGAAAATAATTTAGAACATCCTCAACGCATATTAGAAGAAGTTTCTGATGATGAGATCATTGCCATGAAAAATATTGAGGAAGAAATAAATGAGGAAAATGAATCATTCTGGGAGGAAGAATGAAAAGAAGAAAATGAAACAACTGAAGAGGACGATGGGAGAATGATGGAAATGAAATAAGCGAGGAGGAAGATTGGGAGAATATAGACTAGCATGTTAGTTTTTTTTTTGTTACCACTAATTATTTGTTAATACTAATGATTTTTTTTATGTTTTAATGTAAACTTGCATACAAATGACATCCGGTGGTGATGGTGATCAACCTCGTACTAATAAGAATTTGAAATCAACTTCTAAGAAGAAATCTAGGATGCCTATAGACCCTAATGATACTCTTGGTCGACTTTCATCCCAGCCATGGATGTACACTTCTTCATCAGGGCGATCTTATGTCCCCTATGGCACTGAAAATCCTGTAGATTTTCATGGTCCCAGAAAGCAATCACTACCTCTACATATTTCTGCTTCACATACTATCAGGCCTACAGATATAGGGACTTCGAGATTATCTTCTGATACTTCATCCCCCCGCGATTCATCCCCCTACTTCCCAGGACTGCGGCTTAGAGATAGCTCTAACTCCGATGCACAGACATCTACTCCCCCGTTGACTCAACATTATGTACTCCCGAGAGTAGCATCTATATCTGGATTTGTACCTCTACCTCTGCTTGTAGATGATGATAATGATGCGGATCTGATCGGACTGGTACCTGGTGATACGGACAGCCTTGGTAGAGTGTTCATGGAGCCTGATGGATCATCGTAAGTTTATTTTCTTAATTGATAAGTTTATTTAATTTTTTTTATCTTTATTAATTAAATATTTATGAGTTGACATATTTATTATTATTTTACAGGTGGTATCCCTCATCAAAAGAAGTTAACAAAGTTGTAAGGGAGAGCGTTAGGAGGCTTTATTCTCATTCTTGGGTCAGTTGGAGGGAAATTGCAGAGAGATATCGACAAGCCATGTTTGATGAGTTTAAGGTATATTGAATTCAATTGTTATTTAGTTAATTTTAATATTAATATATATATATATATATATGTATATCATCTAATGCTAGTCAATTGATTTTCAGACTATGTGTACTTAGTTGCGAAAACACAATACGAGGTTAAAAGGTTGGCTTGAATGTATCAGGCATAAGGTAAATGTAAAAGAATGGATTCTTAAAGAAGTGTATGATGACATGCGTGTTATTTGGGATTCTCCTGAATACAAGGCATTGTCTTAGAAAAATAAGCAAGCCAGAGCTAGTTTAAAAGGTGGCTCATTACACACCGGGGGTGCAAAGAGTGTCGGGATCATAATTCAAAAAATGGTAAGTAATAACCTTATATTCTAATTTACATGTTTATATAAAGTTCATTAAATACTACTTGATTATGTTTATTTGCTTTTTGTTTGCAGACAAAAGTTTTGGGTCGAGAACCTACTCAACTTGAGGTCTTCGAACGAACACATTTAAGGAAAAAGATGAAAGAGTCAGACCCGAATGTATGGGTTGAGACAAAGGCTGAAAATGCCAATGTAAGTTTTAAAAATTTACTTACAAAGTAAAATCTACTTACAAAGTAATTGTTCTTTTCTACGTTATGCTCCACCTTGCTTAGTAATAGTAAAATCTTCTAACATTTCTTTCTTAATATGCAGAATAATTATAAATCCTACTTGTCTGAGTTTGGTCCAACCGCGCCTTCACAGAAAGAAGCTATTTAAATTTGGACTGAAAAAGTGGCAGGGGGAAAACAAAAGGGGAGAGTTTATGGGATGAGCTCTCGGAATGAATTGGGACGCATCCGATCAGGATTGGAAGGTATTGGTTTCTCACGTCAGGAAGAGGCAATTGACGATGTTCAGCTTGCTGCTATGTCGTAGCAGATTGCACAGCTTACGTGTGCCTTGGCACAGTTCGTTGCTCAAAATGATATCACGTGCAAGACCGTCGAGGAACTTAAAAAAAAATGGTTAGCATGGCTCGTCGTCGTCGTCATCGTTCTCCATCACCCAATTCAAGTAGTAAAGAAGACACAGAGAGTGACGAGGAGTTAGTTGGGGCTACTCCTTAGTGTTGTTGGATTCAATGCTTCTAGACACTTTTTAGATATTTTTGAACTTAACTTTTAACTTTTTGAAAACCTTTACGATTGTTTAAGTGTTTTAGGAGTTGTTGGATTGACTGTTTAGTGTTTTGAATGTAGTTGGATTAATTGTTTAAGTGTTGTTGACTAGTATTATATGTTATATGCGTAATGTGTGTTGCTTGGGGTTGTACATATTGAATTGCATTTTCATTTGACAGGTCGGATGCAGAAAATGTAGTTTTCTGCATCTAAAAATATGCAGAAAAGAGACGGATAGTGTTGCTTTTGTCCGTCGCTTTTCAATTTCAATTTTTTTTAAAAAAAAATAAAATATCGTCGCTGTCCGTCACGTTTTTTCTTCATTTGTCTTCATATGAAGAACAAAGAGTGATAGACAACATCGCATTTTCTGAAGAAAAAAATTCCTAAAAAACGATGTTATCCGTCGCTTTTTGTTCATTATTTGTTCTTCATACGAAGAACAAAAAACGACGGACAGAGTCACATTTTTTGAAATTTTTTTTTTAAAAAAAATTCTTCAAAAAATGACGCTGTCCGTAGTTTTTAAAAAATTATCGAGCCTTTTTACGACGCAAGTGACTGCGTCGCTTTTCCGTTATTTTGACCAAAAAAATGACGCAATCCTCGCTTTTGGCCGTCGTTTTTTGGTCTGTTTTTAGTAGTGCAGATACTAGAGTACTGTCCTCCAGAGTTACTTCATTTTACCATTATGAATGAGAGAAACGATACTATACATAATTCAGGTGACATCGCAACTATGACACTATATGCCAAGGTCCGTATTTAGCTAGGACAAATTGTTTTTGACACTGATCAAGGGCCATACCAATTTTTTGTGTCATTCCTTGAGCATTGTTCTTCGAAAGAACTTATAAACTGTCCAGAGATTCAATCAGCATTCAATGATTCCATCTGAAAGAAGAGAACATAATGTAAAAATCTTAAGAGATATGAGTATTGACCTACTTATTACTCTCTAATCGCTCATTGATTTCGTCACCATTATGACTGTACTTCAGGTGAGTATCCATCTCCATTCATCTTTGATATTCCAAAGTTTCTAACGCTTACTTTCATCAGCTACGAGCTCATTACTACGTCTATACTGTTGTTCATTAAAGAAATCACCATTTTCAACAACTTCATCACCTTTATTCACTCCACAATGAGTAACAAAAACTCAGCTTCAATAATATAAGTATTTTCAGATAAAGGTCATCATCCAACATAGCGTGAAGTTGAAGTAAACACAGTTTGTTACAACAATTAGACTGCACATTTCACAAATATTTTCTTTTCTACTATAAATAAATTTTGTTCCCGATATAACTCGATCTTGGAGAAAAAAAAGTCTACAAACAGTTAAAATATGGTAGAATAATATTCGAAAGAAAAATGATGTTGCATATATAACAAATATAAATCATACAAAACAGAATGTTGAGTCTATCCTCACACAGGATTATTAATACAGAGCAATCGATGTCTTGCCTACTGACAATAAATTTGACCTTTCTTTATCATAGGATCCTTCAGTTGTGGCCTATTAATAGCCCCAGTTTATAAACATCAGCAGGCCATGCCTTCTTTCATTGCGAGTGGCCTTACTATACCAATGTTGTCCCATCTCTTGATTTTTTTACTACCACTAAAAATTATTGCATAAAAGTCGCTTAATTAAAGACAACTTCTGGATCAGCAATAGTGACCCCATTTTTTTTACCAGTAACTTGCAATATAGCTTTTGATCAGGTGTTATAATTTCATACTTCAGCAATCACCATATCACATCTAAGATGATGAGGGCAACACTTGCTCATTCTTGTAGCCAACAAATCTTGTCATAGCCAAAAAAACAAATTACTTCTAATAGATCAAATAAAAAGTTTTCAAATTGCTCAAAGATTACAACTTACCTGCATGATGTTGTTGAAGATTGGTTCACATGTAAAAAAAATTCCGTCTTGATTATTGGCAATGTATAGTATCAACAGAGGAAAATTTATCATTGCACGACTCAATTTACAATGAGAAACTACCTCCCAAATTGCTGAGCGGTAGAAGTATGTTGTAGACCACCTGTCAAAAGAGAAGCTAGTTTCTAGTTGATTTAGGAATATTATCAAACGCTCTGGGTGCAGTAGTGTGCAAATTGGATATCGTTACCCATATACATACGAAATCCAACAAAAGTCTATTCATGGTATAGAAAAACAACTAGATGCCCACTAAAATTCAATATATGAAGAAAGAGGAGAAAATAAATATTAATTGAAACTCACCGGAGAAATCACAGCAGGAAAAACCATGGATAATCAGAACAACAGACTTGAAGCAATATAACAGAGAGTTATAAGCAGACAAAATAGTAACGAAACCATTGTCTATCTTCACAGACCCAAAAAGTAATCGATAAAAATAAAAAGAAAGATGAGGAAGAAGAAAACTCATACCAAGAAGTGAAACAAAGGAAGCTGGTGGAAATGAAAATTGAATAATGTTGCTTTCAGAGAGCAAAAAGGTGAAGTAAAAGTTAAACATACGTGACATATATGTGTACTTGGAATGAAGCACAAATATCACCTCAAATGCATACGTGTCATCAAGAGGTAGCAATAAAAAATTAAAATATCAAAAGAATCCTTGTTGCAACACCAAAACTTTCACTTATTAATTAGTAGAAATAAGAAATGTCTCTAATTTTGACTTGAAATTATCTAATTCTGCTCGAACAAATGAGACAGCGAAACGACATCATATAAGTTAAAATTTTGCATGATCTCAGGTAGGGTGTACATGATCGGCTTGGTTGGAGTTTTTTAAATACCAAATCAAACTATTTGTGTAGAATTTTTAAATCTATAAATCAAACTAAACCAATAAAATTCGAATTTTTCAACCTCAAAATTTTTCGGTTTTCGATCTTCTCGAGTTTTTCGGGTTTTTTCGGTTAAAGTCGTCATACAAACATATAATTAACTTGTGCTTCAAATATTTCTTTAATCTTAGCAAGATACAATTATCTTAGATGTTACTTAAGAAAATAACACAAAGTATGAAATGAGTTATGACTATAAAATATCCAACAAAAATAATAATAAAATTGTATAAAATAAATACTGCATATTAATTAATGTATAATAAAAATAATCATAATTTAAAAATATTAAGTCATGCTAAAATAAGTCTAGTAAGCATTAATTACATGACTAAATATTAAATAGAAAAATAAATTTAGGTTATGTATTTATTCAAAACTAAAGAAATCCAACATTATTATCATATTAGTATTGATCTGAGCTTTATTTGAGTTACTAATATCTATGAACTATAAAATTTATTGGACCATTCAAAATTCTAAATTTAAACTTGAAATAATATATTGAAAGATGAAAATACTGAAAAAGTTTAAGAAATGTTTATAAATTACATCACAATAAGTATTTTTATGTATTAAATATTTTTAAAAATTGTATAAATGTAATATCGGGTTGGTTCAGGTTGGTTTGGCTTTTTTTAGTTAAAACCAAACCAAACCAATTATAGTCGATTTTGTTTTTCAAAACCAAACCATTAGTCGAGTTTTTTTTTTATTTGACTCAATTTACGATTTGATTCGATTTTTGGTTCGATTTTGTTCACCCATAATCTTAGGAATGGACGTGCAACATATGCATAAGAATCCAATGTCCTCTTCTTAGCATCGGTCAAAATCAGCAAACAATGAAGGTGACAATTCATTGTCCACAAAATATTTCCTTTTCCTCATCTATGTCTTACCTTATAATTAACAAATATATTAGAACATAAATAGCATGGAACACAACAAATAAAATCCAAACTATATTGCAGAATTAACATAAATAATTCATATAGACAAACCCAACCAATTCACGATTGAGGTTGATCTGTTCAAGAATAAGATTAAAAAAAAATAAAAAATACCCATCAAAGAGTTTCAATAAAAACATATTTTGCTTACGAATTAAGAACACCCAAGTAATAAAGCCAAAAATATCAATTTTCAAGTCAGATCAAAAAAAAAAAATTAAGAAATTTTTACACTCATAATAAATTGAAGATATCTACCTGGTATGAGACACCTTGTTTAAAGTAAGATTACACAGGTTCTAATAAGATTACACAGGTTCTAAAACTCTTCATTCCACTCCACCTAAAACAACACCATCGTCTTCACCATATTTTGCTCCTTCTTTTCTCGAGTGCAGTTCCTCTTCGCTATCTTCCTAAATATTTCTTATGACTATAAATATCCAGATGAAACTAAAATATATCATGAATAATTGCCCGTAAATTTTAAAAAAGAATATCTGCCCATGAGGAGAGGGAATGGAGAAGTGGGAGTCGTGGTGGTTTTCAATTTTTCTTCTATATTTTTGGTTTGATACATATTCAAATAAAAAATGTTGTAGATCAAATTTTAAATATCCATTTAAGTTATGCCAATTAATTGTGATACTGCTTCAGAAATTAAACGTGAGATGTGTCCTCCTTTAAATTTGTTTTAATTGTAGCAGTTATTAGTAGTTATCAGATTAGTGTATAGATTTTTTTATTTTTAATTATCTTTTCTTTTAAATATTTAATTGGATTATTCATTTTAAATAGGATTTTTCTGGTGTTGACACTTGTCATCGTAATAGTATTTTGCTTCTGGGATAATTACACAAAAGTACAACTACCAAATATACTTTATATTGAAGTAGCCAAAAATATACTTTACACTTTATAGCCCAAAATCTGATTTAACCATTCACTGTAAACTAATTTTTCTTTCTAGTTATATAGGGAAAAATACTTCTCATACCAAATTCTCAGCTTCTTCTTCACGATTTTTACTTCAATTCTTTCCCAATTCTCTCCCAAAAAACCTCAAACAAATTGGTGAAAAATTCAGCATTGTTTCGAGTTTTTTTCTACAATTCGAGGTTTCAATGTTTTCGTAAATAAGCTCTATTTCGAGTGGGTATAGTTGTAAAAGATCGGTTATGTATTGAGGAGCCCAAATCTAAAATTTTGAATGATTTGGAGTAGTTTTGAGGGTGTTTTTGAATGAATTTGATGTTTGGATTCGAGGAAAAAGATGCAGTCCGTTTTTTGGTACAACAGGGTATATATTTATATACTGTATTATATATTGTTGTATATGTTCCTCTTCATTTTATACACACTTATACATTCATTTTATACACACTTATACAATGTAGATACATTGTTTAATATATATACATATGTATATATTTGTATAATTATGTATATTATTGTATAAATGTATATATACACCTAATATACAACATTATGCAAAATTATAAGAGGTGTATAGTATGCTCATGTACAATATTATATAAAAAATTTGAATTAGTCTTCTTTCTTTATTCAAAAAAAAAAATTAACATCACCAAGCTCCCTCATCTTTGACAACTCATACTTTAAGGAACTTCTGAGTGGGAAAAAAGAAAGGCTTTTACAGTTGCCATCAGACAAGGCTCTCCTCTTTGATCCTGCTTTTCATCCCTTTATTAAAAGTTACTTTTCAATCATAAATTAAAAAATATTCAACAAAAAAGAAAATTAAAATATTTTCTGGTATCAAAAATTGGTGTTACTATCAATTTAAATGAATGATGTGGTGCTAAAAATCATTGAAGTGTATTAACAAATTGGAAATATTCTTATGGTATCTTCTACCCCAAAAATAAACATATCTACTTTTTTTTCTTAATAGATAAATTGTAGTAAATACTTGTAGTTAATCACAGAGTAATTACTTAATTAAATCACTAGGAAAAAGTTGTTAAAGAATTTAAAACACCTCTTCTTAATCTTCTACCTGATTATAATTGATGGAATAGAGCATATTTATTTTTGACAGAAAACACACACTCAATATTGAAAGAGAAACAAAACCCATCATTAAATATTACGATAAACTCAGTCAGGGACTAGCGCAAGTGAAAAGAAAAGGCATCAAATTTCAGAGCAAAAGTTATAAAGCGAATGCATAACGCAATGAAGATTCTCAGCTGAATCCAAAGCTCAAGTTTTGAACTTTGAGTTTTCATCCCCTTGTTAATTTTCATTTTAATCTTTCACTTATTCATGTAGACAATAATATTGTCACTCTCCCAGTTTAATAAGTTTCTAATGTCACTCTCGCTACTTTGTAGGATGAAGATGGGAGACGTAAGAGAGAAAATAATAATTTGGCTAAGGATGTAAAATAATTTTTTTTTTCTATACAATTGGGTCATATTTGGTAATGTAACATAGAGTGAGCTAGATTTTATAATGTAACATTACTAATTGTATTTTTTTGTAATTTTTTCTTTGCTTCTCCTATTATATATAAATAGATAATCTGTATCGTATGTATTGAACAACAACATCATTTAATATATTCTTGGGTGCGTAAGGGATTTTTCTGCCAATATATTTCATAATATAGAATTAATTACCTTTAGTAATATTCTCTAAGTACGAGCTAGATACGTACATTTTTTATAAGACCGATCTAATGCAATGTTAGCTGAAATGCTATGTATTGTCCTTTATATTAACACTAGAGAACATGGCCGCGCTTCGCGCGAGCTTTTAAGGGTATGTGTTTGAATAAAAAAAAATTCCGATCAATTATGCATTTGATATATTTTCTAATTATATCATAAGATGTTGTGTTTATTTGCTGAAGAAGATTATAATGATAGCAGAATGAAAGTTATGAAGTTTAGCATAATGGATAGTAGCATATTCTTAATTAATAAATCTAAAAATATTGTCTAAAAGCAATTTTATTTTATTTTTATTATAGTAAACGGGTATTTGACAATAGAATTTGATAAACAAATATTTTGCAATATTAATTGCAAAATATAAACAAATACATCAGCACGTTCCATCAGTCTTTCCTGATTATATTGAAGACTTAGTGGAAATTCAAGAAAGGCAACACGAAAGCTCCTATTCACTTTCATAGGTCCGGGGTAAGATAGTCTTGATGCAGCTACTTCGGACTAATATTCATTTCTCAGCCGATCTTGTTCCTTTTTCAAATATGCAATATCATTACTAATTTACCTTTGCAATTTTTTGAACTAATTTGGTGTGTCTGATGTATATATTTTTTTCCATTGTAGTTTCCTGTATAAGTATTTTTCAAATTCAAAATAACCAAATAATTTAGGAATGAAATGTTATGATAAAATGTTATTTAACAACAATAATATTGAACATTATAAGAAACAACCTGAATCAACGATCCTGACCAAATGATGTATAAAAAGTAAAATGATGTGTATTGGTGTTGTTTCTTTTGTAGTATTTATACTATTTTTCTTGTTCCTTGGTTGTGCTATGCATTTAATTCATTTTAATTATGAGTTATTTTTTGAATGAGTTAAACCTTTGTAAGATAAGTGTCATAATTTTTAATTAAAATAGGAGGTATATTAGGGATATATTTATTTATTGTAGAAGCTTGGTTATTGTATTTTTTATGTTAAAAAAGTAAATGAAAAAGCAGGTGTAGTATCAGCACACAAGAAATCAACAGTGTACTGGTAGGGTCATTTGGCCAACCCAAGATGAGAATATGAACACTTAATCAAAATGTAGTACAACAAGTTAATACATGCTCACCCTAACTACACCTAGCACAACAAGTAACAATTAAAGCAGTTTAGGATTACTATCAACAAGTCAAAGACATCTACAATTAAGTCAAGTACAGTCAAGGCAAGTTAAGCAAATATCACCACATGTAAATATATTTCTCGGTTCACCTATGGAACCATTAAACTCACCTGTACCTTGTACATACACGCTAAGGGTATCATAACTACCCTCTAGTCATTACCTGCAGGGGACCAATTTTGTCCATGTACCTAAGCCCCAAAAACAAGTGCCTACCATCCTTATTCCACCAATAAACTGTGAGAATGCCCAATTACCGAAACATTCCACAATCACAATAGATTATATCAAAATCATGCAAACAAGGATATCAACCAACACTTGTAGTATCCACAAGATTTACATAAAGTTCATTTGAAAAATGACCACACCCAACAACATGCACTAATGAGAAATACTAAGAAGTAGTTAACATGCACATATAGCACAAAATGGATTAAACTAAAATACCGTCACCTACCTCAATCCAAGCTTGAACAACTCAACTAAGCTTGAGTCTTGCCTTTCCATTCAATTTCTGCTTGATCTCGGTCTAGAAATACATACAAACACATAATTAATGAAATGACCTACCACATTGGGGATTATAACTCATTCCCAACCCCTAAGGTCAAGTTCATGATCATTCCCTTCATGTTCTAGGACTTTTCTACCATAATTCACCTAAAACTATCAATTTCATGGATAAATTAGTAAATTAACAACATACAAGGGTAATTTAACGATCATTAACCAAAACCTAATAATTGTATACTTAAATTACTCTCTTGCATTAGAAAATCAACTAAGATCAGCCCTTTAACCCTCCCGAACTACGTAAACTATCAATTCTAAGTTTAGATTATCAATTTACTAGTTAACGGGGATGAATTCCTTACCTTAATGAAGCAAAACGATGGACAACTGACGAATTTTACCCCAAATCGCCTCTCTTTTGCCCAAAAATGTGTTTTAGAAAAATAAACCATTTTTGGGGTTTTTTTAAAAATAAAACAGCGATTTATGTTGCTGATAGCGATGTATGTCGCTATAGATAGCGGCCATTGACCGCATTGACTGGACACAATAGCGGGACTTTCTCCACTTTTAGGCATGTCGCTAGGGGTGTTCATGGGTCGATTTGGATCGGTTATTGGTTAAAATCATAACCAAACCAATTTAGTCGGTTATTAAATTTTTAAAACCAAACCAAACCACACCAAAAAAATAACTGTCGGTTTGGTTCTTGTCGGTTTGGTTCGGTTTTTTCGGTTTTTTCGGTTATGACTAGGGATCCGCTACTGCCTTAACCTTCCCAGTTCCCACAACACTAGCCAAACTTGAATATAAAATTTCAGATCATACATACTTACTAATCATACAAACTGCATGTCTTAACAAAACAGGAGGCTAATGGAAACCAAACCTGAGATAATGAAAAATATTTGTGAAAAGGATTTCTATTCCAAATGCAAGTTTTTATGTTAAGAATCCTAAAATATAAAGTAACATTAAGATTCTTAAATATTTCAAAATATATATTGGTTATGACTTAGGAGCTAGAGAAATTAACTACATATCATTGCAGCTGTCTTCTCTATTTGTAGCCTCAAGTCAGTACTTATAACTAGCGGCTAAGATTGTAAAACTATTCCTTCTTCCATAAAAGCTTCTGTTGATTCGCCTTAATTCAATACAAGCGCCAGAAAATATTTAAAGTTTTTACTTTTCAACCAATTGAACAAGAAGACCTGTTCAATCTTCACTTACACTTTTCCTTGTGAAATGAAAATGAGAGTTTTTTGCTTTTTTACTTTGCTAAGAAGAAGAAGTTGGACGGAGAAGACCTGTTCAATCTTAATTTGCAGTAAAAATGTGAAGACCAACTATCAAAAAAACGCAGAGAGAGAGTGAAGAAGCTGGACGGAGAAAACCAGCTAGGGTTTTTTCCTTTGCTTCTTTAAGAACTAAGAAGAAGAAGCTGCCCAGAAAGAGAGTGAAAATGTGAAATTTGTGTAGGGTTGGGAGACTTGGGGAGTTGGGGTATTAATGTATAGTAAAGGCTGAGTAATGTATTGTTGGGCTTGAGTTTGGGTAGTTGGGCTTAAAAAATAATCTGGTAAGTGCTAGAGTTAAAAGACTTAAATTTATCTATGATTAAATTTAACAAAATATTTATATTTTTTTTGTGAATAATATATAAATAATTATAAAATTTATATATACAATTTATCGGTTCGGTTTGGTTATTTTTCGGTTTTGTTTTTAGTAAAACCATAACCAAACCAAATAATAACGGTTTTCAAAATTTAAAACCAAACCTAACCAAACCAAACCATATGTCGGTTTTTTTAATCGGTTTGGTTCGGTTTGCGGTACGGTTTGGTTTTTAACCAAAACCATGAACAGCCCTACATGTCTCTATAGCTACATGGGTGAGGCAGAATGCCCATTTTCCCCCAAAACTCCCCTTTTTCACAACACACCTTAAATCCAAGACATCCCAAACAATATTTTTTATGCTAAGATAAATTTCGGGAGTTCTACTTACCCAAATTTAATTCCGTAATATCCTACAGGTTCCTTATCATCTTAGCTAACTATAAATTAAGTCAATCACTACCAAACTTACCCGATTCATTCCCAAATTTTACTAGACCATACCTCGCTCAGATTTCATCCTAAACTAGCCTAGCCTGAAATTAAGGATTTTAGCCTGAAATTTTATTTTGTAGTTAACTTCTTGATTCAAGTCCTTTTGTTTATAATTTAGTCATTTTTATTTCTTTAAACAAGAATCTATTCTGGCCAAGAGTAGCAATTGACACCTTGTGTACTACCAAAGTATTGATAATCTTCAACACTAGCCGATCCAATTGTGAGGCAATCAAAGGTGTGTAAACACGAGTGATTGTGAGCTTTATTTTTCTAACGCTAACATTGTTGTCTTTGTTGAGTGTTTAAAATTGCTAGGTACAATGGCTTCGGAAAAAGAAACTCAAATTCCCATTAGAAGTGACACGTTGAAATCTATATGGGAAAAGATTGAGGGCATGAACCGAATAATGGGAGTGATGAAAGGTCATCTAACCTCCATGGAAGGTAGCATATCAAGCATGGATGGTAGTGTGACAAACATTGAGGAGTCCTTTGATTCCATGGATTCTACTTTCCAAACCAACTTACAAGTATCACTAACCCATAAGCGTAATTTGGTGATCTTGGAAGGAGATGATGAGCAAGTGGAGTTAGATTGGAGTTTATTTTGTGAATTAAGGCACATAGTGTGGGAACCTTTGAAAGAAGAACTTGACCAAAGTAAGAACCTATGCCATATAAGGTTTGAGATGATGGGAAATGCATGTTTCTTGGTCATTGATGGGGAGAGAAGTATTAATGTCGTGTTATGTACACTTGTTGATCAAATGAAACTCCCCACACAAAGGCATACCAAGCCTTGCAAGCTCTAATGGTATGAGAAGAGTGGTTCAATTAAGGTGACTAAGCAAGCAATCATTAACTTTAGAGTGGGTAAGCATCAGGATGAAGTACGATGTGATGTAACTCTTGAGAGCATGTCATATATTGCTTGGTAAGCCATGGAAAGATGATAGGTCGGTCCAATATAGATAGAAGTCCAACAAATACGTACTTGTATTTAGAGGAAAAAAGCACACTCTTGAGCCCTTGACACCCAAGCAAGTGAGTAGGGACTATGAGATCATGAAAAGGTTTCAAGAAGTATTGAAAAAGGAGGAAGTTGAGAAGAGGAAAAGGGAATTGAACCTTGTACAAAGAAAGAAAGGCTTGGCTCAAAGAGGAGAGTTGAGTAAAATTGATGAGCCAAGTAGTTGCTTGAAATAAGTAGACAAGGAACACTTAATTGTGGGACTTGTCAACACTAATCCCTTGTTACCCACTAACCATGATACTAGTATTTTACCTAGTATCACCCCTTCTCTTGTGCAGGTTCAAGAACAAATACTTCTAAGGGAGGATCCAAGAAGAGTTCCTTACGAACATATGCTTGAAGACCTAACGTAGTTCTTTTCTAATAATTCCAACTTCGAGAAGAGTGATGAGGACTTTCCAAAGGAGCAAATAAGCTCCCATGTTAAACACCAAGGTAAAGACCATACTTTGTATGAGCTACAAGGTAACAATGCTAACCCTTGCACTTATCTAAACTTGAAATATCTTGATGTGGCTAGTAGCCAAGTGAGTGTAGTGTAATTGAAGGCTTGTCTAATATAGAGTCTCATGAGTCTTCCCTTTGTGATACTCTTAGTAGTGCTAAGTTGTATGATGATCAAGTTCTTGTTGTGAGTTTGCAAACACTAATTGATCCTATAGATGACCGAATTGACTCTTCTAGCAAGATCAATTTGTGTCCACCTAGTGCTAGCACTTATAACTTGAGAATGAGGTCCCATTGACATATGATAAGAGTATTCACACACTAGTTGACCCTTGTGAAAATCAAGGTGAGTCTAAGTTGGCACATGAATTGCCAATAACTAGTGAAGGTATGTGTATTGATCAACTTACTTGTGAATCTAACCCACTACTTGATCATGTTTGTGATGTGCTTGATGAGTCACAAGTTAGTGATAATATTGATAGAGTTTATCATGTGAATGAAAATAATTCTTTGAGCATATCATGTGATGAAGATCCTATTATTAGTTTTGCTCATAGATATCATGTGTAAGAAGATGATGTGAAAGATGACATATATTTTTTTGAGAGTGAACTTGCAAGCTTCAACTCCTTACCTTTGGTTAATGATCCTCTCTCAAAGAAAGATATCTTGATTGATAATTGTGAGATCACTCCTAGTGTGACATCTAGTGGTGTGCATTTTGATGTGCTTGAAAAGAAGGATGGTATGCTTAAGATTCACATGCTATCCTATTTCTTGAAATCCATTAAGAATATAGGGTTGAGTGAATATTGTGCTAACTATCTAATTTTTGATAGTGAACTCTCACTTTTGAAAAAGAATGATCATTTGGGTGAAGATAGCTTTGACTTGCTTGAATATTTGAGAAACCCAACTAATGATCATTCTTGTGAAAATGATTTGGGTCGTGATCCTTTTGTATGACACCCCACCATTGTATAATAAATGTGAGGATGAATTATGTGATTCTTGTAATGACTTGAATCATGACCTCTGATGTCTCCCAAACTATTGCTCCAACTCTTTGTAATCATCCTTTCGCCTTCAATCACAGTCACGATCCCGGTCTCTGTCTCTATATCCTGACTTATTGTAATTGTTTCTATAGTAGTTCCGACCTTGATTCCCTTGCCTCGAGTTTCAAGAGTCTTGATTAGACCCTTGTCCCTTAGCTCGAAAGCCTGCCACCTCTCAATCCAAGTACTTAGCCTCCTTATCAGATTCAGAATCATCATGCCAGGTATTTTTCCTTGTGCGCCTATGGCATGCACCTTTTCCGCACCCTCAACCATAATCTGTTTGGCTAGCAAGCCAATTTATGTCCTCAACTGTATGACCTCTTGAGCCACAGATTCATCCAAAGCCCGTTGTGCTGCCGAGGCTATAATAGCATACGTCCCAGCTGGTGTGTCTGTCTCCCGAGTATACCATCTTTGGTTGGTCTTAATGCTATGATCTAAAATCTCTGAAGCTTGTTCCTATATCAGACTCATAAATGCTCTGCCAGTGATAGTATCTGCTACAGCCTTGGTATTAGCATTTAATGCTCTGGAGAAGATTTCAAGTAAATTTTGACCATTTATTCTATGATTTGGAACATTTTACAACATTTTCTTGAACTGCAGCCAAGTCTCATAAAAATCTTCAGAATGTAGCTGTCTGAAAGTATAAATCTCACCCTTCAGTTGCAATATTTGAGAAGGTGGAAAAAATCATTTCAGAAACTGATTTCTCAACTCTTGCCAAGTAGTGATAGAACCTTGTCGTAACTCAGCCAACCACAAAGTCACCTCCCCCGTGAAGGAGAATGGAAATAGCCTTAATTGAATTACTTCTTGACTCACCCATGGTAGATTGTACGAGGTGCATATCCCCATAAAATTTATCACATGCATGTTTGCATTATCAGTCAAAAGGCCAGCGAACACTCGTTGTAAGTTCAACAAGTAGATCATAGAACTTGTAATGTCGAATTTAGTTCCTTCAGGTAGTGCTGGTGGAATAATAGTGCCAGTTTCAACCGGCTCCAAATAAGCTATCTCCTCTTTTTCTGCTTCAGCATAATCTGACACATATGGTATTTATGAGGGTTGTTGCACCCTTGATCTTCTTTGTCTCTCTTCAAGTGCAGTACAACATTGTGTTTCCTCTTGCATTGCTCGATGATCTCTATTTGCTTGTCTAAGAGCTGCTTGTCTCGCATTCTCCTCAGCTGTTAATCGAGTAGTGATTTGCTCAGCAGTTTCATGACCAGTCGGATGAATTTGTGGTTGGTTATGAATATCTGCACCGGCTGCGGGGTCGTGCACTCTGTCAGTATTCACCATTCTTCAATTATTCCTTAACGTTCTTTCCATTTCCGTATCAAGTGGAATCAGGGGATTTTCTTGACTCCTAGTGTTGGGCATACACAGGCGTACACCCTACGAATAGTAGGAAAATAACAATTTCAATGAAACCAACACTTGAATAAGTAGGATCAATCAACTCTATAACCATGTTCCCCGACAACGGTGCCAAAATTTGATGTCACCTAAACTATACCTCCAAGAAAGTATAACGAGGTTGCTATATCAAATATCGAACCCAACTAGGTTGGGGTTGATCCCACAGGGAATATAATGGGATTCTAGCGAATGCTTGTCCGAGTGATTGGCAAGTAAGTAACAAAGGGGGGTTTTGTAAACAAATAGTAACAGTAACAATTGTTGATTGTCGAATTTGTGATCAATATGAGAAAGGCACTAGGTCTGTGATCCCCAAGACTCCTTAACTCCATCGGGTACTTATGCTGGCAAACTTTCCCGCTGTGGTGCATGCAAAATCTAACAAGATAGGTTTATCTAAACGTCTCTCGACCTTGGTTAGATAAATTTCACTCTTCTTCTCTTGGTCTTCGAGTGTCTCACCACTAACCCTTGTTCTTGATCTCAGATAACTATCCCTATTATGGCTCAAGTTATTAGATGAAAGTTGATAGCTTTAAATCTCTGTTGTTATTTCCTTTTCCCAATCTCTACTTCTCTCTCGAGTAAGTTTAGAATACATGTGAGTTTTCAACCGTTAGAAGATCAATTATAATGAAGGAAATAACAATACATGCAGTCACACAGTTCATAATTGCTTCATATTTAACTCGTTTTGTTAATTCCTCATGGTTCACACAACCCTAGTTGAGAGATTTAACTACTCATGATTGCAAGAACACAAGAAGAATTCAATGAACAAAACATAATTATTAACTCATAAGAAGAATAAAACTCTGAAATCTCAATATAAATCAAAACCCTAGAATCGATGTTTGAGATTACAAGATCAATGTATTTATGAACCTCAAAACAATGTAATAGACAACTTAACTAATGTAATAATTGCCTCTCTAACATAGGACAACATAGGAATATTTATAGATACAAAACGAATACTATCCTAAAACATGTAGGAGAAAAAAGTCAGCAACTTTCCACGGACCGTGACTTGAGGTCGTGGACTCAACCTATGGACCATGGGTCCAGGTCATAGGACTCAGGCCTCCATGCACAATTGTAGAAGTTGACTCACGGACTTGACCTACGGTCCATAAGTCATGACCTTCGGTAACTTAGTGAAATTCAACTCCGCTCTTTTGTCTTCAAAAAATTCATTCCAGTGCATGCTACTTCCCGTCTTCTCCATTTTACCTCCAAAACCTATTTTCTTGCAAGATAGAACAAAAAACACATCAACCAAACATACCCAAGTTATTGCATATTTTCCTTGTTTTAAGCATCGAAAGTGCCATGAAATCATGGCACATCAACCTCCTTGATGTTATTGGTGGTTTATGTCTACTTGAAGATTCTTCCCTTGAAAAGAAAGATGTTATTTGTTTATAAATTGCTTCTTCTTCTTATTTATGTTCTCCCATTGTTTAAGATACTTATATTGATGATCTTGAATCTAATAGTGAGTATATGCATGAGGACACCATAGTTGAAGTTAGTTTGTGTGACACTTTTCTCTACCCTCTCTTTGCTTATGATATTTTCAAATGGTAGTATAGAGGGTATGTATATTTGTGAGGGTGGCACCTTTGAGGAAAATGTGTATTACCTTGACCCTTGTTATTGGATACTTCTCCTATTTGACCCCGGTGGTCTTTTAGAGTGTGGTGATTTTTGTACACCCAACTTGGTGCTTGGTCAAGATGACAAGCGAAGTTTGATTGAGGTTGTTGGTATCTTTACCTATGATGGAAAGTCTTTCTTGAGGATTTACAATCCACTTGATAGACTCAAGTTGTGCATGGGAGACATTTCCAACAAAGTTGATTGTTCTTTAAAGAAGGAGAGTAATGAATTGGCCCAAGAGAATTCACCATTGTGTGTTCCCATTCATGGCCAAAGTTTCATTACTTGTAGGTCAAAGAGTGAGTCTTCTCTTGAAAAAACTTTGGATGAATTTCCTTTATATGATACCTTTCTTTATTACTTGTTTGCACATGATGATATTCAAAACCATGTTTAATTTACATCTTATGTAAGCATGACTCTATTGGTGACCTCACTTCCCTTGAGCATTTTCTTAAATAAGAGAATTTATATGAGCTTAAATGCATTATGTTTACCCATTTGTGCGGGGGATACCTTTTTATTTGATCCTGGAGATGATTTGGGAGTAATCCCACCCTTGAATATAGCTAGTGCATTAAGTGGAGTTTTAACTCGGGATTACCTTGTTTATAATCTTGCACTTTGCTATGAAAGCTATCATGTGACTCTTGATTTAATGGGGGGTTTGTACTTGTTGAAACATAGAACCAATGTGAGCTTACATGTGTGGTTGGCTAATTATTGTGGTTCTTTTGGTCTACCCTTTTGTCAAGATCCTTTGAGTAACCAAGTAGTCCTTACTTTGTAGGGTTACAAACCCTTGATTGATTGTTTTGATACTTGGTTATATTTTAAGTGTGTGCCTCCTTTTCATGGTGATGGAATTGTTAATGCTAACACTAACCCTTATTCCATGAGGAAATTATTGTTGTTTGTTTCCCTATGATTTTGCCTAGTTTCGATTCGAGGTTGAATCCTTTTCAAGAAGGGGAGGATGATACAAGACAAATAGACATCAACCTTTCTTGGCTTGTATTTCAAGGGAAACAACAAGGTATCCAAGCCATAAAGAGATTAAGGCCACAAGGAGGAGGGTCCATTTTAAGCTCTAAGTAGAGCAATATTACATATGGAAGATAGCTTGTAGTCAAGTCCATTGGAGAGGTCGTCGAAGAGTTAAAAGGAGCTAAACAATGACCTGGAGCCACCTGAGCCCTGACCTATGACCATAGGTCACCCATCTACACCAACAGGTGGCTATTTGGCCACTTCTAGTGGCACCTGCGCCCTGACATGCGCCAGCAGGTGCCTCATCTGTATGGGTGGATGCCTAATTTGCTGAAATGGGTCACTTTTAGGCCCATTAAATGTAATAAAAGGCCCAAGGCTATAAATACTAGTTTCTACCTTTCATTTCCTTAGTTTTTTGATGACATTGATATTGTGTGACTCCTTATGAAGCATGAGAGCTTGGAAAAGCTTGTTTATTGCTTAGAAATGGGGTTGCGAGGGCGTTATGATTCCCTCAAGTTCTTCGTAGGAATAGGGTGCTTCTTGTAGGGTTAATCAATTGAGTTTTAGGATTTAATATACCCTTTGGTTTCATTGATTTCCTCTTTTTTGTCTTATTATCTATCTCTATCTTTATCCTTTATTTTCCTCTTTCTATCGTTTTTTTGAGTTTTCGTGGTTATTTTCGACTTTCATGTTTTGGGGGTTATCATTACACCAAGGATCCCCTTATCTCATAGAATCGAGTCTCATTTAATGATTTAATCTCCATAACTATGGTACATTTTGAGCATGGACATATGAAATATCGGATGGACTCCCGACAACCCCAGCGGTAATGCTAGTCTGCATGCAATCAGACCCATATCCTCAAGAATTACGAAGGGACCAATATACCGAGGGCTAAGCTTACCCTTCTTACCGAATCTCATGACTCCCTTCATAGGAGATACCTTAAGCAATACTTGTTCACTAGCCTTGAAAGCCATATCTCTTAACTTACGATCTGCATACTCTTTCTGTCTACTTTGAGCAGCCAACAACTTGGTTTGAATAATCCTTAACTTTTATTGAGCCTCTCTTATCAAGTCAGTACCCAACGGTTCAACATCTCCATTCTCAAACCATCCAATAGGTGACCTACATCTCCTCCCGTAGAGTGCCTTAAATAGTGCCATGTCGATATTAGAGTGATAACTGTTGTTGTATGAAAACTCACACAAAGGAAGAAACTGGTCCCAGTGACCACCAAAGTCAATGACACAGGCTCTCAACATGTCCTCTAGCACCTGAATCATCCTCTCCGACTTCCCATTAATTTGAGGATGGAAAGTTGTACTAAATGTGAGCTTTCCTAAAATTTAAAAGTATATTTCTCATCCCTATCAGAAATGATGGTAAGGGGAACCCCATAGAGCCTCAATATCTCCCTGATGTAGATCTTGGTAATTTCTTGGAACTGTAGTTTACTCGAACTGGCAAGAAGTGAGCTGATTTCGTCAACCAATCAACTATCACCCAAATGGAGTTATACTTCCCTAAGGTCTTAGGAAGACTCATCATGAAATCCATAGCAATGTTCTCCCATTTCGACACAGGTATAGGCATTCTCTCAAGCAACCTCGCAGGCCTTTGATTTTCATACTTCACCTGCTGACAGTTGAGATACTTGGACACATACTTCACTATGTCCCTCTTCATCCCCGGCCACCAATAAAGCTGCCCCAAGTCATGATATATTTTGGTTGCACCTGAATGAATAGAATAACACAAACCATGGACCTTAGAAAGTACATCACGTATCAAATCAAACACACATACTTCCCTTAAACCACAACACCCGCCCCCCCTCCGCGTCAAGAGTGGCGTCCGTCACATCTCTACGCACCACCTTATCCTGGAGTGCATTCAACTTCTTGTCCTCAAATTGTCTGGCCTTAATCTAGCCTATAAATGATAACTTCACCTCAACACTAGCCAACACACCACTCCTATCTGAAACACCAAACTGCATATACTGAGATGCTAGAGTTTGAAAAACTCTAGCTAAAGGTCGCTTAGACACCCTAAAAAGGGAGAAACTACCCATACTCACAGCCTTTTGGCTCAATGTGTCTTCCACCACATTGGACTTTTTCAAATGATACTAGATAGTCACATCATAACCGTTGAACAACTCCATCCATCTCTGGTGCCTTAGATTTAAATCCCTCTGAGTAAACACATGCTACAGGCTGCAGTGATCTGTGAAGACCTCAAACTTGACACCATAAAGATAGTGCATCCAAATCTTTAATGCAAGCACCACTGCTGCTAACTCCAAATCATGGGTTAGGTAGTTCTTTTCATAAGGATTCAGCTGCCTAGAAGCATAGGCAATAACATTCCTATCCTGCATTAACACAACACCCAAGCCCAAAAGTGAAGCATCACAAAACACAATAAAGTCCTTACCTTCAACCAGTAGAGAAAGGATAGGAGCTGTAGTCATGAGTGTCTTGAGATTTTGGAAGCTCTCCTCACATTGGTCTGACCAAACAAATGGCACTTCCTTCTGAGTCAACCTTGTCAAGTGCGTTGCAATGGATGCAAAGTTCTTGACAAACCTACAGTAATAACTGGCAAGTCCCACAAACCTTCTTACCTCAGTCACTAAACTAAGCCGGATCCAACTCTTAACTGTCTTAATCTTTTGGGGATCCACCATCACCCCCTTTTCAGAAACAACGTGCCCCAAAAAGGCAACCGAAGACAACCAGAACTCACACTTTGAAAACTTGGCATATAGCCACTTCTCCTTTAGAATCCTAACACTATACGAAGATGACCTGTATGCTCCTCCTTATTCTTGGAGTAAACTAGAATGTCATTAATAAACATAATAATAAAAGAATCCAAGAATGACTTAAAGATACCGTTCATCAAACTCATAAAGGCTGCAGGTGCATTAGTTAGCCTGAAAGACATCACCAGAAACTCATAATGACCGTACCGAGTTCTAAATGCTGTCTTTGGTATGTCCTCCAGTCTAATTTTCAGCTGATGATAACGACCATAAGTCAATTTTGGAAAATTCCGTCACACCATCTAACTGGTCAAACAGATCATCTATGCGAGGAAAAGGATATTTATTCCTGATGGTAACCTTGTTCAACTGTCTATAATCGATACACATCCTCATACTGCCATTCTTTTTCTTAACAAACAGGACTGGAGCACCCCAAGGTAAAGCACTTGGACGAATAAAACCCTTGTCGAGTAGTTTCTACAATTGAGTTTTGAGTTCCCTCAACTCTGCTGGAGTCATTCGATAGGGAGGAATAGATATAGGGCGGGTACCCAACTCTAAGTCAATACAGAAATCAATGTCTCTATCTGGAGGTATACCTAGTAAATCTGAAGGAAACACTTCCTGAAATTTGGAAACCATTGGAACTGACTCTACAGAAGGGAACCCCACACTCATATCCCGGAGATGTACTAAAAACACTGAACACCCCTACCCCACTAACTTTCTAGCCTGGATAAACGATATAATTTTCACCGGTTTGGCCTTATACACTCCTTCCCACTCTAATTTATCCTTCCTAGGCATAACTAGAGTCAATTTTGTAGCATTACAGCTTAGGAAAATATGATATGAAGATAACCAGGTCATACCCAAAATTACATCAAAATCTAACATATCCAGAATGATCAAATCTACCCAAGTCTGAAAACCCACAAACAACACGGAACCAGAGCGATAAACATAGGTTACTACCACAGACACCAATCTGAGTAGACACATAAATGGGACAGTCAAGTACATCACAGACCAAATTCAGACCCGTACCAAACTGGACAGATACATATGAATAGGTAGACCTCGGATCAAATAAAACAGAAGTCATCTGGTCACAAACTAAAATGGTACCTGTGATAACTACATCAGAAGCCTCGACATCAGTCTTCCTTGGAAAGGTATAACAGTGAGCCCAGTCATCAATCTAAGCTAACTCCTTACCTGGCTGTACTCCTTCCCCTGCGCTGCCATTTTCTCGACCACCCCAACCACTTGTCTGATTTCCCCATCCATTCTGTGGACGACCCCTGTCGTTACCTCCTCTTCTATCTGCTGGAACTATAGTTTGAGTCTAGTGCTGCTCCTGGACATTCGCCTGACTCAAAGGACACTCTCTCTTAAAATGACCAACATCACCACAATAATAACATCCTCTCTCGAGAGAAGGCCTATTGGTAGAATAAGAAGAATCCCCTTGGCTCCTAATAACTTGTGACTGAGAAAGGGCCTTAGCTAAACCTACAGTAGAAGCTGGTAATGCTGACTGAATAGGGCGAGTTGGGTAGACCTGTTATCCATGGCCCTTGGAGTTAGATAAATTGAAATTGTCAATATTGCGAGACGTCTTACCTAACGTCTTAGCCTGACCCACTTGTGTGACCCCTTCTAACTTCTTCACATAATCTGAAACCTCATTGAACCCTTTTCCTGCAGAAGTCATATGAACAGACAAAATCTAAAGATCATAATTCAAACCTTTGACATAGAGTTGAATCCTCTCCTCCTCAGTAGCTAACAACTGAGTAGCATAACGAGACAAGGCATGAAACTTAGCCTCATAGGCTGCAACTGATATATTACCCTGCTCCAATGCCAAAAAATCATCCTCTTTAGAATCATGAAGGGCCCGAGGCACATACTTCTCTAAGAACAAGGCATGAAACTGTTCCCAAGTCAATGGAGGTAAAATCGGTGATCGAAATTCAACATACGCCCTCCACCATTTCATAGAATCCTTCTCCAACAGAAAGGTCACAAATTCAACTCCATATTGCTACATAATACCCATCTTATGTAACCTCTCATAACAGTCAATGATGAACTCAAAAGCGTCTTCAGACTCAGTACCCTAGAATCTTAGAGGTTTCATCTTCAAAAACTTGGTCAGCAGATCATGTTCGATACCAGTCATCACAGAACCCAAAACTGGATGAGGAAAAATATCCGTCCATAAAGTGTCATCCATTCTGGGAGCCATAGCAACAGTAGGATAAAACCCTGAAGCCTGAACAACCGGTACAACAGGAGAGGCTCCAGTGCAAACCAACCCACTTAGAAAAGCTAAGACCTGTTGAACAACCTCAGCAGACATGGCAGGTAAAGCTGTAACTCCAGCTGGTGCCACCACCCCGACCCCATTACCTGCTCCTCTACTGCTTCTATCACCTCTAAATGATCCTAAGGTGGGAGAGGTGATACTGACCTTTTATAAGTCTGGCCAGTAGCTGCTTGAGCTCCACCCCTGGCGGGTGTGGCTCATCCTTTCCTCTCCTACCTATTTCTCTCACTCATCTTCTTTTTCTTACGGCTGGCTCTACAGCTGGAGCGGTCGGTGCGGGGGCTTGTTGCTTGGGTTTTGTTCGATCTAGTAGTCACCATCTGCAGAAAAAAAAGTGAAGAAAATTAGATACCAATTTGGATCGCTAGATATCGATTGGAATCAAGTTACAGCATGAAAAAAACAAGAATGACAGTTTTCCTAAAGTCCTATAGCTTCCCGAAGAAAAGTACAAACATCTCCGTACCTTTCCGTAAGACTCTACTGGACCCATTTTGGTACAACGAGATTGACAAACCTAGGCTCTGCTACCAACTTTGTCACACTCTAATTGGACATGAGTGGCACCCACCCCATTCTATGGTGGGAGAACCAACAACCTCAAAAGCATTAACCAAAACTTAGATAAAATAGGGAAACTATCCCATTAATAATTCAAAGATTATCCAGTCTAAACAAAGTAAGAAGTACGGAACACAGTACTAAAACCAATAAACATCCCTAGAATCCAAAAGTCAATGTACCAAAACATACTAAAGATTTTCAACGAAGGGGATGCAACTCCAAAAACTAAGGAAAATGCATAAGTCCAAAACCAAGGACAAAATCATCAAGAAGGATTCCATGGTAGCCCGAATATGCTGCTCACCATTGAAATCTGAATCACACGCTAGAGTCAAAAGTGAGGTATTGCAGGAGCCACTGGAATATGTGTTGCACTCAACAAAAGTAAGAGCAGATGTAGTATCAACACACAAGAAATCAACAGTGTACTGGTAGGGTCATTTGGCCAACCCATGATGAGAATATGAACACTTAACCAAAACATAGTTCAACAAGTTAATACATGCTCACCTTAACTACACCTAGCACAACAAGTAACAATTAAAGCAGTTTAGGATTACTAGAAACAAGTCAAAGACAACTACAATTAAGTCAAGTACAGTCAAGGCAAGTTAAGCAAATATCACCACATGTAAATATATTTCTCGGTTCACCTATGGAACCGTGAAACTTTCCTATAGCTTGTACATACACGCTAAGGGTATCATAACCACCCTCTAGTCATGACCTACAGGGGACCAGTTCTGTCCATGTACCTAAATCCCAGACACAAGTGCCTGCCATCCTTATTCCACCAATAAGTCATGAGAATGCCCAATTACCGAAACATTCCACAATCAACAATCGAGTATATCAAAATCATGCAAACAAGGATATCAACCAACACTTGTAGTAGCAATAAGCTTTACATAAAGTTCATTTGAAAAATGACCACACCCAACAACATGCACTAACGAGCAATACTAAGAAGTAGTTAACATGCACATATAGCATAAATTAGATTAAACTACAATACCATCATTTACCTCATTCCAAGCTTGCATAACTTAACTAAGCGTGAGTCTTGCCTTTCAGTGCAATTTTCGCTTGATCTCGGTCTAGAAATACATACAAACACATAATTAATGAAATGACCTACACATTGGGGATTATAACTCATTCCCAACCCCTACGACCACGTTCATGATCATTTCCTTCCAGTTCTAAAGCTTTCTACCATAATTCACCTAAAACTATCAATTTCATGGATAAATTAGTGAATTAACAACATGCAAGGGTAATTTAAAGAGCATTTACCAAAATCCAATGATTTTATACTCAAATTACTCCATTGCACCAGAAATTTAACTAAAATCACCCCTTTACCCCTCTTTTTTTCAGATTGCTCCGTTTGACTTTTTGGGATTTAGCCCATGGCTAATTAGTGGGATTTGGCCCACTTTCTTTCTCTTCCTATATATATTCTTATAGTTTAATATGTAGTATTACATATTCTATCCATAACTTATAAGTATGTCTCTTCATAATCGACACAAGGCCTTTGTGAATATCTTTGTGCAGCAAGATGTGCCTTATATCTTTATATTTCATTTTTATCATTCTTTTTTCGCACAAAGAACCATTTATAGCCATCATGTTTAATACCATTTGGTGTTTGAACTATAGGTCCAAAAACTGCTCACTTGACAAGTGAATTCAACTCTAATTGAATTTCTTTTTGTCATTTTGGCCAATCATTTCTTTGTCAACATTTTGTCCTAGATTGAGGTTCAAGATCCTCTCTATCTTGCATGATTTTTGTTGCAACATTCCATGCAAAGACATAATCCACTGCTATTTTCAATTGATTCATATTAGTTCCAGTATCACTTGAATTTATAGATAATTCCTCATTTTCTTAAGTCTCAGGCTCATTGATTCCCTCAGGGGTATCAAAGTGGCTCAAATCTTGAACTTCCATACGAGAATCTTTCTTAGTGCCATCTTGACCATTTATTTTTTTCTAGGATTTCGATCCTTAGAACTCAATAGTCTACCATGCTTCAGGCGTACTTTATACTCATTAGCCATTACACTAGTAGATGCTCCTACAGGGACTTCAGGGACCTCAGTCCGAATTGGGACATTCTCTATAGGAATATGTGATTTAGTAACCTTTTTTAAATCTGTAAATGCGTCTGTCATTTGATTTGTAATTTTTTGTAGGTGAATAATCTTTTGTACTTCTTGCTAACAAATAGAAACATATGGATCAAGATGAGACAATGATAGATTTTTCCATAAAATTTCTCTTTTGATTTTATTATTTTCTCCCCCTAATTTTGGAAAAAGTGTCTCATCAAATCGACAATATGCAAATCAAGCAGTGAACATATCTCTAGTTAATGGTTTGAGGTAGCAAATAATGGAGGGTGATTCAAATCCAACATATATTCTTAACCTTTTTGGGGCCCGCCCATCCTTTTACGATGTAGTGGTGCAATAGGCACATACACAACACATACAAAAATTCTTAAATGAGATATATTAGGATCTTGACCCAAAATCAATTGTAACGGAGAAAATTTATGATAATTTGTCGATCTGGGATGAACTATTATTACAGCATGCAAAATTACATGACCCCAAATACAGGTGAGCAACCTAGTTTTCATAACCAATGGTCTTGCTATCAATTATAGACACTTAATTAATGACTCAGCAAGGCCATTTTGAGTGTGAACATGAGCTACAGGATGTTCAACTTTTATCCCAATTGATAAGCAATAATCATTAAATGCTTGGGATGAAAACTTGGCAGTATTATCAAGGCGAATAGGCTTAAACTGATTATTTGAAAACTAGCATATAATCATATTATTTGTTTCAATAATTTTGCAAATTCCAAGTTGTGAGATGATATAGGCACATATGAGACTATTTAGAAAAAGTGTCTATTAGGACCATGAGATATCTAAACGACCCACTAGGTGGGTAAATAGGTCCATAAATATCCCTTTGTATATGTTTCAAGAACGCAGGGGACTCAATCTCAACCTTAGTTGGTGATGGTCTCACAATTAACTTGTCTTGATAACAAGCAGTACAAGAAAATTCATTATTTGAAAGAACCTTCAAGTTCTTTAATGGATGCCCATTTGAATTTTCTATGATTCATCTCATCATTATAGATCCAATATGTCCCAATCGATCGAGCTAAAGTTCAAAAGTATTGGAATTAGTAAACTTCTGATTTACTATAGAATGTTCCTCAATTGCACTAATCTTTGTCCAATATAAGCTAGAAGATAAAGTAGGAAACTTTTCTATAACACATGTCTACCCGGAGACATTCTTGGTGATACCAAGATATTCAAGATTCATCTCATCCATTGTCTTGATATGATAATTATTTTCAAGGATATCTCTAAAACTCAACAAATTTCTGCGAGACTTAGGAGAAAACACAGCATTATTTATGATGAGTTTAGCTCCCTTAAGCATGATTATAATATCTCTTTTGAAGCCTTAATTAAATTAGTACTACCAGAAATCGTAGTAACATTTATCCTGCCCATACTTAAATGAGAAAAGCATTTCTCATTTTTGAATATTGTGTGTGTTGTACTAGAATCAATCAAACAAATTTCTTCATAATTGGATAACTTACTTTGAGAATTATCCATATCTTAACCTTCAAATTTTGAGATGGTAGAGTCTTATGTTGATAACATGTTATACATTATTTAAAAAAAAGTATAAGTAACTAACAAAGGAGAGAGATAGGAGAATTTCTAATTATGCTACTTTTCCTTCTTGTTCATCTCATAATACATGGGATATGGCTATTTATAAGCAAAATAATGCTTGGAAAATAAGTTGTTATAGAGGCAATGGGAGTTCTTGTGCTTTAAGACTACTACATATTTCCATCCAACGCTATTCTTTTACAGCGTCCTTCTTTTTATTTTGATTGTACATTAGATGTTTCAACATTCCTACCCTTGTCTACCTATTATTGTGATTAGTTTTCTTCTTGTCGATCTGCATAAAGTTCATCAAGTTCCTTACCTGACCATAAGGCGATAGCCTTAATATGTTCTTTTGGATTTTTCTCTGTATTACTTGGTAAGGATCCTTGAATCTTTTCTGACACAAGGGTTACTAGTTGGCTTAACTGAATTTCTAAATTTTTGAGGGATGAATTTTGATTTTCTATTTTTTCATTAGTGGCCTTAATATACTTTTACCAAAGGTCATCAAGACTTGAGTGAGCTTGTTGAGGCCTTTGTTGATATAAATTTGCTTATGGATAAGGTCTGAAATTTGATTACTCATGATTTTGGCTTAGAAAGCCAGGTGGATTTTGTACCTGTTTCTTTTGAAAGGCTTGAGAGTTTTTGGCACCATGTGGATTGCTCTATTAAAATCCTGGATGCTTTTGTGCCATTGGACTTCTAAAAGGATAAGGCTTGTATCCGATGGTATTGATTTACTCATCATTTTGACTGGTTACTTGACATTCGTGGTTCTGATGATTTCCTCAACACATGTCACAAGCCTTAGAATGACTTGATTGTTGGTATTTACCTAAAAAGATTCATTTTTTTATGCCAAAGAAATAGTTTGTTATGTTAGTGTATGTAAAGCATCTGTTTGATTTACAATAACAGCTTTCTTGATGATTACATGATCATAAAGCCATTGAATAGCATTTTCAGAAATTTTATTTAACAAGTGCAAGGCTTCTTCAGTTGTCTTTCCCATTATTGATCCACCTACAACTGCATCTATCACATTTCTAGATGAAGGTTTTAAACCATGATAGAAAATATACAATTCCATATGATCGAGAAATGTCAAGATGTGGACATTTTCTTAGCATTGATTTTAATTTTTCCCAAGGTTGATAAACTAATTCAGTATCAGCCTACGAGAAATTAGATATATCTTGTCTTAATTTTGTTGTTTTAGTAGGAGAAAAATATTTGTTTAAAATTTTTTGAGTCATCTGGTCCCATATGGTAATAGAACCTTGAGCCAAACTCTACAACCAAGTCTTGGCATCTCTTTTTAAAGAAAAGTGAAATAACCTCAACTTTATTGCTTCAGGAGACACTCCATTATACTTAGCAATTTCAGCAAGTTCCAGAAAATCAATTAAATAACTGTGAGGATCTTCACTTGGATCACCAGTAAAGGTACATGATTGTTGAATTGTTTGAATCAATCTTGTCCTAATTTTGAAGTTGGCTGCCACAGGGGTTTCTTGACACTTGATTCACAATTAAAACGGTTGCTTGATTCACAATTAAAATGATCTGGTCTAACATAATCCCTTAGGATTCTCAATGCTTGCCTTGGCACAACTTCAACAAACTAATCTTCTACATGGACTGGTGGTGAGATCTCCGGTGGATTGATGTCATCTCCTAGTTGGTGTTCTATTTCGTCGCAAGTTATGTTTTGAGAAACTGTTTGTTCTTTCTAGCAAAATCGAAAAGATCTTTCAATTTCAGGATCGTATTTGACCAACTCCTTTGTAGAAGAGCGGGCCATAAACTATCTAAAATTATGTAACTAGAATTAGCAAAATTGCTAAGTATTACAAGTTAACAAAAGAAAATTAGCAAACAAACAACTATAAGAAAAAATATGATAATTTTTTTTACTTATTAAAAAATTATTGATTTAAATAATAGTATGAAAAGTACTAAGGAAATATTTAAGTTAAAAACAACTTGCAATTTAAAAAAAAAACTAATATACTATTATAGAAACATTAGTACCAACAATAATAGCAATTATAATATTAAAAAAATAAATATTATAACAATGAATTCTCAAATTAGTATTAAAATATTTAATCTTAAATAGATCTATGCCAATCCCCCTCAACAGTGCCAAAAATTTGACGAGTCCAATATATATATAAAATATTTCTCTCGTACTCTATCAAATTCTAGTATAGTTTATGATATCGTCCCACAAGGATTGAAAGATCTATGCTACAGACTTCTAATATTTCGAATACTATTTGAAAGAATCAATTTGGTGAAAAATGAAGTTGGAATTGTAAAATACTTAAAGTTAAACAAATCACCTTTGAAAGATTGATAGTTAAAAAGAGTTAGGAATTGTTGATTTCACTTGATAATATTCTTAGTATAAAATCTCAGTCTCCGCATCTATTATTCTAAAGAATAATTGCATATTGTTATTTCAATTATATTTTGCTCACTAAGAAACAAACAACAAATTAACATTCTGTGAGGTTATGCCAATTAATTGATTCAATTCTAGTGACAGTTAAATCAAGATATTTCTCTTGCCTGAATTGTGCTAAAAGAATAAAAGACCTCTTGTGATTAGTCCTTAAATCAATAAACTTATTTGGATCAGTCCATCCGTGAGAATTAGGACCAAAAGCAACAAGATAAAAGATTTAAAATAATAGATAACCAAAAATTACTCTCACTCTACTATTTTACTCATTAGTTACCATATATCAATTTTGATTCGTGAGAACTAAAAAATTAAAATAAGAATAACTTACAGCTAAAATATATTAAAGTGATAATAATGATTAATTAAAAACCATCACTCTAGCATATCTTTAAATATAAATGAAAATATTCAGGCCAAGAATGTATAAAACTGAGATAGTATTATAATTATATCAAGTTTCCTCAACTATCCCAACAAAAGGAATTACTCCATTATGAAGTAAGAAGAAAAGAAATTTTTTAAAAGACTAAGAATAATAATTTTTAATATTACAAGAAAAAGACTAGAAAGAGACCAAGACTAATTCTTTTTCCTAGCTCTCACCCGTTCTTCAATGCAGATTGAAGCTCCAATTTATAGAATAAAAAGTACTCTTCATCTTTTTCCACCGTTGCACATATGAATTCTATATATGCAAATGTGACTTGTTTTTCAATTTCCACATGTGTGTTATTCCATAATTGCATAGATGGATTCCATATATGCAAATATGACTTTTTGAGTTTTAGATCTTCCAATGATAGCCCATGTATATTTTCTTGTCGCAGATATGAAGGCAATATATGCAATGGTGGCCTCATCTTTATTTTTTATCTTTTGCCCTCTTCTTATTTCTTTTTTTGGACGTTCTTTTTCCTACAAGATTTGTTAGAAAATATGCGAGAATGTGACATAATTATTTATTTTTATTTTAAATATTAAGTGTGTATGTGTGTGTGTGTGTATATATATATATATATATGTATGTATGTATGTATGTATGTATGTATAAACATTAAGTACCAATAGGACACCTCAAAGCTCTCACCAGGTACAGGTATTGTCAACCAAATTAAGTTGCTTCAGGCTAGAAGGAAAAGTAAACAACTAACTAGGGGTGTGCATCGGTCGGTTTGGTTCGGTTTATGTATTATCATTTTGGTTTATCATTTTTTAATTTTTAAATATGCTAAAATAATAACCAAACCAATAAGATATTTTTATCGGTTTTTGGTTTATCGATTATTGGTCCTTAACGATTTGATTTTTGATTTAGCAGATAAAAAAATTATAATGACCCTCCAGGTCATTTCCCTCATTTTCACATATTTTCAGTGCTTAGAGCTTCCCTATAACTACCCCAGGTCATTTTTGACTTGCTGGGACTGACGGTTCTATCATCAGGCAGATCGTTTAGCTTTTAGAACTGTTTCCTTATTTAGAGGCTTCAGGAAGTCGGATATGGGTCTCGGGTATAAACTCCAGTTATAAGGCCTTGGATGTTATTTCTAACCATCTCAATGGATCTGTAACATTGACTTTAGGCTAGATAGACCCTTGGTTTGGGTCTGGAGGCTCCCGGACTTATTTTGGGCTACAGGCCGGTCATTGGCTTTGCTATGTCAGCCCTTGGGGTCTGGGCTCCACTTTTTATCAAAACGACCTCTGATGGAAATTCTAACAGCGCTATTGAGTTTGGAACATCAAAATTAGTCAATTAGCATAGCTCATTTGTGTACACGGGATCTCGAATCAATTCCGGGCACATAGTCGAAAAGGCCTAGGACTTAGTCATTCTTGCCATTAGCCATGCGCTTAAGTGGCCATGGGCCGACTTTAGAGCTTAAGCACCCATTGGTGTGCTAAAGAGGCCATTCCATGGCATAGGCAGGCACTTAAGCATCCAAAGGTTGGCTTTATCACATGGGCGCAGAAGCCATCCAAGGCACGCTAAAGCGGCCACTCGGTGGAGCAGTGGGCAGTGCTTAAGAGGCCACTTATGGTGCTTTAGCACTGAGCGCTTAAGCAGCCATAAGGGCACTTAACGCCACCTCCAGCCTATAAATATATGTTTTCCACTCTTCTCTCTCATTCTAAATGATGAAGAGACCTTAGAAACACCATGGCAGCATCTTTAAACTCATGTTGGAGCTTATTCTTTGAGGGTTCAGCTTGGACCACCTCGGATTCAAGTCTGTGGCTTAATTCCTGATGTTTTTATGGTACATTTTCCCAATTTTACTATTGTTTTTGTTTACGTTGGTGGTGCTGCTACTGTTATTGGTGTTTGAGCTATTATTTAGGCTCGAAGTTGGTTATGGTAGTTGTGACTATTGGTCACGAGGTAATTTAGGACGTTGTGATAGTTTTGGTTTTGCATTCCTTGATCATTACCTTCCATATGAGATCTAAGAGGCTCGTACAGACCAGTTCTTAAATCTTCATCAAGGTAATATGAGCGTCAGAGAGTACAGTCTTCGATTTAACTCTTTGGCCAGGTACGCTCCTAATGTAGTAGCTGCTATGGACGATAGAGTTCATCGGTATGTGGATAGATTGGATCCATATTTGTTTAAGGATTGTACTATTGTTGTTTTGAATAGAGACATGGATATAGGCAGGATACAAGCTTTTGCACAGAAGATGGAGGATCAGAGGCAAAGGAGAAGAACACAAGAATTTAAAAGAGGACCGTCAAAGAGGGCTAAACCTATGGGACAGTTCATGCTGTCCCAAGGAGAATTTAGGCCTCGGGTTTTTAATAGACTGCCTGGACCATTATTTTCTTATCCTACAGAAGGTACTCCATCCTAATTTCGAGGGTTTAGAGGCAGGCAAGTTGGGCAAAGTAGTGGGATTCAAGGTTCACAGACATCAGGGTATTAAGAACAAGGAAGAATGAGCCAATCAAGGTTTTCTCGTCAGACGTGTCAACACTGCGAAAAGCTTCATTTAGGTGCATGTCGGCTTGGGATGGATGTTTGCTTTTGGTGTGGTATGTCGGGGTACATAATGAGAGAGTGCCCACAGAGGGAAATGGGTAGTATGGCGCGACCTACTGGATCAGCTGTTGCATCATCCTAGTCAGGTGTACAGCCTACTGGGCATGGTAGAGGTGTTCGAGGAGCAGTTAATTCTAGTGGAGTCCAAAACCATACCTATGCTTTAGCGGATCGGCAGAATTTAAAGGCTTCTCCTAATGTGGTTACAGGTACATTATCCGTCTTTTCACATAATGTATATGCATTGATTGATCCAGGCTCTACCCTATCATATGTCACTCCATTGATTGCTGAAAAATTCAAAAGAACACCGGAATTACTAGTCAAGCCATTTGAAGTATCTACACCAGTTGGTGAATCTATTGTAGCTAAAAGAGTCTATCATAATTGCATAGTAACTGTTTGTGATCAAGATACGTTGGGTGATCTTATTGAGCTGGAAATGGTAGATTTTGATGTTATAATGGGTATGGATTGGTTGGCTTCTTGTTATGCCACGGTAGATTGCCGAGCTAAGAAGGTACATTTCCATTTCCACAAAAGACCGTCCTTTAATGGAGGGGTAATGTTGGAGCACCGAGAGGTAAATTTATTTTTTATCTTAAGGCAAAGAAAATTATATCCAAGGGGTACATATACCATCTAGTAAGAGTGCAAGATATTGATGTGAAGCCACCAACTCTTCAATCAGTTCCAGTGGTAAATGAATTCCTTGATGTATTTCCTGAAGATCTTCCAGGTTTGCCTCCAGAACGGGAAGTAGAGTTTGGTATTGATGTGATTCCAGGTACTCAACCTATCTCTATTCCTACATATAGAATGGCCCCGACAGAGTTATGGGAATTGAAGGAGAAATTAAAAGACTTGTTGGACAAGGGATTCATAAGGTCTAGTATGTCCCCGTGGGGTGCACCGGTGTTGTTTGTACGTAAGAAGGATGGCACATTGAGAATGTGTATTGATTATCGGCAACTGAATAAGGAGACAATCAAGAACAAATATACCCTCCCCAGAATTGATGATTTGTTTGATCAATTACAAGGTGTCAAATGCTTCTTAAAGATTGACTTGAGATCGGGTTATCTTCAAGTAATAGTTCGAGAAAAAGATATACCCAAGACAGCTTTTCGAACACGGTATGGTCATTATGAGTTTTTAGTTATGTCATTTGGACTAACAAACACACCAGCAGTTTTTATGGATTTGATGAATAGGGTGTTCAAGCCATTCTTAGATGTGTTCATGACAGTGTTTATAGATGATATTCTGGTTTATTCAAGATCAAAAGAGGACCACGCTAATCACTTACGACAAGTGTTACAGATTCTTATTGATCGTAAGTTATATGCAAAGTTCTCTAAATGTGAATTTTGGTTAAAAGTTGTAGCATTCTTGGGTCATATTGTATCTGATGAAGGAATAAGGGTTGATACTCAAAAGATAGAAGCAGTGAAGAATTGGCCAAGACCTACAACACCTACAGAGATTCATAGTTTTCTCGGGTTGGCAGGTTATTATAGAAGGTTTGTTGAAGGATTTTCTTCTATTGCTACACCTTTAACAAAGCTAACATACAAGGAAACCAAGTTTCAGTGGAATGATGCATGTGAGAAGAGTTTCCAAGATCTGAAGGATAAGTTGACTTCTCCACTCGTATTGGTATTTCCAGAAGGCACAGAAGGGTATGAGGTATATTGTAATGCTTCAGGAGTCAGCTTAGGATGTGTATTGATGCAACACGGTAATGTGATAGCTTATGCCTCAAGACAGTTGTGGCCACATGAGAGAAATTATCTGACACATGATCTTGAGCTAGCAGCTGTGATATTTGCTTTAAACATATGGCGCCACTACTTGTATGGGGTTCACGTTGGCATATATACTGATCATAAGAGTTTGCAGTATATTTTCAAGCAAAAGGACCTAAATTTGAGGCAGCGGAGGTGGCTGGAACTACTTAAAGATTATGATGTCGACATCTTATATCATCCGGGAAAAGTAAATGTGGTAGCCGATGCATTAAGCCACAAAGCAATAGGAAGCACTGATGGCCAGCTCACAGAAAAGCAAGGTATAGTCAAGGATCTACATCAACTAGCCAGCTTGGGGGTTCATCTTCTTGAAACTCCAAATGAAGGAATTATAGTTCAAAATGCGACAGAATCTTCATTAGTAGTTGAAGTGAATGAAAAAAAGTATGCGGATCCTATTTTATTGCAGCTGAAAGAGAATGTACAACAAGGTTTGACAAAGGCATTTGATCTTACGCAAGAGGGAGTGCTTCAGTGCCAAAGTAAATTGTGTGTACCTGATGTAGATGAGCTAAGGAGACAAATTATTACAGAGGCACATCATTCACGGTATTCTATTCATTCGGGAGCCACCAAAATGTATCATGATTTGAAAGAAATGTATTGGTGGGGTAACATGAAGAAGAGCATTGCAGAATTCGTAGCCCAATGTACAAATTGTCAACAAGTAAAAGTAGAACATCAGAAGCCTGGAGGTCATATACAATGTATAAATCTTCTAGTCTGGAAGTGGGGCATGATCAACATGGATTTCATCACAGGTTTACCTCGTACACTTGAGAAATTTAATTCCATATGGGTAATAGTTGACAGGCTTACCGAGTCAGCACACTTCCTACCGGTCAAGACCACCTACACAGCTGAAGATTATGTGCGGTTGTATGTTAAAGAGATAGTTCGACTACACAGAATTCCAATCTCTATTATATCAGACAGGGGAGCTTAATTTACTGCACACTTTTGTTAGTCTTTTCAAAAAAGTTTGGGAACCCAAGTGAATTTAAGTACGGCTTTTCATCCTCAAACAGATGGACAAGCAGAACGTACTATACAAACACTGGAAGATATGCTACGAGCTTGCACATTGGACTTTAAAGGTAGTTGGGATGATCATTTATCTCTTATTGAATTTGCCTACAATAATAGCTATCATTCAAGTATCAAAATGGCGCCTTACGAAGCTTTATATGGAAGAAAGTGTAGATCACCAATTGGATGGTTTGAAGCGGGTGAAACTGCCTTATTTGGGCCAGATCTTGTTCATCAAGCTATAGAGAAGGTTAAGGTGATACAACAACGGCTACAAATGGCCCAAAGTCGACATAAATCATATGCCGATGTTAGAAGAAGGGGGCTATAATTTTCCATAGGTGATTGGGTATTCTTGAAAGTATCGCCAATGAAGGGGTAATGAGATTTGGAAAGAAAGGAAAGCTAAGTCCGCGTTATATAGGGCCGTATAAAATTGTCTGAAGATTTGGTCAAGTTGCGTATGAATTAGAACTACCCCAAGAACTCTCCACAGTTCATCCAGTGTTTCATGTTTCAATGCTTCAAAAGTGCATAGGAGATCCATATCATATTGCTCCCACTGAAGATGTACAAGTTACAAAAAATCTCACCTATGGATCGACAAGTTAAGAGGTTAAGAAATAAAGAAGTAGCTTTTGTAAAAGTGCTTTGGAAAAATCAGCAAGTAGAAAAAATCACATGGGAAGCCGAGGAAATGATGAAGTCTAAGTACCCGCATTCATTTCAAATGGAAGAGAAAGTTCAAGATACGGAATTGGAGCAGTAACAAGTAAGTATATATAAGTATTATGTGTATTTGATCATATGAAGAATGAACTTGGACTTGAACTTGTTTAGATTGGATAATGTTACTAACATTTGAGGACGAATGTTCCTAAGGGTGGAAGGATGTAACACCCTATACATTTTCCAACCTATTTGACTACCTTAACACTTATGGAATAATTTAAACTTGAGATAGTTGGTGTATTATCCACTAAATTTATTGGGCTGAATTAATATCATGCTAATGGGCTCAATTGAGGCCCAAAATTAAGTAAATAAGAATGGACCCAATGTGGAGATGATCCATTTAAAAATGGACCAAGTAAATACATCATCTACTTGGACATTTTGACCCAAATTGTGGCTAAAATTGGACTTGAGAGAGAGGGTTAAGAGGGGCCTATTTAAAGCTGAAATTCAGTTCATTTTCTGCACAATTCACTTGCCACATTTCAGATTTTTAATCAAATATTCTCTCCTCTCTCAAACCCTAACCAAAAGTCCCTTTGGACAAATCTTCCACTTGTAAGCCTTGGTAAGTGTTTAACCTTATATATTAATGTAATATATGCATAATATGTTGTGTAAATCATGTTGGTTATGTTTAAAAAGTGTTGAGCAGTCCACTTTATTTGTAGCAGTCCACTTTTGCTTAATCGGTAAAGGATTTGCCTTCTATGTGGTTTAAACTTAAAAGGGGACTTAAGGTCTTGAAGGAATTGAATTAGATGGACTAAATTTCAGTATTCTAAGTGTGGTTCTGTCCCTAATTCGTTCCCCTTGTGTATGGCTTGATGGAAATGTTTATACGTGTTTGTATATGGAACGTTTGGCGTAGTGAAAAGAGAATACTTTCTTGTTATGTTAAAGTGAAATCTGAAACTGTGTGGAATGTTTTTGGTATATTTTTGTGGAAGGTATTTATGTGACTTTATGGAATAAATATGTGGAGTTGCATTGAGGTAAAAATGTGAAGTATGCACTTGGTGGGAAATCTTGTCGGTTTGTGACGTCTATGTTGGTTTGTGGACTGTTTTGGTATTGTTGGTGTTGTGAGGCAGTAAATTGTATTGTAGGAAGGTGGAATGAAGTCATATGGCAGTAGAAAGTAAGGTGGAATGATATACCACGTGTTTGGGATGTTGGATAATTTTTACTTCCCGTTAAGTGACTAATTACCGTCTTGTGAACTTGTAATGTAGTTAATTGTTAATGTTAGCTCTGTTATGTACTTGTGTTGTAGAGTAACACATAAGGAAGGATCTGAATTATTGTATTCATATTTTGGAAAGATAAGGTATGTAAGGTTACTCTTTTCCATATCCTTTGGTCGTACCTATTGTTCATATCGTTGCCGAACTTGTTTCCACTTCGAAATATTTTAAAGTATCTCATTTCAAGTTTGTTCGCAATTGTTATTCACATGTATCATATTTGTTGACTATTGTTCCAAAGCTCCAATAATGTTATGACCACTAATGTAACAATCTCATAAAAATTAAAAAAAATGAAGTAATGCATATTTGGTTGAGTACGGGTGGTAGCTCTGGGGGCGAAAGCCTAGCTCGAGCCGATCCCGATTGATTATTGGATGCAGGGGGTAGCTCTAGGGGTGAAAATCTAGCTCGAGCCAAACCTGATTTATTGATTTATGGGTGGTAGCTCTGGGGGCATAAGCCTAGCTTGAGCCGATCCCAATGTTATTTACCACTGATCAGTTGGTCCCGAGCATTGTATGATGTATATTGATATAAAGGTAAAATAAAAGAAATGAATGTAATGTACATGGTTCCACATATACAGTACGATGGTTTATCAGCATTATCTATTCACTTGTATTTGATTCCATTTGAGTTCCTATATTTCATACAGTTTCTTATGGCCTTACATACTCAGTACATTCTTTCATACTGACGTCCCTTGGGGAACCTACCTTACCTGCTGTAGGCACAGAAGCTAGTAGACCTTCACAGTAGGGTTCGGGTCATTTGCAGGCTATTGGTGAGCTTCAGGTTAATTCGGAGCTTTCCGAGTCATTTGTATATATTTTTGGTACTATGTAGTAGTTGTATAAGGCGGGGACTTGTCCCGACCTTAGTCATGGTTATATATCTTTTAGAGGCTTTGTAGACTTTGTAAAGCCAAACTTAGAAGTGTCTTACCCTTTTTAGACGTTGTGGCCCTAACGACCAAGTCTCGTATCTATTTTGTACGTCTTTACATAACTTCCGTCATCGATATATTATATCTGTATGTGGCAAAATTTTTGTTCACTTAATGGAATGCATATGAATGAACTCATTCATAGGTTGGTTCTCTCGGGCCTTTATGGCTATGGGTGCCTGTCCGCCCCAATGGGATTTGAGGCGTGACAGGGATGATGTGTACGAACTTGCCGGTTAGATTCTGACTACTTGACTATGGCTTTTCGGTGATTACAGCTCTGATGGGACAGACACTTATCAGTTATAGTTGGAAACCTAGGAACTCAAGTATCCCCAATTCTATACTTACGTTTAGGGTGAGCTTTAGGTATATTGAGCCTTATAGGCAGACATACATACCCTGTTTAGGGACCCTTTTTATGTCAGGATTAGCTACCCTAGTTGGTCACGATTGTTAATATACTGGGCCCGCTGCCTCTAGTTAGCTCGACCCAGTATAGTATATTTACACTATGTGACCAGCTATCCCCGTGGTGGTGTGTATATATCTATATTCGTATTTATACCCTTCTTCCTTCCTTCTTCTACCCAGGCATTATTTATATTTTACCTTTGTGCCACTGTTACCTTATGTTGTTATAGTGTTGACGTTGTCCTAACCTATGATAGGCCTATGTATAACCTATAGTTGACTAGTGATATCTAGTCCGTCTCTCATTTCTTGTGATTCTCGATTCTACGATTAGCTTCGATAGCTCATCTCTTGTGTTTTTAGTTGGGGGTTACCCTTTGGGTTGGTTTGAGTTACTTTTGGGTGGTTGTTGGTACTGGTATTAGTGTCGAGTTGAGTACCTTGTCCCCTTACTATAGCACTGGTTCTAGTTAGTTGAGTTGGAGTGGCTAGATGGGTGGATTCTGGGTTTCTTATTTGTTGTTTGTCCAGCCTGGTATGTTCTCTGGAGTATCCCTATTTAGGGGCTTATGTAGTGTAGTAGTTATTGGAGACCTGTGCGGATGCACTCTGGGAGTGAGTAGTTATTGTCACAAATTGTTATGGGTATTAAAGGAACCAGATTTAAGCTAAGATGGCACTTTTTGAGTTATTAGGAATTTGGACACCATTGCTATCCCTTACAGCCGCGGTGGGATCTTGGTTTCGTCTTGATGGTTTATGTCTACAGAAGATGTAGTTATTGCTTGTGTCCTCAGTCGTGAATTCTCTCTTAGACAGGATTTTCCTCTGTAGGACTACATTCGTTGGTTACACATCTATTTTAACTCTTGCGGGAAGTGTTGGATATATGTTGATCGCCGTAGGTGAGTATAAGGCAGTTGTTGGGTTTTAGTACATCCTTATTGTCTTCAGCACAACTAGTTAGAACACAGTACTGATCTCTACGACTCTAAGACTTGATTTTCAGCCCTTAGTCTAGTTTGGATAGTTAGATAGCACATAGTGGGCTTGCTAGTGTGGTTACCATCCTGTATTTTTAGTATATCAGCTCTAGTATTTTGAGGGTCGTATGATGTGGTTGTGCGGGCCAGACCTAGATGATACTCGGTGTGGTTTAGTATGGGCAGTTTTAGAGATTTGACTTGGAGTTTGGAGTTAGTGACATAACTCATATCTTAATTTGTCCCTCATTTGGTTGGGTTTTTATTTTGATTAGGTATGTATTGATGTGATATTAGAGTGCTATGTTGATGATCTACTTGTCTCAGCGGTGCCAATTGTGGCTGGAGGTTGGTTTGCTGCCTGTTATGGGTTTCTGGATGGACGGAGTGTGAAGAATAAGGGAATACCTGCCTGTTAGTTTGCAATAGAGGTTATCTGGGAAGTCTTGATCGGAGCATGCAAACCCAGTACCTCATTCCTTTGGAGCATTGGGATCTTTCTATCCATTGACTTTCGAGGAAGAAAGTCCTTTTAGTAGTAAATGTTATAATGACCCTCCCGATCATTTCCCTTGTTTGCGTGTATTTGCAGAGCTTAGAGCTTCCCTATAGCTGCCCCAGGTCTTTTGTGACTTGCTTGAAGATTCAGTCATCAGGGATATCATTTAGCTTTTAAAGCCATTTCCTTATTTAGAGGCTTCAGGAAGTCGGATATGGGTCTCGGGTCTAAAATCCAGTTATAAGGCCTCAGATGCTATTTCTGACCATCTTAATGGATCTGAAACATCAACTTTAGGCTAGATGGACCCTTGGTTTGGGTCTGGAGGCTCCCGTACTTGTTTTGGGCTACAGGCTAGTCATTGGCTTTGCTATGTCAGCCCTTGGGGCGTGGGCCCCACTTTTTATTGGAAAGACCTATGATGGAAATTCCAAGCACTATTGAGTCTGGAGCTTTGAAATTAGGCAGGTAGCGTAGCTCATTTGTGTACACGGGATCCCAGATCAATCCTGGGCACATAATCCAAAAGGCCCAGGGCTTAGTCATTCTTGCCATTGGTCATGCGCTTAAGCGGCCATGGGCAGGCTTTAGCGCCTAGCACTTAAGCGCCCATTGGTGCGCTAAAATGGTCATGCCATGGCATAGGTAGGCACTTAAGCTGCTAAGGGTTGGCTTTAGCACATGGGCACATAAGCCACCTAAGGCACACTAAAGAGGCCATTCGGTGGGGCGGTGGGCAGCTTTTAAGTGGCCACTTATAGTACCTTAGTGCTGAGCACTTAAGCGGCCATAAGGGCACTTTAGCGCCATCAGCAACCTATAAATATACATTTTCCACTCTTCTCTCTCATTCCAAATTGTGGAGAGACCTTAGAAACACCATGGCAGCATCTTTAAGCTCATGTTGGAACTTATTCTTTGAGGGTTGAGCTTAGGTCTCCTTAGATTCAAGTCTGTGGCTTCGTTCTCAATGGTTTTACTGTACGTTTTCCCGATTTTACGATTGTTTTCATTTACATTGGTGGTGCTGCTACTGTTATTGCTGTTTGAGCTATTATTTGGGCTCGAATTTGGTTATGGTAGTTGTGACTATTGGCCATGAGGTAATTTAGGATGTTATGACGGTTTTAGTTTTGTGATTCCACAAGTGGGCCCCACATCAGTAGTTTAGTCATTTTTTGACCTTATGCAATATGGGTATCGATAGTCATGTTCTGACTTGTAGTTTACTATTGTGATAGCGTTGCAGCGATTGGAGGCCTTTCGAAAGGAGAAGGCTCTTATGTAGCTGATTTGTGGATATGCTTTCGACGGCGTCCAGGTAGGCTTCGGTCTACTGTGTTCTATTAGACATTGTTTGATATTAATTATGTGCTAGGCGGGGGTGTGACCTAGGTTGCTTGACTTATCTTTTGGCCTATACTTTATGGCCTTCACTGCAACATGATTATTATATGAATGTTAGCCTAGACTACCCACCCTAGCTTTGGTATATTGGTATACCTGATTGGTTGTGTATTATACGTGACCTTAGCATGGTCTTAAAGATCCCTATTATGGGAGTTAGGGCAGTATCTGCCTATTCTACTGGTATTTACCTGATTATGCTCCCCTAGTAGTATAATGTGCATCCTTGATGCTATACCCTGATAGTGTATACATGGTAGTATGATGTGCACTTGATTGGTTTTATGTCTGGGTTCCTACTTACGGATATACCCTGTGATAATGTCATATATTATTCTATTGGGCTCGAGGCCTTGGTTACGAGACCATGGATACCAGGTTAGTTCCCTTACACCTTGTTGGGGAGTTGTGATTCGGTCTATGGATATGTGGGTGCTTACCTTGACTTGTGTGGATACTGGTGATGGCATATATTGGTTACGCGTAGTTCGCGCATGTAGTAGCCGATTAGTGACCCTACCATCGAAGGCTAGGTTTGAATTCCCATTTATTGATTGATAGCCGCCTTACGACTAGACTTGGTCCCTTATTAGCATTTTGGGTCAGGATTGAGGCACCTTAGCCTCAGTTTGGGCAGGCTTTATCACTAGAATGAGTTGCAGGACCCGATAGGAGGCCCCTCCACCCTTTTTCAAATAGATAGCCTTATGGGGCCGTCTCTCAGATTTAGATGACATATGTATATCGGTAGGTGTTATCCCAGACCTTAGTACGCCTAGGCTAGTTAGAATGCCTAGTTAGCTTCATTACCCTCAAGGAGCATTGTAATTCGGCTTAATAGCTTAAGACTGTAGTCTTAGATATAGGGGTATATACATACGGGTTGGTTGTGGGTTTAGGACCCCTGTTTTATCACTAGTAATGTTACACCTAGGAGCTCCGGTGGGATCTAGCATTGACTTATACTGAGATTGATCTCCGATAGGAGCACTGGTTATGATTACACTGACTATGAGTTCCAATTTGAGTACGGTAGTGATTCACAGTTATGATTTATCAGGCCTCTTGTTATCACCCTAGGGTATGATTCGAGTCCGGCGGGTATTATTGTACGATTATGGAGCATGTAGTCTCCGAGCTACTAATATGACATATGGCTCTGGACTATGATTATGGATTTCCTGGTTCAGGACCAAGCAGTGTATGCAGACCTCTTGAGTCCCCTGCGGGCCCCTCTATCCAAGAGTCATAGTGCTGGAAGAGGTTGGTAGCCATGGGTCCCGCCATTGTGAGCTAGGTGAGCTGGAGGGGGTGTGTACACTTGGTTTTCTTGGACTTGGTATTGGTTTCACTCGGCATCAGTACTCAGTTATGATTATAATTCTATTTTGTGCATGCATCACCTATCACCAGTATGGTTCTCACTTGTTTGTCCCACCGTGGTTTATAGGGGGATTATGGATCCAGGTCGGGTTTTGTTTGCAGTATGTGCCTTTCTGGTTTTTCAGAGGAAGGATTGTATCTAGTTATGTGATGATGTGTACGGAATTTCCGGTTAGATTTTGACTACTTGACTATGGGTTTTTGGTGATTACAGCTCCGGTAGGACTGACACTTGTCAGTTATAATTAGACACCTGGGGACTTGAGTATCCCCAATTCTGTACTTACGTTTAGGGTGAGCTTTAGGTATATTGAGACTTATAGGCAGACATACATACCCTGTTTAGGGACCCTTCTTATGTCAGGATTAGTTCCCCAAGTTGGTCACGATTATCGATATACTGGGCCTGCTGCCTCTAGTTAACCCGACCCAGTATAGTATATATATACATATTTATACACTTCTTCCTTCCTACTACTACTACATATCATTTGTATATCCTTCTTTCATATATATGTTGTTTATCCCATGTCTTCTTCTTCATTACACCACAGTATGGGGATTAGCCTTTTGTTGGTATAGCCTAGTCTCAAGATACCTATAGGGTGATAGCATATGTTAGCTACCCTTAGCTTGGCTTACAGTCCTAGCATCATGATATCTCCTGTTATAGATAGTTACCTGCACTGATTACACCTGTTTTACATGTAATTCATATCTGCATTGTCTTTGTAGCTCAGTTGGCCGATGCTTACTGAGTACCTCATGTTGGTACTCATACTACACTTCTGCACCTTGCAATTTATAGTACAAGTTATCACTTCTGATTTGTGTATCATGCAGTGCTGCCGTGGATCGAAGACTGGAGGTGCGCTTCAGACGTTAGGAGTGTACCTGATCTCCAACATTTGCTGGACTGGTCTTTACATTGTATCTCAGAGACGATTCTATATATAGTTATAATCATATCTTGTTTAGCTTGTACTCTAGATTATTAGTGGCTCTTATACTAGCATCACCAGTCTTGGGGTATTCTGTTATATTTCTTTGGACTCTCTTCTACTTGCACTTGACCTTATTTTCGGTTCTTCAGATTAATTCGCTACTAGCCGTCCGTTCCTGACTATGGGTTGGCTTGCCTACTGGTGGGTTAGAGTAGGCGTCATCATGACCTGAGAAATCGGGACGTGACAAAAATTCTCATAAAACAAATATAAATTTGGTGCAATAATTTCAATGTTGTGTAACCGTAGCAACTAATATGACATCAATTAGAACGCTCACAAAATAAAAACAGTAGCAACCAAATTCAACAAAATAAGAAGTTCACCATCCTGTCCACTAACTATGCAACAGTTAGAAATTGCATCAACAACAGTCGGGTTTAACTTTAGAGGTCTAATTTCCTCTTCAAATTGAATAATGAATAGGTTTAACTTTATCAGGATATATATTTTCAGGAAATTGAATAGGTTTGTAGAAGTTAAAAAGAAACTTAGTGAAGGTACTCATAACTAATAAGTAAAAGTAGTAATTTATTATATTCTTATTGGGCTATCAGTTTACCCAATAACCCAATATGAAAAATCAAAATCGAACCATTAACCCAATAATTTTTTTTTAAAACCATTAAAAAACTGTTAACCCAATAACAATTATCCAATAGCATTTTTTATCGGTTCGTTTTAATGGCCGGCTCAGTTTTTGCACACGCCTACAACTAACTAACTATAATCCTCTCTTGTAATTCAGAAATTAACACTAGAAAACTCTTAGTTGGATCAGTCCGTGATGGTTGTCTGTTTTATCCTCAAACTTGGTGTATGATGAATATATATTATTCATGGTCGTCCTCATATGGCCATATTTGGCATTTTGTAAAGTTGATTTTCTTGAGGAGGGAGAAGCAATTAAAAGGGACAAATGAGTTTGTCAATTAAGTGAGAGTCCTTCAACTTTTAAAAATTGGATAAAAGTGACAAATATTTTTCAGCAATCTCCAAACTCTTAGTTTTACATTTTACCCCTGCAACTATAGAAGTTGTCCCAATAATTGTAAAAGTACTCTCAACAACTATTACAGTTGTTCGACAACTCTGCACAGTTGTTAACCAATTAAATAGTCGATGGGACAACTAATGCAGTTGTTTGAAAAATTTGGCTCCTTCCAACTTATTAATATTACGGGTCCCATATAGCCCTTTTATTTAATTGAATACTTAAAGGGTCTTCTGACCTCATTTTTCTCAGGATACATTCTCATTAGAGTTAATTAGAATAGTAATTGAAAAGTCAACAACGTTACGACCTTTTGGTTTAAGTCCTTAGCATCCTCATTTAGTGATTGACACGTGTTGTTCACTTTATGATTTTGTGTATCCCTCTTTTATATTGCCCATAAATTAGTTTAAGGTATAATACTCTCTTTGTTCATTTTATTTGATCCATGTACTGAAAATAAATATTTCATTTTATTTCGTTATCTCAGTAAAACTAAAAGTATTTTATTATTTTTTCTCACTATTCTTAGTATTAAATAACTAAATAAAATAGTAATAGTTAAATTTAGAGTTTCAAATTAGTTTGATAAAATACACTTCTAATTTAAGTTATCATAAGAGGTGTATAATGTCAACATGTAACAACCCTTAATGTGATTTTTAGCTTTTTCTGTGTTTTGATCATTTTTTCGTTCCCCGTAGTTAACATATATCATTTATTAGTTGTGGGGATGATTAGCGCGGTCCCCGAAGCGTTTGAGAGTCATTTGAGTGAGTTTGAGTTATAAAGTACTCTTGAGAGCGATTAGTATGACTTTGGTCAATATTTTGTGTGTCACGACCCAATTTCTCAGGTCATGAAGGCACCTACCATAATTCACAAGTAGGGAAACCAACCCATAGACCGAAATAGCTAGCAGCGGACTAATAAGAAAATGAAATCCAAGACTAAATAAAAATGAAAGAAGGTAACAAGAGAGTAAATATTCCTTGAGACCTGGTGAGATCAGTACAAGAGCTACAAACAAAACAAGATTACAAGGTAAGCATGATATATATACAAACATAACTGTCTCCGAAGTGCAAAATAAAGATCAGTCCAACAAATGAGGGAAAGCAGGAACAACTCTGATTGTCATGAGCTCACCCCAAATCTCTGATCCATGGCAGCTCTGCATAATGCAAACGTCAGCAGCGAGAACTCGTATTATGATCTGCAGGGTACAGAAGTACAGTATGAGTACCAAACACGAGGTACTCAGTAGGCATTGGCTGATTGAGCTCCAAAGATAATGCAAGTATAAATATAGTGTCAGGCAAGAATATAACTAACAGACAACTAGCTAAGAAACAAAATGTAATAATGCTAGTGGAGAAGTAAGGATAAACTACCATATATTTCAAATAACCACGGATGGAAGAGCGATACCATATATAGCTAACCGATATACCAAGAAGAGTGAAGAAGGAATATATAATAGTAGTATGAGGCAAGGAGGTAATATACAATAAGGACAGATAAGGAAGAAAAGGGATATCCAATGGTACTATATAATATAAGGTAAACACGAAGGTACTAACCTGACAGAGCTAGCCTAGCATCTCGAAGATCATAAACAATAAGGGAGCTAGCCCTAGCACAATCAGAGTCTCTAACCAAAATGTAAATAATTGAAATAAAGAGGAAGTGAAAACGGGAAAGTACCTATTACCTCAGGCACTAATCCATACCCAGTCTCCCATGAGCTATACAATAATTTCCACACAATAATATAACTGGATAGCCCCAAAAAACAATAAGCTAATCGATCCACTATAAGCTAGGAACGTACAAGCAATCACTCAACAAACAACAACCATAGCCTATAGCTATCTAGCCTGCCATAAGATCGATAGATACAAGCGCTAAACTATTATACTGATGATAGGCAATGCATATGAATGAATGAAATAAAAATCCAAGACTACCTTACTAACTGTGTGTCATATCGTACCAAGTATATACACCTCCTTTGGCTCGCCGGCTCGCAAGGCATGACCTATGGGGTATCACCTCTTCTGGCAGGTGGTTCCCAGACAGAGGGTCCCATAAGGGACTTGGAATATCCGTATATATTGTCTGGTCCCAAACCAGGACTTTCAATAACCAATCATAATAAATATGCTTCGTATAGTACCAGGAGCGAAATAAGAGTATAATAAGTGCTTGAACTTGAATCGAGGCTTACTAAGTAAAAACCTATAAAATAAATTGCCCAAGATTAAATTTGAGACCAAAATGGTAGGATAATGTAGAAAGGGTCTGGATCTCCCTCGATTGAAATGAATAAATAGTAGTAAAAGAGTGGATCGAGAATAGACGGGAATCCGTCTTGGTCTAAGCTTTCAAGTAGAAAGTTTGATGAAGATGGTATGACTCCATTTAAAGAATTCGTTTTAAAGTGAAAAAGTGGTAATAAATACCTTTTTGGAAAAGAGTAATAAAAACAAAGGTTTCAATGGGAATCGTACCACTAATAAGTGTGAGAATGTACATATGTATGCATGCCATCACCAGTATTCAAACAATACAAACATAAGCGTCTATGCATCTACAAAATAAGCCTCCAATCTTTCAAGGAACAGAGAACTAACCTGGTATCCAACTGGTATTGTATCAAAGGGCTCGAGCCCAACAATATACAAAGTAACAAGATATCAATATCATAACTCGGGAAACTAAGGTAAACCAAGCATCAAGCTACTAGGAGGGCCTAACCAGAGAAAATAGCCCAAATCACTAAGTACTACAGTAAATCTTTTACTAAGGATTCTTAATGTCAACCTAAGGTCATGTACATAAATAATCAGACTTAACAGTATCCTATAGCTATAGCGGGTATCCATAGGTTAAGGCTCAATGTACAATTCTATTCTAAATCCCCTAAACAGGTCAAATCACGATACAACTATCTATAAACTTATCCTATGATCCCTACCTAGCATGCAATCTATACATTACACAATCTCCTAGAAAAGAGTAGACCATAGCCTACCTCGTTAGCCCAACAATAGTTAGTTTACCTCGTTAGGCAAACAATAGTCTTAAACCTCCCACAAACTGCTCATCTCTACTCCTGGATCTCTGAATGATGTTGTGCTATAAAATTCATAATCTACATGTTAAGATGAATAAAAACAAGACCCATACTGCAATATAAAACTCTAGGCCAAATATTGTGTCAAGAATAAGCCCATGGGGTCCGCTAACGAAATTCAAAAATTAAATCTGTCACGAGGTCCCTCGAAGGACAAGGAATGCGTGCTAAAAAATTAAGCACGAGCGGAGTCTCAATTGGGGCACAAAACCGCCCCAAAAGATATGGAAAAACAAGAGCAAAATTGAGAATTAAACAGAGTATTAGAGCGGAAACTTATGGGATAATGACGGGAAAATGATCACCAACACATCCCCAACTCAATCCCAACCCCAATTTATAATTTCCCATAAGTTCTTGAGCGTTCTTGAGCTCTGAATTTCAATAATGGCAGAAAAAGAGTTAGAAAATGAAGGAAAATCAGGGAAAACAACATTATATAGGGCCAGGGGGTCCTTATTTGCGAACGTCAGACCCCCACCTCAAACGCAGGAGATTACCTAGACAAGCCCTCACTAACGCGACAAGCCCACCACGAATGGGAAGGAGGGACTTGGACTGGCCAAGCCTGCATCCCCTTCGTACACAAAGGTTGGCCTGCGAATGCGAAGGCTAATAAGCTTTACCTCCACGAATGCAGCCAAGGCTATGCGAATGCGAAGGCCAAATTTAGGTTGCACCAATATCTGTACAATAGCCCAAAATGAGCCCAAAAGCCTCGGGACCCAGACCAAGTGTCCTTATAACCCAAAATCGACATTTTGAAGCTAATGAAACCATCAGAATTCACATCCGAGGTCGTTTACTAGAAGTTTTAGTCCAAGACCAATTTCTCAACTTTAAAAGCTCCAAAATAGGGAATATGCTTAAAACCCAATCAAACTACCTGGGAAATGAACCGACGATCCCGGTAAGTCATAAATGACCTGCAGCTGCTATGGTAAAACATGAAACACCAAAACATGTGAAAATAGAGAAAATGACCTAAAGGGTCATTACAACATCCACTACTAAAAGGACTTTCGTCCTTGAAAGTCAAAGACTAGCTAAAACCCAAAAGCTTGAAAGAATGAGGCACTGGGCCCGCCCGCATACCCGTGCAAGGCTCCTTAGGTAACCTCTATAGCCAAGCAATGCTTCCAAGGGATTTTGCTAAAGGTATCCTTTTTATGCTCACTACCTTACTCTATATTTCCAAAAACCACTAACTCATCCCCGAAAGTCAACTGGCCTCCAACTGAATCGACCCAGACTGAAGTACGTAATCCCCAAACCCAAGCATAATGACATCACACCGACATGAGCACAGCTAAGAGAATACTCGACAAGGCTAAAGACAACCCATAAAATCATACTAGGTGAAATAAATCCCTAAATGAGAAGCCACTGAAATCACCCATTCAAACCAACCTCCACTCAATTGTGCCATGAAGGACATCATAGAAAGAACTATACACTCGACTCAGTATCAAATACTAAGATCAAGGCCACTATCGGGAGATAAACCATATAATTCAGAAGAACAAACATCAACTTACTAATCTTAGGAACTGCTATAGAAAAGAGTTGTCAATACCAAAATTACAACAAAACCATAGAAGGCCGAACCTACCTTTACTCCCATAACCCATTCAACAACCGACCTTACCTTGCTAAGAGAAAGGAAAGTCAACTAATCAAGATTCTAAGTCAAATCGACAAGAAACGCAAGAAAGGGATACTAACTAGATAACGCTAGTCTAGCCGTTTATCAAGTAAGGATCAATCAAAGTTAAAATAATAACAATAGTAACAACATTATAAGGTACAGGTGGCACAAAATGAAAAACAACCAATACCACTCTAAGATCACATCAAGGTCATTATGCCAAAGAAAAGGGAATTTACCCAGGTGCTATACACCAAGGAAATCACCACAATGATCCATTCAATCCACTACTAAAAAATAAATATCTACGAGGGTAGTCATATATGCATAAACCTACACAAAGGCTCACAACAAATAATACAATAATATTAAGGCATAGGGACACCAACGGGTATGACAACCCCAATTCAATTCAAATAGAAACTAAAAGATGGTAAATCAAAATTGCACCTTTAATAATGAGATCTGAAGCCATATCCCCTAACCAGCCTGAAAAAGTACGAATCTAAATGTTTCCAACCCCAAACTAAGTATCAGAATGACCAACTAAAATACCAAGGGTACCCCCGCTGACCGAATGTGCCACATCCCTAAGAGACTAATCTGGCTGCGCTAATTGCTCAATATCCCCACATCAGGGACACTCTCTGGACTAATAATCGGTCTCCCTACAATTGTAACAAACCCCTGAAGCTCCAATCTAGAAAAAAACACAAGCTGACCATGATTGGCTGACCAACTCAAGCCTAGGGCACTCCTTAGACCAATGACCAACCTCTCCGCAATCATAACACACTCCCCAAACTCTCTAATATGATGTACCAATTGACCTGAAGGCCTAGATCGAGTATCCCGTAATGCCTGACTACAACTCTGTCCACTGTGACCACCACGACCTGTCTGAGAGTCACCTATAATTTGAGACTATACCTGAATGGACCTAATAGGCTGCAAGTGATGCTGGTGTCCCTACCTCCAAACAGAATACCACTAGCACTGTACTGTTGATATGGCCTTTTACCGCCACCTATATATGTTTCAAGACCTGCCCTCTCTGTAGTCCTCGCATGATCAACAAACATGCCCTCTCTGTAGTCCTTGCATGATTAACAACCTGAGGAAAGTAGATTCGACTGCTAGCAAATGCTCTGATGCCAAGTGGAGTGGCAATGTTAATCCTCTGATAAATCCCTATGCCATCCCATGATATGTAGGAAATAACATAAGAGTATGCCTGGCCCCTCAAAAAATCTCACTCTGAAACTAACAAAGAGCCCTGTTGAATACCTACAAACCCAACTCTGGACTAAGAACCACTCGATGTACCAAACACCACCTCTACATGTGACGTATCCTCAAAGGCTTGGAATAACTAATACTAAATCCTGAAGAACTGATGAGGTCATAAATCCTGTCGGAGCCTGGGCTGGCCCCAGGCCCTCTGGCTAACACTGAAGATCCTCAATACCTAGCTCTGACTCTCTGTTCTGACTCTGAACTAAAAAAATGTCCCATCTACATCTATCACCAATTTGGTGCTATCCATTTGAGAAGGAGTGGAGTCAAAAGAGATGCTTAGAAGTTCATAGAAATATGGACACACGATATAGAATCAAGTACTGGGATTTTCTAAAAATGCCCTATAGCCTCCCAAAGATAGGATACGAACATCATCGTATCAATCTGCATGACTCTACTAGGAACTCTGTTCTTGTACCAACGACATCGGTAAACCTAGGCTCTGATTCCAAACTGTCACGACTCGATTTCTCAAGTCATGATAGCACCTACCATAACCCATCAGTAGGTAAGACAACCTATAGTCCGAAACAACTTGTAGCAGACTAATAAGAAAAGTGGAAACCAAGACTAGATAAAAATGAAAAAGAAGGTAAGAAGAAAGTAAATATTCCTCAAGACCTGGTGAGGTCAGTACAAGAGCAACTAACAAAATAAGAGTTCAAGGTAAGCATAATATATATATATATATATATATAGAGAGAGAGAGAGAGAAAGAATTGTCTCCGAAGAGTAAAATAAAGAACAGTCCAACAAATGAGGCAGAGCAGGAACAACTCTGAACGCAAGGAGCTCACCCCAAACCTTCGATCCATGGCAGCTCCACAAAATGAACACATCAGTAGTGAGAACTCGTACTATGATCTATAGGGTGCAGAAGTGTAGTATGAGTACCAAACATAAGGAACTCAGTAAGCATCAGCTAACAATGCTCCAAAGATAATGCAAGTATAAATAATATATCAGGCAAAAATAAAAATAATAGACAACTAGCCAAGAAATGAAATGTAATAATGTAAATGAATAATGATTGGCGCGGCCCCCAAAGCATTTGAGAGTCATTTGAGTGAGTTTGAGATATAAAGTAGTCTTGAAAGTGATAAGTTTGACTTTGGTCAATATTTTATGTGTCACGGCCCGATTTCTCAGGTCATGAAGGCACCTACCATAATCCACAAGTAGGGAAGCCAACCCATAGCCCAAAATAGCTAGCAACGGACTAATAAAAAAATGAAATCCAAGACTAAATAGAAACGAAAGAAGGTAACAAGAGAGTAAATATTCCTCGAGACCTGGTGAGGTCAGTACTAAAGTTACAAATGAAATAAGATTACAAGGTAAGCATGATATATATACGTACAGAACTATCTCTGAAGTGGAAAATAGAGATTAGTCCAGCAAATGAGGGAAAGCAGGAATAACTCTGAATGTCATGAACTCACCTCAAATCTCTGATCCCTGCATAATACAAACGTCAGCAGCGAGAACTTGTATTATGATCTACAGGGTGCAAAAGTACAGTATGAGTACCAAACATGAGGTACTTAATAGGCATTGGCTGATTGAGCTCCAAAGATAATGCAAGTATAAATATAGTGTCAGGCAAGAATATAAATAACAGAAAACTAGCTAAGAAACAAAATGTAATAATGCTAATGGAGAAGTAAGGATAAACTACCATATAGTTCAAATAACCACGGATGGAAGAGCGATACCATATATAGCTAACCGATATACCAAGAAGAGTGAAGAAGGAATATATAATAGTAGTACGAGGCAAGGAGGTAATATACAATAAGGACAGATAAGGAAGAAAAGGGATATCCAATGGTACTATATAATATAAGCTAAACACGAAGGTACTAACCTGACGGAGCTATCCTAGCATCTCCAAGATCATAAACAATAAGGGAGCTAGCCTTAGCACAATCAGAGTCTCTAACCAAAATATAAATAATTGAAATAAAAAGAAAGGGAACTCGAGAAAGTACCTACCACCTCGGGTACTAATCCATAACCAGTCTTCCATGAGCTATACAATAATTTTCACACAATAATATAACTGACTAGCCCAAACAAACAATAAACTAATCAGTCCACCATAAATTAGGAACGTACAAGCAATCACTCAGCAAACATCAACCATAGCCTATAGCTATCTAGCCTGCCATAAGATCAATATATACAAGCGCTAAACAATTATACTGATGATAGCCAATGCATATGAATGAATGAAATAAAAATCCAAGACTACCTTACTAACTATGTGTCATATCGTACCAAGTATATACACCTTTTTTGGCTCGCCGGCTCACAAGGTAAGACCTATATGGTATCACCTCTTCTGGAAGGTGGTTCCTAGATAGAGGGTCCCATAAGGGACTTAGAATATCCGTATATATTGTCTGGTCCCAAACCAGGACTTTCAATAACCAATCTTAATAAATCTGCTTCGTCCAGTAGCAGGAGCGAAATAAGAGTATAATAAGTGCTTAAACTTGAATCAAGGCTTAATAAGTAAAAACCTATAAAATAAATTGCCCGAGATCAAATTTGAGACCAAAATGGTAGGATAATGTAGAAAGGGTCCGGATCTCCCTCGATTGAAATGAATAAATAGTAGTAAAAGAGTGGATTGAGAATGGACGGGAATCCGTCTTGGTCTAAGCTTTCAAGTAGTAAGTTTAATTTAAAGGACCATAACCCAATGATGAAGATCGTACGACTCCATTTAAAGAATTCGTTTTAAAGTGAAAAAGTGGTAATAAATACCTTTTTGGAAAAGAGTAATAAAAACTAAGGTTTCAGTGGGAATCGTACCATTAATAAGTGTGAGAATGTACATATGTATGCATGCCATCACCAATATTCAAACAATACAAACATAAGCACTTATGCGTCTATAAAATAAGCCTCCAATCTTTCAAGGAACAAAAAACCAACCTGGTATCCAACTGGTATTGTAACTAAGGCCTCGGGCCCAATAATATATAAAGTAAGAAGATATCAATATCATAACTCGGGAAACTAAGGTAAACCAAGCATCAAGCTACTAGGAGGACCTAACCGAAGAAAATAGCCCAAATCACTAAGTACTATAGTAAATCTTATACTAAGGATTCTTAATGTCAACCTAAGGTCATGTACATAAATAATCAGACTTAACAGTATCCTGTAGCTATAGCGAGTATCCTTAGGTTAAGGGTCAATGTATAATTCTATTCTAAATCCCCTAACCAGGTCAAATCATGATACAACTAGCTATAAACTTATCTTATAATCCCTACCTAGCATGCAATCTATACATTACACAATCTCATAGAAAAGAGTAGACCATAGCCTACCTCGTTAGCCCAATAATAGTTTGCTTACCTCGTTAGCCGAATAATTATCTCGAACCGCCCACGAACTGCTCGTCTCCACTCCTTGATCTCTGAATGACGTCGTGCTATTAAATTCATAATCTACATATCAAACTGAGTAAAACAAGATCCTTGAGAGGGTCATTCGCGAACACAGGGCCCCATTGTGAATGCTCCTAACTACTAAAACAAAAACTAAGAACCATTGATGTACTTTATAGGATACGTAAAGTGAGATATTTTATCACTGTTTAATTGAAAGCAAAAGCAGATTCAAATAAAAAATAATAATGAAAGCTAATTCTACTACTTGATGGACTATTACTATTACTTCACATTTAACACTCATACAACATCAATCAGGTATGATTCACACATCAACTACTTAACCAACAACTCATTTAGGTTCAACAAACAGAATCATTTCAAATTTAGCATAACTTTACCAAAAAATCAATATCAGTTCAAACTTAAACATGAGAATACTTGACCAAACAATCCCTTTTTAATAAACATGAGAATACTGGACCAAATATGACAATGCTAGACCAAACAGTTCCTATTTAATAAAAGACCATTTTTCAGTTTGTCCTAAATGACCAATATTCACACACTTAAGTAGAGACACTAAGTAGATGAAAGGGAATAACTTCATGTTTAACACTTATACAACAACACTTAACAGCAAACATCACTTTAATATAATAGATTTCATACTAAGTAGATGAAATAAATGACACACTTAAAAAACAATAAAAACTATAACTACTACTTGATGAACTATTACTATTACTTCATGTTTAACACTCATACAACAACAATCAGATATGATTCACACATCAATTACTTTACCAAAAACTCATTTAAATTCAACAAACAAAATCATTTCAAATTTAATTTAACTTTACCAAAAAAATCAAGAACAGTTCAACTTAAACATGAGAATACTGGACCAACAATCCTTTTTTAATAAACATGACAATACTGGACCAAATATGAGAATGTTGGACCAAACAGTCCCTTTTTAATAAAAGACCACTTTTCAGTTTGTCCTAAGCAAAGCATAGTAAAAACCAGTAACTTAACAAGAGATGTCACTTCAATATAACAAATTCCATACTTAAGTAGACACACTAAGAGGATGAAAGAGATGAAACACTAAGTAAACAAACAGCGCCACCAAAATCAGTAACTTAAATGAAAGAGATGACACACTAAATCAACCAACAGCTTAGCCAAAACCAGTAACATACATAAAATATAATGACACAATAAGTAAACCAATACCTTAGCCAAAACCAGTATAAAAAAAAAGAAATGTTACACTAAGTAAACCAACAACTTAGCAAGTGCTTGGACATTTCAAGTAAACAGATTTCACAATTAAGTTTTTTGAACAAACAATGATCATTTCTTACAAAGAATCACATACAGTTTTAATGAACATTCTAGAAAGGCGACATCGTCACACAAATTATTATCAGAAAATAAAAAGAAACAGTTTTAAATCATGCCTCAAAAATTCCTGTCTAATCAATCATGCCTCAGAAATTCAACATTAACGGCAAGAGAAATCTCATTCACAGTAACCGATTCCACAAATCTATTATCAAAAAATAAAGAGAAGCACGGTAAAAACACACTACCAGATTTATTAAAACCTTATGCAATAGGAAATCCAACATCAATGTCACACTAAACAATCTACAAAAAAAGATTCTAACAATGACATATGAAGACCATAAACAGTAGCTACTATAGCACATACAGTAACAAAATACCACAGTTATACTATAACTAACAACAACAAATTAAGACCACACATAGTAGCTAATTTAATAGCACATACAACAATAAAATCCCAGAAATATACCATACCTAACAATAATAAATTAACACAAATACACAGATGCAACTAAATAGTACATGTCATAGAAAAAATCAATAATTTTACCACACCTAACAACAACAAATTAATTACACCATTCAACACCAACTACTAGCAAAATCCAATAATTTCAATAACCCTAAAACAAACTAACAAAAAACCACTCACAGTTGCAACCTATTAGCACATGCAACAACAAAATTTGACTATTTCACAAACCCCGTCGCTCAAAACTAAAAGAGTAAAGAAGAGATTAAAGAAAAAATACCTTAAAAGACCAAACTTGTTGAAGAAAACTAGATCCCGCTCTAGTCACAAATACAAACACCAATAGATCTAAGAGATGTAGCTAAAAACACCAAAACACCAGCTTAAATCATCAAAACATCAACTAATCACATAAACCCTCATAGAGATGAGAGGGGTTAGCAAATTTTAGCTCCTAATAGTCAAATACTAGCTTAGATTAGTGAAAATCTGAGAACATTAGTTCAGATTTACAGCGACACATTAGGTCTAAGAGGAGAAAACTTTAGAGAGAGGTTAAAGAGAGAAGAGAGTATTTGGTCTGAATTATGTGAGTGGACTTGCTAAAATGAATTAAGAGAGTGTACATATTTCTATATCTTATTTCTAAAATGAATAAAGAGAAATAAAAAAAATAAGGGTATTGGTGGGTGATGAAAAATAAAGAGAAAAAGTGGATGATTTTAATGAACCGATGCAACACATGTTAATTTTTAGATAATCGATACCATAAACGACTTTACTGCAATGGTTCCACAAAATGTTGCTATAGCTGGGACTATTGCAATGGTCATATGGCTGAGTCGTGACAATAGCTACCAAACCTTTTGGCAACGGTCATAACAGTTGCACGAGACTAGTTATAGCAACGGTTTTGAAATGGTCACTAGCAAGTCTGTTCCCATAGGCCTATTTTTTGGTAGTTTTTATATCTTTTGGGCTGACCAATGCCTCACAACATTTATGGAGTTGATGAATAGGAGTATTCTGACCTTATCTCGATTCTTTTGTGATTGTGTTCATCGATGATATTTTGGTTTAATCAAAGAATGAGGCTGGCCATCTGAGACATTTGAGGACAGTATTTCTGAGATTGATAGATGAGAAGTTAGATGCCAAGTTCTCCAAGTGTGAATTTTGGTTGGATTCTATTACTTTCTTGGGTTATGTGGTGACCAAGGATAGTATTATGGTCAATCTGTCCAAGGTAACGATGGTTTGTGATTAGGCTAGACCTACTTCTCCTACCAAAATTCAGAGTTTTGTTGGGTTAGTGGGCCATTATCGATGGCTTATGTAGGGCTTCTCTTCTATTGTTCCTTCTTTGACTAAGTTGACTTAGAAGAAGATTGTTTTTCAATAGTCAGATGATGCTCAAGAAGTTGTTGACTTCGACTCCTATCTTGACTTTGCTTGAGGAAAGCGTGGGTTTCACCCTATTTTGTAATGCTTCTGGAGTTGGCTTGGGTGGTGTTTTGATACAGAAGGTAAGGTTATTACTTATTCTTCACGACAGTTGAAGTCTCATGAGAAGAACTACCCTACTTATGATTTGGAGTTAGCCGCAGTTTTATTTATGTTGAAATTATGGCGTAACTACTTATATAGAGTTTATTGTGAGATTTTCTCCGTTCATCATAGCCTTCAATACTTCTTCACTCAGTGAGATCTTAATATAAGACAATATAGATGGTTAAAGTTGCTTAAAGATTATGAAATCACTATTCTATATCATCCGGCTAAGGCTAATATGGTAACGGATGCCTTGAGTCGGAAGATGTCAAGTATGGAGAGTTTGGCTCATCTATTGGCAGAAGAGTGATCTTTAGCCTTAGACGTTCAGTCTTTGGCTAACCTATTGGTTCGACTTGATATTTCAACACCTGGGCGTGTTTTAGCATATGTTGAGGCTAGCTCTTCATTGATGAAGCAGATTCGGGCTCATCAGTTTGATGGTAAGAAGTTGAGGGTGATTCATGATAAAGTGTTGAGTGGTAAGGTGAAGACTGCATCTCTTGATCCTGAGGGTACTTTGAGGATTGGTGGTTGTGTTTGGTTGGATTAGACTGATCTTGGAGGAGGCTCATTGTTTAAAGTATTCCATTCATCTAGGAGCGAATAAGATGTACCATGACTTGAAGCAACACTATTGGTGGTGTGGAATAAAGAAAGATGTTGTGGAGTGTAACACCCCATACATTTCTGAATTTATTTGACTACCTTAACATTTATGGAATTGTTTAAACTTGAGATGGTTGGTGTATTACCCACTAAATTTATTGGGCTGAATTAATATTATGTTTATGGACTTAATTGAGGCCCAAATTAAGTAAATAAGACATGGGCCTTGTCACACCCCGAATCCCAACGAGGCGTGATTGGCACCCAAAACCGATAAGGCCTGAGAGAACCAATCTTTGCTTATGTTCGCTCGTATGCATGCCATAAGAAATACAATTGCCATGTAAGAACTTATTATGCTACTAACAAAATTCATAAAACATGTGCCAAATACATATATATGTGAAACTTGGCTGACAGGGCCATCAAGTCGTCATGGACATATACCTCCTACATTTGTATTCCCACAACTGTCTACAAAGCCTCTACAGATATATGACCATGTCCCTATACAATATTTACATAATACCAAAACCTAGTATTCACGTATGACTTGGGAAACCCCAAAGCAACTGGAGCTCACCAAAGACCTGTATACAATCCGCAGCCTACTGACGAGGTCTACTAATACCTGCACCTGCAACATGTAAAGTAAGTCCCCAAGAGGGGTCAGTACGAAGAATGTACTGAGTATGTAAGGCCATGAGAAATACGTCAGTACATAAGAACTTTAATGGAAATAATTATAAGAGGAACTCTATATGTGGAACCATGTACCTTTCTTTCTTTATGACTATCTCCAATGATTCGTACATAATAACAACAACCATGAAATCAATATAAGAGAAATAGCAATGTGAATATACTTTCTTTCTGTATGTGGGAAACCATGTATATTACGTTCTTTACTTCTCTTGCTTTCATATTCATTCATCTTTATTGTTCTACCCATGCTAGGCTGTTTTGTAGCCCCTGGGATGAGATGATTAGATGAACCCATGCTAGGTACTTGGACCCCTGGGATGTCATATGAACCCATGCTAGGCTTATCGCCCCTGGGATGTCATGCTATGTGAACCCATGCTAGGCTTTCGTGTCGCCCCTGGGATGTCATGAGATAACCCATGCTAGGTTTATTGCCCCTGGGATGTATCATAATAACCCATGCTAGGCTTATCGCCCCTGGGATGTATCGTATGTATCGGCATCGACCCATGCTAGGCTTTTCTATCGCCCCTGGGATGCCACCCGTGTTATTTGGATCGACCCATGCTAGGTTATTCTTTCACCCCTGGGATGCCACCCAAACTTTATTCGTCAATTATACATTACTTCTTTCTTTCATTACTCTTTCTTTCATTCCATGAGTGATACCTTGATGATGGAAACATTATTGAAACTTGAAACACAATAAGTATTACTTCAAGTAGTTTGGGCCTCTTTTAATTCATTGGGCCATGTCTTGCATGCTAATATTTGGGCCTCTTTTAATTCATTGACAATTAGTTAATTGAGCCCACCAATTGAATAATTCCTCATATATATATATATATATATATATATATATATATACATACATATATATATCCCTCAAGTCACTCTTATCCATCTCTTGGCATTAAATGCATGGTTGATTTGGTGGGAAGAATGGGTCAACTTGTTAAATTGGGCCATGTCTTCTTGTTCATTTTTGGGCTTCATTTTTGGGCCCAACTATGCAAGACTTTTAAATGCCCACATATGGACACATAATTCATCAATTCTCTCATGTTTCCATCTTTCCCTAAATGTTACGGTTGTCGACTGAACTCAGAAACGTACTGGGTGTTACAGGCCCAAAAGGAGATGATCCATTTAAAAATGGACCAAGTGTACACATCATTATACTTGGACTTTTTGACCAAAAGTTTGGCTAAGATTGGACCATAAAGAGGCGGTGGAAAGGGGGTATTTAAGGCTGAAATTCAGCTCATTTTCAACATATTTCACTTGCAGAATTCTAGATTTTTTAATCAAATATTTCTCCTCTCTCAAAACCCTAGCCGCCCTAATTTCCCCTAAGGATTTTTGGACAAATCTTCCACTTGCAAGCCTTGGTAATTATTTAACCTTATAGATTACTATATTATATACATAAGAGGTTGTGTATATCATGTTGGTTATGTTTAAAAGGTGTTGAGCAGTCCACTTATTGTGAAACAGTCCACTTTTGCTTAATCGCTAAAGGATTTGCCCTCTATGTGGTCTAAACTTGAAAAGGGACTTAAGGTATTGAAGGAATTGAATTAGATGGATGAATTTTTAGTATGTTGAAGTGTGGTTCTGTCCCTAATTCATTACTCCTTGTGTATGACTTGTGGAAATGTTTATACGTAATTGTGCATGGAATGTTTGGCGTAGTGAAAAGAGAATACTTTCATGTTATACTAAAGTGAATTCTGAAACTGTGTGGACTGTTTTTGGTATATTTTTGTGGAAGGTATTTATGTGACTTGATGGAATAAATATGTGGAGTTTCATTGAGGTAAAAATGTAAAGTATGCACTCGGTGGGAAATCTTGTCGGTTTGTGACGTCTATGTGGATGTGTGGACTGTTTTGGTATTGTTGGTGTTGTGGGGAAGTATATTGTATTGTGGGAGGGTGGAATGAAGTTATATGGCAGTATAAAGGAAGGTGGAATGATATACCATGTGTTTGGGATGTTGGATAGTTTTTACTTCCCGTCAAGTAGCTAATTATTGCCTTGTGAACTTGTAATTTAATTGGCTTTTAATGTGAGCTCCATTATGTATTCATATTGTAGAGTAACACTTTAAGAAAGAGATGAATTGTTGTATTCACATGTTGGAAAGATAAGGTATGTAAGGTTACTCTTTTTCGTATCCTTTGGCCGCACCTTTTGTTCACATCGTTACCGAACTTATTTCCACTCCGAAATGTTTTAAAGTATCTCATTTCAGGTTTGTTAGCAATTGTTATTCACGTGTCTCTTATTTTTTGACTATTGTTCCAAAGCTCCAATAATGTTATGACCACCAATGTAACAATCTCACAAAAATTAAAGAAATGAAGTAATGCATATTTGGTTGAGTACGGGTGGTAGCTCTGGGGGTGAAAGCCTAGCTCGATCCGATCCCGATTGATTATTGGATGCAGGGGGTAGCTCTGGAGGAGAAAACCTAGCTTGAGCCAAACCTGATTTATTGATTTATGGGTGGTAGCTCTGGGGGCATAAGCCTAGCTCGAGCCGATCCCAATGTTATTTACCACTGATTAGTTGGTCTCGGGCATTGTATGATGTATATTGATATGAATATAAAAGGAAAGAAATGAATGTAATGTACATGGTTCCACATATACAGTATGGTGGTATATCAGTATAACCTATTCACTTGTATTTGATTCCATTTGAGTTTCTATATTTCTTACAGTTACTTATAGCCTTACATACTCAGTACATTCTTTCATACTAACATCCCTTGGGGGTTGCTGCAGGCACAGGAGCTAGTAGACCTTCACCGTAGGGTACGGGTCATCTGCAGGCTATTGGTAAGCTCCAGGTTGATTCGGGGCTTTCCGAGTCATTTCTATATATTTTTGGTACTGTGTAGTAGTTGTATAAGGTGGGGACTTATCCCGACCTTAGTCATCGTTATATATATTTTAGAGGCTTTGTAGACATTGTAAAGTCAAACATAGAAGTGTCTTACCTTCTAGACGTTGTGGCCCCAACGGCCAAGTTTCGTATCTATTTTGAACGTCTTTACATGACTTCCGTCATCGATATATTATATCTGCATGTGGCAGAATTTTTGTTCACTTAATGACATACATATTAATGTACATGGTCATAGGTTGGTTCTCTTGGGCCTTTACGGCTACGGGTGTCTGTCCGCCCCAATGGGATTTAAGGCGTGACAAAAGTGGTATCAGAGCAAGTTGTCCTAAGGTGTCTACAAAGCCGTGTCTGAGTAGAGTATTGCTTGTGGATGTGTTGTGCACCACATCTATACGTAGGAGGCTACGGGACATTTAGGAGTTGTCTCTTTTCTTTATTTCCTAGATCATGCAATAGAGCCAAAGTTGTAGGTGGAGTCTTATTTAATCACTGAATTTGTTTTATGTTTTTGTTTCCTCAGTATAGCAAAATATCATTTACAAGGAGAAACAAGGGTAAAGGTAAGAAGGGAGACATGGCTTCCAAAGTAGGAACCAGTAAATCGCCACCTGAATGAGTTAATCAAGGTGAAGCTGAAAATGAGTTTGCATCGCAGACTTTCTCTACTCTTCCACCTCCCGGAAAGCCAAGAAGCAGAGGAGTACCCCCAGAACCACCTGTTAATGCTACTGAGCAGGATTTAAAGAATGTGGTGAAAATGTTGACTCGTATAGTTGCTGCATAAAATCAAGGACAAGTTGGTCCAACTATAAGTAATGACGGTGCGGATAGGGCAACTAGTCGGCAGACACAGGATTTTCTTAAATTAGACCCTCCCACATTCACCGGGTCAGATCTTAATGAAAACCCACAAGACTTCATGGACCAAATTCAAAGGGCTTTAGATGTTATGCATGTATCTGGTACAGAAACAGTTGAGCTTGCAGTATACAGATTAAAAGGAGAGGCTATTTTATGGTATGTAGGTTGGAAAAGATCTAGGGGTATCGGTGCACTTCCAGCTAGTTGGGAAGAATTCAAAGTGGTATTCCTTGATCATTACCTTCCATATGAGATCTGAGAGGCTCCTGCAGACCAGTTCTTAAAGCTTCATCAAGGTAATATGAGCGTCAGAGAGTACAGTCTTCGGTTTAACTCTTTGGCCAGGTACGCTCCTAATGTAGTAGCTACTATGGACGATAGAGTTCATCGGTATGTGGATAGATTGGATCCATATTTGGTTAGGGATTGTACTATTGCTGCTTTGAATAGAGACATGGATATAGCCAGGATACAAGCTTTTGCACAGAAGATGGAGGATCAAAGGTAAAGGAGAAGAACGTAAGAATTTGAAAGAGGACCGTCAAAGAGGGCTAAACCTATGGGACAGATCATGGCGTCCCAAGGAGAATTTAGGCCTCAGGTTTTTAATAGATCGCCTAGACCATCATTTTCTTATTCTACAACAGGTACTCCATCCCAATTTTAAGGGTTTAGAGGCAGTCAAGTTGGGCAAAGTAGTGGGATTCAAGGTTCACAGACAGCAGGGTATCAAGAACAAGGAAAAATTAGCCAATTGAGGTTTTCTCATCAGCCGTGTCAGCATTGTGGAAAGCTTCACTTAGGTGCATGTCGGCTTGGGACAGATGCTTGTTTCTGGTGTGGTATGTCGGGGCACATAATGAGAGAGTGCCCACGGAGGGGCACGGGTAGTATGGCGCGACCTACTGGATCAGCCGTTGCATCATCCTCGTTGGGTATACATCCTACTGGGCATGGTAGAGGTGTTTGAGGAACAGCTAATTCTAGTGGAGTCCAGAACCGTACCTATGCTTTAGCGGATCGACAGAATTTGGAGGCTTCTCTTGATTTGGTTATAGGTACATTATTCGTCTTTTCACATAATGTATATGCATTGATTGATCCGGGCTCTACCCTATCATATGTCACTCCATTGATTGCTGAAAAATTCAAAAGAACACCGAAATTACTAGTCAAGCCATTTTAAGTATCTACACCCGTTGGTGAGTCTATTATAGCTAAGAAAGTCTATCGTTATTATATAGTAACTGTTTGTGACCATGATATGTTGGCTGATCTTATTAAGCTAGAAATGGTAGATTTTGATGTTATAATGGGTATGGATTGGTTGGCTTCTTGTTATGCCACGGTAGATTGCCGAGCTAAGAAGGTACATTTCCATTTTCCACAAAAGACCATCCATGAATGGAGGGGTAATGTTGGAGCACCGAGAGGTAAATTTATTTCTTATCTTAAGGCAAAGAAAATGATATCCAAGGGGTACATATGCCATCTAGAAAGAGTGCAAGATACTGATGTGAAGCCACCAACTCTTCAATCGATTTCGGTGGTAAATGAATTCCTTGATGTATTTCCTGAAGATCTTCCAGGTTTGCCTCCAGAATGGGAAGTAGAGTTTGGTATTGATGTGATTCCAGGTACTCAGCCTATCTCTATTCCTCCATATAGAATGGGCCGGTAGAGTTACAGGAATTGAAGGAGCAATTAAAAGACTTTCTGGACAAGGGATTCATAAGGCCTAGTATGTCCCCGTGGGGTGCACCAGTGTTATTTGCATGCAAGAAAAATGGCACGTTGAGAATTTGTATTGATTACCGGCAATTAAATAAGGTAAAAGTCAAGAACAAATATCCCCTCCCCAGAATTGATGATTTGTTTGATCAATTACAGGGTACCAAATGCTTCTCAAAGATTGACTTGAGATCGGGTTATCATCAAGTAAGGCTCAGAGAAAAGGATATACCCAAGATAGCTTTCCGAACACGGTATGGTCATTATGAGTTTTTAGTTATGTCATTTGGGCTAACAAATGCACCAGCAGTTTTTATGGATTTGATGAATAGGGTGTTCAAGCCATTCTTGTATGTGTTCATGACAGTGTTTTTAGATGATATTCTGGTTTATTAAAGATCAAAAGAGGGCCATGCTAGTCACTTACGGTAGGTGTTACAGATTCTTCTTGATCGTAAGTTATATGCAAAGTTCTCTAAATGTGAATTTTAGTTAAAAGCTGTAGCATTCTTGGGTCATATTGTGTCGGATGAAGGATTATGGGTTGATACTCAAAAGATAGAAGCTGTAAAGAACTGGCCAAGACCTACAATGCATACAGAGATTCGTAGTTTCCTTGGGTTGGCAGGTTATTATAGAAGGTTTGTTGAAGGATTTTCTTCTATTGTTGCACCTTTGACAAAGCTAACACACAAGGCAACCAAGTTTCAATGGAACGATGCATGTGAAAAGAGTTTCCAAAATCTGAACAGTAAGTTGACTTTTACACCCGTATTGGTACTTCCAAAAGGCACAGATGGGTATGCAGTGTATTGTGATGCTTCAGGAGTCATCTTGGGATGTGTATTGATGTAGTACGATAATATGATAGCTTATGCCTCAAGACAATTGCGGCCACATGAGAAAAATTATCCAACACACGATCTTGAGCTAGCAACGGTAGTATTTGCTTTAAAGATATGGCGCCACTACTTGTATGGGGTTCATGTTGACATATATACCGACCTTAAGAGTTTGTAATATATCTTTAAGCAGAAGGATCTAAATCTGAGGCAGCGAAGGTGGCTGGAACTACTAAAAAATTATGATATCGATATCTTATACCATCCGAGAAAAGCAAATGCGGTAGCCGATGCATTAAGCCGTAAAGCAATAGTAAGCACTAATGGTTAGCTCACAAAAAAGTAAGGTATAGTCAAGGATCTACATCAACTAGCCATCTTGGGGGTTCATCTTCTTGAAACTCCAAATGAAGGAATTATAGTGCAAAATGCGGCAGAATCTTCATTAGTAGCTGAAGTGAAGGAAAAACAGTATGCGGATCCTATTTTATTGCAGCTGAAGGGGAGTGTACAACAAGGTTTGAAAAAGGCATTTGATCTTACGCAAGAGGGAGTGCTTCAGTGAGAAAGTAGATTGTGTGTACCTGATGTAGATGAGCTAAGGAGACGAATTATGACAGAGGCACATCATTCATGGTATTCTATTCATTCGGGAGCCACCAAAATGTATCATGATTTGAAAGAAATTTATTGGTGGGGTAACATGAAAAAGAACATTGCAGAATTCGTAGCCCAATGTCCAAATTGTCAACAAGTAAAAATAGAGCATCAGAAGCCTGGAGGTTATATGCAATGTATGGATCTTTCAGTTTGGAAGTGGGACATGATTAACATGGATTTCATCACTGGTTTGCCTCGTACGCTTTGGAAATTTGATTTCATATGGGTAATAGTTGACAGGCTTACGAAGTTAGCACACTTCCTACCGGTCAAGACCACCTACACAGCGGAAGATTATGCGCGGTTGTATATTAAAGAGAGAGTTTGATTGCATGGAATTCCAATCTCTATTATATCATACAGGGGAGCTCAATTTACTACAAATTTTTGGAAGTCTTTTCAGAGGAGTTTGGGTACACAAGTGAATTTAAGTACAACTTTTCACCCTCAGATGGATGGACAGGCAGAGCGTACCATACAAACACTTGAAGATATGCTACGAGCTTGAGTGTTGGACTTTAAAGGTAGTTGGGATGATCATTTATCTTATTGAATTCGCCTACAATAATAGCTATCATTCAAGTATCAAGATGGCGCCTTATGAAGCCTTATATGGGAGAAAATGTAGGTCACCGATTGGGTGGTTTGAAGTAGGTGAGACTATTTTATTTGGACTAGATCTTGTTCATCAAGCCATGGAAAAGGTTAAGGTAATACAACAACGGCCAGGAAAAGCCCAAAGTGGACACAAATCATATGCCGATGTTAGAAGAAGGGTGCTAGAATTTGCCATAGGTGATTGGGTATTCTTGAAAGTGTCACCAATGAAAGGGGTAATGAGATTTTGAAAGAAAGGAAAGCTAAGTCCGCGTTATATAGGGTCATATAAGATTATCCAAAGATTTGGTCAAGTTGCATATGAATTGGAGCTACCCAAAGAACTCTCCACAGTTCATCCAGTGTTTCATGTTTCAATGCTTCGGAAGTGCATAGGAGATCCATCTCATATTACTCCCACTGAAGATGTACAAGTTATAGAAGATCTTACCTATGAAGAAGTACCTATTGCTATTCTGGATCTACAAGTTAAGAGGTTAAGAAATAAAGAAGTAGCTTCTGTAAAAGTGCTTTGGAAAAATCAGCAAGTAGAAGAAATCACATGGGAAGCCTAGGAAATGATGAAGTCTAAGCACCCGCATGTCACGCCTCATATTCCAACTGGACGGAATGGCACCCGAAGCCGTTAAGGCCCGAGAGAACCAATCTTCATTCATGTACATTCATACGCATGTCACTAAGGGAACATCACTACATGATACAAGATGCTAAGGACTGATGTCATGGAGAAACGTATAATATATATAAATAAAACTTTGGCCGTTAGGGCCATCAAGTCAAAAAGATAAGACACCTCTATGTCTATTTGTACCATGGTCTACAAAGCCTCTAGCAGATACATATACACAACCAACCTACAGTCGGGACAAGTCCCCGCTTTATACAACAGTTACCCTACCCAAAACAAATGTACATATGACACTCGAAAAGCCCCGAACCAACTGGAGCTCACCAATGATCGACAAAAGGTCAGAAATCTACAATGGAGGTCTAATAGCACCTGTACCTGCAGCAAGTAAGGGAAGTCCCCCAAGGGACGTCAGTGTCACGCCCCGAATCCCATCGGGACAGATTGGCACTCGTAGCCGACGAGGTCCGTGAGAACCAAGCTTTGCCTCTATTCAATCATATATATGCTATAAGAAACCCATAATCACATAATAACTTCGGATACCAACAATGGAATTCATGGAACATGATATATATATATACATAAGCGAAACTTGGCCGTTGAGGCCACCAAGTCAAAAATGACATATACCTTTTACATTTATACACCCACATCCGTCTACAAAAGCCTCTACAAATGCATTGACCAAAATGAACTAAAAGTCGGGACAAGTCCCCGCTTTACACAACATGTACAACACCAAAACATATGTACAACAGTGACTCGGAGAAGCCCCAAACTAACTGGAGCTCACCAAAGATCTGCAACAACTGGCAACCTACTGAGGAGGCCTACTAGTACCTGCGCCTGCAGCAAGCAAGGTAAATTCCCCAAGAGGGGTCAGTACGACGAAAGTACTGAGTATGTAAGGCTCATATAAAACTACATGAGATAAAAATACTGCGATGGAAACAAATGTAAGCGAATAATCAATGTGAATAGGTCACCATTCTGTATATATAGGGAACCATGTACATTACGTTCTTCCTTTCTCTTGCCTTTACTTTACTTTACTTTTACATCACTCATATACTGTCTAAGCCCTCATCATGCAGGTGTTCTTTTCACCCCATGGATAAGATATCATCATCATGCAGGTATTCTTTTCACCTCATAGATAGGATCATATCATCATGCGGGTGTTCTTGCACCCCATGGATAAATGAACATCATCATGCGGGTGTTTGCACCCCATGGATAAATGAACACAATCAATATGCACTACTTTATTCTTACTTCATTTCTTTACTTTTGAGATTGATACCATTACTTGTGAGAGATTAATACTTTTGCTTATGAGAGATCGATACAATGATAGTCAAAACTTTATTTGAAGCTTTGGATCAATAATCAATGAGTGAGAAACATGCAAATAAACATTATTGGAAACATAGCCTTTGTGGAAACATAACACTATTGGAACCATTGGACAATGATCATTGAACAAGATACATGAGTCTAACCACTATCGAAACTTTGAAACACAACCTTATTGGACTTTCGAAACATTGCCAATGAATATGAGACATGTGATTCACAACCGCTCAATAAATAGGAGACATATGAGTAACACTAGTCAACTACCGGATTCGGAATACCTTAGAGCATTTCGGGATCAAATGAGTTATGAAAATGTGGACACCATATGCTGCAGAAGAATATAGAAGAGTAACCTTACATACCTTGTCTTCTCAATACGATTCTACAATATTAAGTGTGCCTACAATAGTCCCGCTTCGTCTTTATGTTTCACTCTACAACACAATTACATGACGGAACCAACATTAACCACCAATTACCTTACAATGGCATACAATAACAATAAGTCACATGTTTGGCTTTAATATGTTGTTTCTTTCTCTACAATACCATTTACGGCATGGTCATATCAATAATACCACAACATGCCCAACATTGACCAAAGTATCATAAACCACTAGTATGTCACACCAAGTTCATACTTTCCACTCTCCATCATCACAACATCATAATTATACCATCAATTCACTTTAATACACTTCACCATAACAAATCGGCCAAAATCCCATAATTTATATTTATATGAAAACAAAAAGTTTAATAACAAAATCACACCATACATGTTCATATTTTATCCATACCATGCTCTTTCATCAAAGGCACAAGTCATAATTCAAGCTTGAACCTCATGGATCACAAATCTTATACAAAAACACAAAGTACCATGTCCAACATTTCCAAGCACAACCAACATGATTTATATACTCTCCCATGCATATAATATATTAATCCATAACAATAATCACTTACCCAAGCTTGGAAGATGATGATCTTGCTCCAAAAGTGCCTTAGGGTTTTGAGAGCCAAAGAAGCTTTCTTGAGAATTCTCTAGAAAAAGATAGAAAAAGCATGTGTATTTCTCTTGAATAAAATCAGCATTTTTCCCCTTTATATAGGCCCTTAATTTTCATCCTTAGCCACTCTTGGCATTTAATGCAATGTGTTGCATTAGTCAATGGAAGAATGGGTCATTTGACCCATTCTTGACCCATGTTTTCTTCTCATTTTGGGCCCTATTTTGAGCCCAATTCACTTAACCCACTAAAATCCATAATTCCTCATGTTTAATTCATTTCATACTCGTTACAACAATATTCCCACTCATGAAATTCATACTCGTAGCCTCAATTCCAAAAACAAGCAATTCTAGCCACGTATGGCTTATTTTGGCTACAAGGGTAAAATCGTCATTTTGATGCCAAATTCGTTCTCGAGTAATTTTATCATACCAATATAATACTTCACTCATTTCATGTATATTCTCATGGTTTTAGAAGAAACGTGGCAAAAATCGGCTCAATACGTCCCCGGGCACCCTTGGGACTTAAGAAAATTTCCAACTTTGAAAAGTGGCCAAAACCAGCGTGGCACGCCCTTGGGCGCACCAGCTTGCTGCCTCTGGACTAAAATTTTTAGCCCAGAGCGGTGTGGCACACCCTCCAGCGCGCCCCAGACTTAACATTTTCAAAAATTTTGTTTTTCGACTTTTCTTCGCGGGTTTGGTTAGATACTTCAAATCCTACTCTTTAACTTACTTCTTACCCTTAATATCCTTTGATTAGAGGTCCTCTTAGCCTCATTTTCAACCCCACAAATGCACCACAAAAATCACAAAACAACTCTTATGAAGGGCTAATCACATGTATAAAGCCAAATTTTAATTTTCTCATCATTAACATTACCAAATACGTACTCATGGCATCTCGACACCTAAGTAACAATTTTTCAACATCATCACATAGGGTTGGAAAGGTACGGGGTATTACAGTCAGTACGAAGAATGTACTGAGTATGTAAGGCGATAAGCAACTGTATGACATATAAGAACTCGAATGAAATCAAATACCAGTGAATAAACAATATGGATAAACCACCATTATGTATGTGTGAAACCATGTACATTACATTCATTATTTTCCTTTTACGTTCATTATCATCATCAATAATTCATATCGTACCCGGGCCCCGACAAATCAGTGGGTCATAATATTGGGATCGTCTCTAGCTAGGCTTATGCCCCTTTGAGCTTCCACCCACAAATCAATAAAGCAAGTTCGGCCCTAGCTAGGTTTTCACCCCTTTGGGCTACCCCCTGTGTCCAATAATTAATCAGGATCATCTCTAGCTAGGCTTTCGCCCATTTGAGCTACCACCCGTACTCAAGAAACACAAATATGCATTACTTCAATTCTTTCGTTACGAGAGTGATACATTGGTGGTTGCAAAATTATTGGCACTTGGGAACCATAGGCAATGAATAAGCGGCATACAAACAACAATTTCTAATAACTTACTTGGAAAGAAACACATTTCAAGATGGAATTAACTACAGTCAAACGATGAACAAGAGGTGTGACCAAAGGTCATGGAAAAGAGAAACCTTACATACCTTAGCCTTGCAATATGTGACTACAACAATTCCACCTTTCCTTCTACTCTACACATAAGGGAACTCACATTAGGAACCAAGACTAGTACAAGTTCACAATACGGTAATGAAACCATCCAACCTCCTTCACATAGGATATATCATCCCACCTCCCCTCCTACTACCACTTTATTCCACCTTACCACAAATAAAGTGGACTTCTCAACACTTTTAAACATAACCATCATGACCTACACCACCTTTCATGTACATAATATATTAATCCATAAGATTCATAAGAGTAAATACTTACCAATATTTGCAAAGAAATGCTCTTGTCCCACTAAGTGTTGTTGCCTTAGGGTTTATGAGATAAGAATGACTTTGAGAAATATCTAGAAAGGCATGAGAGTGATGAATGAATAAAAATCTGAATTTTTGCCCTTATATAGCCCCTCAAGTCAAGTTGATCCTTGGCCACATGTTTGATCTATGTTAAATGGGTCATCCCCTTACTTGTTGAGGCCCATGTCTTATTACATGATATTTGGACCTCAAATACAAAATATAAATCCATCCCAACACATTTAATGGTTCATACACTCAAACATTCCATCCGGTCAAAACAAGTCAACAAAGACGGCAAAATTCCATGGTATCAGGTGTCGTAGACCCAGTCACGCCACGTAGGGGGTGTCGTGGAAATCAGACAACATTTTCCAAGTCTTTGAAGTTGATTCACGGTACCCACTCATGTCACGTGAGTGGGATTCACATCGCGTGACTCCTGTCGTGGGTCACTTCGGTGACTTGGTTCATTTCTTCTTCGCATGCCTCGTTCCAGTACATGTTTCTTTCCTTTTTCCTTCAATTAGCCTCATATCAAGGTTATTGAACTTTTTAAGTGATCCGAACACCTCAGGTGTTACATTCTTCCCCCCTTAGGAACATTCATCCTCGAATGTTAGTAGTAGTGTCCATGGTACACAAATGCTCGTCTAAGTTCATTTGTCATGTATTGTCTACACATACATATGCACATATACATAATATGGAGATATAATTACTTGTTATTGTGTCGATTCCGCATCTGAAATTTCCTTTTCCATGTGATCTCCTCTACTTGTTGATTTCTCCAAAGTACCTTTACGAAGACTACGTCTTTATTCCTCAACCTCTTTACCTGTCTATCCAGAATAGCAATAGGTCTTTCTTCATATGTGAGATTTTCTTTGATTTTCACATCTTCAATGGGAGCAATTTGAGATGGGTCTCCTATGCACTTCCGAAGCATCGACACATGAAACACCGAGTGAACTGTGGAGAGTTCTTGGGGTAATGCTAATTCATATGCTACTTGCCCAAATATCTTGACAATTTCATATGGGCCTACGTATCATGGAATCAACTTTCCTTTCTTTCCAAATCTCATGACCCCTTTCATCGGTGACACCTTCAAGAAAACCCAATCGCCTATGGCAAATTTGAGCCCTCGTCTTCTAACATCAACATATGATTTGTGTCGGCTTTGGGCTGTTTGTAGTCGCTGTTGTATCACTTTCACTTTCTCCACATCTTGGTGAACAAGATCGGGTCCAAGTAACGCAGTTTCACCCGTTTCAAACCATCCAATTGGTGATCGACATCTTCTTCTATATAAAGCTTGATAAGGAGCCATCTGGATACTTGAGTGATAGTTGTTATTGTAGGCAAATTCCACAAGAGGTAAATGATCATCCCAGTTGCCTTGAAAATCCATTGTGCAAGCTCGTAGCATATCTTCAAGTGTTTGGATAGTACGCTCTACTTGTCCATCTGTCTGAGGATGAAAAGTCGTGCTTAAGTTCACTTGGGTCTCCAAACTTTTCAGAAAAGATCTCTAAAAATGTGCAGTGAATTGAGCTCCTCGATCTGAGATAGTAGAAGTGGAATCTCGTGTAATCGTACTATCTCTTTGACATACAACCTTGCATAATCTTCGGTTGTATATGTGGTCTTGACTAGTAGAAAATGCACTGACTTGGTAAGCCCATCAACTATCACCCATATGGAATCAAATTTCTGTAGTGTATGAGGCAAACCTGTGACGAAGTCCATATTAATCATATCCTATTTCCAGACTGGAAGATTGTTACATTGCATGTACCCTCCTGGTTTCTGATGCTCTACCTTGACTTGTTGGCAATTTAGACATTAAGCTACAAATTCTGCAATGTTCTTCTTCATATTTCTCCACCAATACATATCTTTCAAATCATGATACATTTTGGTGGATCCCGGATGAATCGAATACCGTGATGGTGTGCCTCTATCATAATCCACTTCCTCAGCTTAGCTACATCCGGTACACATAATCTCCCTTGGCATTGAAGTACTCCTTCTTGTGTCAGATCAAATGTTTTAGTCAACTCTTACTGCACATTCTCTCTCAGCTGCAATAGAATAGGATCTGCATACTGTTTCTCCTTTACCTCAGCTATTAAGGAAGAGTCTATTGCGTGTCGCACAATAACCCCTTCATCTGGGGATTCAAGAAGATGAACCCCCAAGCTGGCTAGTTGATGTACATCCCTGACTATATCTGGCTTTTCCCTCAATTGATTATGACTTAGTGCGTCAGCTACCACATTTGGCTTACCTGGGTGGTATAAGATATCGATGTCATAGTCTTTTAAGAGCTCTATCCACCTTCGTTGCCTCAAATTGAGTTCTTTCTGCTTAAAGATATATTACAAACTTTTGTGATCAGTATAGATATCAACATGAACTCCATACAAATAATGGCGCCATATCTTTAAAGCAAATACTACAGCTGCTAACTCAAGATCATGTGTGGGATAGTTTCTCTCATGTGGCCGCAGCTGTCGTGAGGCATACGCTATTACTTTCCCATGCTGCATCAATACACACCCGAGGCCAACCCTAGAAGCTTCAAAATACACTGCATAACCTTCTGTGCCCTCGGGAAGTACTAAAATTGTGGTGGAAGTCAACTTATCTTTCAGCTCTTGGAAACTTTTCTCACATGCATCGTTCCACTGAAACTTAATTGCCTTGTGTGTTAGCTTCATTAATGGCACAGCAATAGAAGAAAACCCTTCCACAAACCTTCGATAATAACCGGACAATCCAAGAAAACTACGAATCTCTGTAGGCATCGTAGGCCTTGGCCAGTTCCTCACCGCTTCTATCTTCTACGTATCCACCTGAATCCCTTCATCCGACACAATATGACCCAAGAATGCTACAGATTTTAACCAGAATTTACATTTAGAGAATTTGGCATACAACTTACGGTCACGAAGAATCTGTAACACCTGCCGTAAGTGACTAGCATGGTCTTCTTCTGATCTTGAATAAACCAGAATATCATCTATAAATACCATCACGAACACGTCTAGGAATGGCTTAAACACCCTATTTATCAAATCCATGAAAATAGTTGGTGCATTCGTTAGTCCAAATGACATAACTAAAAATTCATAATGGCCATACCGTGTTCGAAAAGCTGTCTTGGGTATATCATTTTCTCTAACCCTGACCTGATGGTATCCCAATCGAAGGTCAATCTTTGAAAAACACTTGGCACCCTGTAACTGATCAAACAAATCATCAATTCTGGGGAGGGGATATTTGTTCTTGATCGTTACCTTATTCAATTGCCGATAGTCAATGTACATTCTCAATGTGTCATATTTCTTCCGTATAAATAATACCGGTGCACCCCACGGGGACCCACTAGACCTGATGAAGCCCTTGTCTAGCAAATCTTTCAATTGCTCCTTCAGTTCATGCAATTCTGCTGGAGCCATCCTATACGGGGGAATAGAAATAGGCTGAGTGCCTGGATTTACATCGATGCCAAATTCTACTTCCCGTTCTGGAGGCAAACCGGGAATATCCTATGGAAATACATCAAGAAATTCATTGACCACTGGAACCGACTGAGGAGTTGGTGGTTTTGCATCGATATCATGCACTCTCACTAAGTGGCATATATATCCCTTGGTGATCAGTTTCCTTGCCTTGAGATAAGAAATAAATTTACCTCTCGGTGCGCCAACATTACCCTTCCATTCAAGGACGGTCATTCGCAAAAAATGAAAAGATACATTCTTAGCTTGGCAATCCACCATGGCATAGCAAGAAGCCAACAAATCCATGCCCATTATAACATCAAAATCCATCATCTCTAGTTGAATAAGGTCGGCCAACGTATCATGACCACCAACAGTGACTATGCAGTTACGATAAACCCTCTTAGCTATAATGGCTTCACCGACAGGCGTAGATACCTCAAATGACTGGATTAATAATTTCGGCATTCTTTTGAATTTTTCTGCAATCAATGGAGTCACATATGACAATGTAGAACCCAGATCAATCAATGCATATACAGGATGTGATAAAATGGATAATATACCTGTGACGACATCAGGAGAAGCCTCCGAATTCTGCCGGTCCACTAGAGCATAGGTACGGTTCTGTATCCCACTAGAACTGGTTGCTCCTCTCGCACCCCTGCCACGCCCCATAGGCTGTACACCTCTACCAAGGGAAGGAACCGATGATGAAGATGCAGCGGTCGATCCCGTAGGTTGCGCCATACTACCTAAACCTCTTGGTGGGCATTCTCGCATTATGTGCCCCGTCATCCCGCACCAAAAACAAGCATTTGTCCCAAAATGACATTCACCTAAGTGAAGCCTTCCACAATGCTGACATGGCTGACGAGGAAACCCTGCAGTCTGTGACCCTTGACTCCCACTGCTTTGCCCAACGTAACCACCTCTAGACCCTCGGAAGTGAGATGAAGTGCCTGCTGTGGAATGGGAAAATGATGATCTAGGCGTAGGCGGTCTATGAAAACCTCGAGGCCTAAATTCTCCTTGGAACGCTATAGACTGTCCCATAGGCCTAGCCTTTTTTGGTGGCACTCTTTCAGACTCGTATACCCTCTTTTTTTGCCTCTGATCTTCCATCTTTTGTGTGAAAGCCTGAATTCTGACTATATCCATATCCCTGTTCAACGTAGCAATAGTACAGTCCCGTACCAAATATGGCTCTAATCTGTCCACATATCGATGGACTCTGTCTGTCATAGTTGCTACCACATTTGGAGCATACCTGGACAAAGAGTTAAACTGAAGACTATACTCACGAACACTCATAGTACCCTGCCGGAGATTTAAGAACTGGTCAGCACGAGCCTCTCGGACCTCATATGGGAGATAATGGTCAAGGAATGCTGCTTTAAATTCTTCCCAACCAGCTGGAAGTGCATCAATGCCCCTTTCTCGTTTCCAGTCTTCATACCATAATATAGCTTCACCTTTCAATCTATAGGCCGCAAGTTCAACTGTTTCTACACCAGTCACGTGCATGAACTCCAAAGCCCGGTGAATTTGATCTATAAAATCTTATGGATCCTCATTAAGATCCGGCCCGGTGAATGTGGGAGGATCTAATTTCAGGAAATCCTGGGTCCGTCGACTAGCTGCCCTGGTTGCACCATCATCACCTGTCGTTGGACCAGCTCGGCTTGGCTTTGTGCGGCTACTATCTGAGTCAACATTTGGACTGCATTTCTGAGATCCTGCTCCGTAGCATTAACATGCGGTTCTGCAGGTTCATCTCTTTCTCTCGGCTCTTCTGGAGCTGGAAAAGTAGAAGAAGCCCGGGATGCAAATTCACTTTTAGCTTCACCCTGACTAGGTGGTGGCCTACTCGTGCCTTCTCCGGCCAGTCTGTCTAGCTTCTTACTTTTGCCTCTACCTCGTCTTGTGTTTGGCATTGTTACTATAAGGAAAAGGAAAGAAAACAATAGTTAGATATCATTTCTGTCCCGACAACTTTCACTCTATTGCACGATATAGGAGGTGAAGAAAAGAAACAACTCCTAAATGTCCCGTAGCCTCCTACTTATAAATATGGTGCACAACAGATCGATAAGTAAGACTCTACTCAGACACGGCTTTGTAAACACCCTTAGAACTACCTGCTCTGATACCACTTTTGTCACGCCTCATATTCCAACGGGGCGGACTGGCACCCGAAGTCATTAAGTCCCGAGAGAACCAATCCTCATTCATGTACATTCATACGCATGTTACTAAGGGAACATCACTACATGATACAAGATGCTAAGGACTGATGTCATGGAGAAACGTATAATATATATAAATGAAACTTTGGCCATTAGGGCCATCAAGTCAAAAAGATAAGACACCTCTATGTCTTTCTGTACCATGGTCTACAAAGCCTCTAGCAGATATATATACACAACCAACCTATAGTCGGGACAAGTCCCCGCTTTATACAACAGTTACCCTACCCAAAACAAATGTACATATGACACTCGGAAAGCCCCGAACCTACTAAAGCTCACCAATGATCAGTAAAAGGTCAGCAATTTACAATGGAGGTCTAATAGCACCTGTACCTGCAGCACGTAAGGGAAGTCCCCCAAGGGACGTCAGTACGAAGAATATACTGAGTATGTAAGGCGATAAGCAACTGTGTGACATATAAGAACTCGAATGGAATGAAAAACCAGTGAATAAACAATATGGATAAACCACCATATGTATGTGTGAAACCATGTACATTACATTCATTATTTTCCTTTTACGTTCATTATCATCATCAATAATTCATATCGTACCCGGGCCCCAACTGATCAGTGGGTCATAACATTGGGATCGTCTCTAGCTAGGCTTATGCCCCTTTGAGCTTCCACCCATAAATCAATAAACCAGGTTCGGCCCTAGCTAGGTTTTCACCCCTTTGGGCTACCCCCTGTGTCCAATAATCAATCGGGATCGTCTCTAGCTAGGCTTTCGCCCCTTTGAGCTACCACCACTCAAGAAACACAAATATGAATTACTTCAATTCTTTCATTACGAGAGTGATACATTAGTGGTTGTGACATTATTGGCACTTGGGAACCATAGGAAATGAATAAGCGGCATACAAATAACAATTTCTAACAACTTACTTGGAATGAAACACATTTCGAAATGGAATTAACTACGGTCAAACGATGAACAAGAGGTGTGACCAAAGGTCATGGAAAAAAGAAACCTTAAATACCTTAGCCTTGCAATATGTTACTACAATAATTCCACCTTTCCTTCTACTCTACACATAAGGGAACTCACATCAGGAACCAAGACTAGTACAAGTTCACAATACGGTAATGAAACCATCCAACCTCCTCCACATAGGATATATCATCCCACCTCCCCTCCTACTACCACTTTATTTCACCTTACCATAAACAAGTGGACTTCTCAACACTTTTGAACATAACCATCATGACCTACACCACCTTTCATGTACATAATATATTAATCCATAAGATTCATAAGAGTAAATACTTACCAATATTTGCAAAGAAATGCTCTTGTCCCACTAAGTGTTGTTGCCTTAGGGTTTATGAGATAAGAAAGACTTTGAGAAATATCTAGAAAGGCATGAGAGTGACGAATGAATAAAAATCTGAATTTTTTCCCTTATATAGCCCCTCAAGTCAAGTTGATCCTTGGCCACATGTTTGATCTATGTTAAATGGGTCATCCCCTTACTTGTTAAGGCCCATGTCTTATTACATGATATTTGGGCCTCAAATACAGAATATAAATCCAGCCCAACACATTTAATGGGTCATACACTCAAACATTCCATTCGGTCAAAACAAGTCAACAAAGATGGCAAAATTCCACGGTATCGTGACTGGTGTCGTAGATCCAGTCAAGCCACGTAGGGGGTGTCTTGGAAATCAGACAACATTTTCCAAGTCTCTGAATTTGATCCACGGCACCCACTCATGTCACGTGAGTGGGAGTCACGTTACGTGACTCCTGCCGTGGGTCACTTCTGTGATTTGGTTCGTTTTTTTTTCGCATGCCTTATTCCAGTACATGTTTCTTTATTTTTTCCTTCAATTAGCCTCATATCAAGGTTATTGAACTTTTTAAGTGATCCGAACACCTCAGGTGTTACACCGCATTTATTTTAAACCGAAGAGAAAGGCCAAGATGCTGAATTGGATCAATAACAAGTAAGTATATATAAGTATTATGTGTATGTGATAATATGAAGAATGAACTTAGACTTGAACTTATTTAGATTATATAATGTTACTAACATTAGAGGATGAATGTTCCTAAGGGGGGAAGGATGTAACACCCCGTACATTTTCGAACTTATTTGACTACCTTAGCATTTATGGAATTGTTTAAACTTGAGCTAGTTGGTGTATTACCCACTAAATTTATTGGGATGAATTAATATTATGTTTATGGACTTAATTGAGGCCCAAATTAAGTAAATAATAAATGGTCCCAAAAGGAGATGATCCATTTAAAAATGGACCAAGTGTACACATCATTATACTTGGACTTTTTGACCAAAAGTTAAGCTAAGATTGGACCATAGAGAGGCGGTGGAAAGGGGGGTATTTAAGGCTGAAATTCAGCTCATTTTCAACATATTTCACTTGCAAAAATCTAGATTTTTCAATCAAATAGTTCTCCTCTCTCAAAACCCTAGCAGCCTTAATTTCCCCTAAGGATTTTTGGACAAATCTTCCACTTACAAGCCTTGGTCCATTTTCAAGCCTTGGTAAGTGTTTACACTTATAGATTAATATATTATATACATAATAGGTTGTGTATATCATGTTGGTTATGTTTACAAGGTGTTGAGCAGTCCACTTATTGTGAAACAGTCCACTTTTGCTTAATCGCTAAAGGATTTGCCCTCTATGTGGTTTAAACTTGAAAGGGGACTTAAGGTCTTGAAGGAATTGAATTATATGGATGAATTTTTAGTATATTGAAATGTGTTGCTATCCTAAATTCGTTACTCCTTGTGTATGACTTGTGGAAATGTTTATACGTAATTGTTCATGGAATGTTTGGCGTAGTGAAAAGAAAATACTTTCTTGTTATACTAAAGTGAATTCTGAAACTGTGTGGACTATTTTTGGTATATTATTGTGGAAGGTATTTATGTGACTTTATGGAATAAATATGTGGAGTTGCATTGAAGTAAAAATGTGAAGTATGCACTTGGTGGGAAATCTTGTCGGTTTGTGACGTCTATGTTGATATGTGGATTGTTTTGGTATTGTTGGTGTTGTGGGGCAGTAAATTGTATTGTAGGAGGATGGAATGAAGTTATATGGCAGTATAAAGGAAGGTGGAATGATATACCATGTGTTTGGGATGTTGGATAGTTTTTACTTCCCGTCAAGTAGCTAATTATCGCCTTGTGAACTTGTAATGTAATTGGCTTTTAATGTGAGCTCCATTATGTATTCATATTGTAGAGTAACGCTTTAAGGAAGAGCTGAATTGTTGTAGTCACATGTTGGAATGATAAGGTATGTAAGGTACTCTTTTCCGTATCCTTTGGCCGCACCTATTGTTCACATCGTTACCGAACTTATTTCCACTCTGAAATGTTTTAAGGTATCTCATTTAAGGTTTGTTAGCAATTGTTATTCATGTGTCTCTTATTTGTTGACTATTTTTCCAAATCTCCAATAATGTTATGACCACCAATGTAATAATCTCACAAAAATTAAAGAAATGAAGTAATGCATATTTGGTTGAGTACGGGTCGTAGCTCTGGGGGCGAAAGCCTAGCTCGATCCGATCCCGATTGATTATTGGATCAGGGGGTAGCTCTGGGGGAGAAAACCTAGCTTGAGCCGAACCTGATTTATTGATTTATGGGTGGTAGCTCTGGGGGCATAAGCCTAGCTCGAGCCAATCCCAATGTTATTCACCACTGATCAGTTGGTCCCGGGCATTGTATGATGTATATTGATATGAAGATAAAAGGAAAGAAATAAATATAATGTACATGGTTCCACATATATATTACGGTGGTATATCAGTATTACATATTTACTTGTATTTGATTCCATTTGAGTTTCTATATTTCTTACAGTTACTTATAGCCTTACATACTCAGTACATTCTTTCTTACTGACATCCCTTGGGGGACCTGCCTTACTTGCTGCAGGTACAGGAGCTAGTAGACCTTCACAGTAGAGTATGGGTCATCTACAAGCTATTGTGAGCTCCAGGTTGATTCGGGGCTTTCTGAGTCAGTTCTATATATTTTTGGCACTGTGTAGTAGTTGTATAAGGCGGGGACTTGTCCCGACCTTAGTCATCATTATATATCTTTTAGAGGCTTTGTAGACATTGTAAAGTCAAACATAGAAGTGTCTTACCTTCTAGACATTGTGGCCCCAACGACCAAGTCTCGTATCTGTTTTGAACGTCTTTACATGACTTCCGTCATCGATATATTATATCTACATGTGGAAGAATTTTTGTTCACTTAATGACATACATATGAATATACACGGTCATAGGTTGGTTCTCTCAGACCTTTACGGCTATGGGTGCCTGTCCGCCCCAATGGGATTTGAGGCGTGACATGGAGTTTGTGGCCAAGTGTTTAAATTATCAACAAGTGATGTATGAGCAACAGTGATTGGGTGGTACTATGCTGAGGATGCAAGTCCCCAAGTATAAATGGGAGTAGATCATTATGAATTTAGTGGTTGGGTCCGGGGAAGGGCTCCACCATAAGGGTATATTGTACGCAGCTTTACCTTGTATTTCTGCCAGAGGTTGTTTCCAAGGCTTGAACCATGACCTCCTAGTCATATGGAAGCAATTGCAAGTTGATTTCTTGACTTGATAAATTTTGTAATAATGTCTCCTAAAGGCATCTCTACTCTGTCAAAGTGACGATCAATTTCAATTTGCTGAGTCCTTTTATTGAATACTGGATTTGATGCAAAATGAATGGCCACTTGATTATCACACAAAAGTTTCATGTGACTAATTTCTCCAAATTTTATTTTGTCTGAGCAACTGTTTGATCTAAACTCTCTCACAAGTTGTGATAGTCATTGCTCGATATTCTTGCTTCTGCACTAGATCGAGCAACCACATTTTGTTTCTTATTCTTCCAGGACACCAAATTACCTCCTACTAAAACACAATATCCAGAGCCTATCAGAAGGTGATCCTTCCTAATTAGCATCTGTATATCTAACGATCTAACCATGTCCCCGATCCTTGAAGAGTAGTCCTTTGCCTAAAGCTGACTATAGATTTTTTCCCCCACCACCAATGTGGCACTTAAAACTTCCCTTCATTTCCACAACGGAACATCTGGTGCTTGGACAATATGTGACAGGGACCTAACATCAGGTGAAACAAGAATTGGGTGGGCCTGACACTGATACAATGGAAGAAATGAAGACTCAAAAATATTATTTAGATGCATTGACTACATTATTATACTAAGCATTATTTATACACTACATTACAATGCTTTTCCATGTAGGAGACTATGTTCAATCCTAACAGATCCCATGAGAATTCATGAAATATAGAAATGGACTGGATAACTTTTTGGTACACTACAGGGACATCCGATAATATTGGAATGAAATGTGCAGATAGAAACCCCATGGATTTTGGGTTTCAACATGGAAAGTTTGGAAAATGGAAAATAACTCAAATTGATATTTCATCAAGAAAGTTTGAGTGCACTTGGAATAGTCACAAGGTAGAACTAATCAAATTAGGACCCCAAACATTTGAATGAACTAAAATGAAAGGAGATTTTGTACGATTATCAAGATGTCGAGGGAGGATAATGAGTATGCTTAATGAGTTGAAATAATTCACACTCTAAGTAGACAAGTGTGACAAACCAGCCTTTGATAAACTAGGATATCCCAATTGTCTATGTAATAGATCAGGTGAATCAGTAACAGGATAAGTTGTGGAGGGAGGACAATTTGTAAGCGATTTAGAAAGAATAAAGTAATTAAGTCCATGTGCTTCACACTTGGTGCCAATTATCCCTCTGTTACTGCGTTCTTGTATAATAACAAAGTAATTGAAAAATGTCACTTAGCAGTCAAGAGTTTGGGATTAGCGACTAATAGATGTGAGATTAAGAGGACAACCAAGAATATAAAGAACTGAATCAAAGTTAAGGAAGGAAGTGAGCTAGCTTGACCTATTCTAGCAACCATTTGAGATCCATTGGGCATTATAACCATCAGAAGATATTGAGAATATGAAATAGAATAGATACATGATTTTATGGACCTGAATCAATGACACAAAGATTGAGAGAAGAAGATTGAGTAACAAAAGCTATGATATTGCCTATCTGAACAACAGAAACCTCAAAGGATATCCTCTTACATATTTTGAGTCGAAGGAGCTAAATATAATCAAGACAAAAAACCATCCGCTTATTCAAAGTGTTGGATCCCATTTTCTACAACCAATTTCTCACATTCCAGGATGAAACTTATATGGAGCTTTGGAATGTCAAATCAGACTTAGAAAAGATTGGAAAACTGAAAACTTTTTGGATGATCTCAAGATTACTTCTAGCAAAATTTAAAACAATTCAGAAACCTTACGTCGTTGGATCATAAACTCAGAATAAAGAAGACAACCTCTGAAGAACCAAGATCTACAGTAGAAGTGGCTGGAAAAACTGATTGCTCTTGTCAGAACCTTAATCCAGTAGTCGGAGCCTACCAAACCGCAGATGGGTTGAGTCAGAATGAGGAAAGAACCAAGCTTTCTCATCGAAACAAGTCCAGAAGTGGCGCATACGCTCTTCGTGTGAAGAATCTATTAACAGAAAAACTAGGATCTGATCAGCGCAAATAGGAGCGTGAGATCTCCATTTTCAGCGTGGGTTGTTGGGTTTTGCTTGCCATAGTATGTTGGGTCTAGTATTGGTGCTGGATATTTCACATCACTGATAAAAAGAAAGTTAGCTGCTGAAAGCTGCCAGAGAATACTGGAACAACTTCTCAGCGGCCAAAAAATGCGCGACAATGACATTTGTCTTCCACACGTCACTGGTAAATGCATAATATTCATATAGGCTCTGATATCATGTGAGAAAATTGAGAGGAACTCTGAATCATATTCCTTCAGTACATATCCTAAAAAGAAAAAGAAAATCAGTAAGGGCCTTAGTACATCTACATACCCAGTGAAATCCCATAAGTGGGGTCTTGGGAGGGTGGTGTGTACACAACCTTACCCCTACCTATGGAGGTAGAGAGGTTGTTTCTGATAGACCCTCGGCTCAAGTAAAGCATATCACAACATGTATGAAAAGAAAATACAGTAAAAGCTGACGGAGAAAAAACATTAGAAACAACAAATAATATGACGATCAAAGCAAAGGAAACAACAAGTAATAATACAATAGAAGAATAAGAAAATAGGAGAATAATACTAATACTAATAAAAAGGGGAGCTAGATAGCGCAAGACTACTTACTAAACTTACTTCCATATCCTCCTATCTAAGGTCATATCCTCAGTGATGAGCTGCAGGTTTCTCCTCAATACTTTTTTGGCCTGCCTCTACCTCTTCTCATACCTACAATAGCCAACCTTTCACACCTCCTCATTGTGCATCTACGCATCTCCTCTTCATATGCCCCAACCATCTCAACCTCACTTTCTTCATTTTGTCCACCATGGAGACCACTCCCACCTTGTCCCGAATATCTTTGTTCCTAATCCTATCCCTCATAGTATGCCCACCCATCTATCTTAACATCCTCATTTCTGCTACTTTATTCTTCTGGATGTGCAAGTTCTGGACCGGCCAACACTTCGTATCATACAACATAGTTGGTCTAACCACCACTTTATAAATCTTATCTTAAGTCTTGGTGTCACATTCTTATTACACAAAACACCGTAAGCTTCCATTTCATCCCCCGCTCTAATATGATATGTAACGTCCTCGTCGATCTCACGATCACCTTGGATAATACACCTAAGATACTTGAAACTTTCTTTCTTGGAGATGGCTTGATTCTTGATCCTCACTTCTATATCTACCTCATGAGTTACGTCACTGTACTCTACGTATTCTGTCTTAGTCCTGCTCAATCTAAACCCTTTAGATTTCAGGTTTTGTCTCTAAACCTTCAGCATATTGTTAACTCCACTTGGTGTCTTGTCAATCAATACTATGTCATTCGTAAAAAGAATACATCATAGTACCTCCCTTTGTATATGCCGCGTTAGTTCAACCATCAACAAGATGAATAAAAATGGATTAAGTGTTGATCTCGGTGCAACATTATCGAAGTCCTCAGAGTCGCCTCTACCGTCCTCACCTGTGTCTTCACTCTATCGTGTATGTCCTTAATCACCCTAATGTAAGATACAGTTCACTTCTAGTCTCCAAACATCTCCATAGAATCCCCTAGAGACTTTGTCGCATGTTTTTTCTAGGTTAATGAACACTATGTGTAAGTCTCTCTTCCTCTCTGTATACTGCTCCACCAATCTCCTTATGAGATGAATGACTTCTGTAGTTGAATTCCCCAACATGAATCCAAATTGGTTCTCATAATAGACACGACCCTCCTAACCCTCATCTCTACCACCCTAATTGTTTTTGTAATTACATGGGAAATCACCCTAATTGACTTCCTAATAATCCTAATTGATTTGCAGAATCTTAAGTTTCTTTCCTAGATTAGAAAAACATATACTAGTAGTACCAATGACATGTACAATGTTTGGCCTAGTGCAAACAATGGCATACATCAAGGTACAAATTGTTTCCTTCTTCCCTTCATCAATAGGTGAACTCTGACTATTACTTAATTTAAAGTGTTCAGCAAGAGGATTACAAAACACTTTATGTCACGACCCAAAAATCGAGTTCATGATGGCACTTATCCCAATCCAATCTTGGCAGATAACAACACCAAAAAGGAAATAAATGCGGAAAACGATAAACAAAATAATATAATATGAGACTTTAGTATAAAGTCGAACAAAATACGAAATCAAAGAAATCCTAGAAAATATGCATATCAAAATCCCCAGAAACTAGTGTCATGAGTTAGACAACTCTAACTGTCATCAAAATACATAATACAAATATCTATATGTCTCAAAACTGAAATAAAGACAACATATTAATAAACAGGAAGTCTGGAATATGCTTCGGACGAGGAGGTCACCACGACTTTGAAATACACTAAACTCAGCATGAAATAAGGCTCCCCGGGTAGCACTCGAATAGGGATCTGCACCAAAAGGGTACAGAAAAGTAGGAGTGAGTACGATCCACTTGTACTCAGTAGGTATCATAGGTCGACCAAGCAAAGTAGATAACTAAACATATAAAGGAAACTATGAGCACACTTCCATCTGCATACAAAAAATTTCCAACTACGGCTCAAGCTGCATGCTCCTAATAGTTTAATATTACAATATCGACACAGTAATATGATATCAAAACCACACATAAGGAAGTCCAAAATCACAGAATCATACACATAGAAGAGATGAAATGTAGTGCAATCTCAATAATATGGTATGTAATGCAATGGTCAATGCTCACCTCGTATACACCCTCTGAGCCTAAGCTTCCAAGAGAGGATCCATGGGGGGTTCGCAACCCGTATACTAATCATAATCTCATCAATCTACCTTGCCGGCACTTTCCTCGGCTAAGGCAGTTTATAAAGTAATATGTTTTTTTTTTGTAAAGAAATCACGATCAGTGATAGTGCCAGATTCATGAACAACTAGATAATACGTGAGTATGCTTGATCATGACGGACACAATGATGTATCACAATTATCTCAACAATGTATAAATGATGCTCAAATCTCCATTATTCAATCATGATACAAGTCAAGATATGCTAGAAAGCCACATAAATCCCTTCAAGGGTATTACAATAGCTAAAGAAGCAAATAAGACACAAAGAATATCAATCTAGGCCCCCACACGGGCATCAAGCATATAATAATCTTTTGAAACACTAATAATACTCAAATAAGACCAATACCAGCCCCCACACGGGCAATACGATAATAATAATCACCTGTAAAAGGGTAGTCAACACGATATTCCCCAACCCATAGCATGCTTTACATGAACAGTTAACTACCCAGTTCAGTCTGAAAGAAGTTAAGCCATAACCTACCTCGAAAGCCGAAAACTCGAGCTTGAACCCTTCAACAAGAAGCCTTTCCCTTCCATGCGGCTTCAGAACGAACCCAATCTATCAAAACGTAGTCAACACATAAGTAAGAGTCTGTTGTTACCCATAATAGCATACTTTTGTTTTGGGTCCAAAAACACTTAGAAAATCGACCCCGAAATACAAAGGGTAAAATTTGAATTTTAATAAAGAATCAAGTTACCCATACTTTAAGAGGTCTAAATCTGAAATTCCATCAAAAAACAAGTTGAAATTGTGCTTGAAATCATTGAAAAACTCATTTTTCACTTTATCGGGTAAAACCCAAAATCCGAAGTCTAAAATTCAAGTAAAAATGTTTAAGCAATATAATCAATGGGTAATGGTAAAAAATAGATTTATAAGCTTACCCAAATCAAAGTTGATGAAAACCCTCTTGGAATCGCCCAAAACCGAGGTCCCAAATTCCAAATATGGTGAAAATGGAGTTAAATTGTGAAAATGGTGTTTAACTACTGTTATGATGAACAGTGCCTTGTATGCATGATCACCCAGCCTACCATGTGTAAGGAGAAAGAAACCTAACCCAAACCAATATTTGCCCTTCGTGTGCGTGGCAGCTTGGCCCCGTGCTCGGTGACCAGGTGAATGCTTCCCCCGCAGCCTCTAGCCACGTGCGCGGTGAAGGATTACCTGGTTCACCAGCAGCTGTGCACCAGCTGAAACTCAAGTCTAAAATTGTTTCGAACAAGTCCTCGATGTTCATTTGGGACCCCACAAAAATTATCTGATAATGCTACTAGGCTAATTTTTCGGTTCCGAACTCAATGGAACCATCGAATTTACCAAAAGAGGAAGTTATCAACAATTTACCCCCAGGAACGCTTTAGGCCAAAGTAACTTATTTCTTGCCCAAACACCCAAAACACAAAATAGAGTCTCGAAACCTAAGCCAACCACACTACTAACTCAAAATGGATATTTCGGATCTAATGGAATTGACGAAACTCTCATCCGATGCTTGGATAACAATATGTTGACCAAGGTCAACTATCTCACTTTAAAGTCTACTTAAAACCACAAAAACACATAAATCACTCTGAACGCTTCGGGTACCGTAACCATCCCCATAACTCATAAATGATATAAAACAACTACAGGGAATGGAAAATTAACAAATATTTGAGTTTCACAGAACTTGACAGTACAAACGCCAATTTATATCTTAAGTCTTAACTACCTACATTTTGTTCCATTAGAGATTGAACTACAAAATCTGAAATGTTTTATGTAGATTTTATTTGGGGCCCTACTTCTTGTCCATCTTCCTCATTTGAATCCTTTCCCTGGCTATGTTCCATTAAGGAGTGAGTCCATTGATGATACTAATGATGAAACAATCCATGGAGCAGACCATATTTGCCCTGAGAGATATGCAAGCATTTTGTCAAGTCAGTGGATTCTGCTTATTAATTTTAACTCTGGCCACTTAATCCTAAAATTGTTTCATACTTTCATTTGGTTTGTTGTACTATAAGAAAGTTTATAGAAACTATATCACTGATTTGCACTGATGGACTTTGCATACATCTCTTATTCAGTCTTTCAGAATACAATGACTTTATGCCATCTCTATTTAATGAACTTGAATCTAATTTTCTTATGACGTCTCATAAAAATCGGTAGGTCCTGTGGGACATTGAACTATCTGCTTTCAATAGCTAAATGATAATTGGTGTTTCTTCACTTTGGTAGGGATCTCTTTTGGATGGATAACTCCCCTCTTGCGACAACGCTATAACAGACCAATCACTGAAAAGGATGTTTGGAAGTTAGACTCATGGGATAAGACAGAGACAATGAGTGCAAGGTTGTAATCGGTATATCTTTCTCCCTCAATATTTGCATAATCAGTTGTAAGAAAGCATTGTCACGCTTTATCCATTTCTACTCTTTCAGATTCCAAAGATGTTGGGCTGAAGAATCTCAGAGGAAAAAACCATGGCCTCTATGCGCTTTGAATTGCAGTCTTGAGGGTAGATATGATTTTTTCTACATTCTATTCCCAACAATCTTGTTTTGCCTATTTTGTGAGAGGAAACTATATCTGTGCTTCTTTTTCACCTCTGCGTGTTCTCTTATATCTCTCTGCAATTTTCTACAGGTTCTGGTATGGAGGTCTCTTCATAGTAATGTGCTTATTCCCTGGATTGTCATAAAATCTAGTTAGCTTTTCCTTTAATGTTTAGTTTTTCTACCAGATGTTAAAAGTTATTTTGAGGGACCATTATCCCCTTCCAATAATGTTGTCAATACATCTTTTGAGTTCTTATAACTGTTCTAGTGTAGTTTACTAGTCACAATTCTTTCTTCATATTATCAATTTTCATGTAAGGTGCTGACATCAAAGGGTGCTGACTTGTTTTCTACGATGATAACTTTAACTTTGGTTATTTTTCTTTTAAATTTGTGCTGTTAGTAAAAATTGAATCCTTTAACAAAGTGATTAGATAGGAGGGTGTGGAGGACGCGTATTAGGATAGAAGGTTAGTAGGGTAGGAGGGTTGTCTTGCTTTTCGAGGGTATAGGCTTGTTGGTGTTTGTCGTTGTACTAGCCATAGTATTGTAGTCCTTGCTTGTGATATCTATCATAGTCTATTGTTTATTTGTTTCGATTATCGCACTATTTTTTTTTTTGTTCTTGTTTCTTTCTTGTAGACTTTGCACTATTTCCCTGGTCAGTTGCTATATTTTCTTCACTATTTCCTTCTCCTTTGTACTTGCATTTGCTACATTTGAGTCGAGGGTCTTTCGAAAACAACCTCTCTACCTCCACGAGGTAGTAGTAAGGTCTGCGTACACTCTACCCTTCCCAGTGCTCACTTGCGGGATTTCACTGGGTATGTTGTCGGTATTAGCAAAGTGAATTCACTGCCACAGTATTTTATCTGCACCTGTCATATTTTTCTACAAGTGCATGACATATTCCAGTAATTAGAAATTGACGTTTCTGGTGTGAAGAAAACTATGCTACAAAAAGGTAAGGATGCTGTTCTTATTTGGTTTGACAAAAAAATAAAATAGGAAGAGGATGAGAACATTGATTCTCGCAAGATGAAAAGATAAATGAAAGAAGAGGAAAATTGCACAGAGCAAGATACTTGTGGTTCAGTGAGGGGAATGAAGAGAAACATATAACCTGCTGGCTAGACCTGTAGAAATCAGTTCCACAGGTTGTGAATCCCTTTTATCGTCGAGTGAATGCATACATTGTTCTCATTAATCACAGGGCCAAATTCGGCCATATACAAGCAGTATACCAAAAAGTAAAGAACCTACAACACAACATTGTTCTCTAGAAAAGACACCCAATCCTCTATAAGACCCGATATATATATGAAGCCTCTAAGATGTAACATCAATCATAAAAGTGTCGGGACAAGGCTCTAACGTACCCAAAATAGCTAAATATACATATGACATGACAAATTCCCCGGATGAAGAATGAGGCTCACCACTAGCAGTTGAAGGTGAGAGAGCTGCCTAATATGGAATCATGTTGCCCGGAGTCTCGAAACCTGCATCATGAAATGCAGTGGGATGTGAGAACCATCAAATAACACTTGTAGGATAAAGAATAATAAACACAGTAAAGGAATGGGAGGGCATATTAAAGGAAAGGACATACCATAGTTCTATAAGTGTATCATGAGAAACAAGAGAGCCTTTGTCATCAAAATAAGATTCAATAAACATAAATGAACATAAGTAATTTTAGTGGGAGTTATCTGGTCACTGACACCACAATGTAATATACATTGGGTCTGATCTCGTCCCGATCCGCTACGCTATCCCACCTTGTCGGGATGATTAGACATTCATAACTTTTGCTACCATTGGATCCACATCATAAAAACCCTCTTTGGGGTAACATTAAGGTATCGCCCGAACCAATGGTATGACCTTTGTCCTACGTAGTTTCGCGTACTTGACACGTAGACTAACACCTTTTCAGCCAACCAAGTAGTACTCCCAAAACATTTAATAACATATATGGCTTATTGGCCCCTTTTTTATGAACAGTAAATCATATGGCTCTTTTGGCTCATTATATCCCTTCAGCATAATTTCATGAGTCATAATTTAAGAAGGAAAAATCTTAGGTCATCATGTAAACTTTTAAGTAAAATCATATATTTCGTCAACGTACAGATAGTAGGATATCGTAAGAGATCATATGGTTTATTGAACCGAAAACATTGAGAATATAAGTATATGCCCTCATTCTCTTACTTCATAGCCCTTGAAATGGAAGAAATAGGCAGATTTTTGGCCTAACGCGAATGAAAAAAACCGACTTCCTGAAGTTTTGCCCTGCTCGCGTCGCGCTTGGCCATTTCGAATGCACTTCAGTGAAATGTACATAAATTTTTGTACAGAGCTTAAACTGACAAATGGTCTGTTGAGCTGGAAAGTACTTGACTTGACTATGTCTATGAAGCCTCTACTACATTCTGAGTACAACTAACTTAATGTAACAAAACAAACTGATGACTGGAATACTGCTAAGTCCTTGGGAATAATGAGAACTCACTCAAGCTGATAGCAGAAAGTTGGGTGATTTTCATTGAGAATCATACTTTTGTATGAGATTCACTACTCTCTTTATGCATTTATGCAGGAATTTCCTTCTTCAATCAATAAATTTGATCACTTCATAAAAAATGTCCACATTGCATTAATAAACTATAGATCGGAAGCTTCATTTTTTACTCAATCTTAGTCATTTCAAATTGTTATCAACCATTATAAGTTTATGTAATTTCCTTTTTCAACTGGTCTCTAAAACATATGTGTTTATCCTTTTGGCACAGACAATTATAGTTAGCTATACGCAAAAACTATCCAAAGAAGGATTGCAGTATACTGACAAATGGGTTGGTCTAACTAATGAAATACTTGTTGCAATGGATGTAGTAAAGTATAGTTTTTTCTGCTTTATCTTTTTTCCTTCTGTTCTCTTCTTTTTTTAGAAAATTTTATAATGGGTTTGATTTTCTGTCGATCGATATAAATGTTATGCATGGGAGAAGAGCTTCCAATCTGATGTCCAAGGAATTAGGAATGGTGAACTTTCTTGGTTCAGGAAAGCAAAGCTATTGGCAGCGGTATGCTATGCTATGCATGGAATCAAACTAAAACAGCCTCAAGAAAGTTCTTTTGTTTTGGAGTGACACCTCAGTATTTGGTTCCTTACATGCCTCATCTTATCATTGAAACAGTATGATCCAGTAATTGTCAAGGTTTTCCAGAAATCCTGATCTTTAAGAGAATTTTAACTTTCAAGATTTGTACATAGAATTTTTCATTAGACACACTTCTTAAGCTATCTACAAGCGACAGAATCAGTACAAACCAAAAATAACTAGAATAATCTAGTGTAGCACCCCGTACATTTCCGAACCTATGAGATTACCGTAACATTTATGGAATTATTTAAACATGATATGGTTGGTGGATTACGTATTAATTTTGTTGGGATAAATTAATCTTGTGTTATTGGACTCAATTGAGGCCCAAAATTTCACCAAAAGACATGGCCCAAAAAGGAGGAAAATGATCCATTCTTTCTTTGACCAAGTAAACCATCAATTATTGACTAAGTGTGGCTAAGGATGACTACAAAGGACTATATAAATCACAAAAATCAGATTTTATTCCACAAAACACACATGCCATTTCTAGAATTTTCCACAATATTCTCTCTTCTCCCACAAACCCTAAGCAACTATCTCTTTGGACAAGACCACTCTTTTGCAAGCTTTGGTAAGTGTTCACTCTTATGGTTTAATAAATTATATGCATGTGAGGTGTATAAATCATGTTGGTTATGTTGATAAAGTGTTGAGCAGTTCACTATGTGTGAAACAGTCCATGTTTGCTTAATCGGTAAAGGGTTTTGCCTTATAAACTTGAAAGTGGACTTGTGGTCTTGAAGGAAGTGAACTTGATGGATTAAATATCAATATTTAAGATGTGTTTATGTCCCTAACTTGATTTCTCTTTGTGTATAACATTTGGAATTGTTGTTGTGAAAATTGTGCATGGAATTGGTGGTGTAATGAAAGGAGGATATAGTTTTGGTGATGTTCATGTGCATATTGAAAACATGGTTGTTTGTTGGCATCCAAGTTAACCTAAAATATGAAATGGTAAGCTTAATTATGACCATGGACCATTCATTGTGAAAAAGGACCCGAAAATGACCCCTGGAGGCTGAAACGGGCACCCGCCCTCGCGGGCGGGGCACCTGCGGGCGTAGATGCCAATGCAAGTGGCCCTGGACAGGGCCATATGGGCACCTGCGGCCGTATGTCACCCACCTGCGGGCGTAGGTGACCACAGGTCCCTCTAGGACCCTGTTTTGCATGTTTTTGTCTCTTTTTGATCCCCGAAACCCCTCTACCCTTCTTGGATGCAATTGTCAACTTATGATACCTTTTGAATGACTTTAAAGGAGTAGCTCGGAGGTATTTTGAATGGTATCAATTATGGATTGTATTTAATGTATTGTTGTGAAAGGTGTTTATGTGACGTAGTGAGGTAAATGTGACATTGTATTGAAGAGGAAGTGTAAAGTATAAACTTGGTATGAAATGTTATTGGTTTATGATATCTTGGTGGATGTGAGGCATGATGTGGTGTGGTTGGTATGGTGATGCAATAAATGGTATTGTAAGAGGGTGAAATGATGTTATATGGAAGTCACGTAGTTCATTATCGTTTTATGCACTTGTAATGTAGTTAGTTGTTAACGTGAGTTCCATTATGTACTTGTGTTGGAGAGTAAAACGTAAGGAAGGAGCTGGATTATTGTATTCACATATAGGACTGTATATTCATATTGGGAAGATAAGGTATGTAAGGTTTCTCTTTCCCGTATGCTTTGGCAGCACCTATTGCTCTCATCGCTACCATACTTGTTTCCATTTCGAAATGTTCCAAAGTATCTCATTCAGGTTTGACATATATTGATATTCACATGTTTCTTATTCATTGACCAATTGCGATTCACATGTCTTTTATTCGTTGACTAATGTTCCGAAGCTCCAATAATGATATTATAACCACCGATGTATCAATCTGACACAAGTAAATGTATCAATCTCACACAAGTAAAGGAATGAAATAATGCATATATGAGTTTTTTTAGAGGCCGGATGGTAGCTCAAATGGGTGAAAGCCCAGCTGGAGATGATCCCGATGATTGTTGATATGATACATTATATTATATTATGGCCCACCGATAAGGTGGATGATTGTTGATATAATACATTATACGGAAAAAGGCCTAAAATGCCCTTCACCTATTAAAAATGGTGCAAAAATTCCCTTCATCCACCTTTGGGCTCAATAATGCCCTTCACATCCACCATTGGGCTCCAAAATGCCCTCCACATCTACCTTTGGGCTCAAAAATGTCCTTCATATCCACCTTAGGGCTCCAAAATGCCCTTTATTTAATATCTCCAATATTAAATTGAAAAAAAAAATTCACTAATGACGTGTCAACTTTCCATTGGTCCCCATTTAATTAATTAAAAAAACCCACCCAAAAACTAATGGACCCAATCCACATTGTTACCCGCCTCGCCCCATGCTTTTACCTATTATCCAACCCCTTCATCCACTCCAGTTTCGACATTCCACTCAAAAAATGAGAAAATTTCATCCATGGTCACTTAGCTTTGTGTCTATTACACAAAAGTCATTTTTTTTTCATTACACAAAAGTCATTTTACTTTGCTCCGGTCACCACAAAAGTCACTTTAGCCGAATTTTATAATAATCTCACCTAGAAAATAACGTGACAGGCTTAATTAATGCATTTGCTTGATTAAATAAGGTTAATATACTAAACTAATATTATATACATAATTTAAATAACTATTTAATTTTGTAAAATACATTAATTTTTATAAATATCACAAAATATTTGTATAATTTTTCATGAAAATTTTAATTATATTTAATAGGATAATTAACTTTACACCTTAAGCTCATTTTTTAAAAGAAAGTCATGAATCCAAACTTATTATTCAAAAAAAAAAAAAGCATGAGATTTACCTATATATTTATTTTATTTTTTTATTAACTTTATTCGCTTGATTAAATTAAGTTTATAAATTTTTTTTAAGACATTTCCTTCACAATTCAAGAAAATTATAGCCACCATAGTAATAGGTTAATAACATATTATAAGTTGAAAAATGATGAAATATTTTTTTTCTACTTGTAGGGAAAAAATAAGAGAGGAAAATACTATTATTTTCTTAAAAATAATTTTTTTTTAATCAAACCGATATTAGCCAAATTGATGGATATGAATTATATTTGATTTTAATAATTAAAAAATTAACTAAATTGATTTGATTTTAGTTTTTGTCACGCCCCACATCTCAACGAGGCGTGATTGGCACCCGAAGCAGATGAGGCTCGAGAGAACCAATCTTTGCTCATGTCTATTCCCATATGTATGTTCGTGTATGAATATCATTCTATCTCATGTAATTAAAAATTAATGGCGGAAGTCATGGCAACATATGCAATATATGAAACTTGGCCGTTAGGGCCATTGCGTCACAATGAATGTATACATCTTACATTCAGCTTCCCACATACGTCTACAAAAGCCTCTAACAGATGCTTATACAAGACCAACTAAAAGTCGGGACAAGTTCCCGCCTTTATACAACATTATCAACATCAAAACAACTGTACAACTATGACTCGGAAAGTCCCGAATCAACTGGGGCTCACCAACTGTCTGCAAATACTGTCAACCTACTGCGGAGGTCTACTAGTGCCCTGCACCTGCAACATGTAAGGTAAGTCCCCCGAGGGGGTCAGTACGAAGAATGTACTGAGTATGTAAGGCCATATGAAACTAGAACAATACATAAATACTTCCAAGAAATTTAACGTACGAGAAATAATCAATGTGAATAGACCTTCAACCTGAATGTGGAACCATGTTCATTTCTTCTATTATTTCATTACTCGGTCATTCAATTGCATCATCTTCATCATTATTATAACCTTTATATTTATGCAAGGAATATAGTCTCATCTCTTTTACAACTATCTTTATTATTGTTCACTCAACTAGTTAGTACCGGGCCTCCACCTTTGGGTGGGCTATAATATATAAATATAATACCGGACATCCACCTTTAGTGGGCTATCATATATAAATATAATACCGGACATCCACCTTTAGTGGGCTATCATATATAAATATAATACCGGACATCCACCTTTAGTGGGCTATCATATATAAATATAATACCGGACATCCACCTTTAGTGGGCTATCATATATAAATATAGCATGGTATTGGGATTCTTCTATCTTGACCTTATACCCTTTTGATTGTGAGCCATACTCAATGAAACATATAGTAACCATACTTACATTATCTCTCTACAAATCTTGTATCCTTTCCATAGTTAGGAGAGTAACACCTTAAAGATCATGACACTAAAGCTCATACTTATATACACATCTCACCTCACTATCTTACTTCATGGGATTGACATCTTCACTTATGAGGAATAATTATATTAACTTGCACATTACCTCTCTTATTACTCTTATGAGAGTGGTACTAAGATAATCCTCATACTATAGGAATTTGGAACATGACATAGTTGGAAAATGCTTTTTAAGCATAACTAGATTCTCTTACATCTAACTTTCTTTGAGGTAGTTCTTTTAGAAACTTCAACGTTATGGCGACTTTCCTTGAAGCTTTGGATCATTAACCAATGAGTGAGAGACATGAGAATAACTTGGCAACATAACATTGTTAGAACCATAACACCATGGGAATCGTTGGACAATAAACCATGAATAAGAGACATAAGTATAGTCACTATTGGAACATTGGAACATAACCTTATTGGGCTTTTAGAACATTATCCATGAATAGGGGACATGTGATTCACAATTGATCAATGAGTAGGAAACATGTGATAATAACCATTGGTAACCGGATATGGAATACCTTAGCACATTTCGGGATAGGGAAAGTGACATGTCAATGTGAACACTATTTGCCACGAAAAGATGCGGACAAAGTAACCTTACATACCTTGTCTTCCCAATGTAAGTACACAATCAAATATGTGAGAGCAACAATTCCGCTCCTTCTTTACGTTTCACTCTACATCACAAATACATAATAGAACCAACATTAACCACCAACTACCTTACAAATGCATACAATAACAACAAGTCACATGTTTGGCTTTAACATGTCATTTCCCCTTGATAATACCATTTTCGGCATGGTCATATCAATAATACCACAACATGCCCAACATTGACCAAAATATCATTTATGAATTTATTCTCCCAATAATCCCACAATATTCCATACATTGACCAATACATGATAGCCAAGATCATGTCACACCAAGTTCATACTTTACACTTCTCCATCACCACAACATCACAATTATGCCATCAAATTACTTCAATACATCTCACAACAACAAATCGGCCAAAATCCCATAATTTACACTTTTATGGAAATAACAAGTTTAATACCAAAAATAACACCATACATGTTCATATTTTGTCCATACCATGCTCTTTCATCAAAACAACAAGTCATTATTCAAGTTACAATCCCATGGATAACACATCTTTTTAACAAAACCAAAAATGCCATGTCCAACACTTCCAAGCATAACCAACATGACCTACATAATTTATCATGCTCATAATATGTTAAAGTACAAGAATAATCACTTACCCAAGCTTGGAAGATGATGATCTTGCTCCAAAAGTGCCTTAGGGTTTGAAGAGCTAAAAGAGCTCTCTTGAAAATTCTAGAAAATGAGAGAAAGTGATGTGTGTGGCTAATGAATTAAATCTGATTTTTGGCCACCTTTTATAACCCCTTAAAGTCATCCTTAGCTATTAATTTCCATCATTGACAAGTCAAAGCAAGAATGGGTCATTTTGACCCATTGGGCCTTTCATGTTTTGTTCATTCTTGGTCTCTAATTAGGCCCAATAACCCATATCATCTTGACCCACTAACATCAATGTATAATTCACCATATATCTCATTTTTAAATAATTCCTTAATGTCACGACAATAGTCTCTTACGAAATTCTCATTCGTCGTCTCGCTCGCAAAAATAGAAATTCTAGTCGTCTACGGCTTCATTGAACATTTATGATACCTACTTGTGTTTCATGATTTGATCATGTAGGAGTATGTAGAAGTGTATTGAAGTATTTGAGGCTTTAACAATGCTCAAGTAACTCCAAAGAACCAAAAGAAACCATATAAGAATCGACGTAGAATCGCGTTGCGAAACGAGCTCGGAAGGGCACATTTTTTTGTGCCTTGCGCCACTGCTGAAAAGCAAGGCAGTGGCGCAAGAAATCACTGCCCTCTGAATCAGGGGCTTGCTCCACACCCCCTGAAACAGGTAGTGGCACAAGTTTCCATGTCTTGCTGAATTTTTTGGTAATTTTTCCAACACTTGCATATCGTCCAATATCTTATCAAAACACTACAAAATACTTACTTAGTGATCTTAATCATCAAGTAAAAATGACTCCAAGTCATAAAATGAGGTTAGAATGTGTACGGGGCATTACACAATTGCTCCACGAAATCACAAAACACCTCCTACGAAAGTCTAATCGCACATATTAGGTCCGATATCAAATGTTTCACCAATGACACTATAAAACACATACTCATGGCATCTCAAAACCTAGGTAACCATTGTTCAACGTCATCACATAGGGTTGGGAAGTTACGGGGTGTTACAGTTTTAACCAAGAAAGGACCTAAATCAAACTATGAACACCCCTAATAAAAAATATTGCATGTGAGTTTTAATATTGATTAATTTAAAAAATTATATATTATAGTGCATTGCTAAATTAGCAAACTTAATCATTGTTGCTAAATATTTTACTTATTTTTATAATTTCTTTTCATATATTGAACTATGTAATACTTGATAATTATCTTTTAGAATATTATTTTTTCTTGAAAAGAGTTACTTTGTTCTATTCTGTTAAATGTAATACGTATATCTTTATAACTGAACAATGGAAAATTGACATGTCATTAATGAAACTTTTTTTAAAAATTTAATATTGGGGGTGTTAAATAAAGGGCATTTTTGAGCCCAAAGGTGGATGTGAAGGGCATTATGGAGCCCAAAGGTGGATGTGAAGGGCATTATAGAGTCTAAAGGTGGACGGAGGGCATTTTTGCACCATTTTCAATAGGTGAAGGGTATTTTAAGCCCTTTTTCGTACATTATATTATATTATGGCCCACCGATAAGGTGGATGATTGTTGATATAATACATTATATTATATTATGGCCCACCGATAAGGTGGATGATTGTTGATATGATACATTATATTATATTATGGCCCACGGATAAGGTGGATGATTGTTGATATGATACCTTATATTATACTATGGCCCACTGATCAGCTGGATGAATGGTAAGGATGATGAACATAAAAGTAAAGAAAGTAATGAATGTAATGTACATGGTTCCACACATATACAGAACAGTGGTTTATCCATAAAGCTTATTCACTTGTAATTGATTCTAATTGAGATCCTATGTTTCATACAGTTTCTTATAGCCTTACATACTCAGTACATTCTTTCGTACTGACGTCCCTTGGGGGACTTACCTTATTTGCTGCAGGCACAGGTGCTAGTAAACCTCCACAATAGGCTGCGGAGCATCTATGGATTATTGGTGAGCTCCAGTTCGGTTCGGGGCTTTCCGAGTCACATGTGTACATTTGTTTTGGTATTATGTAAATGTTGTATAAAGCGGGGACTTGTCCCGACTTTAGGATTGGTTATGTATCTGTTAGAGGCTTTTGTAGACGTTGTGGGATGAATGAAGGAATGTAAGGAATGTATGCCTTTGTCGTGGTGGCTCTAACGGCCAAGTTTCATATATATTTCATATGTTTTCCATGACTTACGCCATTGGTATCTGGTATCTATATGTGATAGAGTGTTGTTCAGTTAGTGACATGCATATGAGTGTACATGAATGAAGATTGGTTCTCTCGGGCCTTAACGACTTCGGGTGTCAGTCCGCCCCATTGGAATTTGAGGCGTGACAAAAGTGGTATCAGAGCAGGTCGTCTTAAGGGTGTCTACAAAGCTGTGTCTGAGTAGAGTCTTGCTTATGGATGTGTTGCGTACCACATTTATAAGTAAGAGGCTACGGGACATTTAGGAGTTGTTTCTTTTCTTCATTTCTTAGATTGTGCATTAGAGCCAATGTTGTAGGTGGAATCATATCTGACCATTGAAGTTGGTTTTCTTTTGTATAGTAAAATGCCGATTACAAGACAAGGTAAGGGTGAAGGTAAGAAGGTAGATACGCTTGCCGGAGAAGGAACTAGTAAATCACCATCTGACCAAACTAGTCAGGGTGGGGCTGAAACTGAATTTGCATCGCGGGCTTCTTCTACTTTTCCAGCTCCAGAAGAGCCTAGAAGGAGAGAAGACCCTGCCGAAACACCTGTTAATGCTACTGAGTAGGATATAAGGAATGCGGTGCACCTGTTGACTCAGATAGTCGTTGCCCAAAATCAAGGACAAGTTGGCCCAGCCTTTGCACAGAAGAGGGGGTATCAAAGGCAAAGGAGAATGGAAGAAGAATTTCAAAGAGGGTCTTCAAAGAGGGCTAGACCTATGGGACAGTTCATGGCGTCCTAAGGAGAATTTAGGTCTCGGGTGTTTAACAGACCGCCTAGACCATCATTTCCTCATTCTATAGTAAATGCTCTACCTCGATCCCAAGGGTTTAGAAGCAACCAGCTTGGGCAAAGAAGTGAGATTCAGGATTCACGGACAGTGGCGTACCAAGCACGAGGAAGTATGAGTCAATCGAGGTCTCCTCATCAGCCGTGTCAGCACTGTGGAAGGTTTTATTTAGGTGAATGTCGATTTGGGACACATGTTTGTTATTGGTGTGGTATGTCGAAGCACAAGATGAGAGGGTGTCCACAGAAGGGCACGGGTAGTAGGGCACGACCTACGAGGTTAGCCGTTGCATCCTCCTCGTCAGGTGTACAGCCTATGGAGCGAGGGACAGTTGGTTCTAGTGGAACCCAGAATCGTGCCTATGCTCTAGCGTACCGGCAAAATTCAGAAGTTTCTCCTGATGTAGTTACAGGTACATTATTCATATGTTTACATAATGTATATGAATTGGTTGATCCGGGTTCTACATTATCATATGTTACACCATTGATTGTGAAAAACAAAATTCAAAAGAACGCCGAAATTACTAGTCAAGTCATTTGAAGTATCTGCACCAGTTGGTGAATCTATTATGGCTAAAAGAGTATATCATAATTGTGTAGTAAATGTTTGTGGTCATGATACTTTGGCTGATCTTATTGAGATAGCAATGGTAAGCTGGCAATAGTGGATTTTGATGTTATAATGGGTATGGATTGGTTGGCTTCTTGTTATGCCACGGTAGATTGTCGAGCTAAGAAGGTACATTTCCATTTTTCCACAAAAGATTGTCCTTGACTGGAGGGGTAATGTTGGAGCACCGAGAGGTAAAGTTATTTCCTATTTTAAGGCAAGGAAAATGATATCCAAGGGGTACGTATGTCACTTAGTAAGAGTGAAAGATATTGATGTGGAACCACCAACTCTTCAATCGGTTCCGGTGGTAAATGAATTCCTTGATGTATTTCCTGAAGATCTTCCAGGTTTACCTCTAGGAAGGGAGGTAGAGTTGGTATTGATGTGATGCCAGGCACTCAGCCTATCTTTATTTCTCCATATAGAATAGCCCCGACAGAGTTACGGGAATTTAAGGGGAAAGAAAAAGACTTGTTGGGCAAGGGATTCATAAGAGCTAGTATGTCCCCTTGGGGTGCGCCACTGTCATTTGTACAGAGGAAAGATGGCATGTTGAGAATGTGTATTGATTATCGGATTGAATAAGGTGACAGTTAAGAATAAATATTCCCTCCCTAGAATTGAGGATTTAATTGAGCAATTACAAGGTGCCAAATGTTTCTCACAAGTTGACCTGAGATCAGGATATCATCCAGTAAGGGTTAGAGACAAGGATATACCCAAGACAGCTTTCCGAACACAGTATGGTCATTATGAATTGCTACTTACATCATTTAGTCTAACAATTGCACCTGCAGTTTTTATGGATTTGATAAATAGGGTGTTCGAGCCATCTTAAATGTGCTCGTGACCGTGGTTAAAGATGATGTTCTGGTTTATTCAAGATCACTAGAGGACCATGCTAATCACTTACGACAGGTGTTACGGATTCTTCGCGACCGTAAGATATATGCAAAGTTCTCTAAACGTGAGTTGGTTAAAATTCGTAGTGTTCTTGGGTCACATTGTATAGGATGAAAGAATAAGGGTTGATACGCAGAAGATAGAAGTGGTGTAGAATTGACCAAGGCCTATGACGCCTACGGACATTTGTAGCTTCCTTGGGTTGGCAGGTTATCACAGAAGATTTGTTAAAAGGCTTTCTTCCATTTCAGCACCCTTAACGAAGCTAACACACAAGACGACCAAGGTTCAGTGGAATGATGCATGCGAAAAGAGTTTCCAAGAGCTGAAAGATAAATTGACTTCTACACCTGTATTAGTACTTCTGGACGGTACAGAAGGGTATGCAGTATATCGTGATGCTTCAGGAGTTGGTTTAGGATGTGTATTGATGCAGCACGGTAATGTAATAGCGTATGCCTCATGACAGTTGCGACCATATGAGTGGAATTATCCCACACATGATCTTGAGCTAGTAGCTGTGTTATTTGCTTTAAAGATATGGCGCCACTATACTGATCATAAAAGTTTGCACTACATTTCTAAGCAGAAGGACCTAAATTTGAGGCAGCGAAGGTGGCTAAAATTACTAAACGATTATGATAGTGATATCTTATACCATCCGGGGAAAGCAAATGTGGTAGCCGATGCATTAAATCGTAAAGCAATAGGACGCACTAATAGCCAGTTGACGAAAAAGCAAGATATAGTCAAGGATCTACATCAACTAGCCAGCTTGGGAGTTCGTCTTCTCGAATCTCCAGACGAAGGGGTTATTGTGCAAAATGCGGCAGAATCTTTATTAGTAACTGAAGTGAGAGAAGCAGCAGGTGGATCCTATGTTATTGCAGCTGAAAGAGAATGTACAATAGGGTCTGACAAAGGCATTTGATCTTACGCAAGAGGAAGTACTTCAGTGCCAAGGTAGATTGTGTGTACCGGACGTAGATGACCTAAGGAAACGAATTATGACAGAGGCACATCATTCACAGTATTTTATTCATCCGGGAGCCACCAAAATGTACCATGATTTGAAAGAAATGTATTGGTGGGGAAATATGAAGAAGAACATTGCAGAATTTGTAGCTCAATGACCAAATTGTCAACAAGTAAAAGTAGAGCATCAGAAACCTGGAGGTTATATGCAATGTATCAATCTTCTAGTCTGGAAATGGGACATAATTAACATGAATTTTATCACAGGTTTGCCTCGTACACTGCAGAAGTTTGATTCCATATGGGTAATAGTTGACAGGCTTACTAAGTCACCACATTTCCTATCAGTCAAGACCACCTATACAGCTGAAGAGTATGCACGGTTGTATGTTAAAGAGATAGTGCGATTACATGGGATTTCAATCTCTATTATATCAGACAGGGGAGCTCAATTTACTGTACATTTTTGGAGATCTTTTCAGAGGAGTTTGGGAACCCAAGTAAATTTGAGTACAGCTTTTCATCCTCAAACAGATGGACAAGCACAACGTACTATCCAAACACTTGAAGATATGCTACGAGCTTGCACGTTAGATTTTAAAGGTAGTTGGGACGATCATTTACCTCTTATTGAATTTGCTTACAATAATAGCTATTATGCAAGAATCAAAATGGCCCCTTATGAAGCTTTATACGGAAGAAAGTGTAGATCACTAATTGGATGGTTTGAAGCGGGTGAAACTGCCTTACTTAGGCCAGATCTTGTTCATCAAGCCATGGAGAACGTTAAGGTGATACAATAGAGGCTACAAATGGCCCAAAGTCGACACAAGTCATATGCCGATGTTAGAAGAAGGGAATTAGAATTTGCCATAGGTGATTGGGTATTCTGGGAAGTGTCACCAATGAAAGGGGTAATGAGATTTGGAAAGAAAGGAAAGTTTTCCCTCTATAACGTGCCATATAAGATTGTTCGAAGATTTGGTCAAGTCGCGTGTGAATTTGAAATACCTCAAGAACTCTCCACAGTTCATCCAGTGTTTCATATTTCGATGCTTCGAAAGTGCATAGGAGGTCCATCTCGTATTACTCCCATTGAAGATGTGCAAGTTATGAAAGATCTCACATATGAGGAAGTACCTATTGCTATTCTAGACCGACAAGTGAAGAGGTTGAGGAATAAAGGAGTAGCTTTCGTAAAAGTACTTTGGAGAAATCAGCAAGTAGAAGAGATCACATGGGAAGCCAAGGAAATGATGAAGTCCAAGTACCCTCATTTGTTTCAAATGGAATAGAAAGTTCAAGGTACGGAGTTGAAGCAATAACAAGTAAGTATTTACAAGCATTATGTGTATATGATAACATGAAGGATAAACTTAGACTTAACTTTGTTTAAATGGGATAATGTTACTAACATTCGAGGACGAATGTTCCTAAGGGGCGAAGGATGAAACACCCCTTACATTTCCGAACCTATGAGATTACCGTAACATTTATGGAATTATTTAAACATGATATGGTTGGTGGATTACGTATTAATTTTGTTGGGATAAATTAATCTTGTGCTATTGGACTCAATTGAGGCCCAAAATTTCACCAAAAGACATGGCCCAAAAAGGAGGAAAATGATCCATTCTTTCTTTGACCAAGTAAACCATCAATTATTGACTAAGTGTGGCTAAGGATGACTACAAAGGACTATATAAAGCACAAAAATCAGATTTTATTCTACAAAACACACATGCCATTTCTAGAATTTTCCACAATATTCTCTCTTCTCCCACAAACCCTAAGCAACTATCTCTTTGGACAAGACCACTCTTTTGCAAGCTTTGGTAAGTGTTCACTCTTATGGTTTAATAAATTATATGCATGTGAGGTGTATAAATCATGTTGGTTAAGTTGATAAAGTGTTGAGCAGTTCACTATGTGTGAAACAGTCCATGTTTGCTTAATCGGTAAAGGGTTTTGCCTTATAAACTTGAAAGTGGACATGTGGTCTTGAAGGAAGTGAACTTGATGGATTAAATATTAACATTTAAGATGTGGTTATGTCCCTAACTTGATTTCTCTTTGTGTATAATATTTGGAATTGTTGTTGTGAAAATTGTGCAGGGAATTGGTGGTGTTATGAAAGGAGGATATAGTTTTGGTGATGTTCATGTGCATATTGAAAACATGGTTGTTCGTTGGCATCCAAGTTAACCTAAAATATGAAATGGGAAGCTTAATTATGACCATGGACCATTCATTGTGAAAAAGGACTCGAAAATGACCCCTAGAGGCTGAAACGGGTACCCGCCCTCGCGGGCGAGGCACCTGCGGGCGTAGATGCCAATGCAGGTGGACTTGGACAGGGCCATATGGGCACCTGCGGCCGTATGTCACCCACCTGCGGGAGCAGGTGACCACAGGTCCCTCTAGGACCTTGTTTTGCATGTTTTTGTCTCTCTTTGATCCTCGAAACCCCTCTACCCTTCTTGGATGCAATTGTCAACTTATGGTACCTTTTGAATGACTTTAAAGGAGTAGCTCGGAGGTATTTTGAATGGTATCAATTATGGATTGTATTTAATGTATTGTTGTGAAAGGTGTTTACGTGACGTAGTGAGGTAAATGTGACATTGTATTGAAGAGGAAGTGTAAAGTATAAACTTGGTATGAAATGTTATTGGTTTATGATGTCTTGGTGGATGTGAGGCATGATGTGGTGTGGTTGGTATGGTGATGCAATAAATGGTATTGTAAGAGGGTGAAATGATGTTATATGGAAGTCACGTAGTTCATTATCATTTTATGCACTTGTAATGTAGTTAGTTGTTAACGTGAGTTCCATTATGTACTTGTGTTGGAGAGTAAAACATAAGAAAGGAGATGGATTATTGTATTCACATATAGGACTGTATATTCATATTGGGAAAATAAGGTATGTAAGGTTTCTCTTTCCCGTATGCTTTGGCAGCACCTATTGCTCTCATCGCTACCGTACTTGTTTCCATTTCGAAATGTTCCAAAGTATCTCATTCAGGTTTGACATATATTGATATTCACATGTTTCTTATTCATTGACCAATTGCGATTCACATGTCTTTTATTCGTTGACTAATGTTCCGAAGCTCCAATAATGATGTTATAACCACCGATGTATCAATCTGACACAAGTAAATGTATCAATTACACACAAGTAAAGGAATGAAATAATGCATATATGAGTTTTTTTAGAGGTCGGATGGTAGCTCAAATGGGTGAAAGCCCAGCTAGAGATAATCCCGATGATTGTTGATATGATACATTATATTATATTATAGCCCACCGATAAGGTGGATGATTGTTGCTATAATACATTATATTATATTATGGCCCACCGATAAGGTGGATGATTGTTGATATGATACATTATATTATATTATGGCCCACGGATAAGGTGGATGATTGTTGATATGATACCTTATATTATACTATGGACCACTGATCAGCTAGATGAATGGTAAGGATGATGAACATAAAAGTAAAGAAAGTAATGAATGTAATGTACATGGTTCCACATATATACAGAACGGTGGTTTATCCATAAAGCTTATTCACTTGTAATTGATTCCAATTGAGATCCTATGTTTCATACAGTTTCTTATAGCCTTACATACGCAGTGCATTCTTTCGTACTGACGTCCCTTGAAGGAGTTACCTTATTTGCTGCAGGAACAGGTGCTAGTAAACCTCCACAGTAGGCGCGGATCATCTATGAATTATTGGTGAGATCCAGTTCGGTTCGGGGCTTTTCGAGTCACATGTGTACATTTGTTTGGGTATTATGTAAATGTTGTATAAAGCGGGGACTTGTCCCGACTTTAGGATTGGTTATGTATCTATTAGAGGCTTTTGTAGACGTTGTGGGATGAATGAAGGAATGTAAGGAATGTATGCCTTTGTCGTGGTGGCCCTAACGGCCAAGTTTCATATATATGTCATATGTTTTCCATGACTTCCGTCATTGGTATCTGGTATCTATATGTGATAGAGTGTTGTTCAGTTAGTGGCATGCATATGAGTGTACATGAATGAAGATTGGTTCTCTCGGGCCTTAACAGCTTCGGGTGTCAGTCCGCCCCGTTGGAATTCGAGGCGTGACATCTAGTGGGTTAGCATTGTTAAAATAGGACATGGTAGAGGAATAATGAACCGGAGTTATCTCTTAGTGATGGAGGATTAGGTTTTGCACAATGATGGTTTGACATGTTCTCTTTAAGACCTGATGGGGGACCTGGACTCAAATGACTTTGCATATTTTGCTTAAGATGCGGATCATTCTTTTTCTCATTGTTTCTTTTTTTTTCCCTCTCTATCAACAGTTCAACAATTTCATGCCGAACAACATCCCTGTTCTCATGACAGTGATTTCATTTGGAAGTTTCACTTTGCTTGGTGGAAATTTGACAGCTGCCAGAGCTTTTTCATAACTCTCTCTTTGCAATTCTGAGGTTCCCTTTGAACATGTTTCCAAACATAATAACTCAGGTTCTTTTTCTCAGCTCACTATTATTGCCCTTTTTTATAATTTAGCTGCGTCGAGTTGTTTCCGTTAATATAGTATTCTTCATATGTCTTATTAATTTTAATGCAGTGTATTCTTCCATCTCTCTCGTTAATCTTCCTAAACATTACTTCCAAGTTATTCCCTCTGTGCTTTGTCTATAGCAATTTACTAACATTAACCACTGTGAGTAGAAAATTATGCAGAACAATACTTCTCTTTATTGGGAATACACTACATAGGTCTATGGGCATCAGTATCTCAGCGTTCTACATGGAATTCACAAATTAACTAAAACTATTTCTTTGATATCAACGTCATATAATAATGAGGAGAAATTTCTTGAAGAATGTGTGCAAGTGTTTGTTGACAGACTTTTTATGTATTGTTGTGGACATGGAAGACAAGATTACCAATTCTCTCTTTTTTCCTTTCAATTGGTTAAAATTACCAATTAATCATTTATTAAAAATCGGGTTATTACATATTGTTCCATCTGTCTTACATACAGGTTGTAAATTCAAATGTATCATTGCAACGAATGGAGGAGTTGTTCTTAGCTGAAGAGAGAGTGGTCTTACCTAATCCACCACTTGAACCTGGGCTTCCTGCGATTTCGATCAGGGGCGGATTCTTTTCATGGGATTCTAAGGTCTTGCTCTTCTTTAGCTATCTGTAATGCTGCACTAAGCCACGGGAAAAGTGTTCTTTTACTCATGAAAACCGGTGGCTAAGCAACTTTATCATCATTTGATTTTTCCTAGCCAAAGTATTTCTTGTAGTGTGTGAGAAATATAAGAGAAGAATATTATTGTATTTACACTATTACACTGAGACCTTATTTATAGACACTACACTATAATCCTTTTCCAACTAGGAGATTACACTATAATCCTTTTCCAACTAGGACACTACATTGCAATCCTTTTCCAACTAGGAGACTACATTGTAATCCTTTTCTAAGTAGGATTCTATATACTATTCCTATTCTAACACTCCCCCTCAAGCTGGTGCATACAAGTCATATGTACCTAGCTTGTTATAGATGTAATTAATACGAGGACCGGTGAGGGACTTGGTGAAGATATCTGCAAGTTGATCACTTGACTTCACAAATTTTGTAACAACATCACTTGAGAGTATCTTTTTTATGACAAAGTGGTATCTGCAAGTTGATCACTTGACTTCACAAATTTTGTAACAATATCACTTGAGAGTATCTTTTCTATGACAAAGTGACAATTAATCTCAATGTTCTTAGTCCTCTCATGAAACACTGGTTTTGATGCGATATGAAGGGCCGCTTGATTATCACACTCAAGTTCCATTTGATCGATTTCTCCAAATTTTTGTTCTCTCAACAACTTTGATCCAAACTAGCTCACAAGCTTTAATCATTGTTCGATATTCTGCTTCTGCACTAGATCGGCAACCACACTTTGTTTCTTACTCTTCCAGGATACCAAATTACCACCTATTAAAACACAATACTGGCCAAGAACAGGAAAAGATGGAGAATAGTCTAAGCATGCATTTGATGGACAATTTAGAAGGAGAGGAATCTCAGATGTTAGTTATGAGAGCATAGAGAATAGTATGGAGCAAGTCCAGCTGAATTATATTTTGACCTTGTGTTTTGGTGTAATCAGATGTACTCAAATGACACTATCACTATTATTGATGTTTTAGACTCATTGTTATAGCAAGGCGGTAGTGTATAGGGTACTCTTGTAAATATGGTTTCAGTGCAACCAATGTACTATTTTGATCATTACAAAAATAGATAAAGTTACCAGTTTAAAAAAAAATACAATATTCGGATGTAGAATGATACGGGTGGGACAAGTTCCACAAGTACAAGTACCCGACCTTTCACACGAAGCCAAGCTCTGGAGTTACAAGAACTCCAAGCCGTGTTCATGCAAATGGCCGTGTGTGAGTTGGTCATTGAGTCTCCAAAGGATCTAAACGTTTTTAAGTGTGAAGTGGGACCTTGAAGTGTAATAAACTTACACTCCAAGGGGGCGGCAGAATAGAGAAGGGCAAGCTAGTCTTTTTGGCTTCATTTTACCTTGTAATATAAATAGAACACATTAGGGTTATTTTGAGTAGTTCTTCCATTTTGACATTTGAATCACAAGACTTGTAACTCTTAGGGCTCTCTTTCTCTCTCAAAACAGTCCACAAAGGAGAGGGATACTTGTGTTGTATCTTGGCTAGAAACAAGGATCTTGAGGTCATTGAGTTCCTCTTGGTCTAAGTAAGAACTTGGTGTTTATATTCAATAGTCTTAGGGTCCTTTCTTGATGTTAGGGTTCTTAGTCTCTTGAATATTATATGTCAAGTTATCTATCTTTTATTATCTTGTTGTTGTTGTCTTTGCGATCTTGAAGTCTAGTGAAGCCGGGTGGGGCTCTTTCGATTCACTAGCATTGTGTTCAACTTGTTAATTCTTGTGTTTGTTGGGTTTTCTTGTTGTTGGTTGGCTGATTTCATGGCTGGTTGTGCATATTTGTGTGTTGTGGACTTGATCTTGTATCATTTGGTATCAAAGCAAGACCGGATGTGTTCCAACACAACCCATCTTGGGCTTGTTCTAGGATTAAACAACAACAAAAAAAAAAAATCTGAAATCTGCCCATTGGAGACAAAACCGAGAATATTGTTGTATGTTTAGATCTAGGTGTTATTTTGCTTGTTTAGTGTGTTTCTAGTGTTGGTTTCTTTCTCACCAACACTAAAGTGTCTAGATCTAAAAGTTGAGCTTGAAAACTTGACCATTGTTGTGATGACTTGAAGTGGCTGAAAGTTGTATGTTGTTGATGACAAAAATTGGTGGTTGTGTGTTATGTGCTTGAAGAAGTTGATGAAGGTTGTTGAGGTGTTCATATTTTAAACTTGTTCATCTTGTTCATCTTGTTATGTTCAAGTTGCAACACAAGTCATAAAGTTGTTGGTGAAAGACTTGCACCCATCTCTTCCAAGACTTGACAACCACTTTTCCTTAAAACACGGAACCTTGTTTTGTGGGATTAGCCTAGTCAAATCCTACCTTTTTGAGTTTGAAAGGTTGAAAGACTACAAGACTTTTACTTTCCCACCAAAACACATTGTCATCTATAACAAGTTGTGTGAGTATTGAAAAATTTCAGATTTGAGATAAAAAAAAAAAAAAAAAAAAAAAGAACAAGGAAGAAGCAAAAACGTGTGGGACCAATTGCATGCTGCCACGTCACCCCTAAGCTCAACTTTGGATATTATTCTAGTTGCTAATTGTTGATTCTTGGTTTCCTTTACTTGGTTCTAGAACTAATTAACAAACTAGTACATTCCTACTAGGTTGTCGATTAGTCCTTTGAATCCGTTTGTTCGTGTCGACGATTACTTGAGTGCCTTTTTATCTTTTGAATACGTTGCTATTTTTGGTTCTAGTCCGACAAGAATTCTTTGAGTCTTCAAACAAAAAATCCACTCCGGATAAGAGCTTACTCATACCTTAAAGGATTCACGGTTATTAGCCAATTTACAACACTTGTGGAACTCAAGCGTGTGGTGATCTAAAGAGTATAATACCTTGACAATGGAAGGGACCACGTCCCATAACGTGGATACTAATGCACTTGACTCTATGAGGGTCACTCTTGAGGCCGTTACCCGGACACTTGAAAGGTTGAATTCGGAATTTGGGGCCGTGAGAGGGGACTTGGCAGCAATCAAGGGAGAGGTGTCGACTATTAGTGGGAGGTTAGAACAAGTGGAGAGTCAAAGGAACTCTCGTCCTTCTACTCCTATACATGTTTCTACCAATGGTGATACAAGATCAAGCCCACAACACAAGGTTCCCACGAAATCAGCACAAGAAGAACAAGAGAACACAAAATTCAGCAAGTGGAACAACAAGTGCTAGTGAATCGAAAGAGCCCCACACGGCTTCACTAGACTTCAAGATCACAAACACAACAACAACAAGATAATAAAAAGATAGTTAACTTGACATATAATATTCAAAAGACTAAGAACCCTAACATCAAGAAAGGACCCTAAGACTAATGAATATGAACACCAAGTTCTTACTTAGACCAAGAGGAACTCAATGACCTCAAGATCCTTGTTTCTAGCCAAGATACAACACAAGTATCACTCTACTTGTGAGCTTCCAAGTTGGGCTGCTCCAAAGGAAGAGAGAGAAGCCAAAATATTACAAGTGTTATGTTTCAAAAATCTGATGGGAGAACTACCTAAATAACCCTAACATGTTCTATTTATATTACAAGGCAAAAATGAGGCAAAATGACCAGCTTGTCCCTAAGCCCTTGGGCAGCCTTGGAGTGTAAGTTTATTACACTTCAAGGTCCCTCTTCACACTTAAAAACATTGAGATCCTTAGGAGGCTCGATCACCAACTCACACACGGCCATTTGCATGAACAAGGCTTGGGGTTTTTGTAATTCCCAAGCTTGGCTTCGTGTGAATGGTCGGGTACTTGTTGGACAGCTTGTCCCACCCGTATCATCCTCTCCATCTTGAGAGGAATTTGACCTCAAATTCAGCACTTGGTCATCTTCAACCGCCTCCACGAGAGAAAGATCACAAACGTTGAAAGTGTTGTGCACTTGATATTCCGGTGGAAGGTCAATCTTGTAGGCGTTGTCATTGATTTTCTCAAGTACTTGGAATGGACCATCACCCCTCGGCATCAATTTGGACTTTCTTTGAGATGGAAACCGATCCTTCCGAAGATGCACCCACACCCAATCTCCCGGTTCAAGAATGAATTTCTTTCTTCCCTTGTTGGCCCTCCTTGCCATGTCTTGGTTTTTCTTCTCAAGTTAAAGCCGCACCTTCTCATGTAACTTCTTCATAGAATCTGCCCGCTTGCTTCCATCTAAGCTAATCATGAGATCACTTGGCAAAGGCGTTAAATCCAAAGGGGTGAGGGGGTTGAGGCCGTATACACACTCAAAGGGAGTAATTCCCGTACTTGAGTGTATGACACGGTTATAGGCAAACTCAATCAATGGTAAGTGCTCCTCCCAAGAAGTCATTTTTCCCTTAACCATGGAACGTAGCATAGCACCCAAAGTCCTATTTACTACTTCCGTTTGGCCATCGGTTTGTGGGTGGCAGGACGTAGAGAACAACAACTTGGTACCAAGCCTACCCCACATGGACTTCCAAAAGTGGCTTAGGAACTTAGAGTCCCTATCACTCACAATGGTCCTCGGAACACCATGCAATCTAACAACATTATCAACAAATAACGATGCCACGCTAGGGGCGTCATCACATTTAGAGCAAGGAATAAAGTGCGCCATTTTAGAAAACCGGTCGACTACAACAAAAATACTATCCCGACCTCGTCGAGTCCTTGGCAGCCCCAACACAAAATCCATAGATATATCAAGCCAAGGACGTAGATGAGTGGGCAGCGGGGTGTACAACCCATGAGGAAGGAGCCGAGATTTGGCTCTCTTGCATTCTACGCATTGGCCACAAATCCTAGCCACATCCTTGCGCATTTTGGGCCAATAGAATTGCTCCTCCAATATTCCGAAGGTCTTTTCGACCCCAAAATGACCCATTAGACCGCCATCGTGTGCTTCCCTCACAAACAATTCTCTCCAAGAGCTAGAGGGCACACACAATCGTCTACCTTTAAATAAGTAACCATCAAACTTGGCATAGGGATTTGAACCCCTAGCCGAATTCCACTTGTCCCTACCCAAGTCTTCGCATTCCCTAAAGATAGGAAAAAATTAAGGGTCCTTGGGATATAACTCTCTTAAACTCTCAAAACCCATCAATTTTGTTGACAAAGTGGACACAAGAGCATGTTTTCTAGACAAAGCATCGGCTACTACGTTGTCCTTACCCTTTTTGTATTGGATAACATAAGGGAAGGTCTCAAGGAACTCAATCCATTTGGCATGCCGTTTGTTAAGCTTGTCTTGGGCCCGAAGATGCTTTAAGGATTCATGGTCCGTTCGGATCACGAACTCCTTAGGCCATAAGTAGTGTTGCCAAGTGGCCAAGGCTCTAATCAAGGCATACAACTCTAAATCATACGTGGAGTAGTTTAGAGTTGCTCCTTTGAGCTTTTCACTAAAGTAAGCAATGGGTTTCAAATCTTGCATCAAAACAGCCCCTATGCCTACTTTACTCGCATCGCACTCGACTTCGAAGGTCTTATCAAAGTTGGGCAATTGTAACAAGGGTGCGGAGATGAGCATAGCTTTCAAGGCTTCAAATGCCTTAGCTTGCTCGACACCCCACTTGAAGGGTTGTTCTTTCCGAATGACCTCGGTCAAGGGGGCGGCTATGGTGCTAAATCCTTTGACAAACCTTCTATAAAAACTAGCCAACCCGTGGAAGCTTCTTACTTCTCCAACGGTTTGTGGGGTTGGCCAATTTTTGATAGCGTTTATCTTGGATTCATCCACTTCGACCCCTCTTGAACTAACAACAAAACCCAAGAAAACAACTTCATTAACGCCAAAAGAGCACTTTTCCAGATTTGCATACAACTTTTCCTTTCTAAGGACATCAAGCACACATTGTAAATGCATCACATGCTCTTCTAAAGACTTACTATATACCAAGACATCATCAAAATAGACAACAACAAACTTTCCAATAAATGGCCTCATCACATGATTCATTAGCCTCATAAAAGTACTTGGAGCATTTGTTAGGCCGAATGGCATAACCATCCATTCATAGAGACCAAACTTGGTCTTGAAGGCGGTTTTCCATTCATCACCGGGTTGCATTCTTATTTGGTGATAGCCACTCCTTAAATCAATCTTGGAAAACAAACATGAACCATTCAACTCATCTAGCATGTCATCTAACCGAGGAATAGGGTGGCGATATTTTACCGTAATTTTGTTGATGGCTCGGCAGTCCACACACATGCGCCACGTTCCATCTTTTTTGGGCACTAATAGCACCGGAATAGCACACGGACTCATGCTCTCCTTGACATACCCTTTGTTGAGGAGTTCCTCAACTTGACGTTGCAATTCCTTGGTGTCCGTAGGATTGCTCCTATAAGCCGGCTTGTTTGGCAATTGTGATCCCGGCACAAAATCAATTTGGTGCTCAATTCCCCGAAGCGGGGGCAATCCTTGCGGAAGCTCCTTAGGAAATACATCCTCATAATCCTGCAACACACAAGAAATCAAAGGGGAAATGGAAGAATTAGTAGGGTTAGTATTAAAACAATGAGCCAAGAGTAACATAGGCGTGTCCTCATCATGATCCACGAAGAGTTCCTTCTTCCTAACTAACATCACCATGTTTTTCGTCCCCTTTGCCGTTAGGGCAGCCTTGGATGACCCCACTGCCCCACCTACGGAATTCCCTCCCTTTTCTCCCTTTTCGGATTCCTTTCCCTTTTCCTTCAATTCCCTCATCCTTTGATGCCACTCATTTACTTGGGAAGGCGAAAGAGGATGAAGAGTAACCTTTCGGCCATCCTTCTCAAGTGTATATCGATTGGACCTCCCATCGTGTTTAGTAGACCTATCATATTGCCAAGGTCTACCTAGCAACAAGTGACATGCTTGCATTGGTATCACATCACAAAGCACTTCATCGTGGTAGTTTCCCACCTTAAACCGTATCACACATTGCCTTGTGACCCTTAACTCACCACAATCATTCAACCATTGTAACTTGTAAGGACTAGTGTGCGGGGTAGTTGGTAACTTCAAGAAATTTACCATAGCATGACTTACAACATTAGTACAACTACCACTATCGATCACCAAGGTACACACACTCCCCTTTACAAGACATTTAGTATGGAATAGATTTTCCCTTTGGCTTGGGTCATCTATTGCCTTACTAATCATGACGCGCCTAACCAAAAAGTTTGGAACCACACACTCCTCTTCTTGCGGATAAACATCTTCACCATCATCATCATGTGGTCCATCCTCGGCTTCCTCTCCATCTTGAGGCTCGGCCTCATCTTCTCCCCTTTCGGGACCCACCTCCTCACCAAGGTAATACACTCTCCCTTCCCGTAGGATCACATTGCGTCGGTTTGGACATTCATTGGCCTTATGCCCCCAACCTTGGCACTTGAAACATTGGAATCCCTTTGGGTTAGGATACTTGTGAGCCTCCGGTTTCGGGGGGAATTTATGGACTGTTTTGGGCTCGGGCAGCCTTGTAGTGGCGGGTTGGTCCTTGTTTTTGGGCCAACCCGAGGGGGTTTGTCCCCTTGCCTTGAAAGATGATCTCTCTTTAAGTTCCCTTTCAATCTCAAGAGCCGCTTGGAAAATACCATCAACGGTTTCAAACTTGTGAAGTGTTAAATGAGTGGAGATCTCTTTGTTCAACCCACACTTGAACCGGATGATGTCGTGACTGATTTGCTCCCCACGATGATCAAGTTTCAACATGAGTTGTTGAAACTCATCAAAATATGCCATCACACTCTTGTTACCTTGACGCAAGCCATACAATCTAGCAAGCAACTCATGCCGATATCTCTCGGGAAGGTATCGTTGCCTCATCAAGTACCTCAACCGATACCAAGGTGGTGGCTGCCCATCAATTAGTTCATTACCAAACCGCTTGACATACTCCCACCAAGTGTTAGCATAACCCTCAAAATGAGCTATAGCATAGCAACCCTTCTTTTCCTCCGAGATATCATTAACTTGGAAAACTTTGTCACAAGCCGATTCCCAAGCTAAGTAGGCCTCGGGGTCACTTTCACCTTTAAAGATGGGTAGGTTCAACTTGATGGTGTTGATGCCTACATCTCTCTCTTGGTGTCGGTTTCCCCTATCTCCATACCCTCGGTTTCTCCTTGGATCTCCACGACCCCCTCTTATCTCCTCTTCCCTCATGTAAGCATCATCAAAGGCTCCATATCCTTCATACTCCTCTCTACCATATCCTTCAAAGTGGGCTGGTCGGTCTTGGGCATTTTGATTCGGAGGAATTGGATTTTGTGGCCTTTGGTTTAATGGAGCTTGGAATGGAGGGTTCGGATTTAGTGGAGGTACTTGATGTCCAAATCCCTCTTGTGGAACTTGAGGAGCTTGGAAATGTATTGGTCTAGTGGGGTCACGGTTTGGAGGGAAAAAGGTGGTTTGGCTTGCGGCATTTAGTGGAGCTTGAGGTGCATTTAGCATTTGGTGGACTGTTTCGGGGGTGATGGTTGCGGAGGAAGTCCTATCATGCCCATTGGTAGAAACATGTAGAGGAGTAGAAGGACGAGAGTTCCTTTGACTCTCCACTTGTTCTAATCTCCCACTAATAGTCGACACTTCTCCCTTGATTGCTGCCAAGTCCCCTCTCACGGCCCCAAATTCCGAATTCAACCTTTCAAGTGTCCGGGTAACGGCCTCAAGAGTGACCCTCATAGAGTCAAGTGCATTAGTATCCACATTATGGGACGTGGTCCCTTCCATAGTCAAGGTATTATACTCTTTAGATCACCACACGCTTGAGTTCCACAAGTGTTGTAAATTGGCTAGTAACCGTGAATCCTTTAAGGTATGAGTAAGCTCTTATCCGGAGTGGATTCTTGTTTGAAGACTCAAAGAATTCTTGTCGGACTAGAACCAAAAAACAGCAACGTATTCAAAAGATAAAAGGCACTCAAGTAATCGTTGACACGAACAAACGGATTCAAAGGACTAATCGACAACCTAGTAGGAATGTACTAGTTTGTTAATTAGTTCTAGAACCAAGTAAAGGAAACCAAGAATCAACAATTAGCAACTAGAATAATATCCAAAGTTGAGCTTATAGTGACGTGGCAGCATGTAAGTGGTCCCACACGTTTTTGCTTCTTCCTTGTTCTTTTTTTTTTTATTATTTTTTTATCTCAAATCTGAAATTTTTCAATACTCACACAACTTGTTATAGATGACAATGTGTTTTGGAGGGAAAGTAAAAGTCTTGTAGTCTTTCAACCTTTCAAACTCAAAAAGGTAAGATTTGACTAGGCTAATCCCACAAAACAAGGTTCCGTGTTTTAAGGAAAAGTGGTTGTCAAGTCTTGGAAGAGATGTGTGCAAGTCTTCCTTTACCAACAACTTTATGACTTTTGCCTTACAACATGAACTCAACTTTTAACAAGATGAACAAGTCTATAAGATGAACATCTCAACAATCTCAACACCTTCATGAACACAACATCAACTTCTTCAAGCACATCACACAAAACCACCAATTGTCATCAACAACATATAACCTACGGTCCACCTTTCAAGTTACCACAACAATGGTCAATATTTTAAGCTCAACTTTTAGATCTAGACACTTTAGTGTTGGTGAGAAAGAAACCAACACTAGAAACACACTATACAAGTAAACAACACCTAGATCTATACACACAACAATATTTTCGGCCAAAGGCAACAATGGACAGATTTTAGAGTTCTTTCTTTTCTTTTTTTTTTCTTTTGGCCAAGAGCAAGCCCAAGATGGGTAGTGTTGGAACACCACCGGTCTTGCTTTGATACCAAATGATACAAGATCAAGCCCACAACACAAGGTTCCCACGAAATCAGCACAAGAAGAACAAGAGAACACAAAATTCAGCAAGTGGAACAACAAGTGCTAGTGAATCGAAAGAGCCCCACACGGCTTCACTAGACTTCAAGATCACAAACACAACAACAACAAGATAATAAAAAGATAGTTAACTTGACATATAATATTCAAGAGACTAAGAACCCTAACATCAAGAAAGGACCCTAAGACTAATGAATATGAACACCAAGTTCTTACTTAGACCAAGAGGAACTCAATGACCTCAAGATCCTTGTTTCTAGCCAAGATACAACACAAGTATCACTCTACTTGTGAGCTTCCAAGTTGGGCTGCTCCAAAGGAAGAGAGAGAAGCCAAAATATTACAAGTGTTATGTTTCAAAAATCTGATGGGAGAACTACCCAAATAACCCTAACATGTTCTATTTATATTACAAGGCAAAAATGAGGCAAAATGACCAGCTTGTCCCTAAGCCCTTGGGCAGCCTTGGAGTGTAAGTTTATTACACTTCAAGGTCCCTCTTCACACTTAAAAACATTGAGATCCTTAGGAGGCTCGATCACCAACTCACACACGGCCATTTGCATGAACAAGGCTTGGAGTTTTTGTAATTCCCGAGCTTGGCTTTGTGTGAATGGTCGGGTACTTGTTGGACAGCTTGTCCCACCCGTATCAAATGGTCATGATAGGACTTCCTCCGCAACCATCACCCCCGAAACAGTACACCAAATGCTAAATGCACCTCAAGCTCCACTAAATGCCGCAAGCCAAACCACCTTTTTGCCTCCTAACCATGGCCCCAATAGGCCAACGCATTTCCAGAATTCCCAAGTTCCGCATGAGGGATTTGGACGTCAAATTCCACCACTAAATCCGAACCTTCCATTCCAAGCTCCATTAAACCAAAGACCACCACCTCCACAAAATCCAATACCCCCAAATCAAATTCTAAATATCCAAAACCGACCAGCCCACCTTGAGGAGTATGGTAGGGAGGAGTATGAAGGGTACGGGGCCTTTGATGATACTTACATGAGGGAGGAGGAGGTGAGAGGGGGCAGAGGAGTTCAACGGAGATACCGTGGATATGAAGAAAGAGGAAACCGACACCATGAGAGGGATGTAGGCATCAACACCATCAAGTTGAGTCTACCTTTCTTTAAGGGTGAAAGTGACCCCGAGGCATACTTAGCTTGGGAATCGACTTGTGACAAAGTCTTCCAAGTTAATGATATCTCGGAAGAAAAGAAAGGAAGTTATGCTATAGCTCACTTTGAGGGTTATGCTAACACTTGGTGGGAGTACATCAAGCGGTTTGGTGATGAACTAGTGGATGGGCAGCCACCACCTTGGTATCGGTTGAGGCACTTGATGAGGCAACGATACCTTCCCGAGAGATATCGCCATGAGTTGCTTGCTAGATTGTATGGCTTGCGTCAAGGTAACAAGAGTGTGATGGCATATTTTGATGAGTTTCAACAACTCATGTTGAAACTTGATCATCGTGGGGAGCAAATCAGTCACGACATCATCCGGTTCAAGTGTGGGTTGAACAAAGAGATCTCCACTCATTTAACCCTTCACAAGTTTGAAACCGTTGACGGTATTTTCCAAGCGGCTCTTGAGATTGAAAGAGAACTTAAAGAGAGATCATCCTTCAAGGCAAGGGGACAAGCCCCCTCGGGTAGGCCCAAAAACAAGGACCAACCCGCCACTACGAGGCTGCCCGAGCCCAAAACAGTCCCCAAATTCCCTCCGAAATTGGAGGCTCACAAGTATCCTAACCCAAAGGGATTCCAATGCTTCAAGTGCCAAGGTTGGGGGCATAAGGCCAATGAATGTCCAAACCGACGCAATGTGATCCTTCGGGAAGGGAGAGTGTATTACCTTGGTGAGGAGGTGGGTCCCGAAAGGGGAGAAGATGAGGCCGAGCCTCAAAATGGAGAGGAAACCAATGATGGACCACATGATGATGATGGTGATGATGGTGAAGATGTTTACCCGCAAGAAGGGGAGTGTGTGGTTCCAAACTTTGTGGTTAGGCGCGTCATGATTAGTAAGGCAATAGATGACCCAAGCCAAAGGGAAAATCTATTCCATACTAAATGTCTTGTTAAGGGGAGTGTGTGTACATTGGTGATCGATAGTGGTAGTTGTACAAATGTTGTAAGTCATGCTATGGTAAATTTCTTGAAGTTACCAACTACCCCGCACACTAGTCCTTACAAGTTACAATGGTTGAATGATTGTGGTGAGTTAAGGGTCGCAAGGCAATGTGTGATACGGTTTAAGGTGGGAAACTACCACGATGAAGTGCTTTGTGACGTGATACCAATGCAAGCATGTCACTTGTTGCTAGGTAGACCTTGGCAATATGATAGGTCTACTAAACACGATGGGAGGTCCAATCGGTATACACTTGAGAAGGATGGCCGAAAGGTTACTCTTCATCCGCTTTCGCCTTCCCAAGTAAATGAGTGGCATCAAAGGATGAGGGAATTGAAGGAAAAGGGAAAGGAATCCGAAAAGGGAGAAAAGGGAGGGAATTCCATAGGTGGGGCAGTGGGGTCATCCAAGGCTGCCCCAACGTCAAAAGGGCCGAAAAACATGGTGATGTTAGTTAGGAAGAAGGAACTCTTCGTGGATCATGATGAGGACACGCCTATGTTACTCTTGGCTCATTGTTTTAATACTAACCCCACTAATTCTTCCATTTCCCCTTTGATTTCTTATGTGTTGCAGGATTATGAGGATGTATTTCCTAAGGAGCTTCCGAAAGGATTGCCCCCGCTTCGGGGAATTGAACACCAAATTGATTTTGTGCCGGGATCACAATTGCCAAATAAGTCGACTTATAGGAGCAATCCTACGGACACCAAGGAATTACAACGTCAAGTCGAGGAGCTCCGAGACAAAGGGTATGTCAAGGAAAGCATGAGCCCGTATGCTGTTCCGGTGCTATTGGTGCCCAAAAAGGACGGAACGTGGCGCATGTGTGTGGACTGCCGAGCCATCAACAAAATTACGGTAAAATATCGCCACCCTATTCCTCGGTTAGATGACATGCTAGATGAGTTGAATGGTTCATGCTTGTTTTCCAAGATTGATTTAAGGAGTGGCTATCACCAAATAAGAATGCAACCCGGTGATGAATGGAAAATCGCCTTCAAGACCAAGTTTGGTCTCTATGAATGGATGGTTATGCCATTCGGCCTAACAAATGCTCCAAGTACTTTTATGAGGCTAATGAATCATGTGATGAGGCCATTTATTGGAAAGTTTGTTGTTGTCTACTTTGATGATGTCTTAGTGTATAGTAAGTCTTTAGAAGAGCATGTGATGCATTTACAATGTGTGCTTGATGTCCTTAGAAAGGAAAAATTGTATGCAAATCTGGAAAAGTGCTCGTTTGGCATTAATGAAGTTATTTTCTTGGGTTTTGTTGTTAGTTCAAGAGGGGTCGAAGTGGATGAATCCAAGATAAATGCTATCAAAAATTGGCCAACCCCACAAACCGTTGGAGAAGTAAGAAGCTTCCACGGGTTGGCTAGTTTTTATAGAAGGTTTGTCAAAGGATTTAGCACCATAGCAGCCCCCTTGACCGAGGTCATTCGGAAAGAACAACCCTTCAAGTGGGGTGTCGAGCAAGCTAAGGCATTTGAAGCCTTGAAAGCGATGCTCATCTCCGCACCCTTGTTACAATTGCCCAACTTTGATAAGACCTTCGAGGTCGAGTGCGATGCGAGTAAAGTAGGCATAGGGGCTGTTTTGATGTAAGAATTGAAACCCATTGCTTACTTTAGCGAAAAGCTCAAAGGAGCAACTCTAAACTACTCCACGTATGATTTAGAGTTGTATGCCTTGATTAGAGCCTTGGCCACTTGGCAACACTACTTATGGCCTAAGGAGTTCGTGATCCGAACGGACCATGAATCCTTAAAGCATCTTCGGGCCCAAGACAAGCTTAACAAACGGCATGCCAAATGGATTGAGTTCCTTGAGACCTTCCCTTATGTTATCCAATACAAAAGGGGTAAGGACAACGTAGTAGCCGATGTTTTGTCTAGAAAACATGTGCTTGTGTCCACTTTGTCAACAAAATTGATGGGTTTTGAGAGTTTAAGAGAGTTGTATCCCAAGGACCCTCACTTTGCTCCTATCTTTAGGGAATGCGAAGACTTGGGTAGGGACAAGTGGGGTTCGGCTAGGGGTTCAAATCCCTATGCCAAGTTTGATGGTTACTTATTTAAAGGTAGACGATTGTGTATGCCTTCTAGCTCTTGGAGAGAGTTGTTTGTGAGGGAAGCACACGATGGCGGTCTAATGGGTCATTTTGGGGTCGAAAAGACCCTCGGAATATTAGAGGAGCAATTCTATTGGCCCAAAATGCGCAAGGATGTGGCTAGGATTTGTGGCCAATGCGTAGAATGCAAGAGAGCCAAATCTCGGCTCCTTCCTCATGGGTTGTATACCCCGCTGCCCACTCCTCTACGTCCTTGGCTTGATATATCTATGGACTTTGTGTTGGGGCTGCCAAGGACTCGACGAGGTCGGGATAGTATTTTTGTTGTAGTCGACCGGTTTTCTAAAATGGCGCACTTTATTTCTTGCTCTAAGTGTGATGATGCCCCTAGCGTGGCCTCGTTATTTGTTGATAATATTGTTAGATTGCATGGTGTCCCGAGGACCATTGTGAGTGATAGGGACTCTAAATTCCTAAGCCACTTTTGGAAGTCTATGTGGGGTAGGCTTGGTACCAAGTTGTTATTCTCTACGTCTTGCCACCTACAAACCGATGGCCAAACGGAAGTAGTAAATAGGACTTTGGGTGCTATGCTACGTTCCATGGTTAAGGGAAAAATGACTTCTTGGGAAGAGCACTTGCCATTGATTGAGTTTGCCTATAACCGTGTCATACACTCAAGTACGGGAATGACTCCCTTTGAGTGTGTATACGGCCTCAACCCCCTCACCCCTTTGGATTTAACGCCTTTGCCAAGTGATCTCATGATTAGCTTAGATGGAAGCAAGCGGGTAGATTCTATGAAGAAGTTACATGAGAAGGTGCGGCTTCAACTTGAGAAGAAAAACCAAGACATGGCAAGGAGGGCAAACAAGGGAAGAAAGCAATTCATTCTTGAACCGAGAGATTGGGTGTGGGTGCATCTTCGGAAGGATCGGTTTCCATCTCAAAGAAAGTCCAAATTGATGCCTAGGGGTGACGGGCCTTTCCAAGTACTTGAGAGGATCAATGACAACGCCTACAAGATTGACCTTCCACCGGAATATCAAGTGCACCACACTTTCAACGTTTGTGATCTCTCTCTTGTGAATGCGGTGGACGATGACCAAATGCTGAATTTGAGGTCAAATTCCTCTCAAGATGGAGAGGATGATACGGGTGGGACAAGTTCCACAAGTACAAGTACCCGACCTTTCACACGAAGCCAAGCTCGGGAGTTACAAAAACTCCAAGCCGTGTTCATGCAAATGGCCGTGTGTGAGTTGGTCATTGAGTCTCCAAAGGATCTAAACATTTTTAAGTGTGAAGTGGGACCTTGAAGTGTAATAAACTTACACTCCAAGGGGGCAGCAGAATAGAGAAGGGCAAGCTAGTCTTTTTGGCTTCATTTTACCTTGTAATATAAATAGAACACATTAGGGTTATTTTGAGTAGTTCTTCCATTTTGACATTTGAATCACAAGACTTGTAACTCTTAGGGCTCTCTTTCTCTCTCAAAACAGTCCACAAAGGAGAGGGATACTTGTTTTGTATCTTGGCTAGAAACAAGGATCTTGAGGTCATTGAGTTCCTCTTGGTCTAAGTAAGAACTTGGTGTTTATATTCAATAGTCTTAGGGTCCTTTCTTGATGTTAGGGTTCTTAGTCTCTTGAATATTATATGTCAAGTTATCTATCTTTTATTATCTTGTTGTTGTTGTCTTTGCGATCTTGAAGTCTAGTGAAGCCGGGTGGGGCTCTTTCGATTCACTAGCATTGTGTTCAACTTGTTAATTCTTGTGTTTGTTGGGTTTTCTTGTTGTTGGTTGGCTGATTTCGTGGCTGGTTGTGCATATTTGTGTGTTGTGGACTTGATCTTGTATCATTGTAGAACGTCTAACACAAGGTGATCCTACCCAATCAACGTCTGTGTATCTAATGATCTGCTCATGACCTCGATCCTCGAATAGTAGTTCTTTACTTGGAGTTGACTTTATATATCGTAGAATGCGAACAACTGCATCCTAATGACTATCACAGGTAGAATACATAAACTGACTTACAACACTCATATGATAGGAAATATCAGGTTTGGTTACTGTGAGATAATTCAACTTACCAACCAGACACCTATATCTTTCAGGATCACTGAGTGGCTCCCCCTATCCTAGAAGGAGTTTGGTATTTGGATCCGTAGGAGTATCAACAGGTCTACATCCCATCATTCCTGTCTCCTCAAGAATGTCTAAGGCATACTTGCGTTGAGAAATAACAATACCTAGAAAATACTTCAGTGTACCGAGGTCTTTAGTCTGAAAATGTTGAAAGAGATGTCGTTTCAAATTAGTGATATCATCTTGATTATTGCCGGTAATAGTGATATCGTCAACGTAAACCACCAAATAAATACATACATTTGGACCAGAATGTCATAAAACACAGAGTGATCAGCTTCACTACGGATTATGTCAAACTCCTAAATTACTGTGCTGAACTTTCCAAACCATGCTCGAGGAGACTATTTTAGACCATAAAGTAACCGGTGCAATCGACACACTAGACCAGACTTCTCCTGAGCAACAAAATCAGGTGGTTGCTCCATATAAACTTCCTCCTGAAGGTCACCATGGAGAAAAGCATTCTTAATATCCAACTGATAAAGAGGCCAGTGTCGAACAACAACCATGGATAGAAAAAGATGAACATATGTTATTTTAGCCACGGGATAGAAAGTATCATTGTAATCAAGCCCAAATATCTGAGTATATCCTTTGGCAATAAGGCGAGCCTTAAGCTGATTAATTTGGTCGTTCGGACCAACTTTCACTGCATAAACCCAACGACAACCAACAGTCGATTTACCTGAAGGGAGAGAAACAAGCTCTCAAGTACCACTTGCATGTAAAGCAGACATCTCGTCTATCATAGCTTTTCGCTATCTTAGATAGGAAAGTTCTTTTTTTGTGGACTTATGGATGGAGACAAAGGACAAAGATGATACAAAGGTATAATGGGGTGATGATGGACAATGATAACTTAAAAGGGTATAATGAGGGTTAGTATTACGAGTGGACCATATACCTTTTCGAAGTGCAATCGGATGAGACAAGTTTGTAGTAGTTGCAGGGTCAGGTGTAGGACAGGGATCATCTGGGCCTGATGTTGTACGTGGCTGACGATGATAAGTCAGGAGTGCTGGCACTATGGATGGAAATTTATATTGCTTCTTTCCGCATTTAGAGTACATATTCCGTGAGGATTTAGAGTACCAAAATTTTGCAAACACCAAAGATACTTTGGGTTGAAATAAATTCTTTTAACCCATGGACAATTGTACATCGCACTTTCAAGAAGGATATTAATGTCCACAACAAAAGTTCTTGTTATGACACATCAAATAGATGGTGAAAATGAGATATACATCGAGAACATCATCTATAAGGAATATTTGGTAACGTATAAATATATTGCATGGTTACACCTAATAATATAAAAATATGAGTCGTCATACGTTTAACTACCAAACTTAATTTGATTGTTCAAATTTGAGAGCTTTTGGGAATGTTTAATCATTTGTCATTCAACAAAAAAGCTATTTGAATAGGCTAATTGTTCATCATTTTCAACTTGTATTTTTACACTGAATGTTAGAATACTCATTACAATGTGATTTTAACATAACTTATACAATATGTACTCTTGCATGGGGCACACGTGCGTTGAACGTGTCTAGAACTAGTATAAAGAAGAAGATTACCTTCAAGAATCTCAATTCTTGAAAACAGGCAATCGTGAGTCAACCTCGAACCAAAAGATTGAATTATCTCTCAAAGGAGTTTTTTTTTTGACCTCAGAGACCCTCGGGCAATCCAAACATACACACTAGATCAAAATCATCATACGACCCTATCGGAACCTTCAAATAATGAATCTAAGCTTGTTTACTCAAAATGTAGACTATGATTAACTCTCTTAACTTTAGGCTTCTTGTTTAAGATCAATAATTCCAAAACAATTTCAGACCTCTCGGACCCTGTCCCATCCATACCTCAAGTCATAAATTACCAAATGTACCACTGGAAGTCTCAAATAGGGAAATGGGGTCCTAGTACTCGAAATGACTGGTTGGGCCGTTACATATCATTGCCTTGTGAACAGGGGCGGACCCACAGGTATAGGTGGGCGTGCACGTGCACCCGTTAACTTTGGAAAAAATCATGTGTATATATGTGTATATACCTTGAGGAATTGGGATATAGGTAATAGTGCACCCATGAAAGAATGGAAGTGCACCTTGGCTTGCTGGTTGAAGTTGGTGCTTCCACCCACGCAACCAGAGATCGACTCTGGGGGTTGTCACACAATTTCACTATTTTTTATATACTTTTATACTTTAGATTTAAAGGCTTATTACTAAGTTTATAAAATCAAAATTGATGGATTGGGGATTCGAACCCACGACCATCCTACATGGTAAAACCCACCTTGACCATTAAGCTATCACAGTTGATGTAGTAAAAACAAGTTAAAACAAATATATTAGCTTGAAATTCATATTATAAGAAAGTAAAGTTTATTAGCTAAGAATTCATATTTGTTCTATATAATTGTATTTTCAGTATTGCTCATGTCATTAGGTACCAATCGAATATGACATTATCCCTTAATCGACATTGAAAGTTTCGCTAACGTCTACGTTAAGATAATATCGGTGCACCCCAGTATTATCAAAAGCAAAAAGCACAAAAATGCTCTAAGATATGTTGGGGCTTTAAGCCCAAAGTGCAAATAAAGCGTGGGCTTTAATGAAAAAAGGCATAAATGGAGAAAAAATATAAATATAAGTCTAGTCCAAGACTAATAATTATAAGCATGAATGACAAATATATGAACGAAGAAATTGAAAAGAAATTACGATAAAGTGAAATATCAATTGTTTAGTGTTCGTCTCTTCAGAAGAGCCTTGGCAAGGGAAAATGTCTTAGAACCTTGATGACGACACTAAACTGTACATTAAGCGAGGCGAAGCGCTCAACACATTTTGAGTCTCGCTTCAAGGCTTAAGCACGCCTTTGACAACAATGGTACACCCACAGACTTCAAATCCTGGGTTCGCCTCTGCTTGTGAAAACTTGAAAATGATTACTTCATGGTAGAACTTCGATCTGAGTTCCTCAGTTGTTCTTTCACACTGAGATTTTCATTTTCCTGTTTAACTGTCACGAGGTTGGAGTTTTTGGTTTCTTTTTCAATTTTTATACATTCAATTTTAACCTCCTATTTTTACAGTCTGAGCATAGCACTTTGTCAAATATTAATTTGGATATACCAGTTGGTGAGCTAGTTGCAATTGTGGGTGGGACTGGAGAAGGAAAGACATCTCTGATTTCAGCAATTCTTGGGGAGCTTCCTCCCTTAGGCAATGCAAGTGTCGCTATCAGAGGTTCTATTGCATATGTTCCTCAAGTTTCCTGGATCTTCAATTCCACTGTGAGCTTCAATTTATCCCCATCCTTGTTATGCCTGTAACATTAAGTCTGTTTACATGAACATGCTATTTCGGTACAATACTTTGTGGTTATTTGTAAAATGTGATAAATGATGCTTGTGTATTTACATGGAACAATGCAATTACCTTTACCTTACTGGTTTTAGGTACGTGAAAATATATTATTTGGTTCCAACTTTGAACCAACAAGATATTGGAAGGCAATAGATGTCACTGCATTGGACCATGATCTCGAGTTGCTTCCAGTTAAGTACATTTTATGGTAGTGTATTTGTGTCAATATATCTTTGTGATGTGTGGAATTCTCTATTTCCTAGGTAGTCTACATGAAACTGATATGTTCACACATCTAAAACATTCAGGGTCGGGACCTTACAGAAATTGGCGAAAGAGGATTGACTATTAGTGGAGGACAAAAGCAAAGAGTGTCAATGGCTAGGGCTGTCTACAAAAAATCCGATGTCTATATATTTGATGATCCCTTTAGTGCTCTTGATGCACATGTGGCCCATCGGGTGATTATATTGTATGAATGCCCGGAAAACACCATTTCAGTAAGGGAAAGGGGATATCAACATTACTTTCTTTTTTTTTTGTAACCAACACTGATAACATTACCTGAGAAGACTTTCCTTTAATATCCAATCTTCATATCCACCACCTGTAGATTTTTCCAAATCGACTAACCTCTTTCGTGTATATGTACAGGACTAATTTGCAGTATTTGGATCTAACTTGCAGTGCAATGGGGTTTTTTCAGGTTTTTAAAAACTGTATAAAGGAAGAATTGCAAGGAAAGACTAGGGTGCTTGTGAAAAATCAGCTGCATTTTCTACCTCAGGTGGATCGGATCATTTTGGTCTCTGAAGGAATGGTGACAGAGGATGGGACCTTCGAGGAGATTTTGGAAAATGGCACACTTTTTCCAAAGCTAATGGAAAATGCTGGGAAAATGGAAAGTTATGGTGTTGAAACTGAAACTTTGACAATGAGAGTTCAGTCTCCAAACATAAGGCATGAGCTCCAAAAAGATGTAACCTCCGTAACCAAAAGGAGGGCTGGTAAATCTGTTCTTATCAGGCAGGAAGAGTGGGAAACTGGTATTGTCAACTGGAATGTTTTGATGAGGTAACAAGTTAAAGTATATGCTTCGAGACATTTATACTTGGAAATTTTAATCAAGTCACTCGTACATAAATGTCCTGGTCATTCAACAATTTTAGAATCGTAATTTCTTTTTCAGAATTTTTAAAAAATGAGAGTTACAACACTTACTTATCAAGAGACAAATTCTAGGCACTAACTTTTCTCACATATTCCCCTATGCTGTTCTCTTGCTTCTCCCATTTCATCTAGACACTGGTGGAGAGAAAATGTTATTTTCTGTAGTGCAATAGCTTCAAGCATGGAATATTGCATTTCATTTCTAGTGGTTTGTACCCCCTCTAGGAACTCAACGTCATTGTTGAGGTTTACCCAACCTCCATACTAGGGGATGTATCGGCTCCGATACCACCTATAACGGCTAGGCCCCAACTGCCAAGGTATTGTCCACTCTAACGCAACCTTTGAGGCCTCACGGTTTTCTCCCTTTGTTCTTTAGCCCGGAAGGCGTCCCAAAATTGAATTCCTGACCTCGTTCTGTATAACCCCTAATTTTCTTCTCCTGTTCCGATGTGGTATTTTTCTAATGTAAGTGATAACAACGAGGTCAGGAAGATTCCAATTTTATAGTTTTGAGTATTAGATGTGCGGAAGAAAAATATAAATGAATCTGGCATATGAGAAATAAAGATATGGGAATTCGAAGGAACAATCCACAAATTTCCAAGAACACAATGTTCTAAAGCTTTGACAAGGTCAGAGTAACAACATATAGATTATGAGAAGAAATATAACACCTTTACTTGAGAAAACTAATCAAAATGATAGATTCGGATCTCGACCGCTTTATGAGTAACTTAAGACAACAATTAGTATGTAAAAACTAATTGCCTTCTAAAGAATATCAAAAAAGAACAAAATGAATGCATATTTGCGCAGGAGGAGGATTAACCATAATATATCAAATACCCAGATTAATCCTTATTTAATGATGTTAGTGTATGAATAGTAAAAATTATTCAAATCCAAAATCATAGGTCAAACTAGTTATAAAGGGAGTGCAAATTGTATGGTAGACCCACACTGACTTCCAGTTTTATATGTGCTACACACTTTGACGATGTAGGGGGCAAAATCTTACGATGAAAATGCTAATTCGTTGAGATTATTGCTACCATTTAATATGCTGTTTGGGTAAACTTTTGACAATGCTTGACAGATTGAAGGAAGTCGCAATGCTATGTGGAAAATGTCTCTTAGATTACTACATTTGTCTCTTCTCAGTTGTGTAGGGTTTACAAATGTGTTTATAATGTCCTAGGCTACTCCATTCATACCGTAAGTTTTGGGTTGAATGCTTATATTCTTTCACATGGTATTAGAGTCAAACTTTGATGAGCCCTTTTTCTCTCTTCGTGCCTATCATTCTTGGCTTCTCCTCTCTCAACTGAGACAATAAGCTACCCTGGCTTCTCTTTCAATATATCCCATCGAGCCATTAGTAATGCTCCGAGCCAACTCATTAGCCTATTGAGAGTAATCTCTTTTACTCCACTCCAGCCCCGCTATTGTTGAGCCTCATCTCTCTCTACTTTAGACCAAATGGAGGCAAGGGAAAAGAAAAGAAAATCAGATTCACGTGTAAACCCCATAATCGGGTGACACGTACACGAGGGTACTAAAGAATGCTACATTGTCCCTTGATCAGCTACCTAAGGGTTTCCAAAGGGATTATAATGATACTAGGCTACTCCATCCATTCTTCAAGGTTTCGGGTTAGATGCTCAGATTCTTTTATAGATTTTTTTTTGTATTAGTCCTGTACCCTTGTATTTCCCTTTTAGTTTTCAGGACTACATGTGAATTTTCTGTCTTCTCTATATTATTAATACTTCACTTCGTCCATGCCTATGTGCCCTGGCTGTTGTTTTTGATGGAGCAGATACTTCTGTACCCTTGTATTTCCTTTTCAGCTTTTGGAATTATATCCTGAAAGGGCATGTCTGTATGAATACTTGGCCTCATAAGTGATTGCGTGCCTCTGGCTGTTGTTCTTGATTCAGCAGATACTGCTTCTGTCTATTTCCCATTCTTCTAGGCATATTACCCAATCCATGATAATTTATCAACTGTTGATTTTACATTAATGAGGATCAGATGATATAATACTACTATGTATGTTTCACAGAATACATCACGCGAAGTGAAACGTCTAGATTCCATTACCAGGTCCCCTGTGTATGCACAGTTTGGAGAAGCTATAAATGGTTTATCAACCATCCGTGCATATAAAGCACATGACCAGTTAGCTGCCATTAATGGGAAATCTATGGACAACAATGTCAGATTCACTCTTGCCAACACAAGTACAAACCGCTGGCTTACCATAAGGCTTGAGACACTAGGAAGCATAATGATCTGGTTGACTGCAACTTTTACCGTTATACAGAATGGGAGAGCAGATGACAAGGTTGCAGTTGCTGCTACTATGGGTCTGCTCCTAAGGTATTCTTTGAATATTACTACCTTACTCAGCAATACTCTGAGACAAGCAAGCAGAGCTGAAAATAGTTTAAATGCTGTTGAACGTGTTGGTACATATATAGATTTGCCATCAGAGGCTCAAAATGTTATTAGCAGCCGGCCTCCTCCAGACTGTTAGGGGTTTTGCCCTGATTTTCTTACCAAATTTGAGTATTAATTTTCTATTGAAGGAAAATAAAAGTAATACCATAATTACTTTTACTTTTCTTAAAAGGAAAATATAAAACTCTTCCATATTTGGTTAACCTCTTTATTGCAGGAAATGTTTTGAAACTCTATAAATAGAAGACCCCTCTTCTCATACCATAACACAATAGCATCCACAATGTAGTCATTAAAGAGTCTTGTTTATGGGGAGATTTTTCTCTCATAGTTTTTATGATATTTTTATATTAGTTTTTATATGTAGGCCAATTGGCCAAACCATACAATAGTTATGCTTTTAGTATGTTTTTATTTGTCATCCGATTTATCGTCAAATGGTTTGCAACTAATAGCTTCCGCATGACGCCCTCTCGATTTTCGAACCCAACAAGTGGTATCAAAGCCTATGGTTCAATGGTCTGACGGTTCAAATTGAAGACATGTTAAGATCAAAGTTGAAACCAACTTGACGATAGTGAAGATTTTTTATCGAAAAAGAAAATCAAAAAAAAGAAGAACTACATGTGGAACAATTGTCAATCATTTTTCAACAAACCTGCTGTTACATCTTTAAAAATAAAGCTCACTTTTAACCCTGCAAAGGGCTCCAATAATTTTAACCCGAAAGGGCTCATATATTTTTAACCCCAAAAGCTCCTTTTTAAAGCATGCCAAGCAGCAGTGATGAAGACTATGTGAAGAACGAAGATCATGCATGTGAAGAAAACGGATCAAGTTTTGTCAAGAAAATCCAGCCAAAAAGGGGAGATTTGTTAGGGTTTTTGCCCTGATTTTCTTACCAAATTTGAGTATTAATTTTCTATTGAAGGAAAATAAAAGTAATACCATAATTATTTTTACTTTTCTTAATAGGAAAATATAAAACTTTTCCATATTTGGTTAACCTCTTTATTGCAGGAAATGTTTTGAAACTCTATAAATAGAAGACCCCTCTTCTCATACCATAACACAATAGCATCTACAATGTAGTCGTTCAAAGTGTCTTGTTTAGGGGAAGATTTTCTCCCAATAGATTTTAAGCTTATTGATTTAGTTTATAATATGTAGGCTTGTTGGCCAATTATATCAAATAATATGTTTTTTATTATAGTTTTCTTTGTCATCCGATTTATCGTCTACATGAATTGCAACTACAAACTTTCGCATGACGCCCTCTCGATTTCGAACCCAACACAGACTGGCCATCATCAGGGTTCATCAAATTTGAGGATGTTGTCCTACGTTACAGACCTGGACTTCCTCCTGTCTTGCATGGTTTGTCATTCAAAATTTCTTCAAGTCAGAAAGTTGGCATTGTTGGAAGAACTGGTGCTGGAAAATCCAGCATGCTTAATGCTTTATTTCGAATTGTGGAACTTGAAAGAGGGAGAATATTGATTGATGATTGTGAGGTTGCTAATATTGAACTGACAGATCTTCGAAGCGCTATCAGTATCATACCCCAGTCGCCAGTTCTTTTCTCTGGTACATAATTTTCTTTCAGCTGTTTTCGGTACTACGTCACTCTTCCACAGCCCTGGATTGGCACAATTTGAAAAAATATAATATGCCACTCAAAATTGATGTATGCATAAATCAATTTTGAATCTGTCTACTCAATCAATTTGGAATTATACTATGAGCAAACGTGAGTGTTTATGCTAGGTGCTGATGAATGAGTTTGTACCCCATGTTCGTTTCCTTATACAAATTCACATAACTCTAGTAATTAGTACATATGTGGTAGGTTTATGTAGATTTCCATGATTAACTTGTGAGGTGAAAATCTTAAGGGGTCGTTTGGTAGGGTGTATAAGATTAATGCAAAATATGATGTATTAGTAATGCTTGTATTAGTAATACTTCTTGTTAGCTATGCTTGCATTAGTTATACTTGCATTTGTTATGCAGTGTTTGGTTTGGTGTGTTAAAAATAACATGAATTTCATAATTTAAAAAAAAATTGTTTACAAAAATACCCTCCATAAATATGGTGGAAAGGATGTGGAAAAGATTTTGAGGGATAATTGTGTCTTTAATCATGTTAATGTATGCATTAGATCCATTGCAGTACTAATACCATAGATTTTGAAGTATTAGTAACACACACCTCAATACACAATAGAGTGTATAACTAATGCAAGCATTGGTTATGCATATGCTAAAAAAATGTACTAAACAAGGTACTAATAATACACAAGACTAATACATGCATTATTTCTTTTAATATACTCTACCAAACGACCCCTAAGTGTGTTACAATCATCTCCCTGAAAATCAAGCTCTGAGGCACACAATCACATATGAGATAAAGTCTTCTCTAAAATTTTATCTGGGTTTATCCTGCATCTGGTAGCACTAGGTATTGGGAAAATAGGGTTCCTTTATCTGGTTTTGGGGTATTGATCTATTTTGGGGATTGGAGTGATATTGTTATCCAGGACTAGATAAGCCTCAGAATTAGTTCCCTTTCATTTACTCTTCTTCCTTCTCTTCTTTTAATTCCTTCTACCTTCATTCCCATTCCTTTAGCTACTATGAAAAATAGACATACATGGGTCCTGTTCTTGCTTGCTCTTTATATAATCTGGGAGTACCAAATCTTGCCCCAGACCAAGTGAACCCTTATTTATACTCAAACTAGATAAAGGTGCCCGTGCTCTGCACGGGTGCCTAATGTCATCATTTTCTCGCCATACGTAAACAACTTTTGACTTGACAATTTTAGGATGTAACAAGTGTAAACAATGACATCTAAGCGAACTTTAAAAATGGAGATGAACGTGTTTAACTATCAATTAGTAACACTTAAATTTTTAAAGGAAACATGGCTAGTATTACAACAGATTACATTTCAAGGCATGTTACATATCTGCAGAACAAAATTATACCGTGAGTTTGCTCGTAAGGCAAAAATAAAGGCAATAGGTCAACATATGTATAAAATATGTTGCAATAACTTGGAATGTAGATTCTAACTGCTGAATTTTGGAAATAGGATGGAATATTTTCATCACCTGAAAAAGAAATTAAAGAGATAAGGTAATACAATGCAGCAAAATGTTACAGGTAAAATGTTTCATAGTATGTTCCCAGGGCCGTCTTAAACACTAGGCCACTAAAGCAAACGCTTGAGGCCCCAAAAAAATTGGTGCCCCATTTTTTCTAAAAAATATACTTATACATATGATATTTACTTATAAATTTAAAAAGACATTTCTGATAAGGAAATAAAATATTAGTGTGGATATCATTGGTTTTTAGGGTAATGAAACATTATTTGGGAATAGTTCTCTACGTGGGGGGACTAAATTTCCTTAATTATAGTATCTCCTAATAACTTGGGCTACATTATTGTATCAATATTGACCGCTCTCTTAATTTGCGAAACTTACTGACAACTTAGTTAATGTTCTTGCTTACAATTACAAAAGAATTACAAGCAATTGAAGGAGGACAACACTATTCCGATATCGTTACTTATCAAATTTTTTGAGCCAGTTTTTATTAGTCTAACTTTATTTTTTTGAAAATTTGTTATTGTTGATATTCTTGGTTCATAAGTACATATCTTTGTTTTAGTTATTATTATAATTTATTCAATTTAAATATGTCAACTAGAAAATATGATTCCAGTCAGTGTTTTAAAAGGCAAAGTCCGGACTCGCCCCAGGGCGGGGCTGTGGCAAAACGCCTCGGAGCTCATGTGTGGGACTTAGTTCTGTGAGGCTTACGCCCTAAGCGCCCGACTGTACGCCTTGAATACGCCTAACGTCCAACGCCCGGGGCTTACCTAGTAGTTCTTACACATATTGTGTCAAATTCCTTAATCAACATTGTTGATACTCATAATTCTCTACTAAATAAATGATGCTTAGTAGTTTTTTAATCTGTTGAAATAAGAAAATTAAGAGTAACTAGCTTATTTACTAATTGAGAATGTCGTGAGGGTGAATATGACTTAATATTTTTGTTTAAAAATACATATCCGAATTTTACATCTTCACTTGTCATTGGCCGTTATGATTTTGTCCTATATTTCAAAATTAAGATATCTTGTTTTGTTATTTGAAATTATTTTATTTTTATTCATGAAAGAGTTGATGTTCTAATTATAATATTAATAGTTCATTGATTATTTCTTTTAGAGAGGTAAATTGACTGTATGATATTATATATTTTAAGAATTGTGATTCTTTTATTATTTGTAAGTTAAGATGTTAGAGTTGATTTGTATCACATAATAATTTTTATATCATTGCACTATTTCTACTTATAAATAATGTTAAAAGTTTTGTTTTCTATAAAAAATTTTAATCATGTTTTAAATATTTTAAAATTAATAATGCATTTTTTGTATAATTTTATGTTATTGTATTATTTTTATTATATTATAAATTATAAATTAAAGATCCATGGGACATATGCCCCATGTCCCGAGGCTTACGCCTCGCCCCGTGCTGTGTAAAACGAATCGCCTCATGCTCACGCCTTTTAAAACACTGATTCCAGTTTTGCAAAAAGAGAGTGAAAGAGAAAACTTGAAGAATTGAATGGATTAGCTATATTATCAATTGAAATGGAACTGTTAGAACAAATTAATTATAAAAAAAAATAATTAATGACGCATAAAAAAAAGCTAGAAAAGTGAATTTTAAATAAAACATATATGACGATCTTTCTTTTTTCTTTAAAAAAACATATATATTCAGGGTCTCTCTAGAGTTTCGCTTTAGGCCCCTAATCTTGTTGAGACGACCCTGTATGTTTCCATGTTCTCAATCCAAAATGATGTCCTCACTTCTTTGGCGAATTATTTATCCCACTATTTATGTCATAGTGATGGGATAGGGGATAACTTGTTCCCAACCAAAGGACTCAAAATCACATGCTATGTTTTCCTTTTTGATGAGGCCAATGAAATCATGTTTAAAGTCAGTTTCCCAGTTTTCATATCCAAATCAAAATTCTAGATATATTTCATTAAGCTTCATTTTATAATAAACATTTGAATTTGTACCCAACAATTGAAAGATGATACAACAAGAAACAAAAATTGATCAAACCAAATACGGCATGTCATTGCTTCAAGAAAGCGCATCTTTCTTTCAACTCACTGGTGGCAATTCTTTTGAGTACCTAGCAGATAATTGAAGTTCTCAGTTAATGGGGACTCCATCTGTGAAATGCTCATTTGAAACATAGAACGGCTGAGAAGACAATTGAAGATGCATTTCTTCTAAAAATTGTAAGCCTTCATTGTTGTAATACTTTTGTAGTAGTAGTGAAGCAGTGTTGGATAAGATTATCAGAACCTGCTACAAATGCAACGACAGCTTTTATCCAAGAACAACTGCGCAAAATGAATACAACACCAAAATCAGTCACAGTCCATTATCAATACATAGAAACAGAGCACCAACATTCTTTTTTAAAGGGAAAGAGACCTAGAATTTAAAGGTTCTGAAAAGAATGCGGAGTTGTACCTGAAGGGCTTGGAAGTTGGAGAATCGAAAATCAAGCCTTTCACTTGGTTTGACCTGCTTATTATTCTGACTTTGTAACTTGAACATTTTTTCTTAGTCATCTCTCAAGTTATAAGCCTTTGATGTCACTACTAATTTCATGGCAGCATCAAAGAATTCAGAAACTTTCACCAATTCTTACTGAATAAGTGGCTTGAAAGTTAAACTAAAGTTATATGTAGTTTCTTTTCGTCAACAAAAAAGTTAGATAAATAGTAGTAAAGCTACTGTAGAATTACACATGCAAACAAATGAAATACCATTACCAAAGAACAATAAAATAAAGGTAATTCTAGCAACACTTAGCTGATAACCCATTTAATTAAAAAATTATAACATAGTAAGCCCACAGTGCAACTTAATTAGCCTTGACACATCTGCCAAAACAACCAACTATTGAAATCAAGTGTAGTTTCAATAGAATCAATTACACTGGGGAATTTCGTCAAACACATTGACCGAATCAATTATCCAAAAAAAGTATCATCAGTTAATAGAATTGAAGAAGCATAAGAGGCAAAAGAAAAAAAAGGGATTTGGTCCAAAACCAAAGTGAAGGCAACACCATAATACTGGTAGTTTTGAAATTTGATACATATTACTGAAATCGGTCCACAACATGTCGTCGGAAACTATGACAGTGCAAAAGAAAATTAAGTATCCATACAGAATGACAAAATTCGATACAAATTAACCAAATCAGAATCTAAATTGACCAGAAATTACAGTAGAAGTGAATTAATACCAAAGTACTCCTCCCAACAATGAAGAAATCAACAACAAACCCTTGAAAGTAAAAGTGATAGAGATGAGTGAGAAAGTAAAGAGCAAATTGGGAAGTAATATGTGAGCAACACATGTTTGCTAATTAGAGTGTCAGTATTGTGTTGGGCCAAAAGCAATATTATTACATTAATACCCTTTGATCAAACCGTCAAGTCAAACTGAATCGATGAATCAAATCAAACCGAGAAAAAAAATCGATTTGTGGTTAGGTTTGGTTGGTTTGGCGTTAGAAAAATTTGTTTGGTGTTAACCAAAGAAAAGTAAAACCGAACCCAAATCAAATCGACATAATATAGGGATAATTACACAAAAGTACAACTAGTAAATATACTTTACATTTAAGTAGCCAAAAATATACTTTACACTTTATAGGCCAAAATCTGATTTGACCATTCACTGTAAACTAGCTATTCTTTTTAGTTATATAAGGAACAACACTTCTCATACCAAATTTCCAGTTTCTTCTTCACGATTTTTACTTCAATTCTTTCCCAATTCTCTCCCAAAATACTTCAAACAAATTGGTGAAAAATTCAGTATTTTTTTGAGTTTTTTTCTACAATTTGAGGTTCCAATATTTTATAAGTTATGTTTTGAGTGAGTATAGTTATAAAAGATCGGTTATGTATTGAGGAGCCCAAATCTTAAATTTTAGATGATTTGGTGTAGTTTTGAATGAATTTGATACTTGAATTCGAGGAAGAAGACGGAGTCTATTTTTTGGTACAACAGTGTATATATTTGTATACTGTATTGTATATTGTTGTAGCTACTTGTATACTGTATTGTATATTATTGTATATATATTACAATTTTTTTTGTTTCGGTGATTTTCTTCTTCCTCTCCATTTTATACACACTTTTAAAATGTAGATACATTGTTTAAACATTATATATACATATGTATATATTTGTATAATTATGTATATTATTACATATATACACCTAATATACAATTGTGATCATATGAATTTTAAATATATTAGTCCAAATAAATATGGTGGATTAATATAATTGGATTAATTATTTAAGTCCAATAAATATGGATTTAATTAAAGTCCAAAATTCATCGGGCTAGTCCATTAATTTGGACTACAAATAATGAGTCCACTTGGTTAAGCCCAATATGTCATCTTAGTCTAGAGGCCTAATTTGGCGCCAAGTGTCAAATGACGTGGCATGCCAAGTCAAGTAAAGGAGTAAATAGGACCGTGCCACATTTCAAAATGATGCAGCAAGCCTAGTGAAATCAAAGGCCCATAAAAATGCGTCATGTCACTTAAATCTGATTGGCCAAAAGAAGCCCATCTTCACCATGACTCTTTCCTTTTGATACACTAACAAACCCACAACACAAGATTTCCCACGAAATCAGCAACAAGGGGAACAAAAGACCCAAAAATCAGCAAGTTGAACAACAATGCTAGTGAATAGAAAGAGCCCCACACGGCTTCACTAGACTTCAAGATTACAAACACAACAACAACAAGATAAATAAAGTAAGATAGATAGCTTGACATATGAGATTACAAGAAATAAGAACCAAACCGTGTATCAAACGATAAGACCCCTAAGACCCACAATAACAACACCAAACTCTTACGGTGACCGCTAAGGGAATCAACTCCACCTTACAACCACCATTTCTAAGCAAGGATCAATAATGGCTTTTCCAAGCCCTACACTACTTGGCTTTCCAAGCCCTACACTACACTCTCAAAGAGAGAAGAAGAAGTCTTTCAAATATCCATAATGAACTGACTAGAAAATAAGACTAATGAAGTCTATTTATAATTATTACATCAATGACCAAACTACCCTTAATGAAAAGGGGCTCCTATGGAGTGTAAAGAAAAGACACAAAAAGACCAAAACACCCTTAATAAGGGCTGGTCATGGAGTGTAAGGACTCCTTCTTCACACTTCAACCCTTGCAATCCTTGGAGCCTCGGGTAGTCATCAAGGCAAGCCTCCAAGCAACCTTCCACACACGAAAGTGTTTTATTAAGTGTCCAAAATGACTTCCCCATGCATACTCTCGGGCCTTCAAGGTGTCCAAAATCAGATTCTCCATGTGTTGGCCACGAATGATGGCATCAAAAGTTATGATGGCCATTTGTCTTGTATCATCCTCCCCTTCTTGAAAAGGATTCGACCTCGAATCCAAACCTTGCAAAAATCAAGAAAGGACAAACGAATACAAACTCCTCATGGCATGAGGGTTAGGGTTAGCACAATAAATCAGCTCAACATGCCAAGGTTGCTTATACTTGCAATATAACCAAGGATCCTTTGAATTAATTATTAAAAACTTATTAAAATATGCACAAAGGATTTGGCTATTTAAATCACCAAGAGATAAGGAAACTACAAAGGTCCTAATGGCATCAAATAATCTCCAAGGTAAAACTACCTTCATCTTAGAAGCCATAAGACACAATTGCTTCTTTATCTCTTCAAGAGACCACACCAAGGGTGGAGCCTCAATTGGTTCTAATGTCCACAAGATCCATATAGCATTATCATTCATACAAGTGGACAAACCAACCAATTTCCTACCTCTAAATAAAACAAATCCAAAACTAGCATGGATGTCATCATAGGCAAAGAGGTAGTATAGGAAAGAATCAAGTGTAAAGGCATACACGGGTGAAGACAAAGCATTTAAGCACACCCACATTCTTTCCTTCAAGCAAATAGAGAACTTGGCATCCACAAGTTCAGATTTTTGTAATTTAAACACAATTGTGTCAAGCAAGGATGCACATTTAGAAACATTACCCCAAGGAAACAATGACACTTTTGCTCTCGGGTTTTCAAGAATGACACTTTGCTTGTCATGTAGACCAAGCAACAAGTTGGGTGCGCCAACATCACCATTTCTATATTTGGAACAGGGGTCAAATAAAAAAAGTAGCCATAGACACGGTAATAGACAATACTTCCTTTCCCCATAGGCTTCACCCAAACTACAAGATATACTCTCTACAATAGCATACATCTCATCAAAAGCAAATAGAGAGTGGAGAATGGTATCACTCAAGTCAAGTTCAACTAAGGTGTCCTCATGTGAGTACTCACTACCAGTTTCAACATCATCACCGTGAGCACTCTCAACAATAAGGTCACACATAGTAGAAGAAGTAATTTCCAAATAATGGACACCTTCCCCTTCTATGGAAGTACCCTCAAGTAGACACATACCACCACTAAAGTCCAAGGAATTGTTACTTAAGTCTTTACAAGCAAGCAATTCATCCTTATAGTCATCAAACATGGGTGGGGTGTCATACAAAGGATCACAACCACAATCAATTTTCAAGGAAAAATCACTTATTGGGTTTCTTAAGAATTCAAGCAAATCAAAATTATCATCACCCAATTGATCATTCCTTTCCAAGACCTCGCATTCCCTTTCCTTAAGAGTACTCTCATTTCCCAAGAAGAGATTTCCATCTTTAGGAGGAATGTTTTTACACCATAGTGGGTTGGCATATAGGCTATAGCTTTCAAGACAAGCTATACCTTCAACGTCATTCTCACCACTAGGTTCTTTAGGAGTGAACTCATCATCTTCAAACAAGATATTGTACTTAAAGAGAGAAGGATCTATCCATGAAGAGGTGATAACGACCTCAATCAAGTGACTAAAATTGATATCGAAAACACGGAATTAAAAAACCAAAATTAAAGGATAGTTGAGAAATAAAAGATGAGAAGTAAAGAAAGAAAGGCTCAATTGAAACAACAATTAAACCAAGGGAGAAAAGAACTCAATCAAATGCATGAGAAACCAATTGAATCCACAATATGATAACTCGATGATTAATCAAGCGAAGAAGATAACACAAGCAATTCGGGAATCCACCCTAATCACTCGATCTAAGCTAACAATTGGAATTGAACCCAATCACTACCCTAATCTAATGTAACTAAATAACAATGTCTATTCAAGACAACTCAATCATCCAAAGATCTCCCATGCCAAATGAGGAATTATCCTATTTATACTAAAGAAATAAAGACAACTAGTTATTACAAATATGCCCTTAATGAGATACAAGGGCCTTGTTTGGTGGCTCTTGTTGTGAATTCTTGAATTTAAAATCTAGCCACTTGCATCAATGACCTCTTTTCTTTATCCACATCACTCCCATGGACCCTTAAGCTTTCCTTTTCACGAACATTCTACGTGTCATCCACGTCATCCATGCTCGTGTCAACCATGTGATCCACGCTAGTATCATTCTCCCCTTCTTGAAAAGGATTCGTCCTCGAATCCAAACCTTGCAAATACATGAGAAGGACAACAACCAAAACATCCTCAAAGCATGAGGGTTAATTCAAGGGTTAGCAACAACATCACCATGCCAAGGAGGCACAAATTTGAGATACAACCAAATATCCTTTGCTTTCAATAAAAGTAATCCATCATACAAGGTGCAAAGGTTTTGGTTATGATAAACATCAAGAGACAAGGCAATATGACACAATTGTTTCATTGTCTCACAAGAAGGCCACACCAAAAGTGGTGCATTCACCCACAAGGGCTCATTCGGGTCAAAAAAGTGCAAAACCCATATATCTCTACCTCTATGGAAAATAAATCCTACACCAACATGGGTTCCATCATGATAAAAGAGGTAGTAGAGAGAGGTGCTACTATCATAAACATCATCTAGGGTACTCCAAGAATTAAGGGTACCGATAGATAAGAAGAAACATTTTAAGTACAAAACAACCCTCTCTATCAAACAACTTTCCAAAGAAAGAAAGTGCACCAACGAAGCCATGCTAATAGAATGGTCGAGGAATCTATTAGGAGTTAAATCACTCCATATCAAATAATACTCCAAATGAATTGGGGTCCCTCCTATCATAGTATCAAGCATGCTCCCAAGAGTCCCATTTGAAACTTTAACTTGTCTAACCCTATGAAGGTGACAAGAAGCTTTCAATATCCATTGACTCTCCCAAAAACAAACAAGCAACTTAGCACCCATTAGTCGTGGTCCACACAACTTAAGCACAAGTGTGTCAAACAAGGATGCAAGAATATAGGAAACTCCCAAAATAAGCAATGACACATTTGCCTTGGGGTTCACAAGCATGAGACCACATTTGAGAAAAGGGTCATCATATGCAAACAAATAGTAAAGAAAGGTGTTACGTAAATGAACTTCATCCAAGGTGTGCCCACATATAGAATCACCCTTTGATCCACAAGCATTAAGGCCTTGATCAAGAATGGGGTAATACAGGAATGAAGGGGTCATTGGAGAACATACACCCCCTTTCTTTCGACTACTAACCCTTCCAATAGACGTACTATCATCTTCTAAGAAGAGAGTTCCATCTTTGAAAAGTGTGTCATCACACCATAGTGGATTCTCAATCACTTGGTAGCTCTTAAGAGGGGCTACACTTCTATCATGCCAAGACACACCACTATGTATTTCATATTCATTAGTCATGTCAAACTCAAATAAGGGATTATCCTTAAAAACACACCCCACCTCAAAATCCTCATGAGAAGAACAAGGAATGAGATTACAATTCAAGGATTCATTATTTAGGTGCAATGACTTCACATGACTAACTACATGGCCAACTATATCAATGCCATCACTAAATTGAGGTCCCTTAAGTTCATCACAAAACTCCTCATTTAGTGGGCCACCATTGCTCATGAGTTGATCAACACCAATATCAATTGATAATGAACTATCATTCAAAGCACATGTATCAACACTAGGTGGACCTAAATTGATCTTACTAAAAGAATCAATTCGGTCATCAATAGGATCAACTAGTGTATCCACATTCTCAACATGCACATTATCAAAACATGGCAAAGAATCACCTGACAATGTACTATCATTCAAGGCACAAGTGTCAACACTAGGTGGACACAAATTGATCTTACTAGAAGAATCAATTCGGTCATCAATAAGATCAACTAGTGTATGAACACTCTCAACAAATACATTATCACTATGTAACAAGGTATCATCAAGATGATCACAAGGCAAAGGATATTTAAGCTCACATATATATATGTCATCACTTACACTCAATTGGATACTACTAGCCACACAAGGATCTTCAACTTTTGACAAAGTGTAAGGTTTAGCTTTGTTACCTTGTTGCTCATATAAAGGATTGCATTCACCTTGCTTTTCAACATTGGAGAACATTTGCTCCTTTGGAAAGCTTTCTAGCACCTCATGATTCTTCATTGCTCGAGGTGCCTCACTAGGCTTATCTCCAAGGATACCTGCACAAGAATCAAGACAACTAGAAAAGGAAGAAAAGTTACAAAAGTTAGTATAAGGTTGTGACAACCCTCTCACATCACTCCTCACAACCTCTCCTTTTTCCTCTCTAGAGTTGTCACATATCACATCCTTACTCCTCTCAATCTTTTGTCTCTCAATTTTATTGGAGTTAGGACAAGTGCCAAGAATTCCTTGGAAAGGGTTTGGAGATCCCTTCACCTCTAACTTCCACTTTGGGTTGCTAGGAGTAGCCTTCATTTCACTCATTGGATCCTCTTCAAGTACATTTTCACAAGGAGTAGCTTGTTTTGCTTTCGACTCTTTGGAGACCATTTGAGAGATCTTATCAAGAGTTATTAGCATGGAAGCAAACAATTTGTTCATCGTCAAAGTAATAGGATCCTCAATTGGAAGGGGTTCACTTGTAACTTTTGTTTCAAGAACCCGCCTCTCTCGGTCATACACATCTTGAAATAATGAATTCTCTCTACTTCTATGGCTCATTGATCCTCCCACCCTTCCTCCAACATCATTACCATATGGAGAACTAGTCACATTGGAATGAGGATAAGAAGTACAAGTTCTTGCACCATAAGAAGTAGAGAATGTTCTTCGCGTATGGTCCACACGACATCTTTGAATTGGTTTCGCCCACACATCTATACCCCCTAGACTAGAATAGGAAGTAGCATAAGAAGAGGAAGGTAATTCATTCCTAAAACATCCCCTTCTATCACAATCCTCCTCAAAGGGTTCATAAGACATATGGGAGAAAGAATTGTACCTCACATCGTCTTCATCACCATGGTGTGTAATATGAGAACCCTCATACCCTTCATCATCACTATCAAATTCATCACAAGGTACTTCTACTCCTTCATGTTCATCATAAGAGCCATAAGCTCCATGCATCTCATATTCATCTCCGGTGTAGTAATTCTCATCACCATGTTGATCATAACCTCTTGGACCATCATATCCTTCATAGGATTCACCATTATACTCATGAGCTTTATTACTTTGCTCACAAGCACTCAAAGAACCCTCATTTTGCTCATCATCACTATACTCATAGCTCATCTCACTACAAGCATAGTCACTAATGTCATCTCCACAATAATCCGAAGCTATGGATGACATTCTCGCTTATATCACCTTTTGTACCTACAAAACTAGCAAACAAGTTAGTAATAAAAGCCTCACATCACTCATATATGATCTCTCAACTCACCTTCTACGGCTTCTTTCCCAAATTGATAGGTTACTAGCTTTGCTCAATCAATTCAACGTTATCAATGCTTGTGGAGGAATAGATTCTTGTGACTCGTAAAAGAAGGACGACTCAAATAAAACTAAAAGGACTTGAATCAAGAAGTTATCTACGAATAAAGATGAGAAAAGTAGAAGAAAAGAAAGCACGAAAGAAAACGGACTCAAAAAAACTAAGTAACAAAAGTAAAAAAATTACTTGTGTTGCTTAATTTGATGAATCAAGAGAGATGATTTGATGTTTAAAACTAATTAACAAGTGATTAAAGATGTTAATTACTTGTTAAATAGTTGAGGAATTGAAAGAGAAAGAGAACAAAAAAAGAATCATGAAATTTGGACACTTAGAAAAATTTTTAGGTCCAAAAAACTTTAGGACTCAAAAAAAAAACTAAGTGTTGGAAACCTGAGATTTTTCAGCTCTCTGAAACTGACCCCACGCGCCTGCTGACGTCATGCTGACGTGGCAAATTTTTTATTATTTTTTTTTTTTCACAAGTGGGGTACTAATACTTTAACCAACTTTGACTTCAATTTTTTTTGGATCAAAGTGTATCTTTTCTATCTTCTTCTTCAAGAACAATATGAAGATACTCAAGAACACAAGAAAAACCCCAATCTTCAAGAGTTCATAACTCCTTCATTTTAGCTCCAAATTCGATGAAATTTTCACCCACGTGCTCCTTTCAACACCGCGAACAAACCCCACTAATTTTTAGCCTTCAATCTCAAGCCAAAAATAAACCCACTTTTCAAAATCCATAAAGTTTCAAAAGCTCAAAACCCTTTAATGGTATCTTCAATTCTACAACTCCGAATTGAATGAAATATGAGATCTAGACTCACATGACACTAGGGAATCAAGATCTAGTGTCAAAAATAACAAATCAAAACAAAAAAAAATTGTTTTTTTTTTTTTTTTTTTTTTGGATTTTTGAAGAAATCAAAATCCCAAGGGTAGATTTGTGGAAACAAACCTAAACCTAAGCTTTGATACCAAAATGATAACGACCTCAATCAAGAGACTAAAATCGATATCGAAAACACGGAATTAAACAACAAAATTAAAGGATAGTTGAGAAATAAAAGATGAGAAGTGAAGAAAGAAAGGCTCAATTGAAACAACAATTAAACCAAGGGAGAAAAGAACTCAATCAAATGCATGAGAAACCAATTGAATCCACAATATGATAACTCGATGATTAATCAAGCGAAGAAGATAACACAAGCAATTTGGGAATCCACCCTAATCACTCGATCTAAGCTAACAATTGGAATTGAACCCAATCACTACCCTAATCTAATGTAACTAAATAACAATGTCTATTCAAGACAACTCAATCATCCAAAGATCTCCCATGCCAAATGAGGAATTATCCTATTTATACTAAAGAAATAAAGACAACTAGTTATTACAAATATGCCCTTAATGAGAGACAAGGGCCTTGTTTGGTGGCTCTTGTTGTGAATTCTTGAATTTAAAATCTAGCCACTTGCATCAATGACCTCTTTTCTTTATCCACATCACTCCCATGGACCCTTAAGCTTTCCTTTTCACGAACATTCTACGTGTCATCCACGTCATCCATGCTCGTGTCAACCATGCGATCCACGCTAGTATCAAGAGGCTATAGAACATGCAAATCCATTCTCTAAAAGATCATTATCGAGTATCAAAGATGTTTCAAGCACATGATTATCCCTATGAGCAAAACCGAGAGTAGAACATTTACTAGAGGTCATACTAAAGGGGTCACTCCTATTTATTTGATCAACATTTTCAATATAATCATTCACTTGAGATCCATTAAACACATCACACATATCCTCAAGTGGTGGACAAATTTCGCACATAAGTTGATCAACACAATTCCCACAAGATGATGTACCATCATTCAACACATTTGCTTCAACACTAGGTGGACATAAATTGATCTTACAAGAAGAGTCAATTTTGTCATCAATAGGATCAACTAGTGTATCCACACTCACAACAAGTACATCATCAACAAGAGGCAAAGAATCAATAGACTCACAAATAGGCAAGCTACTACTCACACTCAATGGGCTACTAGCAACACAATTATCATTCACATGCACAAAAGTGTAAGAGTAAGCGATTTTACCTTGAAGTTCTTGAGTAAATTCTCCTTTGCCGTGGTGTGAAGGTTTCCCACATGCTTCGGCAGTAACTTCTCCTTGGCCTTGTGCTTCTCCGCTTGCCATGTTGGTACCTACACAAATGTCCTTAGAAGGAAAAGGACAAACATAGTTAGCATGATTTGGTGGCAACCCTCTCACTTCGCTCCACATAACCTCTCCTTTTTCCCCTTTCGGATTACCACCTTTCACACCCTTACTCCTCTCAATCTTTTGTCTCTCATAATCAATCGGCTTGGAGTAAGTGATCACATCTCCTTGCGGTTTGGGAATAATTGAGGTAAAGAGATAATTTCCCCAATGGTCCACTATAACCTTAGGCCAATTTAGCACATTTGGAACTCTATGTTGTGCAAACCAATCGGCACCCAAGCATACATGACCTTGTGTCAAGGGAAAGATATCGCACCACACCTCCTCATGGTATTCAAATTGGGTGAAGACAATCCTCACTCTCTCGGTAACCCTATACCCGTCCAAGGAATATGGAGCAAGTAAAGGTTCTCGAAACAACCCTAAATAGTCAACCATCGGTGGCATGATGTAGTTCTTATGGCGCCAATCATCTAGCACAAGGAGGTAGCCCGGTACCCCATCAATGCTTACCTTTCCGGAGTGAACACTTCTCCTAGGATCAACATTGTAGAGTTTAGGACAACCCAACGGTACATGAGTACCCCTCGGCCTTGGAGATGTACTCTCTCTTCTTCTCATGGGGCAACCTACACTATAGCTAGTATACCCATTCACACCGCTTCGACCTTGACAAGATGTACTACAAGGTGAAGAATATGAATCTTCATTCCCCACACGTGCACTCTCACCATGGCTCTCATAAGCTTTGCGAAGGGAGGGGTTATACCTTACTCCAATTCTAGGTTCAAAATGGGAAGTGTAAGACTCCTCATATGCCCCAACTTCATCATAAGAACTATCATAAGGTCCTAAATCATCTCCATATCCACCATAAGAGCTAGGCACTTCATTCACCTCATTTTCTCCCTCAAAACCATAACCCTCAAATCTGCCCATGTCTTGATCATGGCTATATTCATAGCCCCCATAATCTACAACATCATCGTAGCCATAAAATCCCTCACTACAATCATAGTCTCCCATGTTGTAGTCACATAATACGAGGCTACCAAGATATGTTCCCCTTATATCACCTTGTACCTATAAAATGAACAAACAAGATTAGTAGTAAAAGCACCTCACCAACACTCGTATACACTCGCCTTTGTGATTCTCACCATTGGAGCGGCGAATATTAAAAGTTGCTTATACTCCGGTAGTTAATAAGGTGTCAATCACTACTTAGCGACCGAAATAGATTATTGTTTGATCGACTCAAGACACAAAACAAAATCTACTTATGAACTTGAATCAAAGAAGTTCAACGAATCAAAATGAGAAAAGCACACAAAGAATGAAAAACACGAAGAAAAACGGATTCAAAAACCAATTCACAATCTAGTAGGTGATTACTAGTTGTTAATTGGTACTAGAATCAAGAAATGAAACTAAAGAAACAAGGAAATGAAACTTAGAATCTGAAATTTGAGCTTAATGGTGACGTGGCAGCATGTAATTGGTCTTGGGCCCACACAAAAATATATATATATATATATATTTTTTTATTTTTTTTGGTCACAAATCTGAAATTTCAATATGAAACACAACTTGTCATGGATGACAATGGGTTTTGGAGGGAAAGTAAAGTCTTGTACTCTTTTTTCAACTTTTTAAACTCAAAAAGGTAAGATTTGACTATTCTAATCCCACAAAACAAGATTCCGTGTTTTAAGGAAAAGTGGTTGTCAAGTCTAGGAAGTGATGTGTGCAAGTCTTCTCACCAACAACTTTATAGCTTTTGTCTTGCAACCTTTTGGATCTATTTTACACTTTTGTGGCCTTAAGTTGTAAGAATGGATGAAGAACAAGATGAACACCACAACAACCTTCAAAAACACAACATCAACTTCTTCAAGAACATAACACAAAAAACCACCAATGGTCATCAACAAGGTACAACCTACGGCCCACTTCAAGTCACCACAACAATGGTCAATATTATAAGCTCATCTTTAGATCTAGACACTTTTAGTGTTGGTGAGAAAGAAACCAACACTAGAAACACACTAAACAAGTAAAATAACACCTAGATCTAAACACACAAATACTATTCTCGGCCAAGACAACAAGATGGACAGATTTCATTTTTTTTTATTTTTTTTTACAGATTTCGTTTTTTTTTTTTTTTGATCGAGATAGCCCAAGATTGGTAGTGTAGGAACACAACCAGCCTTGCTCTGATACCAAATGATACACTAACAAACCCACAACACAAGATTTCCCATGAAATCAGCAACAAGGGGAACAAAAGACCCAAAAATCAGCAAGTTGAACAACAATGCTAGTGAATCGAAAGAGCCCCACACGGCTTCACTAGACTTCAAGATTACAAACACAACAACAACAAGATAAATAAAGTAAGATAGATAGCTTGACATATGAGATTACAAGAAATAAGAACCAAACCGTGTATCAAACGATAAGACCCCTAAGACCCACAATAACAACACCAAACTCTTACGGTGACCGCTAAGGGAATCAACTCCACCTTACAACCACCATTTCTAAGCAAGGATCAATAATGGCTTTTCCAAGCCCTACACTACTTGGCTTTCCAAGCCCTACACTACACTCTCAAAGAGAGAAGAAGAAGTCTTTCAAATATCCATAATGAACTGACTAGAAAATAAGACTAATGAAGTCTATTTATAATTATTACATCAATGACCAAACTACCCTTAATGAAAAGGGGCTCCTATGGAGTGTAAAGAAAAGACACAAAAAGACCAAAACACCCTTAATAAGGGCTGGTCATGGAGTGTAAGGACTCCTTCTTCACACTTCAACCCTTGCAATCCTTTGGAGCCTCGGGTAGTCATCAAGGCAAGCCTCCAAGCAACCTTCCACACACGAAAGTGCTTTATTAAGTGTCCAAAATGACTTCCCCATGCATACTCTCGGGCCTTCAAGGTGTCCAAAATCAGATTCTCCATATGTTGGCCACGAATGATGGCATCAAAAGTTATGATGGCCATTTGTCTTGTATCACCTTTCCACAACTATAAATAGGGGCCTCATAATTCAAGAAAAGACCAAGAATTCGAACAAGAAGCAAGAGAGAGCTCGTGGATCAAACACCACAAATTTCTCTACAAGCTATAAGTTCAAGCATTCAAGTTCATAAACAACTGAAGAACAAGACGAAGATTCAAGATCAAGCTCAAAAGCCTTTGAATCCAAATTCACAAGTCAAGATCAAGTTCATTAAATCCACAAATCAAGTTCAAGTTCATCAAATTCAAGATCAAGCTCGAAGCCCTTGAATTTATATTTAGAAAGGCGAATCAGAGGATTCATAGAGATTGTAACACTCACATATTGAAATCAATAAACGATTGTTGCAATATTTTCTTGTCCTGATTATTATATTATCGGTCGCGAATTTTATTGTCTACAAATTTTGGCACGCCCAGTGTCACACCCCAAATCCTAACGAGGCATGATTGGCACCCGAAGCCGATATGGCCCGAGAGAACCAATCTTTGTTCATGAACATTCGCATGCATAACCTTAAATGAATAACATACTATCTCATGTAATTGATGAAATGTAAAATACCATATATATACATACATAAAACTTGGCCGTTTGGGCCATCACGTCGCACTGATCGTACATATCTTACATCCATACCCACACATACGTCTACAAAAGCCTCTAGCAGATGCATTTACAGGACCAACTAAGTCGGGGCAAGTCCCCTCTTTAGATAACATCAAAACAAATATACAACTATGACCCAGGAAACTCCGAACCAAGTGGAGCTCACCAAAACTCTGCAAATGATCCCCAGTCTACCGAGGAGGTCTACTAATGTCTGCACCTGCAACATGTAAAGTAAGTCCCCAAGAGGGGTCAGTACGAAGAATGTACTGAGTATGTAAGGTTCAGATGAAACTGTACAATGCATGGATGCTTCAATGAACTCAAATACAAATGAATAATCAATGTGAATAAGTTACCATGTTGCATTTTGGAACCCATGAGTATTGCTGTCATTACTTTCGTTGATTACTTTACTTCAATGGAAATAATTATAAGAGAAACTCTATATGTAGAACCATGTACCTTTATTTCACTATGATCATCTCCAATGATTTGTACATAACAAAAACAACCATGGAATCAATATAAGAGAGATAGCAACTGTAAATAAAATCTCTTTCTGTATGTGGGATACCATGTACATTGCGTTCTTTCTTTCCCTTGCCTTTACTTTGCTTTACTTTTACACTGCTTATACACTGTTAGGGCCCTCATCATGCAGGTGTTCATTTCACCCTATGGATACATCATGCAGGTGTGTTATTTCACCCCATGGATAAAATATCATCATCATGCAGGTATTCTTTTTACCCCATGGATAAAATCATGTCATCATGCAGGTGTCTTTGCACCCCATGGATAAATGGCCATCATCATGCAGGTATTCTTTTTACCCCATGGATAAATAAACATCATCATCATACATTACTTTGCTCTTACTTTATTTCATTACTTTGAAATTGATACTTCAACTTGTGAGAGATTGGTACTTTGATAGTCATCATATCACTTTGAACTTTGAGACGTAACATTTATGGAACCATGAAATATTTAGAATATTACTCAAAGCATATGAAACATGTGAATGACAATTGATCAATGCGTAAAGAACATATGATGAACCATAATTGACACCCGAAATTAGGGTACCCTTGGCTTATGAGGGATTGATACTTTTGTAGTCATAACATTGGTGGAAGCTTTGGGACAATAACAAATGAGCTAGAGACATATGTATAAACATTCTTGGAAACATAGCCTTCATGGAAACATAATACTGTTGGAACCGTTGAACAATGATCAATGAACAAGATACATGAGTATACTCACTATTGAACCCTTGGAACATAACCTTATTAGACTTTTTGGCACATTACTAATGGCTAAGACATGTGTATAAATCTATTGGAACTTTGGGTCATGACACTAATTGGAACATGCCCATATGCTTTACTTTACTCTTGTACTTTATGAGATTTACACCTTAGCCAAACATGTACTTACTTGTACATCTCACTTCACTCCTCTATCTCATGAGATTGACAATTTCATTTATGAAGTATAATTATACTAATTTGCACATCACCTCTCTTATTACTCTTACAATTGGCACAAGGAGAATCATCATACCATAGGACTCATAACATGATTGGAACTATGATATTTAATTAAACAAGCTCTCTTTACCTCATTGCTCTTATTGGGATAATTCTCTTAGGATCTACAACATATGACAACTTAAGCACTTCCTCCATAAACAAGAACTAAGTGAGTCATAATTCGTTTAGGAGTAACACACATATGAATACCAATATATATTAACCTTAGTTGGAATACTATAAAACCCCTTTAGAATAATACACTTTTGAAACCTTAGGATAACGATCACTATAAACAATACACGTGGATATCAACTATTCACCACCCTGAAATGCACTACCTTAGAACCTTTGGAACTCTCAACATCTTAGACAATGAATAGGAGTCAACCAATGGACATGAGTCATATGATTCACCATTGACCAATGAGTAAGAAACATATAAGTAACTCTAGCCAACTATCGGGTACGGAATACCTTAGAGCATTTCGGAATTGAATGAGTACTATGACAATGTGTTCAAGAAAGATATAGAAGAATAACCTTACATACCTTTACTTTCAAGTACGAGTACACAAGACTATATATGAACACAACAGTCCAGCTTCTTCTTTGTGTTTCACTCTACAATATAAGTCCACAATGAAACTTTTATTAACGATCATTTACCATACAAGTGTACAAAACGACAATGAACTATATGACCGTCATATAAATTCATTTCACTCCTTACAATACAACTCGCTGCATTATCATACCAACAACACCTTAACATTACACACATGGCCCAAGATTTCGTATAACAATAGCATTTCGCATCACACCTATCCTTTATGCCTTCTCATTTCCATTCCGTCACATTTCCGCTTATCGATTTGCCTCACAACAACATATGAACAACCATCCACATTTAATACAGTCCAATACGCCTTCATACGACACTTTAAAGTCATTAAAACGACATCACAAGTTCATAATTCCATCCAAAAAGGGTATCGGGGCTTTCGGGGATCAACTAGAGTCGAGAACACACAAAACGAGTTTTGGACCTGACCTGCGCTGCCACCTGCGCACGCAGGTGGCTGACATACGCGCGCAGGTGCCCTCTAGCAGCAGCCAGAGGCATCTGCGATGGCATCTGCGCACGCAGGTGCCTCCGTCTGCGGGGGCGGATGCCCGTTTGGTCCGAAATGGCTCCGTTTTGGGTCTTTTAATGCCATGAATGGTCCATGATCATAACCAACCTCATTTTAACATATTTTTGATCATTTAACATGCCAACATGCAGTCATAACTTCACAACACACATAACGACACCCAAAACCACATTTCACAGCCAATACGACACCAAAACCATAACCGGTTTCACAATACCAATTCCAAATGTTATGCACAAGAATGAAACAAAGTAAGACCATAATCACATCTCACATATAAATATTTACTCCACCACATTCACTTCTTTCACAACCACAAGTTCATCACCAAGTTTACAAGACAAATCAACCTTCGATTTAAGCAAACATGTAACCTTTCACTTATTGTAAATTTCTCATCATTCCACCCACATAACCAACATACTATAAACCATGTGTTATGCCTAAAATATATGAACTCATCATAATAAACACTTACCAATTGATGATCTTGGCCAAAAGAAGGTCTTGAGGTTCTTGAGAGCAAAAGGGAGTTTTGTGGAAATTTCTAGAAAAGAGATGAGAGTTTTATGAGATAAAAATCTGATTTCTCCCTTTTTATAGTCCCTTTTAAGTGATTCTTATCCACACACTTGGTTCACTTGTGGTCCATGGAAGACTAGGCAAGAATGGGTCAAAAATTATGTGTTTGGGCCATGTCTTCTTATGAATTTGGGCTTCACTTATGGCCCAAATGATGCAAGATTTTTACATGTCCAATATTTACTACATCAAGCCCACAATTTAATACATACTTAATCACATCTCTCATGTTGTCATATTTTCATAAACGTACATGTAGTCGTACTCATCAATAACATTATATAATACATACCTTTGGCTCTCAACACTCAAGTATACCTTATCCAACATTGTCGCGTAGGGTTTGGTAAGTACGGGGTGTTACACCCAGTGGGACTCCAACCCACAATCGCTTGATTAGAAGTCAACTTTCCAAATGAGCTTCATCAAGTCTCGAAAGAGGTGAGCGTTTAATGAAGTCTCGCAGAGAATTCAAGTCTCGCGGAGAATTTCAGATTTGCATTGTCTCACTCACATATTGTGGGTTAACCATAATTTTGTTTATGGTTGAAGTTTAATTTCCATAATTAAAATTTGTTGTAAACAAATTAGCACGCCCAGTGGGACCAAATCTGCCTTTCATCTCTTCTCTCCCAAATCAAATCTGCAAAGTCACAAAAATGATGGAAATTACTTCAAGCCTTGTCTTTGAGTTTCATTAAGTCTACACTTCGACAATCCTTGAAGTAGGGGGCATTTGTAGACATCAAAATTTTGTTGAACTCTACAAGACGAATCCAAATTCTGTTAGAGTTCTTGGAGGCTACTTTATCCTAAACCTAGCTTGGAGGCTACTCTATTTTAAACCCTAAATTGTGCCTATATAAAGGGGAAAATATTCCCTGAAAATGCATCTCAAATATCCTAAAAATTCTTGGATATTCATAAAGAGATCAAGAAATCACATCTACAATATCCCCAAAATCATGGGGTATTCATAAAGAGATCATCCTACGTTCGAGAAATACGCTGCTAACGGCCCTCAAATTACGGAGAAAATTCAGAGAGAAGAATCAAGGGAGGAACAGAATTGTGCCCACATTCTTTATCAATAAAACTATGTTTCATGATACATCCTTTGGTTCCACCACTTCAAATAAAGGGAATGTCGCGTACTTAAAGAAGAAGGCAACTCCTGTGCTCCGCTATGTACCAAAAGTGGGGAAAGAAGTACGACACTCATCCGATGTCCAAGGTAATGTACTAGGGGGGACCAAATTTTAATAGTGATAGAATATAAATTGTAATCACAAATAAAATATGAAGAAACAAGAATTTTTATTGATAAACATGCGGGTACAATTCTGTTCCTCCCTTGATTCTTCTCTGTGGATTTTCTCCAATAATTCGAGGGCCGTTAGTAGCTTATTTCTCGAACTTAGGATGATCTCTTTGTGAATATCCCTGTGGGATTTCGAGATATTCGAGATGTCTTGTTAAGGGAATATGTTACCCTTTAAATAGGCATAATTTAGGGTTTAGGGTAGAATAGCCTCCAAGCTAAGTTTAGGGTAAAGTAGCCTCTAAGAACTCTAACAGAATTTGGATTCTTCTTGTAGAAATCCACAAAATTTCGATGTCTACAAATGCCCCCTACTTCAAGGCTTGTCGGCGTATAGACTTGATGAAGCTCAAAGACGAGACTTGAAGTACTCTTCCATCTTTGTAAGACTCCCTTTTCATTTCGATTTCTTTTAAAATGACTTCCAAGAAGGTCAACTCTCAATCCACTGCCCCTAAGGCTACTGATTCCAAGTTCTCCGCCGAGGTAGAAAGCATCCTTGATGTTACTTTTGAAAGCTTTGGGGCCGTCACAAGGAGCAAGGCCAACATGATGGGGCAACAAACACATCGAGTGTCGACGACATCAACTCCAGTTTTTGGATCTTCAACCCCAAAAAGAACAAGGTCCTCTAGAAGTGCTTCAGAAGAAGGAAGCAGTGTGGCAGAGAAAATCAAGAAAACTCTGGCTCTACTTGATCTCTCTGGTTAAAAAAACTCTAAGACAAAGAACGATGGCCATTCAACCAACATGTCATCTCCACTTACTCCATGCGAGCCAAGGACTTCAGAGATCAACGTATGTGACAATTCGTGCTACTCTCCGATGTCTCCAATAATCATGCAAACAATGGTAACTGATGTCTCATCCATGGAGGAGCAACTTGCGAATATGGCGAAAGCGATTGAAGGTTTGACCAAGTATGTGCAAACTCAAGACACTCGGATTGATAAGTTGATGGATCGAATGGAAGGCTTAATAGATGGAGATTCTAGCCATGCACCAGGAAAGGCTCCAGAAGTTCAAGAGATAGATCCTCCTACCAAACAGACACCGCCTACTAAGGAGGTGTCAGTCGCTTTTGGCGGAATGATCCCAATTTATCTATTGAAGGAGTTCATTGAAGGGACCCTTAAGATAAGTACGACGTTACTATCAAGTCTTCCCTGACGTATGTCAAGCCTTACACTGCTAGGATTGATAGCTTCAAGATGCCTGCAGGCTATCAACCCCTCAAATTTCAACAATTTGAGGGCAAAGGGAATCCAAAGCAACATGTCGCCCACTTTGTTGAGACATGTAACAATACCGAAACATATGGTGATTATCTCATCAAGCAATTTGTCCGCTCCTTAAAGGGAAATGCCTTTGATTGGTATACAGACCTCGAACCTAATTCAATTGATAGCTGGGAGCAACTGGAGCATGAGTTCCTAAATCGATTCTATAGCACGAGGCGTACAGTGAGCATGGTAGAACTCACAAATACTCATCAAAAAAAGGATGAGCCAGTTATTGACTTCATCAATCGATGGAGGAATGCTAGCCTAAACTATAAAGATAGGCTCAGTGAAACTTCCGCAATAGAGATGTGTATCCAAGGAATGCACTGGGAGCTTCTCTATATTTTGCAAGGAATTAAGCTAAAATCCTTTGAAGAGTTAGCTACTCGTGCTCACGATATGGAGTTGAGCATGTCTTCTGCCGGAAAAGGAGTAGCACGCATCCATGACCCTCGAAAGGGAAAGGACAAACAGGAACCCAGGAGATGGACCAAGTTTGTCCCCAAAAGCGACAACAAAGAATCCATGAATTTCAACGTGTCTCCTGTGAAGCTCACCACATAGGTGAGCAAGAAGCAAAGCGTAAAGACTACTTCTCAAGCGCGTCCAAACCAGAAGTTGACTTTCAAGGAGATGCAGGAAAAAGAATACCCATTCCTTGATTCTGACGTTTCTGAAATTTTTGATGAACTTCTTGAGCTGAAGCTCATTGATCTACCAGAAATGAAGCGGCCCGACGAAGCTGGAAAAACTGATGACCCAAACTATTATAAGTATCACAGGCTTGTGGGTCACACTTTGGAGAAATATTTTGTCTTCAAGGATAAAATAATGCAACTGGCTAATGAGAACAAGATCGTGCTTGATGATGAAAAGGCCAGTTCTCATCAAATCTGCATCACTTTTGGCTCACTCGATCCGGTCCAAATATACAACTTTAAAGAGCGTAATAAGGAGCCATTAAAACATGACAAGTCTCTAATTGATGAAGGTGATGATGAAGGTTGGACTTTGGTGACTAGGCGGAGACGCAACAATATGACGAGTCTACGAAAAGACTCATCCAAGCGGCCAACCAAAAGGAGAATGGTGAAAAAATTGAGGAAACAGAGGCTGGTTGAGCTGCCAAAGAGGGCGAGTGTAGTGGAGCATCACCACCAAAAACCACGGTGTCCTGTGACCTTGGAAGAATACTTTCCAAGTTGGTTCTGCGCCAAGACTACTCAAGATAACATTGAGGCATCTTGTTTCAATACTGACAAAGAAGAAGCAAAGGGCGAAAGCCTATTGATGGAACCTCCTTCTCCTGAAAGTCCTACTAAAACTCTTCACCAAGAAGCACATGTATGTAATACAAAAATCACATTTACAGACGATGATCTCCTTTTTGGTGAAACACTACACAATCGTCCCTTGTATATGGTAGGTTATGTTCTAGAGAAGAAGATAAATAGAATCCTGATAGATGAAGGGTCTGGAGTAAGCATCTTGCCTATTCGCATACTAAAGGAACTTGGCATCACAACTGATGAACTTACTGAAAGCCATTTGATGATCCAAGGGTTCAATCAAGGGGGTCAGAGGGCCATAGGATCCATCAAGTTAGAGATTCATATGGACGATTTACGATCAAATGTATTAATGCATGTGATCGATGCCAAAACTTCATATAATATATTTCTTGGTAGGCCTTGGGTACACGAGAACAAAATTGTTTCATCCTCCTACTATCAATGCCTGAAGTATCTTGAAAATGGAGTAGAGAGAAAGATAGTTCCCGATGACAAGCCATTCACTGAAGCTGAATCACACTTCGCAGATGCAAAATTCTACTTGAAGAATTATGTCGTGAAGGAGAAAAAAGTTGATGATATCACATCAACCAAGTGTGATGATCTTGCAGCTAAGAAGGTTGAGGTGGCTGTTGAAAACGTGGTCATTAAAAAGCCTCCCTCCACTTCAAATAAAGGAAATGTCACGTACTTTAAGAAAAAGATAGCTCTTATGCTCCGCTATGTACCAAAGGTGGGGAAAGAAGAAGGACACTCATCTGATGTCCAATATAATGTACTAGGGGGGCTAACTCTTTCGGTAAAGGGAATAGATGCAATAAATTTGCCCTCAAAGCCACTTGGGGGATTTATGGCTCAAAATTTATCGCGAGATATGGCACTCCCTTCAAAGCGTACGACAGAGGGTTTTGATCTAAACGCTTACAAGTTATTTGTAAAGGCTGGATATAACCCTAATGAGCCACCAAATTTAGGGAAAATCCCATCAGAAGCCACTACCAGGCAAGTACGCGAAGGCTTAGGGTACATGCCACCACCGCCGGTGCGTATCTCTATTAGAAGGGTGGCTAGCGACTACATCACTGTGGAAGAGGAGTCTACTACTTCCAGCAAAAGGCCTTCTGTCTTTGATCGACTTGGAGAATCAACCACAAGAACTTCTGTGTTTGAGAGGTTGGGTCCACTGAAGAAAAAGAAAAGTAACAAACCTCAGAGAAGTTATCAAGGCACAATGACACACTCTTCACCTAGAATCCAAAAGGATTTTCAAAGTTTGATTCCTTTTAGAATGAGGCGACAGACGGAGCTTGTGATTTCGTGCAAGGAGGTGTTAAAGGCAAAGACTCATACAGTGGTTTATACCAAGGAACATGAGGATGACAAAGAGAGTGTAGGCTCTTCATATCATATTACAACCCAGAGTGAGTACGATACATCATCTCTAATAAAGGTTGAGGAGTTGGAAGATATTTCCTGGTGTTGCCATATATCTGTCAATGACAATGATCCTCAAGAAGAGGAAGATGCCGGAGATGCTCCGTCAGAACTTGAAGAAGGAGTAAAGGCGACAGTAGATCCCCTAAAGAAAGTTAATCTTGGCACTGATGAAGACCCAAGACCAACTTTCCTAAGCGCTTTTCTAGAAATGGATGAAGAAATCGCTTACATGGACTTACTCAAAGAATGTAGGGATGTTTTCGCTTGGAGTTATAAGGAGATGCCTGGCTTAGATCCAAAAGTAGCAGTTCATCAGTTAGTAGTCAAGAATGGAGCTCGTCCTGTTAAGCAGGCCGAAAGACGTTTCAGACCCGACTTGGTTCCATTGATTGAAAATGAGGTTAACAAACTCATTGAAGCAGGCTTTATTCGTGAAGTTAAGTACCCCACATGGATATCAAGCATTGTTCCAGTACGAAAGAAGAATCGCTAAATTCGTGTTTGTGTCGACTTTAGGGATCTCAACAACGCATGCCCTAAGGATGAGTTTCCAATCCCTATTCCAGAGTTGATGATTGATGCTACTACTGGTTTTGAGGCGATGTCTTTTATGGATGGATCATCCGGCTATAACCAAATTCGCATGGCACCAAAAGATGAAGAGCTCACTACATTTCGTACGCCTAAAGGTATTTATTGTTACAAGGTGACGCCTTTTGGTTTGAAGAACGTTGGTGCCACTTATCAAAGGGCTATGCAAAATATCTTTGATGATCTTCTCCATAAAAATGTTGAATGCTATGTGGATGATTTAGTGGTAAAGTCAAGAAAGAAGAACGACCACTTGAAAGACTTAAGAATGGTATTTGAGTTGCTCCGAAGATATCAGCTTAGGATGAATCCGTTGAAATGCGCCTTTGGAGTTACTTTCGGAAAGTTCCTTGGCTTTATTGTACGACACCGAGGAATTAAAATTGATCAACACAAGGTTGATGCAATTTTGAAGATGCCCGATCCTCGAAACATTCATGAATTAAAAAGTCTTCAAGGGAAACCAGCATACTTAAGGAGGTTCATCTCAAATTTGGCGGGAAAATGTCAACCATTTAGCCATCTCATGAAGAAGGGTGCCCCTTTCGAATGGGACCAAACTTGTAGTAAGGCCTTTGAAAATATCAAATCTTACTTGATGAAGCCTCCAGTTCTTGCGGCACCTATACCTGGAAAATCATTGATTCTCTACATCGTTGCACAAGAAAGGTCAGTTGGAGCATTATTGGCCCAAGAAAATAGTGAAGGTAAAGAGAACTCTCTTTATTACCTGAGCAGAATGATGACGCCAAATGAGCTGAATTATTCACCTATTGAAAAGTTGGGTTTGGCGTTGGTCTTCTCAATCCAAAAGATGAAGCACTACTTTCAAGCTCATGTTGTTCATCTCGTGTCTAATGCAAATCCCATCAAGTTTGTAATGTCGAAACCAGTCCTCAGTGATCGACTTGCAAGGTGGTACCTTCAGTTTCAACAGTTTGAGATCATATACATCCCTCAGAAGGTCGTAAAGGGACAGGCATTAGCAGACTTTTTGGCAGACCACCCAATACCAGATAATTGGGAGCTAACTGATGAACTTTCTGATGAGGATGCAATGGTTATTGAAGTTCGACCTCCATGGAAGATGTACTTTGATGGTGCGGCACACCGTGGTGGAGCTGGTGCTGGCGTAGTGTTTTTCATTCCGCAGGAAGAGGTTATCCCATACTCCTTTGCTTTGACACAATGTTGCTCTAACAATGTCGTTGAATACCAAGAGTTGATACTTGGACTTGAAATGGCCGTCGACATGAAGCAACTACAATTGCAAGTCTTTGGTGACTCCCAATTGGTGATCAAGCAGCTCTTGGGAGACTATGAAGTCAAAAAGCCCGAGTTTCGCCCATATCATAGTTATGCTCAGAAGTTGATTGGATGGCTTGGAGAAGTTACCCTCCATCACGTGCCAAGAAAGGAAAATAAGCAGGCCAATGCATTGGCTGCTTTAGCTTCAACCCTAACTCTTCCAGATCAAACACGAGTTACTATCCGTCGAGAATGGGTGGTACCACCACCGGATGAGGAAGAATGTACAGAAAACAAACTTGAGCATCTCGTCGCTGTGTCTGAAGCCGTAAAGGAAGATTGGCGACAACCAATTATTGACTACTCGTGTTATGGAATACTTCCTGAAGATCCAAGAAAAAATACTGACATCCGTCGTCGTGCACCTCGTTTCCTTTACTACAAGGACACGTTATACAGAAGGTCATTCGAAGGAGTACTCTTGCGATGTTTGGGAGAGGAAGAAGCAGTTCAAGCTTTGCAGGAAGCACACTCGGGAGTATGTGGATCTCATCAGTCTGGCCCGAAGCTCCACTTTCACATAAAAAGGATGGGATATTTCTGGCCAACGATGGTGAAAGATTGCTTAGACTATGCTAGAAGATGCAAGGCCTGTCAATTTCATGCAAATTTCATACATCAGCCTCCTGAAATATTACACCCCACTATCGCATCTTGGCCATTCAATGCTTATGGATTGGATGTTGTAGGACCACTACCAAAATCTTCTGGTGGACACTTGTACATCTTGGCTGCTACAGATTACTTCTCAAAATGGGCCGAAGCTGTTGCACTCAAAGAAGTGAAGATGGAGAATGTCGTAAACTTTATTCGAGTAAATATCATCTACTGCTTTGGAATTCCCCATTACATAATAACTGACAATGGCAAGCCATTTGATAACAAGCTGATGAACAAGATTTGCGATCTCTTTGGTTTCAAGCAGCGTAAATCTTCTATGTACCATGCTGTCGCCAATGGTCTAGCCGAAGCATTCAATAAGACTTTATGTAATCTGTTGAAGAAAGTCGTCTCCAAATCCAAACGAGACTGGCATGAACGAATGGAAGAAGCTTTGTGGGCATATAGGACGACTCACCGCACACCGACGCAAGCAACCCCATACTCACTTGCTTTTAGAGTTGAAGCAGTCCTACCACTTGAGCGTCAAATTTCTTCTTTAAGACTTGCTATTCAAGAAGGGCTCACCGAAGAAGAAAATACTATGTTGCGTCTTGCAGAGTTAGAAGCTCTGCATGAGAAAAGGCTACAGGCTCAACAAAATCTTGAATGTTATCAAGCCCGTCTATCTCGGTCTTTCAACAAAAAGGTTCGCTTGAGATGCTTTCAAGTTGGAGATCAAGTCCTAGCAGTAAGGAGGCCCATTATCACTTCTCATAAATCTGGGGGCAAATTCACCTCAAAATGGGGATGGACCATACGTCATACAAGAGGCTTATTCAAATGGCGCTTACAAGCTTGTCGATGTAGATGGCGTGAAAATTGGTCCTATCAACGCCAAATTCTTGAAGAAGTACTATCCTTGAGGGAAGATGACGCTCCTTAAGGCACGAGCATAAACTGCATGTCCACTCCTGGCCCGCAAGAGTATAAACTGTGTACGACTCAAAAAAAAAAAAATGTCCGCTAGGTTGAAAATCTCGAAAGAGGCGGCCAAGGTAAAAAAAAAAGTCCGCTAGGTTAAAAATCTCGAAAGAGGCGGCCTAGGCAAAAGTTAGAACCAATAAAAAAAAAAAAAAAAAAAAAAAACTCTTCCAGAACTACGTTGTGACTTGATCCTCTTCACCGAGGTACGTAGGCGCTTAGAAGTTTCATTCTAAGTTCAGTTGCATGAGTGTCAAAAAAATACATGTCCTCGCTTGATCCACCACACGAAAGTTAAGTCTGCAAATATTCTGATTAAACTTCGGGATTACATAAAATATTCATGACTCAATGAGGGCAGAGCTCCATATAAAAGGTAAGCTTCTGCAACAGGATTTGAGACCCTCAAGTTCTCCGAGCCTACAAGTTGAAGTTGTAAGTCTTCCAAGCCTGCGAATTGAAGCGTGCATGTTGAAGTCAAAATTCACCCAAGTCAGTGTCGTTGAAGTCTCAGGTTCACCATATCTGCATGCTAAAGTCATCAAAGTCAGCAATTCTGCAAGATGAAATCTCAAATCCACCAAGTCTGCAAGTTGAAGTTTGCAAGCTGAAGTCTCCAAATTCGCCAAGTTTGCAAGGTGGAACCGTCAAAACCTCCAAGTTTCAAGTTGAGGTCTTCTAAACTTCCATACCTTAAGGTGGACAAAAATTTGTCCCTTTGTACCTTAAGCTGGCTTTTTCACGAGTTTATCTTTAAAAGGATCTCTAAACTTCCATGCCTTAAGGTGGACAAAAATTTGTCCCTTTGCACCTTAAGCTGACATTTTCACGGATTTGTTATGTAAAGGGACCAAACTTGAAGCCGAACTTGTCAGGTCTCAAGGTGACAGAGGCGAAGTTAAACTCTCGCACCTTAAGCTGACCATTACATAGGTACATCGGTGAAAGGGACCAAACTTGAAGCCGAACTTGTCAGGTCTCAACGTGACGGAGGCGAAGTTAAACTCTCGCACCTTAAGCTGACCATTGCGTAGGCACATCGGTGAAAGGGACCAAACTTGAAGCCGAACTTGTCAGGTCTCAAGATGACGGAGGCGAAGTTAAACTCTCGCACCTTAAGTTGACCATTGCGTAGGCACATCGGTGAAAGAGACCAAACTTGAAGCCGAACTTGTCAGGTCTCAAGGTGACGGAGGCGAAGTTAAACTCTCGCACCTTAAGATGACCATTGCATAGGCACATCGGTGAAAGGGACCAAACTTGAGAACGAACTTGTCAGGTCTCAAGGTGACGGAGGCGAAGTTAAACTCTCGCACCTTAAGCTGACCATTGCATAAGTACGTCGGTGATAGGGACCAAACTTGAAGCCGAACTCGTCAGGTCTCAAGGTGATGGAGGCGAAGTTAAACTCTCGCACCTTAAGCTGACCATTGCATAGGCACATCGGTGAAAGGGACCAAACTTGAAGCCGAACTTGTCAGGTCTTAAGGTGACGGAAGCGAAGTTAAACTCTCGCACCTTAAGCTGACCATTGCGTAGGCACATCGGTGAAAGGGACCAAACTTGAAGCCAAACTTGTCAAGTCTCAAGGTGACGGAGGCGAAGTTAAACTCTCGCACCTTAAGCTGACCATTGCGTAGGCACATCGGTGAAAGGGACCAAACTTGAAGCCGAACTTGTCAGGTCTCAAGGTGACGGAGGCGAAGTTAAACTCTCGCACCTTAAGCCGACCATTGCATAGGCACATCAGTGAAAGGGACAAAACTTGAAGCCGAACTTGTCAGGTCTCAAGGTGACGGAGGCGAAGTTAAACTCTCGCACCTTAAGCTGACCATTGCGTAGGCACATCGGTGAAAGGGACCAAACTTGAAGCCGAACTTGTCAGGCCTCAAGGTGACGGAGGCGAAGTTAAACCCTCGCACCTTAAGCTGACCATTGCATAGGCACATCGGTGAAAGGGACCAAACTTGAAGCCGAACTTGTCAGGTCTCAAGGTGACGGAGGCGAAGTTAAACTCTCGCACCTTAAGCTGACCATTGCATAAGTACGTCGATGATAGGGACCAAACTTGAAGCCGAACTCGTCAGGTCTCAAGGTGACGGAGGCGAAGTTAAACTCTCGCACCTTAAGCTGACCGTTGCGTAGGCACATCGGTGAAAGGGACAAAACTTGAAGCCGAACTTGTCAGGTCTCAAGGTGACGGAGGCGAAGTTAAACTCTCGCACCTTAAGCTGAACATTGCGCAGGCACATCGGTGAAAGGGACCAAACTTGAAGCCGAACTTGTCAGGCCTCGAGGTGACGGAGGCGAAGTTAAACCCTCGCACCTTAAGCTGACCATTGCATAGGCACATCGGTGAAAGGGACCAAACTTGAAGCCGAACTTGTCAGGTCTCAAGGTGACGGAGGCGAAGTTAAACTCTCGCACCTTAAGCTGACCATTGCATAAGTACGTCGGTGATAGGGACCAAACTTGAAGCCGAACTCGTCAGGTATCAAGGTGACGGAGGCGAAGTTAAAATCTCGCACCTTAAGCTGACCATTGCATAGGCACATCGGTGAAAGGGACCAAACTTGAAGCCGAACTTATCAGGTCTCAAGGTGACGGAGGCGAAGTTAAACTCTCGCACCTTAAGCTGACCATTGCATAAGTACGTCGGTGAAAGGGACCAAACTTGAAGACGAACTAGTCAGGTCTCAAGGTGACGGAGGCGAAGTTAAAATCTCGCACCTTAAGCTGACCTTTCATGAATGCTATTTGTTTCAATCCTGCAAAAGAAGAAAGGAAAAGACAACACAAAAAAAAAAAGGCACAAGAAGAAGAGAGATTGTTATCTGTCAAGACGTTTTAAACTCGGAAGCCATACATCACCAACGCGGATAGGCTTAAGACAAGATGTTTTGGTGAGAATGAAGCCCTTTAATTCTGGTTTCCATCAATCAAAACACCTTTTTGATGGTGACGGTCTGACTTCATGATATAAATTATTTAGTGAGACAATGCAAATCTGAAATTCTCTGCGAGACAGAATTTAGGGTTAGCTTCAAAAATTTGTCTAGAACGATCCGGGTAGTGTTAAATTCTAATTTTTTAATATGTTATATCTGAATGTTTATGGTATCTATATAATTAAGCGGATCATGATTTCGGTACTCCCACATTTATAAACAAATTTTTTGGTGTCGTCGCGCAAATCTGAAACTGCCGGTGCGCCAAAATCCAAAGTTGAATTCGGGATAACATATGAAAAGATACCGAATGTATTAAATTATGAATTTTGGATATATTATATATCTGGATGTCTAGTTTCGTAAGAATTAAGCGGCTTGTGATTTCGTCATTCCTACATCAAGATATGCAAGTTTTGGTGAAGCTATGCAGATCTGAAATTCTCAGCATGACAGAATTTAAACCTAAGTTTCAAGAAATTGTATAGAACGAAATTGAAGGAGTTTAATTCTGAATTTTGGATATGTTGTAGATCTCGAAGTCTAGTTTCTGGAATGTTAAACCGTTCAGGATTTTGATATTTCTACAATTAGATATGAATTTTCTACCACTAACATGCTGGGCTGAAAAAAAGCGACGAAAATTAAAAGAGAAGAATATATTACCTGGCATTGTTCTCCTTTGTGTGACTCCCGATGCTGCAATATCAAAATAATAGAGAGCATCCATCTATTTATAGATGCAGCAAGGCATTAATAGTCTCCTTGTTGAAATAAAACTAGGAGAACTTTTCAAGTCCTTAAGGAGGTGACATACTCCTAATTGGAGTGGAATTGGGACAGTTCAAGTTTATAGGAATATAGACATCCTAATTCTAATTGGAGAATGATTGGTTATGGAGTAGAAGAATTTCATTCCCGAAATGGAAAGGAGTATCCTGAAGATGCGCAAACAAGGAAAAAGTCAAGGCAATACTTCGAGCCTAGTCTTCGAAAGATTAAATATCTCCGACAAGTCTCGAAGTGAGGGCATTTGTGATCATATGAATTTTAAATATATTAGTCCAAATAAATATGGTGGATTAATATAATTGGATTAATTATTTAAGTCCAATAAATATGGATTTAATTAAAGTCCAAAATTCATCGGGCTAGTCCATTAATTTGGGCTACAAATAATGAGCCCACTTGGTTAAGCCTAATATGTCATCTTAGTCTAGAGGCCCAATTTGGCGCCAAGTGTCAAATGACGTGGCATGCCAAGTCAAGTAAAGGAGAAAATAGGACCGTGCCACATTTCAAAATGATGCAGCAAGCCTAGTGAAATCAAAGGCCCATAAAAATGTGTCATGTCACTTAAATCTGATTGGCCAAAAGAAGCTCATCTTCACCATGAATCTTTCCTTTCCACAACTATAAATAGGGGCCTCATAATTCAAGAAAAGATCAAGAATTCGAACAAGAAGCAAGAGAGAGCTCGTGGATCAAACACCACAAATTTCTCTACAAGCTATAAGTTCAAGCATTCAAGTTCATAAACAACTGAAGATCAAGACGAAGATTCAAGATCAAGCTCAAAAGCCTTTGAATCCAAATTCACAAGTCAAGATCAAGTTCATTAAATCCACAAATCAAGTTCAAGTTCATCAAATTCAAGATCAAGCTCGAAGCCCTTGAATTTATATTTAGAAAGGCGAATCATAGGATTCATAGAGATTGTAACACTCACATATTGAAATCAATAAACGATTGTTGCAATATTTTCTTGTCCCGATTATTATATTATCGGTCGCGAATTTTACTGTCTACAACAATATTATGCAAAATTATAAGAGGTGTACAGTATACTCATATACAATATTATACAAAAAATTTGACTTTGTCTTCTTCCTTGATTCAAAAAAAAAAAATTAACCTCATCTGCAGATTCAATAGCTAAAAACTCTCTTTTGCAAAACTTGAAAATAGACTGGTCGATTATTTTTTTTCAAGCTCCATCTATAGTTTTTATCCTTGACTCAAAAAAAAGGTTCATCTACAGTTTCAACTTTTAAGAGTTAAAAGCTCTTTTTTTTTTCAAAACTTTTCCTCTTTGAGTAAATGGCATATGCAGTCCGTCATGAACATTCATCCAAATAGGTCAAATATGAAACACTAAGTTGTTCTTCTGGACGCATATGAGGTTACTAAATATGTTATTTACTCGTCCTCTTTTCTTCTCTTTCTCATGTACGGAGCCATTTCCATATCAATAATCAAGCAAAGGAGCATCACAGAACCTATTGTCTCTTCTCTGCTTCAATGGAGTTCCAATAATCCTTCATTTTTTCCTCGTCACTAATTTGTTATTCTCTTTTACTTTTCTCTTTGTATAGTAATCAGAAGGCTTCATTTGCACGTAGCCTCCCGGGCTCATCTGAATTTATATATAATGAAGTTAGATGCTCCAAGGCTCGTGCTATATTTAATCGCTGCTAGTGTTGCAGTTTAGCCCCTTTGTACCTTTCATCCATGGCTTTCCTGTGTCAAATCAATGGCTAAATCACCTTTACTAACATTTATTCAATTTTAATTTTAAAAAAAAAACAGAAAGGAAAGGAAACAACAATTTTCCTACTTTGTAAAATGAACATGAGAGATGTAAGAGAAAGAGATTAATAATTTGGCTAAGGATGTAAAATAAAAAAAAAATATCTATACAACTAGGCTATATTTGGTAATGTAACATAGCGTAGACTATATTTTGTAATATAACATTACTAGTTGCATTTTTTTGTAATTTCCCCCCATAATATATATATATGTATATAATTTTAACTTTTTATACATAAAAATTATTAATTATAATCTACTTTCTAAATACTTTTTAAATTAATTTTATTAATTTTCAGTATTTAGAAAGTAGATGTAGATATATATTCAGATTTGGGCCTTTAAGTTGTAATATTTGTCCATTAATTTATAACTAAATGATCTGAACCCCAACAAATTTGATCAGATTAGGGCCTTTCTGCTCCTCATTTTTCATAATTGTGGTTTCCCACTAGCACATGAGTGGAAACATATTTGATCTTATCTAGAATCACAATATAATTGTAAAAACTAAAGATTATAAAAAAAAAAACCGAGAAAAATTGAAAAACCGAAAAAACCGACCAAAATCTAAACCAAAAAAATTCGTTTTATTTGGTTTGTAGATTTAATAAACCGATATGATTGATTTGATTTTTTTTTAGTAAAAACTAAACTAACCCGACCTATGTACTCCCCTAGATAGGGATTAGTAGGCTCTTTGAATAGTCAAATGACGAAAATAACCTTCGTAGTCCATGGATAGGTGTCGTCCGATGAACGAATAGGGATGGCTGAGAGAGAGATTTTTAATTAAGGGTGACAAAAAAGTTTGAAAATTAAAAAAAGGTGACACAAGTTTTAATTATTGAGTAGAGGTGATAATTTTGTCATTAGTTTTAATGACATGCAGCAACTTCGATAGTTGCTGCAACAACTTCGACTGTTGCTGCAGCAACTATCGTAGTTGTTGTGGCAACTTCGAAAATTGTTGCAGCAACTTCCTAATCGGTAATTAACAAAAAATTTGACTTGAGTTGGTTAAACTTATCATCAATTTTAATTTCAATACTTTTTTGTCACCTCCTCCTCAATTTTCTCGAGATACTTTTGGTAGTCCAAAGAATGAATAGGGGCCGTCGAGCAAAGGGATGTGGACAGCCGAGATCGATTTTGTAGTACCAAAGACCCACACTTATTAAAAGGGATATCTGCTGAAGTTATTGTTGCAGGACTACAGATTAGCCCTAAAATGATTACTGGTATGCATGTTTTTCTCATTAATTGTCTTTTCATTTTCATTAGGTACTGTACGATTTAATCTTGATCCTTTTAGCGAACACAATGATGCTGACGTATGGGAGGTATTAGAGCGGGCACACTTGAAGGATGTCATAAGCAGGAATGCCTTCGGTCTAGATGCTGTGAGCTTGTTTCCTTTCAATCTGCTTCAAGTTGAAGTCATTAGTGTTAAAATTATCAGTAGTTGTAGAAAATTGCTGCTTTCGAGAATTAGCCCAGACCCATAAAGATAAACCCGAAAGTTTAGATTTCACTCTTTCTAGATGAAATTCTTATTTTGGTACCTAATAAGCCCTTGTAAGTCGCAGTCCGCTAGCACTAGCAGGTTAGCAAATAACTCAGGGGTCGTTTGGTGTGATGGACAAGAAGATACAATCCCTGGATAAGTTTTTAGTACCCCTTAATCCTTTGTTTGGTTACAAAATGTGGGATAACTTATCCCAGGATTAATAATTAGTACTGGGATAAGTTATCCCTATCTGTGGGTGGAATAGTAATACCGGGATAACTTATCCCTGGATAAAATGTGTAAAATAACAAAAGTACCCCCGTAAACCCTCTTTTATACATCACTTTTCACATTCATGTATATTGACATAATTTTTAATATCATTTATAATAACATTCACAACCTTCACTACTCGTTATTTTTTTGATAGTATATTTTTTCATTAAAAAATTAAACTATATAAATATATTTTTTATTTATGAATATATTATACATTGAATTTATTTGACTGTTTTTATTTTTATTTAATTTCTCTTAAAATGTTGACTCCACTACTTAATTACATATTTTTAATTAAATGTCTTTTAGTCACTTGAAAATTTGTATTTTCTATATCAATTGAAATAAAGAGAACTTTAATATTTTACAATATAAGAATGATATGTACTTAAATGAAGTGACATAAACAATAGAATATATTTTATTTTAACAAACTTAAGATGGACGTTTTATTTTTAAAAACATATGGCACAATCATGAGAATGCACACACAAAAATATTTAAGCTAAATAAGATGAAAATTTTATTTTTAAGAATGAATAACTAAAGCTTGCAAAGAAAATATAAAAACAAAAAAGACAAAATAAGGTGGAGGATATTTTTGTAAACAAACAACTTATTTTTAGAGATTATGTAATGCATATTAATTTGAATATGTCAAACCAAACACTCAATAAGAAATAATCTCAGCATAACTAATCCCAACATAACTTATCCCAGCATAACTAATCCCAACATAACTAATCCCATCATAACTTGTGTTCAAACCAAACGACCCCTCAGTGTCTTATTTCTTAATCTAGGTTAAAGGAAGTTCGGGTGGGGTCATGATGAGGGAGGTTAACCCAGTGTTGTCAAAGGCGCGCTTTTAAGCCCTAAAGTGGGGCTCAAAGCGTGTTGAGCGCTTCGCGTCGCTTAATGTGCACTTCAATGTCGTCATCAAGGTTCTAAGGTATACTTTCCCCAGCCAATGAACCTCTTACGATGCGGCGACACTAAACAGTTGGTATTTCACTTTACTGTATTTTTTTCAATTTCTTTGTTGATATATTTGTCATTCTTGCTTATAATTATTAGTCTTGGATTAAAAATATTTATTTGTAATTTTTTCTCCCGTTGCGCCTCTTTCCGTTAAAGCCCACACTTTATTTGCACTTTGTGCTTAAAGCCCCAACGAACCTTAGAGTTTTTTTGTGCTTTTTTCTTTTGATAACACGGGGTTAACCTCTGTGAAGACTGAGGACTTTGAATTGTGGAGCAACGATCATTCTATACTTAGCAGGATATTGTGACAGAAATGCGATTTAGGGTGATAAAAACGTTTTTGACCATTTACAGCCACAGGAAGTCCCGGTGATTGGTGAATTATGTTCAAGATTAAGAATGTTTTTCCATTTTTTCATACCACCGATGAATTTTTTTCATCTTAAAGTACCATAATTAAACATTAGGTAGCTACTTAGAGTAACATAGACTGGATTATGCATTTGAAAAGAATGAAATAAACGCTTTCTGACACACACACAAGTATACTACTATGTTATAATTATCATGTATGTATTTTTTTTGGTATGTTATTTGTGAATGTATATTGTTCTAATATAATATTCTTTGTATTAAACCTAAATTGGGGTTATCTGCTAAAAATTACGGTAGAGCTGTTTATGAATGTCTTCGCGGTGGACTTGATTTCACCAAAGATGATGAGAACGTGAACTCACAACCATTTATGCGTTGGAGAGATCGTTTCTTATTTTGTTCCGAAGCACTTTATAAAGCACAGGTTGAAAAATGTGAAATCAAAGGGCATTACTTGAATGCTACTGCAGGTACATGTGAACAAATGATCAAAAGAGCTGTATTTGCTAGAGAATTGAGCGTTCTGATCATAATGCATGACTACTTAATGGGGGGATTCACCGCAAACACTAGCTTGGCTCATTATTTCCAAGATAATGGTCTACTTCTTCACATCCACCGTGTTATGCATGCAGTTATTGATAGATAGAAGAATCATGGTATCCACTTTCGGGTATTAGCATAGTGTTACGAATGTCTGGTGGAGATCATATTCACTCAGGTACTGTAAGTTTACAGTAGGTAAACTTGAATGTGAAAGAGACATAACTTTGGGCTTTGTTGATTTATTGCGTGATGATTTTGTTGAGCAAGATCGAAGTCGCGGTATTTATTTCACTCAAGATTGGGTCTCTTTACCAGGTGTTCTACCTGTGGCTTCAGGAGGTATTCACGTTTGGCATATACCTGCTCTGACCGAGATCTTTGGGGATGATTCCGTACTACAGCTCGGTGGAGGAACTTTAGGACATCTTTGGGGTACCGTAGCTAATCGAGTAGCTCTAGAAGCATGTGTAAAAGCTCGTAATGAAGGACGTGATCTTTCTCGGGAAGGTAATGAGATTGTTCGTGAGGCTTCCAAATGGAGCTCGGAACTAGCTGTTGCTTGTGAGGTATGGAAAGAGATCGTATTTAATTTTGTAGTAGGGGAAGTTTTGGATAAGCAAAAATTGTAGATATTAGCATATAAATTAACAGTAAATAACGAAGGATAAGGAGAAAGAACTCAAGTAATTATCCTTCGTTCTCTTAATTGAACTGCAATTGAACTCGGACTAATCTTTTGCTAAAAGGATTGAGCCAAATACAACAAAGATTCTATTGCCCTATTCTCTCTCAATTGCCTATCCTTTCTAGATGGAGGGGAGTCCCTTAATAGTAGCTTCCAACACTTAAGATTGACCTCCTCAAGTGCCAGCTATGAATGTTTTCTGAATTTCATACGGGACTACTTACTTACCTAAAGTGCACTTTTGGCTTACCAAAAAAGTGGACAGAAGGAACTGACCTAAGCATAGCTCTCTCTTTCTCAAATACAAATGTCAAGAAAGGGATTCCTTGGTTAAGTGGAAAAATGCTCAAAAAATCTTTCCATTTCTCTTTGAAGGCCTTTGTCCTACTTATAGTGTCAGTCATCCAGCCTATGCTTGTGTTTTTATTATCCAAGAATACATACAATTTGTTGACACTAAAAAAAAAGGTTATTCAATCCACTAGTGCAACTAAAGATACGCAACCTCTTTTGAATCGGAACAAGAAAGTGTTCATAACCACTGCTTGTGAACAACTCTCCTCAACTTAAGGCGCACCTACTCTTACTAGAAGTCTAGTCTCTCTCTCAGGTCTAGTTTTGATCTCTAACTAACTTAATTAGGCCAAGCCAGAAGAGAGAGATTCAGAAAACCCGATTTCCTGTCTTAAGAACCTGACTCAAAATAGAAAACAAGATAGGACTAAAAGAGATCTCACTTTCAAGGATTGAACTTGACTTTTATATCCAGATTGAAACTGGACTAAAACGTCTTTGGATCCAGCTTAGGGACATCTTTCCTTTCATATCAGGAACGTCGGCTCGCACTTGCAATATTGAATTTGACTTTCGGAATCCTCGCTCCTGGCTTATATTCACGTAGGCCACTTATAAGAAAAAGACGTTCAACTCCCTAAAACACGTGTAATTGAGAGTGTCATCATACTAGTGCCTTGGGGAAATGCCTACATTCAGAAGAAGAGGACCAAATGATTTTCAAACCTGTCCTCTTCGCTTCCTAAGATATTTAAGAAGAAGGGCGTTCAACCACTTGACTCTAAGGAAAGGGGCCTTGTTGACCACCGCTTGCTGACAACAAAATGCATCGTCAATTAAAGGGTCCTTGCCTTGGCCTTAGTTGGAAATGTAGGTGTTCGACATGTCCCTTGCTTGCGAACTTCTTTACTGGGGCGAAGGTGCCTTTCCTCATGTTTACCGTTGTCCCCAGACTTCACTCTTTCAACACTTGTATACTTTCTAAAGAGTCAAGCATGCTCATGTCCCTGTCTCTAAGTGTGTGATCCACTGATTCACTGAATGACCTCTTCTTACCACTGCACTGGAGTCCATACCTCTTAAAGGATTGGTGTGGCAGACTTCCCCCTTGTTTGCCGATTGAAGAAAGCCTTATATGGCTTCAAACAAGTGAGAAATGCCCTTTCTATCTTATTAGTCAAGCGCGCTAGCTACAATAAAAAAACAGCGCTAACGGGCAAGAAAAGGGATGCGCTAAGCCGCAACGGCTTTCGCGCAGCTGCTGCGCCCTTCTTGCTTTTGAGCCGAAGCTTGCTGAGTTGTGAAGTGGTATGTGAAGGTTAAATAAGACTTGTGTTAAGCAAGCAGAGTAGTCAAGCCAAAAAAGCAAGAAGCGGTTTGCTGCGCCCTTCTTGCTTTTGAGCCGAAGCTTGCTAAGTTGTGAAGTGGTATGTGAAGGTTAAATAAGACTTGTGTTAAGCAAGCAGAGTAGTCAAGCCAAAAAAGCAAGAAGCGGTTTTAGTTCGATCGACGGAATCAGTCGTACTTTCACTGTTGTTTACCGACTTTCATAAAGCACCTTTGGGCAACATCTACTATTGGGATCCAATTTTGAGATCAATTTGACAACGGAACTCTTTAAGCAATGATCTTATCCATGTCATTTCTCTTAACGCGATACAAAAGATGACTTTCGAGGGTCACTTAGCCCCTTGATCTCTTCTCTCAAAAAAGATGTTGCACGGGCAAGTTGATCAAAGTCAGAGCGGGGAGGGAAAGTTTATTTACAATTGTTGTAGTATGACTTTCTTATTTCCTGTTCGGTCTTTCAATAAGTAGTCAGCTGCGGGCGTAGTCAGACTTAACGTTGGTTGAAATAGCTGTTGAAGAGAAGGCACCAGTCGGACCTACAAGCGCCGGGTAGTATGCTGTGACAGTTTTTAATCATACAATGTGTACTCTTAGTCTGACTTTTAGTGGTAGCCAGTTGTCCTTGTTCTCCTCTTTGAATTGCCCTATTGAGTAAGGGTCGATGCTTGCAAAAATGTCGAGCCGACGGGATCAAGTACCAGTAGTGACAATAGCAAAGGGGGGTTGGAAACTAGTTGTGCAAGTGGAATGACCCAATTGGACCTAGTCAGCTCGAACCGTTTTGCGGTTCTAGAGGACCCTGAACAAGAAGAGTCGAAGATGCCAGATCTGGACACTGCTGAGCCGGAAGAGATTGCTCAGGATGAGTGTTTGGGTAACAAAGCCGAAGAGGGTGTAGTCAAGGAGAGAACTCCCGAGGAGAGTGATTTGGCTCATAGAAGCGAGGATCAGGAAGAGAGGGTGACAGAATGCTGTTATGTCTCGGGAGAGTGCTCCCCCAGGAGTTATGTGCCCGGAGTTCTGTCCTTGGCCCTTTCACCTTCCACGGAACCAAAAGCATGAAATATGGGATCTAGCATTTTAGAAGATAGTCTTTCTCTTTATTGATGTCGAATTTCATCTGCCTTATAGCGATGAAATGATATTCCCTTAGTCTTTGCCCAGTTCGTCTTCCAGGGAAACAGTCTTTGATAGAGCTCTTGCCCAACTTTTTGTGATTTGTGGCCTTGAGAGAATCAAGAGATATTTAATAGTTTGGGTCGAGCATCTAATCATATTAAGAGTTGTCCTTTCAGACCTTATTCTCCGAATGGACAAAGAGCAGGAAGTAAAGCACCCGCCTCTAGGAGGGAAGTTCAGGGGTTAGAGTGTGCCTGATTCATATGCAGTTTCCTCTCTGAAAGATGCCCAATCAAGAAGGATGTACCACCATGCCCGATGGGCTAGAAGCTAGGGCAGTTAAGGAGGGTTATATTGGGTGATCGTATCCGAACTTGAAAGACTTTCCGTAGAATCAAAATCAGATTGGATTGAAGGTAAGGATGGTGAAGCTGGAACGTTTTCTATGGTTTTGATTCTTCCTAAGTGGTTAGGTCACTCATCTTCTCTCTGATTGGGGAAGTCTTCAATTCCCTTACTTCGATTTCAATGACTCAGTATAATGCTCATTTGACTGTCGCGTAGGTAAAGTGTTTACTGGTCTGTCGGGTGAGACTTCTTGTACTTCTTTCGCTGATTATGAGCCGGATGAGAATCCTCTCAAGTCCTCGAATGAGAACTTCCCTTAAGGAAGGAATGAATATAGGGAACAAGTCGCAAGGATAGTTCCATTTCTCCGGTTGCCCGGGACATGACTTCCAGCTAATAAACCTGCTCTTGCTCCATTCACTAAATCTAGAGATTTATACTTAATGCTTAATGTTAAGAGAAACTTTTGGCCTGAGATGGGTTTTTAGTGAAGAAACATGGATGAGGATTCAAATAGACGACCACAACTTGTTTTGAATTTAGGCATAGCTGTTTCTGTTGTTGTTCAGAATGCATTATGTAATTCTTTGCAAACAAATGACTGATTTTAAAAAGAAGTGTTTAATATACGTTTTACACATGTGGTAGAAGAAAATGTTATGATAACTAGACAAGTTTGTTTGGTAGAAAAAACATGTTCTAGATTATATTTCAGTTGTTTAATGCATTTGTTAGAATTTGTTTAATATGGATAGAATTTTACTTGGAGTGTGTCAAAAGTTTCGGGATGCTTCTGAGGGAAAAATGTTATCACATATTGAGTAGTATTGAGTGTCTTAAAAAATGTTGCTTTTGTCATAATGTTGTTTTGGGCTAAATCAAGTTTTCAGTAGGTGGAGATAACTTCAGTGTTGGACAGAACTGCGATGGTCAAAGATCCTTGTTCTTGATGAAGCCACAGAAGCTGTTGATGGTAGAACTGATGCACTTATTCAGAGAACCATAAGAGAAGAATTTAAAACATGTACAATACTCATTATTGCTCACTGTCTAAATACCATAATTGACACTAATTGTATCCTAGTGCTTGATGCTGGGAAGGTATATTCTTGCGAATCTTGTTCTTCCACTGACCTTTCATTTTCTGCTATACTTTTTCTATTTTCCTTCTTTCTAACATTTGCTTCTTGCTTATATTAGGTTGTTGAGTATGATACTCCAGAAAACCTCCTGCTTAGCGAAAGGAGTGTTTTCTCTAAGATAGTTCAGAGCACAGGGGCCGCAAATGTCCAGTATTTACGTAACTTAGTACTTAACAAAGAGAGAGATGGCATGTTCATGGAAGAAGAACTCATGCATATAAATAGGATGAGTAGATGGAAGGTATCTTCCCAGTGGAATGACAAAGGAGGCAGCGGTAAATCTGAAGGATGTTTTGGAGGGAAAACGTGAGTTATTGAAGAGATAAACTAAGTTGCTCTAAGGTTCCTAGAGAAAGATGGTGGTCATCTTTCCTTCAGGTTATTGATGGTACAATTTTTCATTTGCTTCTACACTTCTCATTTCCCCCAATTTCACCATATTACTCCTAACTTGGTTGGTTCCTCCCATTTCACAAAAACATAAATGAGCTCCAAGCCAATACTATAGAAACCATGCTGTGACTTGAGATGTGGTTTTCTATTTCTGAGATATAGACTTCTATTTCCACTAGAATTTTGATACTTGGAACATGAAAAGAAAATGTAAGTTGGGACAATGAATTAAGGGTGGTCAAAAAGTTTTGAAATTAAGTTGTGGGGACTCAAGTCTTAATTATTGAGTATGGGTGACTATTTTTAGATTAAGGATTAAGGGGATAAATTTCATATCCCCAAGTTTTTAAAATTACACTTTGACCCATCTTATATAAAACCCTAAAACTAAAAAAGAAGGGGGGAAAAATGCGGCTCTGCTCTCTATTCTCCTCTCTTGGATTTTCTTTATTGTTGCTGCTTCTTGGTGCTCCTTCTTCTTCTTCATCATCATCTTCTTCATCTTCTTCATCTTCTTCTTCTTATTCATCATCTTCTTCTTTTCACTGCTTGTCGCCATTGTTGTTATTGTTCTTGTTGCTGCCGCTACTGCTGCTATTGGACCAAATTTTTGGACCAAATTTTGTTCGTATATCACTGAGCATTACTTCATAGGTGATTTTGGTAAGTAAAATTAATGATTTTTAGTTCAATTTCTCATCTGGGTATATCTGCTATTTTTTCAATAATTTTCTGTAGCGTATCCAACAACTGTTGTATTCATTTACAACAGCTGTTGGATTGTTTCCATTACTGTTAAAGTAGTTCCAACAGGTAAGTCATCTGTTGCAACAGATGAGTCATCTGTTGCAACAGATGACCTAGTTGTTGCAGCAGATGGCCTACCTGTTGGATTCATGTTACAACAGCTCAATCCAACAGCTAAGTCATTTGTTGCAACAGATGGATCATCTGTTGCAACAGATCACTCATCTGTTGCAACAGATGACTTACCTATTGGATTGAACTGTAGAACCAGTAGCTCAATCCAACAGGTAGGTCATCTGTTGCAACAGATAGGTCATCTGTTGCAACAGATGAGTGATCTGTTGCAACAGATGGATCATCTGTTGCAACAGATGACTTACCTGTTGGATTGAGCTACAGAACCAGTAGCTCAATCCAACAACTAAGTCATCTGTTGCAACAGATGAGTGATCTGTTGCAACAGATGTATCATCTGTTGCAACAGATGACTTACCTGTTGGATTGAGCTGCAGAACCAGTAGCTGAATCCAACAGGTAGGTCATCTGCTGCAACAGATAGGTCATCTGTTGCAACAGACGACTCATCTGTTGCAACAAATGACCTATCTATTGGGACAATGATAATGAATATAATTTTGTTGTTGTACATAGCTACTCAACTTTACTATACTATCATTATTAATATTTTTAACAAATTTCTTTAGGTACCATTAATGGAGGATTCAATAATAATAGGTGTTGATTGTTATGGTGAGTGGATCGAGAAGAACAATTGATTTATTTGGCATTGGAAGGATGGTGACATGTTAGAGACTATAGCTATGATAGTCCAAAGAGATGTATTGTATGATGATTTTATGAACTTAATCATCAGCAATTGTGGACTAAATTGCCAACCAGAAAATCTTGTCATCAGTTATATGCACAACTCTTTTGAAAATCAGAGGGTCCTACCTTTTAAGATAACCTCAAGTTCGTTTGCGTGCTTATCTGAGTGATGCAGCTAGGCCTATTTTAAGGGTGTACGTGGTTGAAAAAATAATAGAGAATCAGAATGTAGAACAAGACCAACAAGATATGCTACTTGATAAATTGGATGGTGTGGACATGAATATTCCAGATGATGAGAGTGGAGATGAAGTGGAGGAGGATCAAACACCTACACCCGTTGTTGCGAGCAATACCGTGGGCAGTTCTCAATATGTGCTCCATATGTAAGACGGTTGGCCACAAAAGAACTACATGCCCTGATCAAAATGCTCCATAATTATTGTAATAGTAAATAGTCTTGTTGTTGGTTTAGTTATGAACTTGATAATTTTAACTCATTTTAGTTGGTCATGTATGTTATTTATTATATAAAATATATTTTTATTTATGGTCCAACAACTGTTGTATGTGTGGGAACTACTTATCTTGCAACATATGTTATATCTATTGCAACAAAATTAAAATTAGTTAGAATAATAAATTATGTTGCCGCAAATGATTAATATGTTGCAATAAATTATTCATCTGTTGGAAATAATCAAACAGATATAGAAATCTGTTGCAGCAGGTGTTTAATATATTTGATAATTTTCAACAAACTCTACATATGTTGCAACGGATGCATTATCTGTTGCAGCAGATGATACATCTGTTAGAAATAATCAAACAGATATACACATCTGTTGCAATAGATGACTAACCCGTTGCAACAAATAACTCATCTGTTGGAAATTATCAAACAGATATACACATCTGTTGCAACAAATAACTAACCTGTTTCAACAGATGACTCATCTGTTCGAAATAATCAAACAGATATACACATCTGTTGCAACAGATGAATGATATGTTTGATTATTTCCAACATACTCTACATATATTTGATGTGAATTACTTCATTAAATCATGATTAGTGATACATAAAGTTATTTAACTATAATTAGCCTTCAATTAATAAGTTCAATTACAATCTCAATGAATTACACAGTAATTACATGTTCAACTAAGTGTATTCGTCCTAAATAGAGTGATCAATCGACTAATTTGATTTGAATTACTTCATTAAACCATGATTAGTGATGCACAAAGTTATTTAACTGTAATTAGCCTTCAATTAATAAGTTTAATTACAATCTCAATGAATTACACAAAATATAATTAGCCGTCAATTAATAAGTTTAATTACAATCTCGATGAATTTCATAGTAATTACATGTTTAACTAAGTATATTCGTCCTAAATAGAGAGATCAATCGACTAATTTGATGTGAATTGCTTCATTAAATAATGATTAGTAATAAAAAAAGTTATTTAACCATAATTAGCCTTCAATTAATAAGTTCAATTACAATCTCAATGAATTTCATAGTAATTACATGTTCAACTAAGTATATTCGTCCTAAATAGAGAGATCAATCGACTAATTTGATGTGGATTGCTTCATTAAACAATGATTAGTAATAAAAAAAGTTATTTAACTATAATTAGCCTTCAATTAATAAGTTCAATTACAATCTCAATGAATTTCATAGTAATTACATGTTCAACTAAGTGTATTCGTTCTAAATAGAGAGATCAATTGGCTAATTTGATATGAATTGCTTCATTAAACCATGATTAGTAATTAAAAAAGTTATTTAACTATAATTAGCCTTCAATTAATAAGTTCAATTACAATCTCAATGAATTTCATAGTAATTACATGTTCAACTAAGTGTATTCGTCCAAAATAGAGAGATCAATCCACTAATTTGATGTGAATTGCTTCATTAAACAATGATTACTAATAAAAAAAAGTTATTTAACTATAATTAACCTTCAATTAATAAGTTCAATTACAATCTCAATGAATTTCATAGTAATTACATGTTCAAATAAATGTATTCGTCCTAAATAGAGCGATCAATCGACTAATTTGATGTGAATTGCTTTATTAAACCATGATTAGAAATAAAAAAGTTATTTAACTATATTTAACCTTCAATTAATAAGTTCAATTACAATCTCAATGAATTTCATAGTAATTACATATTCAACTAAGTGTATTCGACCTAAATAGAGCGACCAATCGACTAATTTGATGTGAATTGCTTCATTAAATCATGATTAGTAATAAAAAAGTTATTTAACTATAATTAGCCTTCAATTAATAAGTTCAATTACAATCTTAATAAATTACATAGTAATTACATGTTCAACTAAGTGTATTCGTCCTAAATAGAGTGATCAATCGACTAATAGAGTCATTTGTTGCAATAGATGTGTGCATCTGTTTGATTATTTGCAACATATGAGTCATCTGTTGCAACAGATGAGTATATCTGTTTGATTATTTCCAACAGATGAGTCATCTGCTGCAACAGATAAGGCATATGTTGCAACAGATGAGTCATCTGCTGCAACAGATAATGCATCTGTTGCAACAGATGACTATATCTATTTGATTAGTTTCAACAGATTAATCATCTGTTGCAACATATGTAGAGTATGTTGAACTAATCAAACATATCATTCATCTATTGCAACAGAAGTGTATATCTGTTTGATTAGTTCCAACAAATCAAACATATGTTGATTTGATTTATCAGCTACTGCAACACATGTTGAGTATGTTGAAAATCATTTGCAGCAGATGTCTATATCTGTTGCAATATTTCCAACAGAGTTACATCTGTTGCAGCAGATACATTAAAACTGTTGGAAATAATGTTGTAAATTTGTACATCTAAGAAATTAATTCATAACAAAATAAAATTCATAACAAAAAATAAATTCAAGCCATCACAAATTACATAAAATAATTAAACAAAAACATGAAAATATAAAAATTGTTATGTTGTCAGAACCAATAATTACATAGAAATAAAAGTCATCACAAATTACATGGTCATTTGGAAACGAGCATTATTGTCCTCCGGCAAATCAAAATATTGCCCAAAGCAGCTGTCCTTAAAATAAACATCCGGTTTTGACAAACTCTTCAGTGGAAGGGCTATTAGGATCAATGTTAACATTTAGATCATGTTGACTTTTTGATCTAAGTTCAGGATCTCTTGTGAAGCTTTCCTCTTTCTCGTGTTCATTTTCATCATCTTCTCCTTCCTCTTCTTCCTTTTCTTCATTTTTATCATCTTTTTCTACTTCATCATCTTGTACAACAAGCTCATCTAGTGGTGAATGTAGCCTAACTACTTTACTTCTTCCTTTCTTTGGAGTTGATTCACTTCATTTTCTTTTGGGAGTCATTTTATCTACAAACAAGAGGAAAATAAAAAAGATTATAATTGATTTGTGCATCATTAAAAAAAGTGTAACCATGAATTTAACAAGTACAACACAGTAAAATAATAGTTTCAACATATGAGTGATCTGTTGCAACAGATGACTCATCTGTTGCAACAGATGGGTCATCTGTTGCAACAGATAAGTCATCTGTTGGAAGAAATCAAACCAGTAGCAAGAATATTATTGTTTCTTCCAACAGATGACCCATCTGTTGCAACAGATGAGTCATCTGTTGGAAGAAATCAAACCAGTAAAATAATAGTTTCAACATATGAGTGATCTGTTGGAAGAAATAAAAACAGTTTCAATACTGTTTTGATTTCATCCAACAGATGACCCATCTGTTGCAACAGATAAGTCATCTGTTGGAAGAAATCAAACCAGTAGCAAGAATATTTTTGTTTCTTCCAACAGATGACTTATCTGTTGCAACAGATGACCCATCTGTTGCAACAGATGAGTCATCTGTTGGAATAACTCTTATAATTTCATCCAACAGATGACCCATCTGTCGCAACAGATGAGTCATCTGTTGGAAATGTTTTTACAATAAACCAACAGATGATATAGTTGTTTCCAACATATGCTTAATATGTTCCATCATATTCTTATTCTGTTGTAACATATTACACATTTGTTGGACAATATTTTTACTATGCACATATATAAACAAGAACACCACCACCTTTTGTTCAATTTTCTCAAAACACCACCAACACCAACAACAAGCTATATCACACTAAGAACACCACCACCAACAACACTAACAAGTTATAACATCTCTTGAACAACACCAATATTTTTACCAATACACCAACAACAACAACAACACCAACAAAACTAAGAAAACCAATAAAACCAAGAACACCAACAACACCAACAACAATAAAAAAAAAATTAAAAATAGGGCACCAAGAACACAAGCAACACCAACACCAACAAAACAAAACTAGGGCACCAAGAACACAAACAACACCAACAAAACAAATAACACCAAGAACACCAACACTACCAACAACACCAACAACACCAACAAATACCAACAAACCAAAGTGAAGTGATTCAATACAACAACACAAACAACAAGACAAAATTGTCACAACAGATATCTCTGAAAAAAGTCAAAATTCAAGTTTTACTATTTTTACAATAATTTTTTAGAACAAGAGCAACAACAACAACAAAAAAATTATATTTCACTTAGAAAAGATACCACATTTACATCAACCACCATATTAAGAGAACAAATACCACAAATTAGGATTATTTCGGATTATTCTTTTTTTTTTAGCATCAAATCTCAAAATTGTTAACCCATACTTGAAGAGAATACAACTACAGTTCTTTTTTTTCTTCATTAACTAAAAAGCCCTAATTTTTTGAAAACCAACAAAAAGAGAAGTCCTTACCTGCGAAGAGAGAGAAATTGACGGCTACAAGGGAAGAAGGAAGGATGAAAAAGCCGAATAATGAGTCGCCGGAGGTTTAAAGTCGACGAAAAGCTTGCCGGCGGCGATCTGTTGGGAAGCTTTTGGAGTTCTGTTGGAAAGAGGAGGAGAGAGCAGAGAAAATATTTGAAGAGAAAGAGGAGAAGTGGGTGTCAATATTGAATTCTTTTATTTTTATTAGACATTAAATAAGTTGTGGATTGTTTTGTATTTTTGAAAAGATTAACAAGTTTTAAAAATATTAATTGAGTCCCCAATTAACCTAATTTGATTTTTAATTGTGTTTGACTTGTTCCCTTGGTCAAGAGTCACCAAAAGTTAAAACAAGACTTGTGAGGCTCCTTTTGTTTAATCTTCTCATGTAAGTTTGCAGTTCTGCTGGTCTTATTGACAAAGTTCATGCTTCTGTTTTGGTTCAGGTCTTGCTGTGATGAGCAGGTCGACACAGGACAAAGTTCCTCATCTGGGAGATGGTTTGGAAGAGGGATCAGAATCCTGATGAAATGTAGTGACATATTTTCCAGTTCTTTTTCCCTATTTCCATATCGTATTTTATTACACTGGAATACAGCCTTTTATTTCCATATCAAATTGGGATATTGTAGTTCAGCTCACGGTAAGGAAAGGATTTTGGGGAAGATAGTTTATGTAGCTACCTTTCTTTGAGAAAGATCAAAGAGAGGTTAAGAGATTCTAATTACTACCATCATTATCTATATATTTTATCAGATTTTTTTTCTGCCAACTTTTAATGAAAAACTGCCTTAAAAATATTTGGAGTTTTTCGATATTATACTTTCTACAGATCATTTCATTAGCATTTTTCAGACCTTGAGCAGTGACTTGCTTACTTTTTAGTATGATTGATTGAGAGTAAGAATCAATCGAATGGAACCCAACACTAAAAAGTAAAAGTAAACAACTCCTTATATTTACTGTTAGTTAGGATTTTTGTCCTGATTTTTTTATCAAAATTAAGTTTTACTTTTCTTGAAAGAAAAATAAAAGTAATATCATAATTAGTTTTAATTTTCCTAAAAGAAAAATATAAAACTCTACCATATTTGATTTATTTTTTGATTGGAGGAAAATATTTGGAACTTTATAAATAGAAAACTTCTCTTCTCATATCAGAACACAATAACATCCACAATGTAGTTCTTAAAGAGTTTTGTTTAGGAGGAAATTTCTCTAAATAAATTTTTACTTTTTTTAATATTAGCTTTTTAATATGTAGGTCGTTTGACTAAAATCATATTAATAATATTGTTAGTATGTTTTTTTCTTTGTCATCTGAATTATCGCCTACATGAATTGCACCTTATAGCTTCCGTATGATGCCCTATCGATTTCGAACCCAACACTATTTGCATCCCGTATTCCGAGACTTTAAGTAAATTGATATTGGGTTTTTAGACTGGTTGGGATGGTTTTGGTTGGTACTCGAGTGAATTGGGTGAGTTTCAACACTTTGAAAATTTTCAGAAAAATGTGGGTGCAAGCGCAGTGTGCCCCATTGCACGAGGCAGTGCATCTTAGGTCGTCCATTTAATTACCAGAGTACCACCTTAAAAATATGAACTTCAAAGTTTAAAGTGAAATTATTAAAATACCCCTAATTTTTTTAATTAAAGCAAACTTATTTAAATTTTATAATTACCCTAAGCCATTTGATTTTCAACCCTAATGTGTCCGCTACAATCTTCGAAGAGGCACCAAGGAAATCAACTTCAGATGCTTCGCCTCAACCAGCAGGTATTAACAATAGCACGGTTTATTTTCTTTAAAAAACAAAAGCCAATGGCACTACCCCCAATCTTCCATCTTCTCTGTAAGGCTATCAGATATGCTCTGTTACTTCTCAAACACTCATCTTTCAAACGTTTATTCAAACAACTAATTTTATTGTACTGTCTGTACAGATTTCTGTCATCGTGTTATTTCTTCTATCTAATTTCGCTATTAATGTGCTAAGCCAAAACATTGACGAAATTCTCTGGCGAGTCTCAACTAATATCAGTATATTTAATCTTTCCATAGTCATATTATTTTCCTCTTTAATGTAGTGTTGTTTGAAATAATTTATTTTCAAAGTTGGATTCATATTTTTGTCCTTGAATTTTCTCTATGTTTGTCCATGCATCCACCCCTCAATCTAGGTGTCTCTGTCGAAAGTTTCATATGAGTTAGTGTTGAATTGATTTCGTATGTATATTTTATTTTCCTTTTATTTCTCGTGAGTATCATCAACATCAGGCAAGAAGAGAAGACTTTTGCATCAATGGGTTCAAATAGTGATTCTCATAAAGAAAACAATTGTCAGAATCAAGATTAGAGGAAACAGTAATAAATGATAAGTAATTATTAGATAATATAATCGCGAAAGAGAATAAAGGAGGACAACACAATTGCAAAGGGGAATAAAACCTTGCAACTGACAACACAATTGTTATGTTCTTCGTCTTTTGTCATAATCTCTTGGAAAACAAATCGTAATTACATTACTACAGAGAACTAAGGATGGGTATACCAACAAATATGAAGGAAGCAAAGCTGCTACTCCCTTTGTCCCAATTTATATGACACACTTTTCTTTTTAGTCAGTTTAAAAAAGAATGACACATTTCTATATTTGGTAATAATTTAACTTTAAAATACCCACTTTACCCTTAATGAAATGATTTACAACCACACAAATATATATGACTCATTTTAGACCACAAGTTTCAAAAGTCTTCCTTTCTTTCTTAAGCTCCGTGCCAAGTCAAAGTACATCACATAAATTGGGACGGAGGGAGTATAACTGTTGCTAGATGCTTGAACATTGAATTATGATAATTTACATTTTCTTTGTTATTTTCTATTTACTCTTTGACGATTCAAGGTATGGAGAGTGCTAATTGTCTTTACTATAACAACAACTCAGGAAAATGGATCCTTGCACCCATATTTTCAAATCTTGCAATTTATATTATAAAGGGTCCGACCTCTAGATACATGCACGAATCAGACATTCGCACCCGAGTCGGAGCAACTTACCCCTGCGTTCTAATGTTTGTAAGAAGTCACAACTGCTCCATTTTATCAAGGTATTCAGTTTTGTTTCTTTAACAAAGAGATCTCGCTACTTTGGTTCAAGAGACATGTAACTCTCCCAACGTTAGATCCAACTATTGGAATGAAGAACTTGTAAGCGACCTCAAGCCTGACATAAGAAGCCCAAGAAAATGATGTTGTCTTTTCACTTCATTTTGCGCGGATCCTTCACTTTAAATGTCACATCCGTGATCAGATTTTTTTTACATATATACTACTTTGAAGAATATTACACACATCCTTTGACATTTTTGAAGAGTCCTAGGATATATGAGTCAGAGATAACTTCTGCTATAACAGAAAGGATATTTAAATTGTTCTTCAACTTTTTCAATTCTACAGTATTGCGCTTTTCTGAGAGCAAGATGTGGATATCTATAAGAAGAAGAAAATTCAAATTACATTTAACAGGTATTCCTTTAACTCTCATGTCATCTAATAAGTGCCTGGAGAAAATGGGATGATCAGTTTTGTGCATTTAATTTTCTAATGTGCTTTGTTGTTACAAGATTACTAGGTAGCTCCACATTGAAAAGGCTTCTAATGGCAGACAGAGTGTAGTTGGTTCTACCTGTGTGGGGTGCCCTTAAGTTTCTTTACAATTTTTGTATCAACATATATTTAGAGATCTCACAGAAAAATATTGTTAGTGAGGTTGACGCACAAATAAAATTTTATCGATAAATATAAATCTCATATGTGCTTTTACAGCTTATAGAACATTTTGACTTTTCACTATATGTAATGATCTTCTAGGTCATTTTTTAATTTTCATTCGAGCTTTTCGATAGTTGCTGTTCATTATTTATGACCTGTTGGGATAGCTGATTCGGTTCCCGGGTAGTTCGTTTGAGAATTTTATCAATATCGTGTGTATTTTGAAATATTTGATTTAAATTAGAATTTAGTAAATTTATATTTTTATTTTTATTGCCTTTCTAAAATGTTTTTGATACTTATGAAAATTCTTTAGTTATGATATATTTATATTATTTCATAATAGTTTTATAATTTATTAATATTTTAAACAGAGATAGTGAGTCTAGTTATATTGAAAAATTCTTATTATATGATAGAGGCTTTATTCAAAAAGATTTTTTTATTAATTATGATTTATTTAAGAAGTCATATTTATTTTACCACGACTCTATATAATACCCGAGAATAAAGGGATAGAAAAGAATGTGGTGTTGCCACCTCTATTTAACTAATGTGTTGGTAGCTATTTAACTAATATGGTGACAGCTAATCTTTATAAAGTTAACACATGTTAACAAATTAAAAGTGAGCCATTCATTGTAGGTATCGTATTCTTTGCTAATATATAGAAGCGGCATGTTAGACCTACTTGGGGTCAACATGCCTGCTTCATCAACATTGTACTAACAGCAATATCAATTATATTTACTTTTTTATATTTTAATTTATTTATCTTATTTTTTAATTTATTATATATTTTAAAATTATATAAAAATTACATTAAATTATAATAATTAACGACTAAAATTTTCTTAAAGACATAAAATTTTTGATTGATTCTTAAAATTTTATCACTGCTACATAAATGGGGATAGAGAAAATAAGATATATTATTTGAAAATAACGTAAAAATAATCATAAATCACAATAATTAATAACTTAAAATATTATAGATATATAAAAAATTTAATTGATTCTCCAAATATTATCGTAGTCACATAAATTGAGACAGAGGGAATAACATATATATATATTATTTGAAACTTAATAGCAAGTACTATAAATCACAATAATTAACAACTCAAAATATGTAAAAACTATATATAAAAAAATTCGATCGACTCTCTAAATTCCATCAGTGTCACATAAATTAGGACAAAGCGGGTAACATATATCATCTGAAAGTTATGTAAAAGTATTATAAATCACAATAATTAACAACTTAAAATATTTAAAAATCATATAAAAATCTAAAAATTATATAAAAAAATTGGTTGACTCTCCAAATTTCATCAGTGAAACATAAATTGAAACGGTGAGAGTAACATATATTATCTAAAATTTATATAAAAAGTATTACATATCACCATAATGAACAACTTAAAATATTTAAAAATTATTCAAAAAAATTAATTGAATCTCCAAAATTTATCAGCATCATATAAATTGAGATAAAAAAGTAGAATATGTTGAGCCCGTGCTGGCATGGGCTCCTGTGTCTAGTTGATATATATGTACTTTAGTATATATTGGTTAATTAACTACGTAGTTCCTTAATGTCTATACAACATCTCCGTTTCAGTGAATCATGTATTTAATTTTTATAAATGAGTGATAAATATCCATTGATGACCAAGATTTTATTATCAAATGTTTTAAGATCACATGCTTGGGTTAACTAATATATTGTACAAGTTTTGGAGTGCTCGTTTCTTCAGCTTTTTCTCTTCTTGAGATATGGGTTGATAAAAATAATTTCATTTATGGATATTGATATGCTTCTCTTTTCCCCAATCATGATCATTGTGACGTTTAGCTCATGAGTTATGCCATCAAGGAAATATTTTGACGTGGTACTTAATCACTAGTAGGAAACCAATTATCTACATCAAGTTATTCAAGCTCGAATTCTAGTCTGAAGCTCACACCTAGAAGGATTTTTACTGCCTCTTGGAGGTTCTTGACGCGGTGGCATTGTAAGACAAAGATGCACCTATTTCTACTACTTTAGTCCCAATTTGATCTCATGCACTGGATTTACTGATTGCCACTTATTTAGTCTCGGTTTAATTCCGAGCACTTATTACTCATGTTTATCTCTAGTACTGGATGGAGTGGATTGATTATGGATATTATGGAAGTCCTGGTTGGGGATTAGGCAGTGTCTACGAATATCCCGAGTCTCCTGTGGGCCCCTCCATTCGTGTGCCATAGTGCCAGAAGAGGATGGTCGTCGTAGGTCCTGCCTTTGCGAGCTGTTGAGCTGGTGGGGTGTATACACTTGTGTTGGATATGCTACTTGGTTCATCTCGCATCACCTATTTTTCCATGAAATTCATTCTTTTATATGCATCGCCTATCGCCAGCATGATTGTTTATTGTTTGTACCTACCGGTCTTATGGGGTTCGGTTAGGTTATGTTTGTTGTTGTGTACCTTTTGGGCTTATGGGGGTCAGGTTAGGTTATTGTTTGATTATTATTATTTAGTTTGTGGCAATATGGTTATGGACTTGTACCCGTGATCGTAGGTTTGCCTTGGAGTTCCTTTCCCCTTTGATATTATGAGAGTTATTACTAGATTACCTGATGATTAGATGTCCTGATGGTGCTAAAGCTAGATCTCTTCTTGTTATGATGGCTTGTCTCTACTTCTCTATTATCCTTATTGTATTTCATTTCTTACTTAGTTGCATGTAATATATATCCTTGCCTTACATGCTATTTATACTTGCATATTTGGTACTCATGCTACACTTCTGCACCCTGCAGATCATAAGAGGATTTTTGCTGCCTCTTGGAGGTTCTTAATTCGGTGGCATTTTGAGGTCAAGTGGAGGGAAAAAGTAGCTCGTGGTTAGTTCACGGCAGCTGTTCGGCATCCAGGCTAGTTATGGTCTACTTTTCTCTACGAAATAGTGTATTGTATAGATTGCATGTGGGGTAAAGGACTATAGAAAAGACTGACGACTATTTCTTCATTCTGGCGTTCTTAGCATCCATTAGGAGCCTTAGACTAGAACCATGCTTCGGAATCCTTAGCGTAGGTAGTTGTTTCTCCCTTTGTGGAATGTCTTAGTATGTATAGTATCCTTGAAATTGGAATTAGAAGTCTTAGCTTAGTTTAGTAGTCGCTTACTTTAGAATGGGTTCCTCGGGGTGCTTTAGCTATCATAGCAATCCCATAAATAACTACCATAGAATGGTACCCTTTTTATAGCACGTGGACTTTAGACTTCTTTAGTATTGTATGGTCCACTTGGTATTGACCCTTAGCTTATATATTTACCTTTTTACGTCTACGACTCAGATTAAGATAAAGATTCTTGTTTACCTGCTATAGACTTAGGTTGGCATTAGTAATCCCTAGTAAATATTCGGGTAGTACCTTTTGATAAAGATGTCATCCCTCAGCTAATTCCTCAGTATCATGCTTCCTCTTGTTTACTTTCATTTCCTCAATTGCTATGTACATACATATATATTCATACTGTTCGGTATGTTGTTGGGCCCAAGGCCTTGGTTATGACTCAGTGGAAGTTCCAGGTTAGTGTACTTATCTTTGAGGGCTAACATTACCTGTTTATACATAATTGTATGGTTACATTCTTGTTTGGATATTGGCTATGGCATGCATTCCTTCACACGGGCACGCTCATGCATTATGCATGATTTCATGGAAAAACATTAATTTTCACTACTATTTTAAAAAAAAGTATTTATCTCACCCTTTTATCATAAACTGATTTTTTAAACGAAAGTCGTACCACCCTTACTATCGGTTGACGAATTGTAAGACAAAGATGCACTGATTTCTACTACTTTAGTCCCAATTTGATCTCAGGCACTGGATTTACTGATTACCACTTATTTAGTCTCAGAACACTGAATTTACTGATTACCACTTATTTAGTCTTGGTTTGATTTCGAGCACTTATTACTCATGTTTATCTCTGGTACTGAATAAAGTGGATTGATTATGGATATTATGGAAGTCCTGGTTCGAGACCAGGCAATGTCTACGAATATTTTGAGTCCCCTATGGGTCTCTCCATTCGTGAGCCATAGTGCCGGAGGAGGATGGTCGTTGTAGGTCCTGCCTTTGCGAGTTGTTGAGCTGGAGGGGGGGTTTAGACACTTGTGTTGGATATGGTACTTGGTTCATCTCGCATCACCTGGTTTTCCATGGAATTCATTCATTCATATGTATCGCCTATCGCTAGTATGATTGTTTGTTGTTTGTACCTACAGGTCTTCTGGGGGGTCGGTTAGGTTATGTTTGTTGTTATCTTCCGGGCTTATGGGGGTCAGGTTAGGTTATTATTTGATTATTATTATTTAGTTTGTGGCAGTATGGTTATGGACTTGTACCCGTGATCGTAGGTTCGCCTTGGAGTTGCTTTCCCCTTTGATATTATGAGCCTTATTACTAGATTACCTGGTGATTAAATGTTCTGATGGTGCTAAAGCTAGATTTCTTCTTATTATGATGGTTTATCTCTACTTCTCTATTATCCTTATTGTATTTCATTTCTTACTTAGTTGTCTGCAATGTATATCCTTGCCTTACGTGCTATTTATACTTGTAATTATCTTTGGAGCTCAATCGGCCTATGCCTACTAAGTACCGTGTATTTGGTACTCATGCTACATTTCTTCACCCTGCAGATCGTAGTACGAGTTCTTGTTGCTAATGTGTGCATCGTGTGGAGCTGCCATGGATCAGAGATTTGGTGTGAGCTCCTGGCGTCTGAAGTTGTTCCTGCTCTCCTTTTTTTGCTGGACTAATCTTTATTTAGTATTTTGTTAGTAGCTCTTGTACTGACTCACCAGGTTTTGGGGTGGTATGTTCTCTATATTAGTCTGTTTGTTGGACTCATTTTCCACTACTTTCTTATTTTCTCTTCATAGTCTGTTACTCGTTGTTCTGGACTGTAACACCTCGTACGTTTCTGAAGCTATTTTATTACCATAACATTTATGGACTTATTTAAACATGAGACTTGTTGGGGTTTTATATATTAATTTGGTTGGGCTGAATTCACATGTGTTCATGGGCTCAATTTGAGGCCCAAAATTCACAAGAAAGACATGGCCTAAAATGAAAAAAAGATCCATTCTTGCTTTGACCAAAGAAAACCCTCAATTATTGACTAAGTGGATGGCTAAGGATGACCATGAGTCACTATATAAGGCCACAAATCAGATTTTTATTCATAAAAAGACACATGCCATTTTGTAGAATTTTCCACAATTCTCTCTACACACAAACCCTAAGCTATCATCCTCTTTGGGCAAGATCAACTCTTTTTCAAGCCTTGGTAAGTGTTTCTTTTTATGGCTTAATATATTATATGCATGGAAGATGGTGTAGATCATGTTGGTTATGTTGGTGAAGTGTGAGAAGTTCACTATGTGTGAAACAATTTGTGTTTGCTTAATCGGTGAAAGGTTTTGCCTTGTAAACTTGAAAATGGACTTGTGGTCTTGAAGAAAGTGAGTTTGAAGGATTCAATATTGACAAATGAGATATGATTATAGCCTTAACTTGTTTTATCCTTGTACATAATGTTTGGAATTGTTGTTACGAAATTGGGCATGGAATTGGTGACGTATTGAAAGAAAAATATGGTTTGGTGATGTTTATGTGCGTTGTAAAACCATGGATGTACGTTGGAATCTAATATGATCTAAAATATGTTAATAGAAGCTTAGTTATGATCATGGACCATTCATGGCAAAAAAGGACCCAAAAGAGACCCTTTTTGGCCGAAACGGGCACCCTCCCTCGCAGACGAAGTACCTGCGGGCGCAGGTGACTTCCCAGGTGCCCCTGGACACTGCCAAGGGTCACCTGCGTACACAGGTCAGCCACCTACGGGCGCAGGTGGCTTCGCAGGTCATCCCAGAACTCCGAATTTGCTTGTTTTTGCATCCCTTTCACCCCCCAAAGCCCCTATACCCTTTATGGATGCAATTATCAACTTATAGTACCTTTTAAATGACTATAAAGGAGTATCCTGGAGGTATTTTGAATGGTATAAAATATGGATTGTTGTTAATGTGTTATTGTGAAAACTATCGAGTGACTTGACGGAGAAAAGGTAATGTAGTGTTAATGAGGAAGTGTAAAGGGTAAACTTGGTGTGAAAGGTTATTGGGTTATGATGTCTTGGTCAATGTGTGGAATGTTATGGTGTTGTTGGTGTCATGCCCTATTTTTTACCAAGGTTAAAACAAGCACGACTTATGGACTCTAAAAGAATTGAATTTGTTTAGAGTCGCCACCTAATTTTTAAGGAAAATAAGGAAACCTATTTAATTATTGACACGTATGACTTGTGTTGTAATCTGCGAAAAACTAGTTTAGATTCTAGGTAAGGGTTCAAATTATTCCGAAGGGAAGGTGTTAGGCACCCTTCAGAATCCACAAAATGTGGTACCCGACTAGATTAAATTTATCAAAAAGGAAGGAGGTAAAAATCATTTTTTGAGAAGTATGAATGATTAAAATATGTAATAATGTACAAAATGCATGTATAAAACATGATATGTCAAATGCATACATAGACTTTATTATTGTAATATATGTGGACATAAATAAGCAAAAGTATATTGTGTAAAATATGTATAAAAATATATATGTGAAAAAAGTATTCTTTTATGGAAGGAAATCACTTTTGTGTGTAATGTATGAAAAGAAAAGTAATTTTTATATTATAGTAAAGAAAAAGTATTCAAATAATATTTTGTATTTGACAAAAGCTAATGGGAGAAAAGATTAAATAAAATGAATGTTTATTTTGAAAGAAAAGATTGCACAATATTTTCTAATGGAAAAAGTATCAATTAATTGATTAAATATCCAAATTAGTTTGATTCTTTTATATAAATATTAACGGCCTAAGTTTTGCCTAAACGCGTGGTGAGGATTACGTAAGTAAAGAATATCCCCGCCTAACGCCCCAAAAATAAAGTTTCACTATAATTAACATTTGTACAATTGTAAGACTAAAAGTAAATACAAATAGTGAATTTGAGGGAATCTTCAAATTCCTTTTTAGCATCGTCTTTGAAAGTGTCTCCGGGAACCTGTATACACACTTGATATAAATATTAATAATGAATAAATAATTATAAAATCAAATATGTGTATATGTAAAAATAGATTTTTTGTTATAAAGTGGGCTCGAATTAAGTTTTAGATACGCCATGACTACGAAGTGGCTGCTCGAATTTATCGGTCGTCCTAAATCGCCTTGCCAAGATACGAATCATAAAACTTTTGTGTTATCGTGATAATATAATGATCTCATCATCGCCCATATTTATTTATTTATTGTTACGTATTTGTATACGTAATGTCCGTCTTTTTATTTGTGGAGGCCTCAAAAATCGACGAAAATTTTTTCATTGGCCAAATGATGTAGTAATATGTTCAAAGTCAAAAACAGTCCAACAGAGAGCAAGATAGTGCAAAATTAGTCCAATATCAGCCATTGTAATGGTGGTGTACCACAAAATTAAAAAAAAATGCTTAGGAAAAACAGTCCAACAATGGACAGAGTAAGAAAACAGTTAACCAAATGGCAAAATGAAACAACGTCAACACCGACAACGAGCAAGATAAGGCTCGCCGGAGATAGTGTTTTCCGGCCAAATCTCAGTCAAAGCGTGGCAACAAGAACAAACCCAACAGGTCTAAACAAGAAATAGAAAACAATAACCACAATTAACATAAATAAAATAGATCTGCCATTACATCTATATGATGTCAAAAATATTAAATCGGAGTAAGAGGGGTTGAGAACGTCGCTTCCACGGCGAGGGATGTCGGAACGACGCAACATTAATGGGGTTGTCAGATCTTCATTCTCCAGTGAGGTAGCAGCATCATGGTGGTGGTGGCCGGAGTTCGCCGGTCATCACCTCCGGTGAGAAGAGGCCGAACAGAGGGGAAAAGGGAGAGAGGAAGCAGGGGAAAGAGGAGAGATGCGGGTGTTGATGGTGGTAGTGGTGGCCGGAGCTTCGCCGGTCATCACTTCCGGCGAAGAGACATCGGGAAAGGGTAAAGGGAGTTGCGGCGATAGAGAGAAGAAAAGAGAGGCGTGTTGTGTGTGTGTGTGTGTTTGTATGTGTAGTGTGTTGGTTCTTTTTTTTGTGTGTGTATGTAGTGTCAATCTTTTTCTCCCCCAAAAACAATTAACCCCTCCCCTCTATTTATAATAAAAATCAACCCCCTCTTTTATCCAAAAAATAAAAGAATTCCCTTATTCATTAAATACTACTTTAGTTTATTAGTTATTATCTAACAGATTTTTATTCTTTTCACCAAAATATAATGTTATTACTCAAAGGATAAAAATCATGTGTGGTCATGTCACACATCACCTTTAATAAAGGTGACAAGTGACAAGTCACCTTTAATAAAGGTGACAAGACCTCGACTTGACCGAATTATTGCTCCGTGTATCAAAATAATTGATCCGGCTTATCATTTACGGATTGTATTAAATGATGTACAAAAATGTGTAAATGTCGATATGTAATTACAGAAAATATAAATAATAATAAAAATATAATTATCCTGAAAAATATATTATGATGTAAATAGTTAAAAATGTAGTGTACTGCAAAGAATTGTAGTGTTATGTTGTGTACGTGTGCAGATGACTGTGAAAAATTCAAAATGACAATAAATTGATTAAAATCCTGATATTTACGAAATTAAGGATAATTATCAACGAATTATAAAAGTGTGAAAAAAAAAGATGTATTTTGTGTTCTTTAACAATCAGGAAGCCTGAAGACATTAATTTTAAGCACGGAGAGCCAAAATTAGGTGTCAACGGTTGGTATGATAATGCAGTGGATTGTAATGTAAAGGACGAAATGACACTATATAGCAGTCACGTAACTCATTGTCATTTTATGCACTTGTAAGGTAACTAGTTGTTAATGTGAGCTCCGTTATTAACTTGTGTTGTAGAGTGACACGTAAGGAAGGAACTGGATTGTTGTATTCACATCTAGGACGGTATATTCATATTGAGATCATAAGGTATGTAAGGTTACTCTTACCGTATCCTTCTGCAACACATATTGTTCACATTGTCATCGTACTTGTTCCTATTCCGAGATGTCTCAAAGTATCTCATGTCAGGTTATCATATTTTGTTATTCACATGTCTCATAATCATAAATTGAGGTTCCAAGGCTCCAGTAATGTTACGACTATCAACATATCAATCTCTCAAAAGTAAAAGAAGGAAGAAATGCTAAGAAATAATACATATATGGTTACTTACTTTACGGTTACCTTATGGGTTGCAGCTCTAGAGGCATAAGCCTAGCTCGAGCCGAACCTGCTTCATTTATTGACGGCTGCATATTGACGGTTCTTTTTATTGACGGTTGCATATTGATGGTTACTTTTATTGACGGTTGCATACTGACGGTTACTCATATTGACGGTTGCATATATTGATAGTTATGTATTCAACGGTAATGTGAATGGTAATGTACATAAGGCAAGAGATTAATGAACATAAAATACATGGTTCCAAGCGTTCAGATTGATGGTTTGTCTATATTGGATATTCCTTCATAGTTGATTCCATTAAGGGCCTTATGTATCATGCAGTTTTTTTATAGCCTTACATACTCAGTACATTCTTCGTATTGACCCCTTTGGGAGAATTTACCTTACTTGTTGCAGGCACAGGTACCTACAGACCTCCACAGTAGTTGCGGATCGTTTGCGGATCTTTGGTGAGCCCCAATTGGTTCGGGGCTTTCCGAGTCATAGTGTACATTGATTTTGGTATTATGAAAATGATGTATAAAGAGGGGACTTGTCCCGACTTTAGGATGGTTATGTACATGTATCTGTAGAGCCTTTGTAGACGTATGTGGGTATATGAATGAGAGAGATGTATGTCCGTTTTGACTTGATGGCCCTGATGGCCAAGTTTCACATATATCAGTATCACATGTTCCATGATTTCTGCTATTAGCATTTTATGTTCTTACGTGATGGTGATGTTTCTTATGGCATGCATACGAATGGACATGAGCAAAGATTGGTTCTCTCGAGCCTTATCGGCTTCGGGTGCCAGTCCGCCTCAATGGGATTTGGGGTTTGACAAAAGTGGTATCAGAGCAGGTCGTCCTAAGGGTTTCTACAAAGTCGTGTCTGAGTAGAATCTTACTTATGGATGTGTTGTGCACCACATTTATAAGTAGGAAGCTACGGGACATTTAGGTGTTGTTTCTTTTCTTCATTTCTAGATCGTGCAATAGAGCCAATGATGTAAGTGGAATCATATCTGACCATTGTACATGGTTTTCTTTGTTATAGTAAAATGCCAATGACAAGATGAGGTAGGGGCAAAGGTAAACAAGTAGATATGTCTGCCGAAGAAAGAATGAGTAACTCACCACCTGACCAAGCTAGTCAAGGTGGGGCTGACGCTGAAATTGCATCGCGGTCTTCTTCTACTTTTCCAGCTCCGGAAGAGTTGAGGGGTAAAGATGTGCCGGCAGAACCTCCTATAAATGTCACTGACCAACAGTTAAGAAATGCAGTGCATAGGTTGACTCAACTAGTTGCTGCACAAACCCAAGGACAAGTTGGTCCAATGACAGGCAATGCCAGTGAGGCTAGAGCAGCTAGTCAGAGGACACAGGATTTTTTGAAATTAGACCCTCCCATATTCACTGGATCAGATCCGAAAGCAGATCCACAGGACTTTGTGGACCAAATTCAAAGGGCTCTAGAAGTTATGCATGTGACTGGTGTAGAAATAGTGGAATTCGCAGCATATAGACTAAAAGGCGAGGCTATATTATGGTACGAAGACTGGAAACGCTCGAGGGGTATTGATGTACTTCCAGCTAGTTGGGAAGAATTTAAAAAGGCATTCCTTGATCATTACCTCCCATATGAGATCCGTGAGGCTCGTGCGGATCAGTTTTTAAACCTCCGTCAGGGGAATATGAGTGTCAGAAAGTACAGTCTTCAATTTAATTCTTTGGCTAGGTATGCTCCAAATGTAGTAGCCACTATGGCCGACAGAGTCCATCGGTATGTGGACAGATTGAAACCATATTTGGTGAGGGAATGTACTATTGCTGCGTTAAATAGAGATATGGCTATAGCGAGAATACAAGCCTTTGCACAGAAAATGGAGGATCAGAGGCAACGGAGAAGGACACAGGAATTTGAATAAGAGCCATCAAAGAGAGCTAGGCTTATGGGACAGTTTATTGCGTCCCAAGGAGATTTTAGGCCTCGGGTTTTTAATAGACCTCCAAGACCCTCACTTTCTTATTCTACAGCAGACACTCAATCTCAATTCCAAGGGCTTAGAGGCAGTTACGTTGATCAAAGTAGTGGAATTTGAGATTCACAAACAGCGGGGTATCGAGAACAAGGAAGTATGAACCAATCAAAATTTTCTCGCCAGCCGTGTCAACACTTCGAAAAGCTTCATGTAAAGGAATACTGATTTGGAATGAATATTTGCTTTTGGTGTGGTATGTCCGGGCACCTGGTGAGAGACTGCCCAAGAAGGGGCACGGATAATAGGACGCGACCTATGGGATCAACCGTTGTATCATCATCATCGGTTCTGTCATTAGGCCGAGGTGTACAGCCTGTTGGTCGTGGTAGAGGTGCTATAGGAGCAGCCAGTTTTAGTGGAATACAGGACCATACCTATGCTCTAGCGGGTCGGCAGAATTTGGAGGCCTACCCTGATGTAGTGACACGTACATTATCTGTCTTTTCATATGAAGTATATGCATTGATTGATCTGGGTTCTACCCTACCATATGTTACTCTATTGATTGCTGAAATTTTTTTGTTAAAAAAAAAAAAAAAACTGGAATTATTAATTAACCTATGTGAGGTATCTACACCAAAAGGGGAAGTTATTGTAGCTAAAAGAGTTTATCGTAATTGTATAGTAATTGTTTATGGTCATGACACCCTGATTGATCTTATTGATATGGAAATGATGGATTTTGGATGTTATAAAGGGGTTGTGCCATAGTAGATTATCGAGCTAAGAAGTTACATTTCCATCTTTCATAAAAGAATGTTCTTGAATGGAAGGGTAATGTGGAATTACGGAGAGCAAAGAAAATGATATCCAAGGGGATTTATAAGGCCTAGTATGTTCCATTGGGGTGCACCAGTATTATGTGTACGAAAGAAAGATGGCACATTGAGAATGTTTATTGATTGTTGGTAACTGGATAAAGTAACGATTAAGAGCAAATATCCCCTCCCCAGAATTGATGATGTATTTGACTAGTTACGGGGTGCCAAATATTATTTTAAAAAGAGAAAAAAAAAGATTGATTTAGGATCGGGATATCACCAAGTCAGGGTTGGAGGCAAAGTTATGCCCAAGACAGCTTTCCAAACACGGTATAGACACTATGAATTTCTAGTTATGCCATTTGGGCTAACCAATGCACCAACAGTTTTTAGGGATTTGATGAATAGGGTGATTAAGCTATTTTTAGATGTATTCGTGACCATGTATAGAAGTGATATTCTGGGTTACTCAAGATCACGAGAGGACCATGCTAATCACTTGCAACAGGTGTTACTAATTTTTCGTGATCATAGGTCATATGCAAAGTTCTCCAAATGTGAATGTTGGTTAAAAATCTGTAGCATTCTTGGGTCACCAGGAATAAGAGTAGATACATCAATGATTGAAGAAGTGGAAAAAAAAATTTGGCCAAGGACATAGGAAAACAAAGCTAACACATAAGGCCAGTAAGTTCCAGTGGAATAATGCAGGTGAGAAGAGCTTCCAAGAGTTGAAAGATAAATTAACTCCCAAACCCCTATTAGTACTTCTCGAAGGCACAGAAGGGTCTGTGGTATATTGTGATACCTTAGGGATCGGTTTGGGGTGTGTATTGATTCAGCATGGCAGAGCGATAGCTTATGCCTTAAGACACTTGCATTTACATGTGAGGGTTTAAGTTAGCAGTAATACAACGCTACCACTTATGGGGGTTCACATAGATATATATATATATATATATATATATATATATATATATATATATATATATTGATCATGAAAATTTATATTATATGTTTAAGCAGGAGGACCTCAATGTGAGGTAGCAAGGGTGATTGGAACTCTTAAAAGACTATGATATGGATGTCTTATATATCATCCAGGGAAGGTAAATGTGGTAGCCGATGTATTAAGCCGCAAAGCAATAGGAAGCATTAGTGGTCAGTTTATGGAAAAGCAAAGTATAGTTAAGGATCTACGTCAATTAGACAGTTTGGAGTTTCGTCTTCTTGAGACTCCAGATGAAAGAATTATCGTATAAAGTGTGGTAGAATCTTCATTTGTAGCGGAGAGAGAGAAAAGTAATATGCAAATCCTATTTTCTTTCAGTTGAAAAAGAATGTACAATGAAGTTCGGCAAAAGGTACTTGGATTTACATAAGGGAGGAATACTTCAATATCAAGGTAGATCATGTAGACCAAATATATTTGAGCTAAGAAAATGAAGTATGACCAAAGCACATCATTTACGGTATTTTGTTTATTCGGGAGCAATTAAAGTGTACCATGGCATGAAAGAAATGTGTTGGTGAAGCAATATAAAGAAAAAGAACATTGCAGAATTAGTAGTTCATTGTCTGAATTGCCAACAGGTAATAGTAGAGCATTAGAAATCTAGAGGTTATATGCCGATACTAGAAGGAAAGAATTAGAATTTACCATAGGTGATTGTGTATGTTTGAAAGTACCACAAATGGAAGGGGTAATGAGATTCAAGAAGAAGGAAAGGTGGCCCTATATAGGTCCATAGGAAATTATCCGAAGGTTTGAGCAGGTTGGGTATGAATTAGTACTATTCTAAGAACTCTCCACAGTTCATTCATTGTTTCATCTTTCGATGCTTCAAAAATGCATAGGAGATCCATCTCAAATATCTCCCATTGAAGATATGCAGTTTACGGAAGATCTCACATATGAAAAATGCTCATTGCTATTTTGGGGTTAACACATGATAAGGTTAAGGAATAAAGAAGAAGCTTACATGAAAGTACTTTGAAGAAATCAATAAGTAGAAGAAGTCACCTGGGGAATCAGAGAAATGATAAAGTCAAAGTATCCGTATTTGTTTCCAATGGAAGAAAAAGTTCAAAGTGCGGAAGTGAAATAATAACAAGTCGGTATCTATAAAGCACTATGTATATATATGATAACAAGTAGAATGATCCGAGACTTGCATTTGTTTGATTGGATGATGTCACTAACATTCGAGGACGAATGTTCCTAAGGGGGGAAGAATGTAATACCCCGTACGTTTCCGAACCTATTTTATAGACTTGTTGGGGTTTTATATATTAATTTGGTTGGGCTGAATTCACATGTGTTCATGGGCTCAATTTGAGGCCCAAAATTCACAAGAAAGACATGGCCCAAAATGAAAAAAAGATTCATTCTTGCTTTGACCAAAGAAAACCCTCAATTATTGACTAAGTGGATGGCTAAGGATGACCATGAGTCACTATATAAGGCCACAAATCAGATTTTTATTCATAAAAAGACACATGCCATTTTCTAGAATTTTCCACAATTCTCTCTACACACAAACCCTAAGCTATCATCCTCTTTGGGCAAGATCAACTCTTTTTCAAGTCTTGGTAAGTGTTTATTTTTATGGTTTAATATATTATATGCATGGAAGATGGTGTAGATCATGTTAGTTATGTTGGTGATGTTGGTGAAGTGTGAGAAGTTCACTATGTGTGAAACAATTTGTGTTTGCTTAATCGGTGAATGGTTTTGCCTTGTAAACTTGAAAATGGACTTGTGGTCTTGAAGAAAGTGAGTTTGACAGATTCAATATTGACATATGAGATGTGATGATATCCTTAACTTGTTTTATCCTTGTACATAATGTTTGGAATTGTTGTTACGAAATTGGGCATGGAATTGGTGACGTATTGAAAGAAAAATGTGGTTTGGTGATGTTTATGTGCGTTGTGAAACCATGGATGTTAGTTGGCATCTAAGATGATCTAAAATATGTTAATAGAAGCTTAGTTATGATCATGGACCATTCATGGCAAAAAGGACCCAAAAGAGACCCTTTTTGGCCAAAACGGGCACCCGCCCTCGCAGACGAAGCACCTGCGGGGGAAGGTGACTTCCCAGGTGCCCCTGGACACTTCCAAGGGTCACCTGCGTACGTATTTCATCCACCTACAGGCGCAGGTGGCTTCGCAGGTCATCCCAGAACCCTGAATTTGCTTGTTTTTGCATCCCTTTGACCCCCCAAAGCCCCTATACCCTTTATGGATGCAATTATCAACTTATGGTACCTTTTAAATGACTATAAAGGAGTATCCCGGAGGTATTTTGAATGGTATAAAATATTGATTGTTGTTAATGTGTTATTGTAAAAACTATCGAGTGACTTGACGGAGAAAAGGTAATGTAGTGTTAATGAGGAAGTGTAAAGGGTAAACTTGGTGTGAAAGGTTATTGGTTTATGATGTCTTGGTCAATGTGTGGAATGTTATGGTGTTGTTGCTATGATAATTCAGTGGATTGAATTGTAAATGACAAAATGACGCTATATAGCAGACGTAACTCATTGTCATCTTATGCACTTGTAAGGTAACTAGTTGTTAATATGAGCTCCGTTATGAACGTGTGTTGTAGAGTGACACGTAAGGAAGGAACTAGATTGTTGTATTCACATCTAGGATGGTATATTCATATTGAGATCATAAGGTATGTAAGGTTACTCTTACCGTATCCTTCTGCAACACATATTGTTCACATTGTCATCGTACTTGTTCCTATTCCGAGATGTCTCAAAGTATCTCATGTCAGGTTATCATATTTTGTTATTCACATGTCTCATAATCATAAATTGAGGTTCCAAGGCTCCAGTAATGTTACGACTATCAACATATCAATCTCTCAAAAGTAAAAGAAGGAAGAAATGCTAAGAAATAATACATATATAGTTACTTACTTTATAGTTACTTTACGGTTACCTTATGGTGGCAGCTCTGGAGGCATAAGCCTAGCTCGAGCCGAACCTGCTTCATTTATTGACGATTTTATATTGACGGTTACTTTTATTGACGGTTGCATATTGGCGGTTACTTTTATTGACGGTTGCATATTGACGGTTACTTTTATTGACGGTTGCATATTGATGGTTACTTTTATTGACGGTTGCATATTGACGGTTACTCATATTGACGGTTGCATATATTGATGGTTATGTATTCAACGGTAATGTGAATGGTAATGTACATAAGGCAAGAGATTAATGAACATAAAATACACGGTTCCAAGCGTTCAGATTGATGGTTTGTCTATATTGGCTATTCCTTCATATTTGATTCCATTAAGGGCCTTAAGTATCATGCAGTTTTTTTATAGCCTTACATACTCAGTACATTCTTCGTATTGACCCCTTTGGGGGAATTTACCTTACTTGTTGCAGGCACAGGTACCTACAGACCTCCGCAGTAGTTGCGGATCGTTTGCGGATCTTTGGTGAGCCCCAATTGGTTCGGGGCTTTCCGAGTCATAGTGTACATTGATTTTGGTATTATGAAAATGATGTATAAAGCGGGGACTTGTCCCGACTTTAGGATGGTTATGTACATGTATCTGTAGAGGCTTTGTAGATGTATGTGGGTATATGAATGAGAGAGATGTATGTCCGCTTTGACTTGATGGCCCTGACGGCCAAGTTTCACATATATCAGTATCACATGTTCCATGATTTTAGCTATTAGCATTTTATGTTCTTACGTGATGGTGATGTTTCTTATGGCATGCATACAAATGGACATGAGCAAGGATTGGTTCTCTTGGGCCTTATCGGCTTCGGGTGCTAGTCCGCCTCAATGGGATTTGGGGTGTGACATGGACTATGGGCTGGCTTACCTACTGGTGGGTTATAGTAGGTGTCATCATGACCTGAGAAATCGAGTTGTGACACTTTATTTTTTGTCTGACACATTTTGTGTTGGCGCTCCTTGGCTATAGTACTATTTATATAATGTTACTTCCTTACAATCATTTATCTATTAGCACATCTAGATTCGGAGAGTCGCTTCAAATAGAGTGAAGACTATATATCGACATTTATAATAAAAGCATGAACTTCCTAACTTGAAAGTTAAATTACTATAATACCCATGTTATTTTGCCTAATACCTGGACTTATTAAAAAAATAATTACCGCATTAACAAAAAAATAACGCCAACAGGCTGCAAACCAACACGACCCTTCATTATATAGTCAAATTACCACTTCAAACAGTGTGGTTGCCATAACGGGCTTCAAAAGTACAATGGTTATGAATAGGAGATTTTCATGAGGCAAGTACAAAAGGTGGAATATCAAAAAAAATATTGAGTAAAGCTATGTTGAGGTCACGCTAAAAACTGTCTTTCAACGACGGCTTGGTCATTTTGAAACAACTGAAGTGATGCAAGCACTAGCAACAGTGGTCACATCAAGGAAGAAAATCATATTCCTTATTTTTTAATTTGATATTTTCTTAATTAGTTTTCAAGTTGATTTGCACTCACTAATGGCTAACTTGTCCAGATTCATATTTTTAGAAGCAGAAAGATTTGATTTGCACTTACTAATGACTAACTTGTCCAGATCCATATTTTTAGAAGCAGAAAAATATCTTCGAGAGAGAAATTTCTCTTTTTTATAAATTTATATTTAAATATGCAGGTGTTACTAAGGCTAAAGTTCAAATTTGAAGCACACAAATTAGTTTATCAGCCCCATAAAATTAGGCTGCCTTGGCTCGGATAATCCAATTAATGGCATTGACTATTTTCTCTCTATTTTTTCAATTAGAATTTTCTATGTGTGCTGTTAAGAAATTTAGAAAACCACATATATGCTCAGGGTGATGAGAACTAATGTTTTGAGGTTTTGATATGTGATGAGGCAAGTAGAGATTATTAGATGGCCAACGTTAACTACATCTCATTATTAATAGGGTCACACTACGAAAGTTTAGCCATACTATGAAAGTTTAGCCCTACTAGGGTATCAAGCTATTTCGCCTCACAATGAAAGTTTGAGATTGATAAGGATGAGGGTGAGGAAGGGCGTGTCCATTTCCAACAATTAGTTAGAATTCATGTCGGACCGATCAATTACAGAAGTCATCAATCTTGTGAGGAAACTTCTGGAGAAGTATAGGGAGAGAGGAAGAGGACATACATATGGTGTTCATTGACCTAGAAAAAGTCTATAACAAAGTCCCAAGGGAGGTCTTATCAAGATGCCTAGGCTAGAGGTGTATCGGTGGTATACATAAGGTCGATGAAAGACAAGTACAATAGAGCCAAGACTCGGTAAGAACAATGGGAGGAAACTCGGAGCACTTCCCATGTCAAGATGGAGTTGCACCATGAATCAGCTCTTAGTCTAGGTTGGAGGTTCGACAACAAATCTTAGATTCTAAAGGGTTCAAGTTATGCACGACAAAAACATAATAATTTAGAGTGCAAGTTAACTGGGGTAACGCATGAGGCTGGATATACACAAGTTCATCCCCAAGAGAGAAAGTTCATGTATCTTGGTTATTTACACTCTGTTTGGATGGCGGTTTACCATGGTTTCATAATGTACGATACTGTATGGTATGGTATGATACTGTACAGTATAGTACAATGTAATATTTGAATGGACTGTATCGTTTGCTGCGGTTTAATAACAATTTTATTGTTTGGTTTGATGGTATGGTACTGTATCGTAACAGGTAAGTTTACTAAAATGCTCCTAATTATTATAAATTTTAAATTTACCAATAATTGTTAATAAAATAATTTAAAATAATTTTCTTTCTGCAAATTTGTCACAAATTAGGCCTTGTAAATATATTAAGTTGTTAAATTCATGGAAATTCTAACAAAATTAATAAAAGAGAAAGTTAAAATCTAACAAAATACAAGTGATATTTTTTGGGAGAAGTTGGAAACCCCCGCAAAAATGCAGTAAATTGGAAACACTATCAGACTTGTTTTAATCTGATAAGAAACGGAAGGATAAAGAGAGAGTATCAGCTTCTTGTTCCTTCAAGCCAATCTGCTAATATCATTGGTAAATCTGGTACCACTATAAAGAAGTTGAGAAGCAAGATGAGGGCCAATGTTAAAGTGGTTCCCAGATGTGCAAGTGATCCAACACATTCCTGTGCACTTGAGTTTACTTGAGTTTGATAACTTTGTTCTGGTTAGTTTTTTTAGTTATTCGTTGATAATTAAGTAGTGTTAGTGCATCACGCGAAGCTTATAGCTTTACATCATTATGGATGCACAAATAAACTAATCATAAAACACATCAAAGATGTACTCCAATAGTAAATCTTTGCTTTTCTCAATAAATTCATGTTCTAGGAGACTTTAAAATTATAAACTTCTAAAAATGCTCACTTGAACTCAAGCGAAGAACACTTCCATTTAAGTAATCAATAACATTTATTAGGTTCACTTGAACACTTCAAGAATGCCCCAAATCCAAAACAAGTAGACCCCGTGCACAACATGCCAACAAAAGTTCAAACATCCTTTTTTGTCAACAATATAAACCATAAAGTAAAAAAAATAGAAGCTAAACTTAATTCTCTTCTGGCATAATTTCTGATAAAAGATTTTTGCGTTGTTCCTTTGGACATTCTATCAGTATGCGACATGCACTTGCATTTCGACAAAGATATATATAAGCCTTTGTATTCACACCAGATTCCAAATTCAGCTTTTCCAACATATTTCATATCTCGTTCTCAAAAATAGGTGGAATGAATGAAAGTCGGTTAATAACACCAGCCAAGTTGTCCATCCCACCTCTCAACATGTCAGTCATGCCTTCAAGATGATCATGTTTAGATTTTTTATTTCTGGTAGGCGTTGGTGCTTCTACATAGACACTAGGTGTTCGTTGCTTGACTTTGGTCGCCCTGTTCATGTCCCTCCATATCTTCCAATGAGTCAGTATTCATATAACCCATTTCATCTATTTCATCAATAGTCAATGAATCAACACTTGATTTTTTCAAATTTTTATGAGCATTCCTTTTTATCATAGCTGAACCAGTCTCAGCATATTTTCCAGTAGCTTTGTCCTTTCCATATAACATCACCAACTTTTCATAATTTCGAAATGACTTGGTCTTCAGATCAGCAGCTTGAGGCTTAACCTATATATAAGTGTAAAATATTATTGAAGAAAATAATCTTGAAAAAAAATAACTTATCCATGTTTATTGAAGAATTTCAGGACTTTACATTGATTACATCAGATTGTGCATTAATGAAAAACATATTTTTCAAAAAAATAAAAAAATAAGAACATTAAATGTCACACTGTTCTAATAAAATGATGATACTGGAGGCAAAGTTTATTTAATGTGATGATGCAAGCAATAGTTATTTAATGTGATGATGCAAGCAATAGTTTTCTACTTCCTCCGTTCTATTTTACTTGACCCTCTTACTAAAAATAATTGTTTCAATTTACTTGTCTAATTTATGAAATCCAGAGAAGTTTATCATGTTCTTCCAATATTATCTCTATCATTTAACGACTATATAAAGTATTAATAGTCAAATTTAGAGTTTCAAAGCATAATTAATAAGATTAGTTTAGTAAAATAGATCCCTAATAAATATTTTCTTAGGAAAGTACCAAGTCAATACGAGCCCAACTAAAACGGATCGGAGGGAGTATATGTTACTCGCCTTAGACATAATTCTGGAACTACCAATTCAGCATCTTCACAATGTTCTGCTATTAAGAAACTATGTTGTATCTCATTAGAATCTAGACTATGAATCCTTCCACAATTAAATGGCATTAGTGTATGTAGAATCCCAAGAAATAACACGCCTAATCAATTCAAACTAACCATATGCCACGCAACATAAATTCAGTAATGACTGTAAATATAACATACTTATTTGTGATGGGATACCATGCAAATTCGCTCATTCCCGATTGATGAAATGTGTCATAATACTTGGTGAATTGCCTTTTGATTGCTTTCATCTTATTTTGAATTTTCTCCTTATTAATAACTTTATCCAAAAATTTGGATCGTAGCTCCTTCACAATGTTATCCATTGTGTGCGTAGTAAAAGTTCCTCCAACCCTATGTCCAAGTGCATCCTCATGTCAATATGCATCAACTAATGTGTCATCCATTGCATTTGTCCAAATACATACAGAATTATCTTGTACAATTAGATCACTTGAGGTGAATTCCTTTGCCTTTTTCGCCATATCAGCCACTACAGAATTAAGATAAATATTCATAAGATTTAAAAAAAGAAAATGTTTCACATAAATATTGATAAAAACTATAATATAAAGTAAATGAACTATACATAATGTTTGTAATAAAAACAATAGCATCACGAAATTTCTTGTAGCTGACATCAAAAAAAAAAATGTGACACAAATAATCACTTGAGTTTTTCTAGGAAAATTAATCTTGATAATTAGTCCACATGGCAGCTGCTATGCCATCTCGAATCAACTCCCCACTTTTAAATTCTTCATTACTCTCCCTAAGATTTGGAGGTTCTTCATGCACAGTGTTATCATTCATAAGCTCTGCATCAACTTGAGCGAGTAACTCATCATTTGAATTTACACCTCAGAAATAGTTGTGCAAGATACAACATGCAAATATAATCAGCTTTTGGGTTTCAATTCCATATGATGATTATGTTCAACTAGAAATTATAGGAAATCTCTTTTTAAGAACTCCAAATGCTCGTTCGATAGCATTACACAAAGAAGCGTGTTGCAAATTAAATAATTCCCAAGAATTTCGGGGTGGATTTCTTGATACTCTTTCAAGAGATATCGCTCTCCCCGATAAGGTGTAATAAGCCCACTTTTCAACATGAGTCCAGCATCATCAAGGTAGAATTTTCATAAACATAAAAAAGTAAAAGATTCAATTATATACTTATCATATATACCTAAGTCTAGATAAATATATATAATATTTACCTTCTGGAATTTTTAGTGGATCTTGGCTATTTAGTGCTTCTTTCATGATTCTTGAATCAGACACTGTACCTTCCCACCCAGCTAAAACATATGTGAATTTTAAATCAAATGTACATGTAGCTAGTACATTTTGAGTTGGATAATCTTTCCTCCCACGATATTTCGGTGCTTCACGTTGTGAAACTTTAACACGTATATGTGTTCCATCAATTGCACCAATACAATCCTGATATTATAATGTCAATTAACAATGTAAACATTCTCAACATTAGCTTAAATTAAAATAATGTTATAATTGTGTTTACCTTAAAATATAGGTAGAATCTTTGATTGCTAGCAATTTCAGAAGGAACATGGGAGCCATCAGGTTGTTTAATACATTTTTCCTATAACCCCAAGATAGCTCGTAGGACAACATGAAAATGACGACTGACCGACTCTTCAAATTGTCGAAAGATGAAAGATAGCTCGCGATTTGTCATATTATGTGCTAACAAGTAAAGTGTTTTTGCAACTTGTTCTTCGATTGTAACTCTAAGTGTTGGTCTAAGACCTCCATCTCTAAATAAAATCTCACATAAACCAGTAAAAGCTGAAGGGGTCATTCGTAATATACCACGGCAAAGTTCAGTCGAAAATAGATGACTGAATAATTCATCTCTAACTTTCTCTCTTTCAAGCCGTATATCATGTGTGATCGTACGTCGATCATTTTCAATTTCATAAACATAAGTCCAAAACCAAATAAATACTTGAACAACAGCATATGAAGCTAATGAGCCCACTTGCCTCAATATATTACTACTTTCTTGATTATTCTGATCAGCCATCTATAATAAAATTAAGGGAGATGCATCAACCAATTAAACTATGTACATACAGAAATATATTTGAATAAAAATTAGCTATGAGATTATACAAATATAAACAGCATACATGCATGAGAAGACAAATATAAACACAAGTGCAGTTCGATCATCTACTACTTTAATACTGCCTTAATAATGCAAATAAAATATACACAAAGTTATAAATAATGTCCAAGTGTCTTTTTTTTAAATGATAGGAGCTGCCTAAATGTAGTAGTCCTAGTACTTGTAAAAAAAACAATTGAACTAGCTGTGAGACTATAAAACTTTAAAGTTTCATGATTTTCAACCTAGGCCCAGTAGGCTCTCTGTCATGTGTCAAAGGCTGAAGATTTGTGATGTACAGGTACTGTAGTTGGGTTGTTTTTGCCTTTTTCTTTTCTTTTTTTTTTGGGTAATTTTCAAGTAAAATCAAAACTCTGGCCAAGTTAAAAAGCCAGAAGCATATTTTTGTACTGTTTGATTGAATTTGAATAGGAAACAAATCTAGTACACTTATATATATCATAAAAATATAGTACTAGTTTAATTTTGGAATGGTAGAATGAATGTGTAGAATGCCATATATGCTTGTTTATATACTGAATTACTATTCTTGCGTCTCAATTTGTTTGTCTTATTTTATTCAAGAAAAATATTTGCTACCTTTTCTCGCTGCTCTTTAATTTTAGTTTTTCAATAACATATCTAAAACCACAATATTAAAGAGAATTTTGATACATTCTACGTATTTTTAATTTAAAACTACAATATTTATAAGTATTTTTTACGCTCTTAAATTCGAATAGTATATATCAAAAGTTTTAAGTGTGTGCCAAACATTCAGGTGACACTAATTTTGCGAACGTGCAATGCACTTTCTAGTTTTTTTTGTTGTTTTTATATGAGCTATTTAAAGTTTGAACAAATTGAGATTTGGTGGCTTTGTTGAATTTTTGTAGGGTAGATGCAACTATTACCGATTCCACTGATGCAAGTACAAGTAGACTAGGAGGAAAGATATCATCATGTACTAGCAACATGTGGAGGAAAAGAATCAAGCAGGGCAACAAGCCAATTTATCTCCATACAAACAACACAAGAACAAAACAACAAAGCAAGCAGCTAAGTTTAAAAAAACAAACCCAGAAAGAGAGAACGAGCGTAGAAGAGGAGACTGAAGGAGGAAGAACGAAGAAGAAAACTGGCGTAGAGGAGAGCAACTTATGCAGAGGAGAACGATGCAGCAGAAAAATGTGAAAATAGAAACATATTAGGGTTGGAAGTAATATAGGGTAAAGGGTAAAATAGGATTGCATAATATTAAGCAAGGGCATAATCAGAAAAAGAAATAAGAAAACCATGGGATACCACCAAATCGGTGGTTTTATAAATTGAGGGATTTCATGGTTACCAAACCATGAAAATGAACCATACCATACCATATCTTTTAAGAAACAATCAAAACAAACATGGTTCTCTTAGTAACCATACTATACTATACCATGGGAAACCACCATCCAAACAGTGCGTTAATCCAAGGTAATGGGGAGATCGATGATGATGTCACACGTCGTATTGTTGTATGGGATGGAGTTTTGGCTAGTCAAGAACTCCCATGTTCAAAAGATGCAGGCTGCAAAAATAAGGATGTTGAGATGGATGTGTAGGCATAATAGGATAAATTATAAGATTAGGAATGAGGATTATCCAGGGCAAGATGGGAGTAGTCTCCATGGTGGACAAGATGAAGGAAGCGACGCTGAAATGATTTGAACATATAATGAGGAGAAGCATATATTCTTCAATGAGCATGTTTGAGAGGTTGGATATGGTGAGTAAGAAGAGAAGTAGAGGTAGGCTGACGAAGTATTGGAGAGAGGTGATTAGAAATGATATGGAGCATCTTTAGCTTACCGAGACATGATGACTATAGATAAGGGGTACAAAGATCGCATATTAGGGTGGAAGGTTAATAGGTAGTTGAGCATTATCTTGCTTTTTAATGGGTTAGGCGTTGTAGTCTGTAGCACTATGTATATCGTAGAAAATCCACATTGGTCAATCACGAATACTATATTCTATTTATGAAGAATTATTGGCTCAAAATTTTATTTATTAATAATATTGATATTATTTTACAAGAATATATACTAATTATATATATACATAAAGGAGGAACATAGACACGGTGGTGTGGCACCTCTCTATGATCTCCATTCCTATTTATCTTTTTTCTCCTTTTGTGAATTTTTTTCCTTTATTCTTTTCATTAATTAATTTGCTTATTAATTAAAAAAACTCTATCATATTAAATATATGTAATTATATCCCATGAGTTACAAAAAACCTCCACCTATTTACATGTACTTAAATAACATGTCTTCTCAACTTCATTCTACTTATCCAATCTATAAATACCAAACATCTATGGAGTTGTTGGATGCTCATTTTCATATTTTCCTTTTTCTCTTTTATTAGTATTATTTCTCCTCTTTTGTTTTCATCTTTTTTCATCGATCATGTATTTTTATTTTATTTTTTTTAAAAAAATGTGACAATATGACCATCACTTTGATGAAGATCATAGATATTTTCTTCAGAATTTCTTCTTGTGTCATAATAGTCAAACACAAGTTCATCAAGATGAAGAAGGATGTTTGATGGCGGTGTAGGATTCATCAACAAGAGAATTAGTTTGGTACAAGTTCACCAAGATAAAGAAGAAAGTTTAATGGTCTTGGAAGATTCATCAAGAGAGATGGTTGGATTAGTTTGGCGAAGTGTAGAAGTTCGAATGATTTACAAAATATATATAGATAATTTTTTTGTTGATTATTTTAGTATTTCCAGTTATTATTTCTTCAAATACAAGATATGTACCCTCCAAGAACAAGACTCTATTATAAAGTTTTGCACTATATTATTCTTTTTGTAATACTAGTGAGTTGTTCTTTTGTTATTTGTTTTTCCTATTCATGACTATATTAATTATTTTCATATTCTCAAATTAAATTGACTAATTAATGAGTAATACTGTTTACACTTCTTCATATTTATAATATGCTTTTATGCACTGTTTCTATAATACCTTTTTTTTTATATTTTATGTTGAGACTTGAAAATATTATATTTTGGGATGAAAAAAAAATAGATATAAAATTTTAAAGAAAAAATTAGCGATTATGTCGGGAATTTTGATTAAAAGATAAAACAGTATTCATGTTTAGAAAAAATATGATTTAAATTTTTTAGAAAAAAATAGCAATTAAAAGATAAAACAATATTCATGTTTTAAAATTTTGTTATACATATACTAAAAGAAAGAGTTTGATTTTTCTTGAACTTCTTTATTTCTTTACATTCTTTTAACAAAAATAAAAATATTACTTCACTTATATAGAATATACATGTTTCATGGAAGACTAAAAACTCGTAAGGGATGAAAAAATCATAGAAAACATATTAATAATATAATTTGTTAAAATATTAAATATATAAGCAATAATGGCAGATAATCAGCAACAATGACATCCCAATCAAAATGGTGATATTGTGGTATTTGATAAGCAGCAAAGTGCTATAGGTATGTTAACAATGATGAAAGCAACATAGATAATCAAATTGTAGAAGCTAAACAGAGCATAGTAGATAAGGTGATGGGGCAAGACATCAATGATAGTTTGGCAGTAGTGTTGATACCCACTGTTATAAACAAATGATCTTCAGTTAAGGGAAATGCAGAGGGAATCACCTAAAAAACTTTTACATGATATAGTATCTCATACTATTGAGGAGGAAGCAATGTTGGAGAGAGAGGAACCTGAGCAGACGACTAATGCAGTTATGGAGAGGGAAGAAGGTGAAGAGATGTTAGCTCACATAGCTAAAGAGGCAGACCTATCTCCAAGGGTAATGAAGATTGCTAGAAAAGGTAAGAAACAAGGTGATGGTGAAAGTGCTCAACCTATCAGGGTGCAGCCTAAGAGAAATAAATCTATCAATTATAGATGACGAAAACATTTATATGGAATATAAGGTCCGCAAAGTCGCAAAAAGCTTTCCAAAGGGTTCAAATGTTGCACAAGTTCCATAAGTTTACCTTCATTTCTCTTTTGGAGCCATTTCAAGACAGTAGACACATCAACAAGTACAGAAGGAGATTGAGAATGCCTAATGCTATTTCAAACTATAATGGAAAAATATGGGTCTTCACAGACCATGATTTTGTCACTACAACAGTGAGTAATTCTGTTCAGCAGTTAACTCTTAATCTACAACATCAGATTCTTCAAAGCAACTTTACTATCACTATTGTGTATGCTAAATGTAGTGCAAATGAAATTGTGTATTCTAAGTGTAGTGCAGATGAAAGATTGTCCTTGTGGGAGGATATTTATCATTTCGCACACCATATAAGTGGCCCATGGCTTGTGGGGGAGATTTTAATGTTGTTTTGAATGCCGAGGAAAAGATAAGAGAATTACTTGTTGTAGATGCAGACCATAAAGATTTTGAGTATTGTATTTCAACTTGTGAATTATCAGAAGTTCACTAAAGAGGGAGGCCTTTCACATGGTGAAATGGTACAGCTGGGACTTATTGTATATTTAAAAGGTTGGACAGAATTCTCATCAATTAGGAGATAAGCAATTGGTTCAATCATACTGAAGTTGAGCATTTGCCAAGAACTGTGTCTCATCATGCTCTAATGTTATTGACTTGTGATGAGAAAAGTCCTAGACATAGGAAACCATTCATGTTCCTAAAGTTTTGGACTGAGCATGAGAATTTTAAGGAGATTGTTAAGCAAAATTGGGTCTCTTGCAGTTCTTGGAATCCTTTCATATCTTTTAAGGAAAATATCAAAAGGGTTAAGACTGCATTAACTAAATGGAGCAAAGATACTTATGGTGACATTTTCAAACGGTTAATCATCAGGGAAGACATAGTAAGGATTAAAGAAAAATCGTTTGGAGAAGTTTCAAGTGCCTTGAATAGAGCAGTGTTACAAAAGGCCCAAGCTGAATTTAAAAGATATCTTTATTTTGAAGAGGTCTTTTGGGAACAGAAAACTGGTTATGATTGGTTTAAAAATATGGATAGAAATACAAGATTTTTTCATAGTATAATGAAGGGTAGAAGAAAAAGACTTCATCTGAAGAAAATCCAAAACAGACAGGGGGACTGGTTGGAGGAAGAAGGAGATATAGCAGCTGAATCTATTGAATTCTATCATAAGTAGTTCACTCAAGACAGGGATGCTACTGACTTTTCACTGTTAAGGCACATTCCTACTATCATTAATACAGAATAGAATTCAGATTTATGCCGATTGCCAGAATTTGAGGAGGTAAAGAGTGCTATTTTTAATCTTAATGGTAATAATGCAAGTGGGCCTGATGGTTTGATAGGAAGATTCTACCAAAGTTTCTGGGATATTGTTGGGAATGATGTTTTAGCAATGGTATATGATTTTTTTCAAGGTAACTCCTTGCCTAAATCTATTACTCATACTAATTTGGTTTTCTTACCAAAGAAAGAAAATATTCAATCTTTCTCGGATTTGAGACCTATTAGTTCGAGTAATTTCATTAATAAGATTATCTCCAGAATTGTTCATGATAGACTTGAATCACTGCTCCCTATCTTGATTTCAAGTAACCAATCTGGTTTTGTTAATATGAGAAGCATTATTGAAAATGTTCTATTGACTCAGGGATTTTTAGAGATATTAGAAAGAGGGGTAAGACTGCCAATGTGGTCATTAAGCTTGATATGGCTAAAGCTTATGACAGAGTTTCTTGGTTTTTTCTGATGAAGGTTCTAAGAAATATGGGCTTCTTAAATGATTTTGTAGACATGATATGGAGACTGGTTTCTAATAATGGGTATTCAGTGCTGATTAATGGGAAAATCATAGGGATTCTTTCATTCTACCAGGGGAGTAAAGTAAGGATATCCCCTTTCTCCTACTTTATTTATTATTTCAGCTGAGGTTCTATCTAGGTCTTTCAATACATTGTTTGATGATGTGAAATTTGTGGGGTATGACCTACCAAAGTGGAGTGCACAGCTTAATCATCTTGTTTATGCAGATGATACCATCATATTTTCTTCTATTGACAAATACTCCTTGAAAAGGATAGTTTCTACTTTGCAAGAATATGAAGCTTAATTAGGCCAGCAGATTAATAAAGATAAAAGTGTTTTCTTTCTTCATCAAAGTATTGCTGCAGAAATGAGATCATTGGTGGAGGAATGTACATGTATTTCCAAGGGTCAGTTTCCCTAGAAATATTTTAGTTGTCCCATCACTCATACTAAGAAGAGAAATTATCACTATGCAGATCTCATTAGGTGAAGGATAAGCTGCAAGCTTAGAAAGTTAATATGCTTCTTTTGAGGGTAAAAAAGTGTTGCTATCTAGTATGTTGTAAAGCATTCCAATACATGTTTTATCTGTTATTCTTCCTCCTAAATGTGTGATGAAAGAACTCCACACAATTTTTGCAAAATTCTTTTGGAGTAACAAATTAATAGTTAGGATCAAGCATTGGGCAGCTTGGGATAAGGTTTGATTACCAAAGACTAAAGGTGGTTTGGGCTTTAGATTCATGGTTGATGTGTCTAAAGTAATGTATGCTAAACTGTGGCAAAATTTAGAACGCAAAGTTCTTTATGGGCTAATTTCATATGCAACAAGTATTGTAAGAAACAAATCCCTACCCTTGTTAAGTGGAAAGGTGATTCTCAAGTGTGGAAGTACATGCTGGAAAATAGAGATGTGTTAGAACAAAATTTGTGGTGGGAACCAAAGGGAAGTTCTTCCAGTATTTGGTTTGACAATTGGACCAATCTTGGTCCTTTATTTTCTCATCCTACAGAAATGTAGGATTTTCATTCCTTGGCTGATATTGATATCTTTCTTAATGAAGATGGTAGGACTTTCAGACTATGCAGGACCATTTGCCTATTAATATAGTGGATCATGTGAGACTAAATATGGGTCATGTTAGACAAACTGGTCAGATGGATAATCCATGGTGGATAAAGTCTAGTACAGAAAGTTCACAGTTAAATCAGCCAAGGAAATCCTTAGAAGTAGGGCTGAATCATCAGAGGATTATAAAAATATTTGGGTACAGGGGTTGCCTTTCAAAATGTCCTCCTTTGGTTGGAGGGTCTAGACCTACAGAGTTCCTATTGCTGCCACTTTGTCTTCCTGAAATCCTAATACTTCTCCTGTGTCAGTGTTGCAGGGTACCTGTTAGGGAAACTATTGAACATCTTTTTCTTTCTGGGGAAGTGGCAGATTTTGTTTGGAAGTTCTAGGTTAGGGCTGCTGGGATCCTAGGACCATGGATCAGGTGAGATACACTATGAAAAAGTGGTGAAATGCTCAAGGGAATGCTAGAATGAGAGTGGTTTTCAAGGCCATTCCTAATATTATTCTATGGTTCTTATGGAAGAGGAGGAACACAATCTTACATGGTGGTACTTATTCTAGAAACAAGGTGTTGTGGAAGATAAATTCTACCATTTCCAAGTTCATTAGGTTAAAGTTTAAAATAGATTTTCCTAATAATTGGATTCAAAAGGTAAGCATGTTAGAAAACTACTTACCTATGTTACAATATAAAGCTGTTAGTTGGTTACCACCTCCTATTGGTTGGTTGAAGAGTAATACTGATGGTCCATCTAGAGGTAACCCTGGCCCCAGTGCAACTATATTTTGTTTGAGAGATCATGAAGGATCTCTAGTGGGTGCCAAGGGTTTAAAGATTTCTGATTCTACTAACTTGGTGGCTGAGGCTAGGGCTATAAGTGAAGGACTACAGTATTGCCTAGATAGACAACTTTCCAATATTATTATTGAATTAGACTCTTAGGATATAGTTAATATAATTAATGGAATGTTGGAGATGCCTTGGAGTGTGAGTATTGAGTTCCAATCCATTCAAACAATCAGAAATCTTATTATAGTGAGAGTACAACACTCCTTAAGGGAGGGAAATACTCTTGCTAATTTTTTAGCTAACCTGTTTTTTAGTTTTGCACGTACATATGATTTCCATAATTATAAAGAGGTTCCAAGTGCAGGAAGGAGAATCATAGTACTTGATAAAAGTAAGACACCAAGTTTGAGGATAAAACAGACAAGCATCACAGACAGATCCAACTAAGAGTCTTATACTGTTAAGTTCTTAATTACAAGAGAGGATTATGGTGAATTAGTTGTTTAAGTTTCCTTCTAGCCTGAAGCAACTTCATTTGGTTGACAGTACCTGCACATGATGAGAGTGTAGAGGTGTCTTATTTGTACTAAATCAAGGCTTAAAGGTTGCAAACAACAAATTCACCTCAATCTGAACTTGGAGTCATTCAGTCCCAGTTTTCATTAGCGCAAAACAATGACTAAGTAATAATCAATAGAAATATCTGATCTTTTAATGGTTGTATTAGTCCTACTTGTGGGATTCAACCCATAAGATTAGGTAAGAAATTGAAAGTTATTTCATGTGGTTTCAGATTTGTACCTTGATTCAGTAGATCGGCAGGTGTATCAACTATTATCTTGGTTCAAATCTTGATATTGGTCTACAAATTCAGGTTGGAATAGTTACTTTAACTTCTCCTCATCAAAGTTGGCTCGTACTGGTCTAGATCTTGACCTCATTCAACATAGAATGGGATTTGTGTTAGTTTATTGGTCTACTAAGTAAGATGGAGATGTTAAACTATACCACTTACCCTCTTCAATGAAGTTGGCTCATGCTCGTCAATGGGGATATACCATTGTAGCAAAGTCAGCTGTACAAGAATGGATCAGATTTGGTTAGCACAGGTTGTTTGATTGAGCTGCTGAAGTTTGATCGGTGGTTCTAGAGAGAATCGATGTCTTTCCACATTCCATTTTTGTCCTTTTTTCTAATACTTGTTGTCTTTTTTGTTCCTTTTTATTTTGGGCTGGGTATTCTTTAAATCCGACTTTGGTTTATACATAATTTTTATTATTTGATATAAATTTAGCCCAATTTGGGGGTCTTTGTTTAAAAATAAATAAATTAATATTTTGTATAATAATTACAACAACAACATACCCAATATATTACCGCAAAGTAGGGTCTAGGAAAGGTAAGTGTACGCAGTCCATACCACTACCTTAGAGATGAGATAAAGAGACTAATTTCGATAGACCCCTGATTCAATTGTATAATAAATGAGAGGATTAAATAACTTGCGTACATGTACTGAATTAAAGATTCATAATTTAATTCATTGAAAATTCAATTAATGAAGGTAAGGTCATGTCACGACCCAAATTATGAGGTCATGTGAGTACCTATATTATTCTAACTAAATAGAAGAACCCTTCACCATCCAATCATTTATTATGCAGAAATTCTTGAACAACAATATTTATATAATAAGAAATTGAAAACTTACAACCATAGTTAAAATCATTCGGAATCCTTACAATTCCTTAGTATAACAAAATACAAACTTTTTTCTCAAGGACCTTGTCTAGATATGTACAAGAGCTTCTAATATGGAGTACTGACAAGAAAGTAAAAGACATAATATCTGCCTGAGAATGAGATATGCAGAGTTGATGGTGGATGCTCGCCGCTTCAACAAGAAACTTCAATTAACCTGCAACATACCTATACCTCAAAGAGGATGTAGCAAGAGTAGTATCAGTACACCACATGTACTGGTAGGCATCATCGACCGACTAAAATTAGTTCATGCAACACTATATATAATTAATGAAATAGGCAAAAAATCTTACGCAACAACTTTACATCATGAGCATTCCACCACCTGTTACACTTTCTCAACACGTCCAAAGATTTAAATTCTCTAACTCCTTTTATTTAATCCCTAGTAATATTAGGAGACATTCTATTTCACTTACAATAAGTCTGTCAATTATATCCAACAATAATTATTCATATTACTAAAAATAGATGTCCAACAATATTTGTCTAGATTGGAAAATCGATGGATAATTTATCCATTTCTACCCATTTTACCCTTAGTTATTAATTATAGTCATTACCCAATATATTTCTTAAAGCATTGAATTAATTATATTCAAAGAGTGATATAGTAAAATTATTCCTCTTAATATGTGTGCCAATTCAATAGTGGACAAGTATTGTTAAACAAAGGGAGTATAAAAAATTATTACTCTCGCTTCATGCATCACCTATTACAGTCTCTTCACCCATAGACCAAGTCAATCCAGCAACAAGGCACAACAATACATATATTGTAATGACGCATCTAGTCGTTGTAGTGTTGGTTAGGGTGCAGTTACCTGGGTAGAGTTTTCCTTAAGATAAGAGTTGATAAAATCTCAAGCTAGGGTGGTTTTTGATGAATATCTGGTGTTGCGGGGTTTAGAGATCTGGTATGTCTTATGGTTTAGCGTTTGATATTTCTAATCTTATTAAGTGATAATCGAGGGCCATATTTGTCCGTATAAACTTTCAGAATGAAATTTGAGTTAGTAAAACTCTGGTTATTGAGCTTGCTGCATTGGGATTAAGCTGTGTTGTCAAAAATTTAGGTGTGTGTTGCTAAAGCTCCCTTGAGTTTCTATTTAGTGACCACTATCATGGCCAGGTCAGTTCTGCGGCAAGGCTGCTGTGGAGGTTGACTAGCCGTTGTGAAAGTGTTGGTGAAAAAATGTAGACCATCGTGGTAGGCCACTAGGCCACCATAGCAGGACCGCTTTAGTGACCAGGTGCCCGCTGCAGCGCTCGTCGAGCAATTTTATTGCTCCAAGTCTATTTTTTAGAGTTTATGGAAATAAACTCTAAGGATTTATGCTTAGGTTTGAGAGAGGCAATTTTACTACTAGCTTGGGCAATTTTCATCAATAAGGTAAGGTTATTAATCTTTTCTAACAATGTTTAATTCGTATAATTCATAGAATGATTAGAATGGGGGGTTTATGGTGGAATTCTTGGGTTTAGGCCCTAAGTTCATGATTTAGTGATGAAAAACCTATGGGTATTCATAAGTTTGCCTAGTAATGATTAGAGGATGCGAATTATCACTTTCTAGCATAAAATTACTTTCATTGAACGTGAATTATGGGAATTTAGGGTAAATTAATGATGGAAAACTCCTTATACTATGATTTAGGCTATGAAAAAGGGTAAAATTGGTAGGGTTGAATCCCCAAGGCTTAGAATTGAAGACTAAGTAGTTAATTACTCTTTATTGTTTGTTTTTAGACTTTGAACATTCTGAGGTGTTGAGGAAAGAAAAATCTCTTGCGGACTAGCTTACTTTTGAGTAGGGGTGGGCGTTCGGTTCTTCGGTTCGGTTTTTTAAAAGTTCGGTTCGGTTCTTCGATTTTTGGTTTTGGAAAAATGAGCACCGAACACCGCACCAAACTAATTCGGTTCGGTTTTTTGAACTTCGATTCGATTTTATTCGGTGTTTTTAAATCGGTTTTTCGGTGCAACTTGCTAGTGAGAAATAAAAATATCAAAATATATCCACAATTTCTTATAAAATCCAAAAACATGGCAAATTAGCACCAGCAGTCATACTAGTATTTTAATAACATAGCAGTAGCAGCAGCAGACTAGCAACTATACTTAAGTCTTAATATAACATGGCAACAACACTTTAAATATTAATAATAACATAGCAGCAGCAGACTAACAGAAGTCAGAAGATAGAAATGTGAAATGTGAATAAGGAATTAGGGTAGATTGTAGAAAATAGAAATATATGGGCCTGGGCCTGGCAGCTAGTGCTAGTGGGCTTGTCTTTTAATATAAATGATAAATTACATAATACCACGACTTAAGTTATCATATTCTCTTAAAATCCCAAGCACTTAAATTAATTACATAAATCCCTTCTTTTACTTTCTCTCTTTAAACCATCAGATACATTACCCTAAATCCCAAATCCAAAAATGTCACAAAGAAAAATATCCCAATATAATAGAAAAAAAAATAGTAAAATCCCAAATCCCAATATAATCTCCCTCCATCTTGGAACATATTCACATCCCCCTTCACCTTCCCCTGTTCTCCAAAAAAAAAACTCAAAATTTCTCCATTTCCACTTCTTCATCCCCTCAAAAAATAAAAAATCATCAAAAATGAGAATTCAAAAACCCATACCCAATTCCCCTTCCTCCTCCTCTTCGTCATCATCTTCTTTATTCACTTTCTCTTCTTCGACCAACCACGCCGCCGCCAAAACACCGTCCACGATCAATCACGATCTCGAATGTATATACAGATCTCGAATGATTAGTACAGAATTCATATACAGATCTCTAATCAGATCTCAAATTTCCACCATTAGATCTCGAATTCACGGCGTCCTCCACCATCACATCTCGAATCCATGGCGGCGTACAAGACAGTTCAAGCCTTGAGGAATACTGGAGTTCGGAGATTCATCAATGGAGATATGTATCGGATTAAAAAACTGTCAGATACATAAAATTTGGTGTGGAGATACATAATTTAAATCAGTTTCATGCATGAGACACAATTTTAATTATGTATCTCTCTTTAATAAATTACAGTATTATGTATCTCAACCTAATAGCTTCAATAATGGATGTATCTTAGTCAACATTAGTCTACTGATACATTCAGTGAGTCCTAACCAAGTTGATCACTAACTGTTACATTTTTATGTATCTCAATGCAGGGTATGCATCATGTTATATTATGTATCTTGACAACACTAAGACATTCATTATGTATCTTGCCAGGAAAAAAAATCGAGCAGCAGAAAAAATAGAGAAAAAAGAAGGAGCTTGTTGTTGCTTGAAGAATCGTGATCTTTTTTTGAATTTCAAATTTTGAACTGATTAAGTAATTATGGGGATTCTCTGCAGAGATTTGCTCCATTAATTGAACAGAGTTTAGTTACTTTTCCTTTTTAAATGCAAAAATTTCTCACCAAGTATATCGGAAATGGATGTATCGGGAGGTTTGTTATGTATCCAAAAGAGGCAAAATAAGGGATTTTTTGTAATTTTAATAAGAATAGGGATAGGGAGTAATTAGGGGTAAATTGATTGGGATTTATGTAAGTCTTCCTAATATAAATGTGAAAATGAAATGTAATATAAATATTTTTTAAAAAATTTAATTAATTGGTATTTCGGTTCTTCGGTGCACCGAAGAACCGAAACCCTCAAACCAAACACCGAACCGAAGAACCGAAATACCAAAAAAAAAAACCGACACCGAACCAAAGAACCGAAATACCAAAAAAAAAAAACGACACCGAACCGAACTAATTCGGTTCGGTTCAGTTTTTCGGTTCTCCGGTTTTTATGCCCACCCCTACTTTTGAGGTTCTTCGATTGAGGTAGGTTTTGATTTAATTGAAGTTTAAACTCAATTTGGTTGTATGTATGCTCCTAAATTGAATGCTTGTGGATTGGTCTTTGGATATGCTTGTAATTGATATTGGGTTGTTGACACTTGTATGAATAAAGTGTTGAATATCAAACTTGATTGAAATAATTATGATTGTACGTATACTTGTAAATTTAGTACACTGTGTTGTATCCTGAGAGATAGTATATTTGATAAATTGCATATAATATGGTTATAGAGGATCGGATACCACGCCGGTGTGGTACATGGTCTTAGATTGTCCCCTGTAGGTCATGACTAGTTGGACATAAATATGTCCCTTAGTATGTATGTACAAACTAATGTGATTTTGAGAGATTATATGGTTAATAAGTTGATAACAAACTAATGGTGTTCTAATTGTGAGGTTGAGATGGACATAGTGTTGCCTATGTTATGATTGTTGATTCTGTGGTTGTTTAAATATGGTTGATACTGTTGATGATTAAGTGACTTGTGTGCTGGCATTGTTTGGCTTGTCTTGATGTATTTGCTGATTCATTGAATTACTTGCTTTGTGCTGATGTCTGTCTACTTATTATTTGATTTATGTTGTGCACATACTATTAAGTTGAGTTTGCCTATGATACCTACCAGTACATAGTGGTTTGTACTGATACTACCCTGTGCTCTTCTATGATTGAGTGTAGAAAGTGTTCTAAAGGCTCAGACATGACCTTTCTTATAGCTTTTGACAGCCGATCTTGATCCAAGGGTGAGCACTCTATTTCAAGGCTGTCGTGGATCATCATAGTAGTTCGTGTCCATCTTTTTAGACAATGAGACATTCATTATCATTTATTAGTTTTTGATTAATTCTTTTAGACATGGTTTTGTTTTAGAAGTTCTTGTACAATGACTTCCTGGTCTTGGTAATTGTAATAGTTAGTTGAAGTATTTTCTACACTTAATATTATTGATTTTCGAGATGTTTTATATTTTAGAGTAGGTTAATTGATTATCTTGTATTATAAATTACTAAGTGTTTGGATAATGATTTGGGTTAGATGGTTCTCCCTCTGGAGTGTTAGTCTGGGTGCCGCTCATGGTCATTTGGGTCGTGACAAGGTTGGTATCAGAGCCTTAGGTTTGTCAATCTTTGTTGTACAAGAACATGTCTAGTAAAGTCTTGTAGAACGGTAAGGAGACATCTATATTTTTCTTCGAGAGGCTACAAGACACTAGGAAAAACTCAATTTCTTTTTTCTTTTGTGTTGTTACTTGATTCCAATTGGTATTTGGTGATCCAAATTGGTATTTGACTTCTTTCATTCTTATTCTCCTAGATGTTAAGAACACGAGCAAATAAAGCTAGAGCAGAGGTGGTCAAATCAATTATTGGGGTTGTAGTTTATGGTAAAGGATAGGTGAGGAGAGGAAGAGGTAGAGGAAGGAGAGCAGCATGCACCAAGGGTAGGGCTCAATCCATGGGACCAACTCAAGAAAGGTAAGAGTCTCCTCCCCTACCTAAGGATATAGTAGAGATAGCATAGGGTGGTACAATACTGGTGTAGGATAAGGAAATACCGATTCTAAATGAGGTAGCATCAGTTCAGGGAGGTTCAACTCGGATTCAGATGTCTTCAGATATGATTTTGTAGGTTTTAAGCTTCTTGAGTGGGTTGGCCAGCACTGGGGCTACACCAGCAGGCTCTTGTATTTCAGCATTCGATAGTGGAGCATGCTACTGTCGTGGATCCTAAAATAAATAAGGCGTCAAAGATGGGTGTCTTCTAAGAGTAGATAGTGGATCCGGTGATGATCAGAGATGAGCACAATCTGCTTTGTAAGGTTATTAAGATGAAGCCTCCTATTTTTTATGGCACCAAGTCTGAGGATGCCTATGAGTTCATAATCTATTACCATGAGAGGCTTCATAATATGGGAGTGGTTCATAGATATTGGGTGGAATTTGTCACTTTTCAATTTCAGGAAGATGCCAAGATGTGGTGGAGAACCTATGTGGAGTGCAGGGCAATTGTTTTGCCTCCATTAACATGGAATCAATTTTTTTGGTCTTTCCAGAGAAGTACCTGCCTCGAACTTTGAGGGATAAAAAAAAAGATGATTTCACTAATCTTGAGCAGGGGAGTATGTCAGTTGAGGCCTATGAGTCCAAGTTCCTTTCATTATCCAGGTACTCTTCATAGTTGGTGCATACTGAGCAGGAGAGAATTTGTCTCTATGTCAAGGGAATGAAAATATGTCTCTAAATTTTTGGGCTTCAGATAACATCTTTCGATAAGTCATTCCAAGAGATGGTTGATTTTGTTAAGAAAGTAGCTGGTGTGAAACAATAGGGACATACCAAGATGGAAGGAAAAAAGGCTCTCAAAGGGGGTAACTTTAGTGGTTCTTATTCTAGGGGTCAAAATTTGTAGAGATACCCTGCTTGGCTTATTCAATCAATAATGCAGATTTTTGCTGGGGGTCTTTCAGGGGCTAGCTAGCCATATTCAGACCTTGGTGGTTATATCACTTTGTCTTCATCAGCTTAGCGACCTACTGTCACGCCCCGAATCACATCGGGACGGATTGGCACTCATAGCCGACAAGGCCCGAGAGAACCAAGCTTTGCCTCTATTCAATCATATACATGTTAAAAGAAGTCCATATTCACATAATAACTTTGGATATCAACAATGGAATTCATGGAACATGATATATATATTCACATATGCGAAACTTGGCCATTGAGGCCACCAAGTCAAAAACGACATATACCTTTTACATTTATACACCCACAACCGTCTACAAAAGCCTCTAACAATGCATTGACCAAAATGAACTAAAAGTCGGGACAAGTCCCTACTTTATACAACATGTATAACACCAAAACATATATACAATAGTGACTCGGAGAAGCCCCGAACTAACTGGAGCTCACCAAAGATCTGCAACAACTGGCAACCTACTGTGGAGGCCTACTAGTACCTGCGCCTGCAGCAAGTAAGGTAAATTCCCCAAGAGGGTCAGTACGAAGAATGTACTGAGTATGTAAGGCCATTTGAAACTTGTAAGATATGTAATTATATCAAAGAACTCAAGTTCAAAAGCATAACCAATATAGATAAGTCACACTGTAGATGAGTCACTACTCGGTACTTTGGAAGCCATGTATATTGCTTTCGGTACTTTCTTTGTATTTTTAATTTAATGATTAATCATCTTCGCTTGTGACCTGTGATACCCGGGCCCCGACTGAACAGTGGGTTTTAAACATAACATCATGTTATGTTGGGATTGGCTCAAGTTAGGCTTATGCCCCTAGAGCTGCCACCCTATGAATCAATGTATATATCGGGATCGGCTCGAGCTAGGTTAGTACCTCCAGAGCTGCCACCCATACAATATTTCAGGTTCGGCTCGAGCTAGGTTATTACCTCTAGAGCTGCCCCCTATTAGGATCGGTCCGAGCTAGGCTTATGCCCCTAGGACTGCCTCCTGAACCAACAACCTCGGGATCGGCTTGAGCTAGGCATTTTGCCCCCAAAGCTGCCACCCATACTTGATCATTGACCACATATGCATTACTTTGTTCATTACTTCGAGATTGATATAACGATGGTCACAACTTTACTTGAAGCTTTGGATCATTAACCAATGAGTAAGAGACATGTGACTAACTTGGCAACATAACATTATTAGAACTATAACACCAAGGAAACCATTGGACAATATTCCATGAACAAGAGACATAAGTATAATCACTATTGGAACATTGGAACATAACCTTATTTGAGCTTTTGGAACATTAACCATGAATATGAGACATGAGATTCACCAATGTTCAATGAGTAGGAAATATATGATAATGACTATGGATAACCAGATATAGAATACCTTAACTCATTTCGGAATAGGACTAGTGAGATGTTAACATGAATACTATTTGCCGCAGAAAGATACGGACAGAGTAACCTTACATACCTTGTACTCTCAATACGAATAAACAACCTTAGACGTGCACACAATAGTCTCGCTCCTCCTTTATGTGTCACTCTACATCACAAATACATAACGAAATTGACATTAACCACCAACTACTCTACAAATGCATATAACATCAATGAGTTACATGTTTACCCCTAAACATGCCATTTCCCCTTGACAAAAACCATTGATAAGATTATTATTCCAAAAATCCCCCAATATTCCCAACATTGACCAATACATGATAATCAATACATTTCACCACAACACTCCTCCTTTACACTTTCTTATCCACACCACATCACAAATAATCCATCAATTCACCTTAATACACTTCATAGCACATATCGGCCAAAATCCCACAATTTGCACTTATAGAAAAATAATAAGTTTAATAACAAAATAACACCATACATGTTCATATTTTATCCATACCATGCTTTTTCATCAAAGGCACAAGTCCTAATTCAAGCTTGAATCCCATGGATCACAAATCTTATATAAAAGCACAAAGTACCATGTCCAACATTTCCAAGCACAACCAACATGATTTACATACTCTTTCATGCATATAATATATTAATCCATAACAATATTCACTTACCCAATCTTGAAAAGTGAGGATCTTGCTCCAAAAGTGCCTTTGAGTTCTTTAGGATTTGAGAGAATGTTGGAGAAAATATCTAAAAGAACATGAGAGTTATAAGTGAATAAAATATGATTTTTGGGTATATTTATAGTCCTTGGGGCCATCCTTAGTCATCCTTGGTATTTAATGCTTCATTTGACTTAGTCAATAGAAGTTTGGATCATGTGACCCATGTATTTTGCCTTATTTTGGGCTTTTCTTGAGCCCAAATCACTTAACCCAATAAAATCAATAATCTCTCGTGTTTAAGTTGTCTCATATGTATTACAATAATATTACCACTCATGCTACTCGTATCCGTAGCCTCAACCCCAAAAACAAGTGATTCTAGCCACGTTTGGCTTATTTTGACCTTAAGGGCAAAACTGTCATTTTGACTCCCAATTCGTTCTCGAGTAATTTTATCATACCAATATAATATGTCATTCATTTCATGTATATACTCGTGATTGTAGAAGAAACGTGGCAAAAATAGGCTCAATACGACCCCGGATACCCTTGGGACTTAGAAATTTCCAACTTTCGAAAAAGTGGAAAAACCAGCTTGGAACGCCCCTGGGCGTGCCAACTTGCTGCCTCTGGACTAAAAATTTTAGCCCAGAGCGGCGTGGTACGGTCCCAAACGCGTCCCACACTTAGTTTTTTGAAAAATTCATTTTTCGACTTTTCTTCGCGGGTTTGGTTAGATACTTCAAGTCCTATTCTTTAACTTACTTCTTAACCTTAATATACTTTGTTTAAGAGTCCTATTAGCCTTGTTTTGAACCCCACAAATGTTCCACAAAAATCACAAAACACTTCCTATGAAGGTTTAATCACATTTACGAGGCCAAAAGTCAAGTATCTCATCCATAGCATTACAAAATACATATGTATGGCTCTCGACACCCAAGTAAACATTACTCAACATTGTCAAGTAGGGTTAGGAAGGTACGGGGTGTTACACCTACCTTGGATCATACATGTTATGAGTGCGATGGAGTTGGTCACATTCAATTGTATTGTCCTAATTTCAGACCGTTTGGTCAGTGGGGCTAGCAATAGGCTTCTCAAACTCCGACTCTCGTAGGTAGGAGATGTGGTTGTAATATTAGAGGTTATCTGCAGGGTAGGCATGGTAGTCACCAAGCAGGTAGGTGTGGTAACCAGCCCATCAAGGTGGGGGGAAATATAGATCGAGGTGGTACTCAGGATGGTAGAGGTGGCGTTCAAACTAGTGATAGGGCCTATTTCTATGCTTTTCTAGGCAAGCCCGAGGTTGTGGCATCATATTCAATTATTATAGATATTACTCTTGTCTATGACCGGATGGCGACTATGTTGTTTGATCTTAGCTCTACTTTTTCATATGTTTTTGCTAGATTTGTTGTAGGGTTGGATATGGATTGTGATATACTTGATACTCCTGTTCATGTGTCCACCCTTGTTAGGGATTTTATTTTTATTGATAAGGTATACCATTCATTTTCTATTTTGTTTATGGGGTATCAAATATGGGCGGATTTGGTGATATTAGGCATGGTTGATTTTGACATCATTATGGAGAGGAGTTGGTTATCTCCATACCATGCTATTTTAGACTATCATGCTAAGATAGTACATGCGGCTATGCCGGTGATGGATAGACTAAAGTGGGATGGTGACTATAATCCTGCTCCTATGAAACTTATCTTCTTTATTCATGCCAATATGTTAATTGGGATTTGGTGATTGGCATTCTTAGTGCATCTTTGGGATACTAGTGCAAAGGTCCCTCCCATTGAGTTAGTTCCTATGGTGTGTAAGTTCCTAGAGGTATTTCCTGCTGACTTGCCTGGCATGCCATCGGATCGTTACATTGATTTATGTATAAACTTAAAGTCGTATACCCGTCCAATATCTATTCCCTCTTATAGGATAGCGTGACTGAGTTGAGGGAGATAAAGGCTTAGTTTCAAGAGTTTCTTGGTAAGGGATTCATTCGTCTGAGTGCCTCCCTGTGGGATGCTCCAGTGTTGATTGTTAAGAAAAAGGATGGCAGTTTACGTATGTGCATAAACTATAGGTAGTTGAATAAGGATATGATTCATAACAAGTACCTTTTACCCCACATAAATGATTTGTTTGACTATCTATGAGGTGCTTTGGTATTTTCCAAGATTGATTTGAGGTTCGAATATCATCAGTTAAGAATCTAGGCCGAGGACATTCCTAAGACTGCTTTCCAAACCCAGTATGGGCACTATGAGTTCTTAGTGATGTCCTTCGAACTGACTAGCACCTCAGTTACTTTCATGGGATTAATGAACAGTGTATTTAAGCCCTATTTATATTCCTTTATGATTAGCTTCATTGATGATATTTTAGTGTACTCTAAGAGTAGGGAGGAGCATGAGAATTATTTGTATATTGTATTGGGTTTGCTTAAGGAGCAACAACTTTATGCCAAATATTCTTTAAGGAGAAACAACTTTATGCCAAATATTCTAAGTACGAATTCTGGTCGTCTTTGGTGTACTTTTTACGACATATGGTTTTGAAAGAAGGGGTTATGATAGATCCACAGAAGATTGATGTGATGACCCTCCAGGTTGTTTTCTCGATTTCCATGTGTTTTCAGTAGTTTTTGCCTTCTCATAGCCACTACAAGTCATTTATGACTTGCCAGAATCGTCGGTTTGGTTTTCAGACAGCTCGTTTGGGTTTTAAGCTCATTTCCCTGTTCTGGAGCTTTCGCTGTTAAGGAATTGGTCTTGGACCAAAACTCCGAGTAAATAGACTTAGATGAGAATTCCAAAAGCGCCTTCAGCTCCAGAATGTGGATTTTAGGCTGGGGGACTCTTGGTCCAGGTATTGGATGAAATTGGTTAAAATGGAACTATAGGTGTTGGACCCATAATTAATTGAAATGATCTCAGATGAAAGTTTCGATAGTTCTGCTGAGTCCAAAATGTCGATTTTGGCTTGGTAGCATAGTTCGTTTGCACGCATGGGGTTTCGAACGAATCTCGAACCCCCGGTTGAAGTCTGTTAGGACTTAGCTTTTACTGGTTTTCCAGCTTTTGGTGCAGGGTCATTTTACCCTCGCATTTGTGAGAGGTAGGCCATGTTCATGAAGGGTCAGGTCTTTGACCAATCCGTTCACGAGCCTTCTTGCGATGAAGGGTCGACCCGACCCAACCCTTTTCTTCTCTTTGCATTCGTGACCTATAGTCTCGCGTTCGCAATAGCTCATCCCATTTACCTTCACGTTTGTGGCCTCTTGATCGCGTTTGCAAAGGGAAATTTTAGTAATTGTTGCGTTCGTGACACTTGTCCTTCACGAACGCGAAGGCCAATTGCCTGGCAGTATATATTCCCCTTCTCCGCGATTTTTCATCATTTTCTAAGTCCCAAGTCGCCATTATTTGACCCTAGAGCTTGGAAAAGAGTGGGAAATCATCCATTGAGGCTATGGTAAGCTAATTCTACCCCTCTTAATCATTTTCCATATTTTTATCTTGTCAAATTTTGCCTTTTTGTTTGTAAATCCCTAGAATTAATTCTTTAAATTCCTCAACTTTAGGGGCTAATTTGAGCCCTGATTCATGCTCTATTTGTGCTCAAATTTTGATAGCACATTCTTTGTCCTTTGAGGGACCTCGTGACATATTCAATTTTGAAATTTCATTTGCAGGCCTCGCGGGCCTATTTTTGACCCTATTTTTGGTCCAAACATTTATATTGCAATATGGGTCTCATTTTAGTCGTATTAATGTGCTGATTATGATTTTTATAGCGCGATGCCATTTCTATACCGTGGAGTGAAGATAAGCAATTCGTGGATGGTTCAAGACTGCAGTTTGGCATCGAGGTAGGCTCCAGTCTACTCTTCTCTATGAGATTGTGTATTATATAGATTGCATGCTTAGTAGGGATTATAGGATAGTTTTGTACCTAGTTGTATCATGACTTGACCTATTTAGGGGATTTAGAATAGAAATGTGACCCGAACCTTAGACTAGAATACCCGTTATGGTTGTAGAATCCTATTGCACCGGACTATAGACTTGTTTTACCATAGATTGACCTGAAGGATCCCTTAGTATAAAACTTACCATATTACTTAGTGAATATGATGGTTTACCCGATTAGATCCTTCTAGTAGTTTTATGCCTGGGTTATCATAGTTTCTCAAATTATTGTACTAATATCCTATTAATTTATATATTGTTGAGCCCGAGGTCGTGGTTACGATGCCATTTGGAAACTATGTTAGTACTTTATTCTTAGAACGGACGTGGTTATAGTTATGGATGCCTAGATGCTTACGTTTGTATTGTTTGTATAGTGGTGATGACATGCATATCTATAGGTGCATTTAGGCTTATTTAGTGGTACTATTCTAGTTAAACCTTGGTTTTACTACTATTTTCTAAAAAGGGATTTATTCCCACTTTTCTTAACTTTAAAACTGATTCTTTGATGATGGAAGTTGTACCACCCTTATTATTAAATTATGACATTTTAAACAAATTATACTACTTTTGAAATTCGACCGAGGTTGATGCCGGTCCATTATTGACCTACTCATTTCAGTACTTTTTATTTCACTATGATCGAGGAAGATTCGTGCCCTTTTAATATTATTATACCATTTTAGTCCCGAATTTGATCTCGAGTAATAGATTTACAGATATACACTTATTCAGTTTTGGTTCAAGTCTGACAGTTTTTATTATACTTAATATTTCTCTCAGGTATAGGACGGAGTAAATTTGGTCTTTATGGTTACTGGAAGTCCTGGATCGGGACCAGGCAGTGTATACAGATATCTGAGTCCCTTATAGGTCCCTTCGTCCAATAAGCCATGATATCGGAGAAGGATGGTCGTTGTAGGTCCTGCCTTTGCTAGCTACTGAGCTGGAGGAGGTGTATATACTTGGTACTATTGTCACTTAGTTGATTTAGTATTATTGGTTTACGTTGCATTCATTCTTTCATATGTATTGCTTATTACCAATATAATTATTTGTCGCTTGTATCTATCGATCTTATAAGGGGCAGTATTGATACAAGTTATGGTTGTTGTTTACTGATTGCTTGCTTGTGCTTCTCCAGGCTAATGGGGCCCCAGTTGGGGTTATTGGTTATTCAGGCTAGCCGATTATATTATTATTGGTTATTATTGTATGGTTTATAGTAGGCTAGTTATAGACTGGTACCCGAGGTTGTCCGTACATTTTAGATCCCTTTTCTCATTATTATGGTAAGATTTATCATTGTTAGATCACCTTCTACTTATCCATATTTTGTTTAGAGACCCAGATTATGCTAGTGTTAGCTCGCTTATTATTTATGATCCTAGTGATGTTAAGACTAGCTTCATCAGAGTAGTACTTTTGTATTTGGTGGTCCGTATAGCGAGGTTATATATATATATATATATATTATTCTTTGGGTACTATTTGTATATTAATTTCTTCCTTTCTACTACTATTGTATATTGTATATCTATTTCTTCATTATACCGTTATTTATGGACTAACTACTTATGGAACCGCGCCTTATCCCTGATTACTGGTAGTATCTGATAGTTTATCTTTACCTTTCCATTAGTACTATTATCTTTAGAGCTTAGTCGACCGATGCCTACTGAGTACCTCGTGTTTGGTACTCATACTACACTTCTGCAACCTGCAGATCATAGTAGGAGTTCTCGCTGTTGATGTGCACATCATACGAAGCAGCCATGGATTGGAGATTTGGGGTGAGCTCCTGACGATCAGAGTTGTTCCTGCTCTCCCTCCTACTGTTAGACTGATCTCTAGTTTTGTATTTCAGACACAACTTGTATATATTTACTTTGTATTCCACTTTGTACTCCTGTTATATTAGAAGCTCTTGTATTGACTTCATCAGGTTTTGGGGATATATTTACCTCCTTTTTATCTTCTTTCTCTCTTATTTAGTTTTACTTCTGCTTTTCTTATTAGTCTGTTACTAGCTGTTCTGGACTATTTGTTGGCTTAGCTATTGGTGGGCTATAGTAGGTACCTTCATGACCTGAGAAATTGGGTTGTGACAAATTGGTATTAGAGCATAAGTTCATCGGTGTTATTGGTACAAGAGTTAAGTGCCTAGTAGAGTCCTGCAGATTGGTACGGAGACGTCTGTATCCTATCTTCGGGAGGCTATAGGGCATTCTTAGGAAACTCTATTCCTTGATTCCTTATTATGTGTCCATACTTCTATAAACCTCTAAGTACCTTTTTTGACTCCACTCTTTCCCAGATGGATAGTATGAGGTTGTCGATATATATGGATGGGACTTTTGCACGTGTTACTAGAGTTTCAGCTTAGCAATAGGCTAGGGAGTTAAAGATTGATATCAAGGATCTTCAGCGTCAGCCCAGGCTCCGATAGAATTTGTGACCACCTCAGCTTTTCAGGATACATTATTGGGGATTTCGAGTCTTTTCGTGGATACTTTATAGTCAGTGGTGGTCCCCAATAAATCAAGTGGTTCTCAGACTAGAGTTAGGTTTGTTGGTGTTCAGCAGGGATCCTTATCAGTTTTAGAGTATGAGATTGGGTTTCTCGAGTGGGCTAGGCATACTTCAGTGTTATTTCCTACAAAACATGAGATGGTGCAGAGATTTATTAAAGAATTGACTTTACCACTCTACTTGGCTTTAGAGCATTTGATAGTAGCTGGGTCTTCTTTCCTTCAGGCTGTTGATGGGCATGTATTTAGACATATGGAGGTGGCGGTAAGTCGACATTCCAGCAGTACAATGTTAGTGGTTCCATCTGGGGGCAGGGATCCTCCCATCAGAGGTCACTATCACTTGTAGTCTATCAGGTTCGTACAAGTAGCACCTCAAATTATGGATGACTCTCAGGTGGGTTGTGGTGGTCACAGTGGACATAGTTCTGGTAAGATATTTTGAGGTATTCAATCTAGGTCTTCACACTGTGGCAGTTGTTCTAGGTTAATAGGTGTAGTATATTAGAGGGTTCTAGGGGTATATTTTGATTGCGGGGAGATTGGTCATTGGTTTAGGGAGTTCCCTAGGCGTGAGTTGGTTAGCCAGCTGGGGTCAACTCGTATTTCTCGCCATGTTAGGTCTTCAGGGGTTTGTTAAACTGCGTAAAGACTGGTCATTGGTCCAAAGAGTGTCCCTACTATGGGATTATTGAGTAGTCAGTGCAACCAGATCAGTCTCTTAGTGTTATGACACCTTTGGGCAGAGGCAGTGCACTTTGTATTTCAGTTGGTCGTTCAGACGCTTAGTCTGGGTTTTAACGCATTTAGATTTGTACTTGTTCTAGCAACTCAGAGGCCATAACTTTGGATTCTATCATTTGAGGTGTAATTTTGTTTTACTACCTTTTGGTGTCTATTTGAATTGAGTTGGGGTTTTCATACCCATCGGTGTTCATATGCCTTGATGTTACTAAATTGATTGTTGTAAGACTTTATGTAGATTTATGCATATATGACTACCCCTGTAGATAATTCTTTTAGTAATGGATTGAGTGGATCAGTATTGTGATTTCATTGGGGTGTAGCTTTTGGGTTAAAATTCATTTCCTTTGGCATTTTGACCTTGTTGTGATCTTAGAGTAGTACTGGTTGTGTTTATCATTTTTGTGCCACCTTCACTTTATAATGTTGTTATTATTGTTGTTGTTTTAACTTTGATTGATCCTTACATGATAGACGGCTAGACTAGCGTCATCTAGTTAGTGTCTCCTTCCTTGTGATTCTTATCCTTTTTGTTTATAAGACTACCTTGGTTGGTTGGATCCTCTTTCTTGTTGGTAAGGTTAGATCGATTGGTGAACGGGTGGTAAAAGTGAAGAAAGGTTTGGCCTTTCAAGGTTTTGTGGTGATTTTAGCTTCGGCGATCCTTTTCTATAGCCCGCTCCTATTGTTGATAATTCTAAAGTTTAATATTCCAATTTGTCTAGTTCTTCTCCTGATGGTAGTCTTAATCTTGGTATTGGTGTTGAGTTGGGTACTCTGTTCTTCTATGATGCGGCTCATGGTTCAGTTGAGTTAAGATTGGATTAAATGGGTAAATTCCAAAATTTCCCATTTTTGGTATTTGTTCGACCTAATACGACTTCGTAAAATATTTCCGCTTGGTGGTATGTCCTTGGGTATCAGTCGTGGTAACCAAGTGGGTGTCTTTTGGGAGTAAGTATTCGTTGTCACATATCGAGTATTGGTTTGACCAGATTCAGACTAAGATTGCATTTTCTGAGTTGCTCGAGATTTGGCTACCATTGATACTCTTTGCAACGTTGGTGAGTTCTTGGTTATGCCTTGATGTGTTATGCCCTCAAGCGGATGTGGATTTAATTGCTCGTATCCTTAGTCTGTGTGTTTCCTCAGTGGTGATTGTGTTCTTCGACAATGTTCCAGTTTTAGCCCTTATAGGAGCCATTGGTTCTTCGACAATGTTCCAGTTTCAGCCCTTGTGGGAGCCATTGGGTATCTGACCTTAGGAAAGACTTGTTGGCTTCAGTTGTGGTTTTTGGACCCTTTGTATGATGACTTGGGAGTGGTAATAGATTTTTGTATGTGGAGGCGTACTCATCAACAGGGTCAGTTTGGATAGTTGAGGTCGAGTAGCTCGGCTTCAGTGTTGAGATTATAGCTTAGATTGCATAACTTGGCTGTAGCCCCGTTTCAAGGTCTTGATTTAGTTGAATGTCCGTTGGCAGGCTGACTAGTCCTACTCGTTGCCTACCAGCTCGGTCTACCTCAGTTCAGAAGGATTGTATTTGCTAGATGCTCTAAGGATGGTTCATCGGCATATGGTATTGGTTTCTACTGCTTTTGGCCTTGACTCTCAGTGTTCGTCAAAAATTTTGTATGTCTACATAGTAGGAGAAGTGTATTCTAGTTTGGCATATCACCATTTTACCCACAGTCGGTGGGGCATTCTTGAGTGGATCATTTAGTTTCGAGAGCTTGTGCTTCGAACTCATGACTATTGGCTTCAAAAGTCATCCGGACCAATTGGTGGCTTGACAGAGATCACAGACATTGGTCATCACTATTTAGTATTCTAGTAGACCTTATGGGCTTTGATCTTATGCTAGTCTGTGTGGATTTTTGGTAGATCAGCTTCAGTCTTTCGACATTGGTGTGGTGTGATTACGCAGGCAGGACTCGGATGATGCTGGAGAGATTTTATGCGGTTCAGAGTTGACATTAGGTTTCGAAAGACAAGAGAATATTAGATTTGGAATTTGGAGTTGGTTAAATGAGTCATGCTTTGGTTTGACTTTAGCCTGGTTGAGTTTTTGCTTAGGTGTACATGTTTCAGTGTGAGGTTAGTATGTTGCGATTTGAGTTTGCGTTCTTCAGTTGTGCTTGGTTTAGTTGAAGGCCAGTTTGTTGTTGGGGATAAGTTTTTGGTAGTTTGAAAAGTAAAATAAGGATGTGAGGGCAAAAGGGATACCTTTAGTGAAATCCCTTAAAAGCATTGCCTTACCTTAGCGATTATCTGGGAAGTCTTTCTCGGGGCATCCGGGCCCAGTACTTCATCCTTTTGAGCTTTTGGGCTCTTTCTATCCATTGACTTTTGAGTACAAAAGTCCTTTTAATAGTGGATATTTTAATGACCTTCAGGTTATTTTCTCAATTTTCGTGCGTTTTTGGTGTTTTGTACCTTCCCATAACGGCTACAGGTCATTTATGACTTGCCGAAATCATCAATTCAATTTTCAAACAGTTTATTTGGGTTTTATGCTCATTTTCCTGCTTTGGAGCTTTCACTAAGGAATTGGTCTTGGACAAAAACTCCAAGTAAATGGACTCGGATGATAATCCGACAACGCCGTCAGCTTCGAAATGTGGATTTTAGGCTAGGGGGACCCTTGGTCCGGGTCTTGAAGCTTCCGGACTTGTTTTGGACTATTGGGTGAAATTGGTTAAAATGGAACTATAGGTGTGGGACTCATAATTAATCTAAATGATCACGGATAAAAGTTTTGATGATTTTGTTGAGTCTGGAATGTCAATTTTGGTATGGCAGCATTGGTCGTTTGCACTCACAGGGTTTGAAATGAATCCCAAACCCTTGGTTGAAGTTCGTTAGGACTTAGCTTTTGCTGGTTTTACAACCTTTGGTGCAGGGTCCTTTTACCCTTCGCATTTGCGAGGGTTAGGCCACGTTCATAAAGGGTCTATTCTTTGACCATCACGTTCGCGAGCCTTCCACTGAGTTCGTGATGAAGGGTTGACCCGACCCAAGCCTTTTCTTCTCTTCGCATTCGCGAGCCATTGTCTCAAGTTTGCAATAGCTCATCCCGTTTGCCTTCGCATTCACGAACTCTTGATCGCGTTTGCGAAGGACAATTTTGACAATCGTATCATTTGCGACCCTTGTCCTTTGTAAATGCGAAGGCCAATTGCCTGGCAGTATATATTCCCTTTCTCTGCGATTTTTCATCATTTTCAAAGTTCCAAGCCACCATTATTGGACCCTAGAGCTTGTAAAAGAGTGGGGAATCATTCATTGAGGCTAAGGTAAGCTAATTCAACCCCACTTGATCATTTTCCATTGTTTTCCCCCGTCAAATTCCGCCCTTTTCTTTGTAAATCCCTAGAATTAATTCTTTAAATTCCTCAACTTTAGGGGCTAATTTGAGCCCTAATTTATGCTCTATTTGTGCTCAAATTTTGAAATTTCATTGCAGGCCTCGCGGGCCTATTTTTGACCCTATTTTTGGTCCAAACATTTATATTGCAATATGGGTCTCATTTTAGTCGTATTAATATGCTGATTATGATTTTTATAGCGCGATGCCATTTCTATACCGTGGAGTGAAGATGAGCAATTCGTGGATGGTTCAAGACTGCAGTTTGGCATCGAGGTAGGCTCCAGTCTATGAGATTGTGTATTGTATAGATTGCATACTTAGTAGGGATTATAGGATAGTTTTGTACCTAGTTGTACCATGACTTGACCTATTTAGGAGATTTAGAATAGAAATGTGACTCAAACCTTAGACTAGAATACCCGTTATGGTTGTGGAATCCTATTGCACCGGACTATAGACTTGTTTAACCATAGATTGACCTGAATGATCCCTTAGTATAAAACTTACCATATTACTTTGTAAATTGGATGGTTTACCTGACTAGATCCTTCTAGTAGTTTTATGCCTGGGTTACCGTAGTTTCTCCAATTATAGCACTAATATCCTATTAATTTATATTTTGTTGGGCCCGAGGCTTTGGTGACGATACTAGTTGGACACCAGGTTAGTACTTTATCCTTATAAAGGATGTGGTTATAGTTACATATGCCTAGATGCTTACGGTTGTATTGTTTTGATACTTGTAATGGCAAGCATACATTTAGGTGCATTTATGCTTATTTAGTGGTACGACTCCGGTTAAACCTTGATTTTACTACTATTTTCTAAAAAGGGATTTATTCCCACTTTTCGTAACTTTAAAACTGATTCTTTGGAAATGGAAGTTGTACCACCCTTATTATTGAATTATGACATTTTAAACTAAGCATATTACTTTGGAAATTTGATCGAGGTTGATTTCTGTCCTCTATTGACCCACTCATTTCACTACTTCTTATTTTACTACGGATGCGGGAGAGTCTGACCCTTTCTACGTTATTATACCATTTTAGTACCGAATTTGATCCCGAGTAATAAATTTATAGATAAACACTTATTCAATTCTGATTTAAGTCCGACATTTCTTATTATACTTTATATTTCTCTCCGGTAATGGACGGAGTAGATTTGGTCTTGATTGTTGCTGGATGTCCTTGTTTGGGATCAGGCAGTGTATACGGATATCATGAGTCCCCTATGGGCCCCTTTGTTCGATGAGCCATGATATAAGAGAAGGATAGTCACCGTAGGTCCTCCCTTTGTGAGCTATTGAGCTGAAAGAGGTGTATACACTTGGTACGGTTGACACATAGTTGATTTGGTATTATTAGTTTACGTTGCATTCATTCGTTCATATGCATTGCCTATCAACAGTATAATTGTTTGGCACTTGTATCTCTCGGTCTTATGGGGGGCTGTACAGAGACAAGTTATGGCTGTTGTTTGTTGATTACTTGCTTGTGCCTCTCTGTGCTTATGGGGGCCCGGTTGGGGTTATTGGTTGTTCGGGCTAGCCAGTTATATTATTGTTTGTTATTATTGTATAGTTCGTGGCAGGCTAGTTATGGACTAGTACCCAAGGTTGTTGGTACATTTTTTATTCCCTTTTCTCATTATTATGGTAAGATTTATCATTGTTAGGTCACCTTCTAACTATCCACACTTCAATTAGAGACCCTGATTATGCTAGTGTTAGCTCCCTTATTATTTATGATCCCAGTGATGTTACGGCTAGCTTCATCAGTGTAGTACTTTTGTATTTTGTTATCCGTCTAGCCCGATTATATATATATTTTTCTTTGGCTACTATTTGTATATGGTATATCTCTTTCTTCACTATACCATAGTTTATGGACTAACTACTTATGGAACCGAGCCTCATCCCTGATTACTGGTAGTATATGATAGTTTATCTTTACCTTTCCATTAGTAATATTATGTTTCATTGCCTGAGTAGTTTCCTGTAGTTTGTATTCCTACTTTACATGTTATTTATGCTTGCATTATCTTTAGAGCTCAGTCGGCCAATGCCTACTGAGTACCTCGTATTTGTTACTCGTACTACACTTCTGCAGCTTGCAGATCATAGTATGAGTTCTCTCCATTGATGTGTGCATCGTGCGGAGCAGCCATGGATCGAAGATTTGAGGTGAGTTTCTAACTTTCAAAGTTGTTCCTACTCTCCCTCTTATTGTTAGACTGATTTCTATTTTTGTATTTCAAAGATGGCTTGTATATATTTACTTTGTATTCCACTTTGTACTCCTGTTATATTAGAAGCTCTTGTACAGACTTCACTAGGTTTTGGGGATATATTTACCTCCTTCTTGTTTTCTTTCTCTTTTATTTAGTTTTTTCTTCTGCTTTTCTTATTAGTTTGTTACTAACTGTTCTGGACTATGAGTTGACTTACCTACTGGTGGGTTATAGTAGGTGCCATCATGACCTGAGAAATCGGGTCGTAACAATTGAAGCGGTTAAAATTTTTGTTAGGCCTACCTCTGTGACCGAGGTTAGTAGCTTTATGGGATTGGCTAGTCCCTATTGTAGGTTTGTGAAAGGGTTTTCTTCTATTGCTTCCCATTTGACCTGTCTAACTCAGAAAGAGGTACTATTCATTTGGTGTGATGAATATGAGAAGAGCTTCTAAGAAATCAAGAGTTTGTTGACCACCGCTCCTATTCTTGCCTTATCGGTGGAGGGTAAAGATTTCATTGTATATTATGATGCCTCATGTTCTAGTTTTAAGTGCTATTTTGATGCAGTAAAGGAATGTTATTGCCTATGCTTTGAGGAGGTTGAAGGTTCATGAGAAGAATTATCCTACTCATGATTTAGAGATGGCTGCAGTGGGTTTTACACTTAAAATATGGAGGCATTACTTGTATGGGGTTTGATGTGAAGTGTTCATTGATTACCGTAGCTTGTAACATATCTTCACTCAACGAGAGTTGAATTTGACGCAACAAAGGTGGATGGAGATTCTCAAAGATTATGATGTCACTATTCTTACCATTCGTGTAGAGCTAACATGGTAGCCGATGCTCCTAGCAGGAAGACTGAAAGCATGAGAAGTTTAACTTGTATGGTGGCTTCTCGACGTTCGTTGACAAGAGAGGTTCAGTCTTTCGCTAATAGCTTCATTCAACTTGAGGGGTATAAGAGAGGTGGATTGATAGCAGTATAGAGGCAAGGTCTATATTTCTTAATCATAACAGGGTTTTGCAAGGTGAGGCCAAGGAGGCCATTCTTGATGATGAGGGTGTTTTTAGGATCGGGGGGGTGAGTTTGCATGCCCCGTATTGATGATATGATTCCTACTATTCTAACTGAGGCTAACAGTTTTAAATACTCTATACATCCTAGTGCCACCAAGATGTACTGTGATTTGAGGCAACACTATTGATTGGGTCGAATAAAGTGAGGCATAGTTGATTTTGTACCTAAGTGTAAAAATTGCCAGCAGGTGAAGTATGAACATCAGAAGCCTAGTGGTACTCTCTTATGAGGATGCCCATTCCTTAATGGAAGTGGAAGAGGATAGCTATGGACTTTGTTGTTGGTCTTCCCATGACTTTGGGGAAGTACGATTCTATATGGGTTGTTGTGAATAGCCTGACTAAGTCCTCACATTTCATTCTGGTACAGGTGACTTATAATGCAACCAAGTTTGACAAGATCTACCTTAATGAGATTATTTAATTGCATGGGGTCCCAATTTCTATGTACTCAATTTACCTTTAACTTTTGGGAGAAGTTGCATGAGGAGTTGGGTACTAGGTTGGATCTTATTACAACTTTCCAACCTCAGACCAATAGGCAGTATGAACTGATGATCCAGGTGTTGGAGGACATGCTCAGTGCATGTGTGATGAATTTCGGAGGTCATCGGGACCAGTATCTACCTTTTACAAACTTGCATATAATAACAACTACTATACAAGTATCAATATGGTGCCATTCGAGGCTTTATTGTCATGACACAACTAACCGGATCGTGCGGGCACCAACTCTAATCCACCTAGATAGGAGAACCCTTATCACCTATTCAAAACAAATGTAAAATTTATAAATAATTTTATTGAGGATTTCAGGAGGTGATATATAATACAACCTTTTCAAAATTACATTGAATAAAAACACCTTTCCTGAGGACCTAGTCTAGACATGTACAAGAGTTTCTAATATAGTAAAAGACAAAACAAAAGACAACTCCCATAGTAGAAATGAAATGAGTAGAAGCTGCTGGAGATCACCATCTACGTCACCTAAGAACATCAATTGATCCTGCAACCAGACTATACCACAAAAAAGGTATAAAAAGAGTAGTATTAGTACAACCACACATACTGGTAGGTATCATTGGACGACCAGGGTTGTTAGATCATGTAAAAATCATATAGAAATCACAGAAAGAAAGCATGACAACTTATATAACAATTGGATTTACAACATCTCTTTCACCTACTTATATTATCTCTATCTCTCATATTACCTAAGACTATTTTCATTCTTATTCTCACTGACTTAGTTTTACCTAATTAATTACTAGTAGGCAATCTGTACCACTGACATTCCCCTTATACCATTCACACTTAATCTCACTAATCATACATCACTGTTCACATCAAATGTCATCCTTCATAAGTATCACTTATTTAAACCCAATAGCTATTATCAGTTAATCTGTTTTACTTACACCTCAATTGCTATGTCCACAAATTAGGAATAACACACGAATTCACCTTTACACATATTTTATACTCAATTCAAGTAAGATATCATCTCAAGCTTATGGAACAAATCAATATACTACCTTGACACAATCAAGTCAAGTAGATAGATAAATCATCTTCAAGCAAACAATATTCAATTCAATCAAACACAACGAATCTCATAAACAATTCACTTATTGCACGGCAAAAATTGCAACTTGTTTCAAGTTCAAAATCAATTAATCAGACCACACAAAAATCCAAATATAATGTCAAGTAACCGGACCATATAAGGATCCAAATATAATGAAATAACAATATAACCCAGTTCACTCAAGGAACCATAAAAAACCTCATCAACATAGCCAGTTCACACAAGGAACAACAATATAATGATCAATAAACTGTAACCCGGTTCACTCAAGGAAATTTCAAACTCTCCAATAACGTGTACACACATGCTAAGGGTCTTATGGTTGCCCACTAGTCATGACCTACAGGGGATGAGCTCAGTCCATATACTAAATAACCTAGACATCTAGTGTTTGTCGCCCTTATCCTAAACCAATGTTATGCCACCCTTATTCCAATGTCCCCACTCTTATACTCCTTGAACTCCACCAATTCCATGACGATGACCTTTATCAATTCATCTCACAATATTAACCCATTCACACATGTATAATCACAATATGAGATAATACAACCATACTTGCACTTTAAAACAAGTCTTTTTACATAATCTAAATTTAGGTGATTAACAACCAACAAGTACACATTTATATCATGCTTTGCCACAAGCAGACAAACACTCCAAACTCTTGGTCAAACTCAAGTTCATCATTTCATGTAAACAATAATTATTCTTTAACGTCCGAAATCACAAGTATGCCCGAAGGCCAACAAAAAACTCATAATTTAGGCCTTATCAATTCATATTCATCTAATATGAATAAAGTATTAAATATCGATCTTGATCAGAATGCTTATGATTGTAAGTGTACCTATAAATTTAGTACACCGTATTGTATTCTGAGTGTATATTTTATAAATTGCATATAATATGGTTATGGAGGATTGGGTATCACGCCGGTGCAGATATGGATATTGATGTTACTTATTATGAAGGATCGGGTCCCACGCTGGTATAGTACATGGACTTAAATTATCCCGTACAGGTCATGACTAGTTGGGAAGAAATAAGTCTCTTAGTATGTGTGTATAGACTAATGTGATTATGAGAGATTATATGGTTAATAAGTTGATAATGAACTAATGGTGTTCTAATTATGAGGTTGAGATGGACATAATATTGCATTTGTTATGATTGTTGATTTCATGGTTGTTTATGATATGGTTGATACTATTGATGATTAAGTGACTTGTATATTGGCATTGTTTGGCCTGTCTTGATGTATTTGCTGATTAATTGAATTACTTGCTATGTGCCGATGCCTGTCTACTTGTTATTTGATTTATGTTGTGTACATACTATTAAGTTGATTTGGCCTATGATACCTACCAGTATATAGTGGTTTATACTAATACTATCCCGTGATCTTTTATTGTTGAGTGCATAAAGTTTTTCAGAGGATCAGACACGGCTTTTCTTATAGAGTTTGACTGTCGATCTCGACCTAAGGGTGAGCACTCCATTTCTAGGCTTTCTTGGATCATTATAGTAGTTCATGTCCATCTTTTCGAAAAATAAGACATTCATTATCATTTATTAGTTTTTGGTTAATTCTTTAGACATGGTTATGTTTTAGAAGTTCTTGTCTTATGACTTTTGGGATTTGAGTATTGTAATAGTTAGTTAAAGCATTTTTTGCACTTAATGTTATTTCTTACTTTTCGAGATGTTTCATATTTTAGAGTGGATTAATTCATTATCTAGTCTTAAAAATGGATAAGTGTTTGGGTAATGGTTTGAGTTAGATGGTTCTCTAACCAGAGGGTTAGTGTGGGTGCCACTCACGACCATTTAGACCGTGACACATATTTAATCTCATAAGATATGAATAACTTATTAACCTGGTCAACCAATTGAAATCAAGTTTCCCAGTAGCATAGGAAATCAATAGCGCACACAATAGGCACATCAAGCCAGTAATCAATAACATATAGGTCATCAAGTAGACATATCAAGTCATCACAGAATATGCTATTAAAAGCAGTCACACAACATACAAATTATCAAGTAGACATATCAAGTCATCACAAAACCATTCTATTATAAGCAATCATACAACATACAAGTCATCAAGTATACATATCAATATCATCATAAAACCTAGATCTCATCCACAATGAATTCACAGTTGTATAGCCTTTGTACCTCATCAGTCCTACCCTAACCATACCAAAACTCACAATAGCCACTCATTTTCTGTACATACATGCTAAGGGGTCTTATTTCTGCCTAAAAGGCATGACATGGAGGGAACACCATGGTCCATGTACCCGTCAAAACCATCTCCTATATCCATAATAAGAATATTAATTTCACAAGTAACCACAATACCACTCGCTGAAACCACTATATGAATTTCACAAATAATTCAATCGGCAATATTAACCAATAATTATCATGCAACAATAGGAGTGGTATGATTATGTATTATCAAGAATATAAATCTTCCTTCACCTACTCATGTGAAGGACTTTAGGCCCATAGCATGCTGCTCAACTTTATATAAGATTGTTGTCATGAACATTATAGATGGGTCCCACTAAGCTTCATAGAAGGGAGGAGTAATACTGATAATGTACTAATCAGTCATGATCTTTTCAAAGTATACACTAGGAAATGGATCTCTCCTAAGTGTGTTTCAAAGGTAGATCTGAGGAAAATTTGTGATACACTTGAATGGCCTTTCCTTAGATCTATGCTGAAGGACTTAGGCTTTCCTCACAAATTTATAGGATGGGTGATGGAGTGTGTGACAACTGTATCCTATTCTCTACTCATAAATGGAGGTTTAACCAGACCTTTTCAAGCTAAAAAAGGATTGAGACAAGGGGATCTTATGTCCCCTTACATCTTTGTGATAACCATGGAGTACTTACATAGGGAGATGGATCAACTAACTATTCTCAAATAGTTTAACGTTCATCCCAGATGCAAAAGAATGGGAGTGGGACACATGTGCTTTGCGGATGATTTGCTCATATTTTGCAGGGGTGGCATACCATCAATCAATTTATTACAAGAGACATTCTGTAAGTTCTCTTGTGCATCAGGTTTGCAAGACAATACAGACAAGAGCTCAATCTATATTGTAGGTTTGAACAAAAATGAAAAGAATGATCTCATACAACTATTCAGATTTGAGGAGGGCACCCTATCCTTCAAGTATCTAGGGGTGCCGTTTTCCACCAAGAAGCTTACCATACACCAATTCCTACTATTAGTTTAGAAGATCACTTCCAAAGTTAGGTGTTGGTTAGCAATATTACTCTCATACTCTTGAAGAATCAAGCTTATCAAGTCTGTCCTATTTGTCATGCAATGCTACTGGGCACAAATTTTTGTTCTGTAAAAAAGGTGATCAAACTCACTGAAGCAGTGTACAGGTCTTTCTTGTGAACTAGTACTGGGAAGATGTCAAAAAAGGCAATGATAACATGGGAAAGGATATGTCAACCTATAACTGGGGGTCTAAACATCATCAATCTTAAACTTTGGAATAAAATAGCTATCTTCAAATCAACTATGATCCATATCACTGAAAAAAGACTCTCTTTGGATTAGATGGGTGCATTATTACTAGATAAAGAATATGAGCTTAGAGGATATACACACACCCAAGGCTACCTCTTGGGTTGTAAGGAAGTTTGTTGACAACAAGAAGGTGCTACTACAACTGAGCTCTTCTTAAGGCAATCTTCAACAACAACTAAATATTATGGTGAAGAGGGGCAAAATTGTCACGACCCAAAATCCCATTCAGGCTGGACTGGCACTCGAAGCCGACATGGCCCGAGAGAACCAATCTTTGCTTATGAACACTTGCATGCATCTCCTCATATGGACCTTATGAAACCCCATGCAACTATGCAAAAGTCATGGATATGGACACATATGCCATATATACATATATATATATATATATATATATCAACTTGGCCGTTGAGGCCAACAAACTAAAATGAGCATACATATATTACATTCTGTTCCCACATAAGTCTACAAAAGCCTCTAACTGAAATACATGACCATGCAAACCTAGAGTCGGGACAACACCCTGCTCTATACTCATATACAATATCAAAATGAATGTACATAGAAACTAAGGAAGCCCCGAACCAACTGGAGCTCACCAAAAGTCGGCAAAAGATCCGCAACCTACAGTGGAGGCCTACTAGTACCTGCGCCTGCAGCAAGTAAGGTAAATCCCCCGAGAGGGGTCAGTACGGAGAATGTACTGAGTATGTAAGGCCATAAGAAACTTGTTATAAAGACATCAATAGAATCAAAATGTAATAGTATAGGCAACATTAACAACTCATCGATTTGCATATGTGGAACAGTGTAGCTTACATAAATTAAGTTCTTCTCTTTATGATTTATTCCTCATTGCTCATATCATAACGTACCCGGGCCCCGACTGATCAGTGGGTCTTAACATCACATCATGTGATGTTGGGATCGGGTTGAGCTAGGCTTATGCCCCTAGACCTGCCACCCATCGGGATCGAGTCGAGCTAGGCTTATGCCCCTAGACTTGCCACCCATAAATCAACACATCGGGATCGAGTCGAGCTAGGCTTATGGCCCTAGACTTGCCACCCATAAATCAACACATCGGGATCGAGTTGAGCTAGGCTTATGCCCCTAGACTTTCCACCCATAAATCATAACCAACAACAAATGTACATTCCTTTATTCTTACTTTTGATAAATTGATACTTGTGAGGAATTGATTCATCCTCTTATGATAGAGTAATACAATCAGTGATGAGAGATTAACGCATGTACATAGCCACAACATTCTTGGAAACTCAAGAACACAACATGATTGGGACTTTTGGACCATGCCCATAATTATGTTACCCATGAACAACAACAACTCATGAATGAGGAGTATAGGACTCAACAATAGATAACATTATTGAAATCATTATACACAAGTCAATGAACAAGAGGTATGTGTATAGCCACTATTGGCACTTTGGAACATAACCTTTTTGGGCTTTTGGAACATTGACCATGACTTATGAGACATGAGATTAAAAAATGATCAATGAGTAGGAAATATATGATAATGACCATTCATAGCCGGATATAAGATACCTTAGCATATTTTGGGATAGGACTAGCATAATGCCAATGTGAATACGACGTACCGCAAAAAGATATGAACAAAGTAACCTTACATACCTTGTATTCTCAATACCAACACACACTCTTAAATGCGCACACAATCATTCCGATCCTTCCTTATGTTCCACTCTACAACACAAATACACAACGGAGCCAACATTAACCACCAACTACGCAATGCATATAATAAGTAACATTCTCATGTTTGCCTTTAAACATGCCATGTCCCACTTGACACAACCATTCATGAAAGTATTAGTCCAAAAATCCCACAATATTCCCAACATTGACCAACACATGATAACCAATAGCATGTCATGCCAAGTTCACACTTTCCACTATCCATTATCACCACATCATAATTATGCCATCAATTTCCTTCAATACACCTCACAACAACAAATCGGCCAAAATCTCATAATTTACACTTATATGAAAATAACATGTTTAACAACAAAATGACACCATACATGTTCATATTTTATCCATACCATGCTCTTTCATTAAGACATCAAGTCTCTTTTCACTTTCAAATCACAAAGATGACACATCTTCCACCAAAGGCAAAACTACACCATTCACCACCTTGCCAACACAACTATCATGATATACATAATCTATCATGCATATAATATGTTAATCCATGAGTATAATTACTTACGAAGTCTTGGAATATGAGGATCTTGCTTCAAGAGTTGTCTTTGAGCTTCTAGGGTTTGAGAGAAAATAATGTTGAGAAATATCTTAAAAAGGCATGGAACTTTGAAGGCAATAAAAATCAGATTTCTTGCCCTTTATATAGGCCTCTAAGTCCATACTTAGCCACTCATAACATTTAATGTGTGTTCTAGAAGCTCTTTGCAAGAATGGGTCATTTTGACCCATTTTGGGCCATGTGTTCTTTCCATTTTTGGGCCCTTTTTGGGCCCAATTCACGCAACCCAGTAAAATCAATAATTTCTCATGTTCAAGTCATCTAATATGTGTTACAACAATATTCCCACTCATGTTATTCATATCCGTAGCCTCGATCCCAAGAACAAGCGATTCTAGCCACGTATGGCCTATTTTGCCCAAAAGGGTAAAATTGTCATTTTGACCCCAAATTCGTTCTCGAGTAATTTTATCATGCCAATATAATATTTTACTCATTTCATATATGTTGTAGAAGATACGTGGAAAAAATCGGCTCGGTACGTCACCGGATACCCTTGGGACTTAGAAATTTCCAACTTTCGAAAAAGTGGAAAACCCAAGGTGGCACGCTCCTGGGCGCGCCAACCTACTGCCTCTGGGCTAAAGATTTTAGCCCAGAGCGGCATGGCACGGTCCCAAATGCGACCCTCCTCAAAAATTTTCGAGAATTTCATTTTTTGACTTTTCTTCGCGGGTTCAGTTAGATACTTCAAGTCCTATCCTTTAACTCACTTCTTAACCTTAATATCCTTTGTGTAGAGGTCCTCTTAACCTCGTTTTGAACCCCACAACTATCCCATGAAAATCACAAAACACTTCCACAAAGGTTTAATCCCATATACGAGGCCACATTCACTTTTTCTCATCCTTAGCATTACAAAATACACACGTATGGCTCTCGACACCTAAATAATCATTGTTCAATGTCGTCAAGTAGGGTTGGGAAGGTACGAGGTGTTACATTCTTCCCCCCTTAGGAACATTCGTCCTCGAATGTTAGTAACATCGTCTCATGTACATCCCATGCATCTCTCTCTTAGCATATATATACTCAGTTCTAACTCCATACCTTGAACTTTCTCCCGTGGGTACCTTGACTTCATGATTTCTTTGGCTCCCTATGTGATTCGATTTCTCCACCGTATCTTTACCAAAGCTATTCTTATATTTTTCCTTTATTTATATGGCAATATATATATCCCTTCATAAGGGACATCCCGCATAGCTTGTCCATGTAATAGACTAATGAATCTCAGCATATGACTTGTGTTAGCCTGTAGTTACTGTTTTACTATCTTAACCTTCTCCGTAGCGTAGTGAACAAAATCTAGCCCCAACTAAGGCAATTCCACTAGGTTTAACTCACCCAAGTGACGATTTAAACTTTCTTCTGTATAAACCCTCGCAGATACCATAATAATACTTGCACAATAGCTATCATGATAAGCACATTCAATAAAGGGTAAATGTTCATCTCAACTACCGTTTGAGTCTCTCGCACAGACTCGTAGTATACTGTCAAATGTTTGGATAGTCTACTCTATTTGTCCGTTCATATGAGGGTGAAAAGTTGCACTCAAATTCACGTATGTACCAACTTCCACACCTATGTAATAAATTGAGCATTTCAGAACTTCGTATAGTTGTACTTCCTCTTTAATAACTAACCTCACATATTCGTCAACTATGTAAGTGGTCTTGAAAGGCAACATGTGTTATGTAGGTAAACCTGTCAACTAGCTCTCATGTGGAATCCAAATTCCCAAAATATATATAAGGCAACCCTTTTGTGTAGGAGGCAAACTTGCAACTGGACAACATATACATGGCATATAACCTCCAGGTTTTCTGATGCTCTGCCATGGATAATTCTGTCAAGTAGTTACACTTGCTTGTTTCTTTTTTTTTTCTTTATATTGCCTCGCCAATGTCTTCTTACCAACCCATGGTACGTTTTTGTTTCTCTCCCAATGACAATAGAAGTGAATGATGTGCTTCGGTTCTTCTTCATTTCCCTCGTGCGTAAGGTCAAATCTCATCGACCTTTGTGTTACGTTCTTTTTTTTTTTTTTCTTTTTTTTTTTCCGAATCAAACATAGGATTCACATGTTGCTTTTCCTTCACCTCTACGAATAAGGACTTTACCGCATTTTGCACTATAACCATTTGATCTGGAGTTTCTAGTAACTGCAGTCTAATATATAGATTCTTCCTATAACATGTGTCCCCATGGACCGACCATCAGTACTTTCTAGTGCTTTGCGGCCTACTGCATCGACCACTGCATTTGCTTTTCCCGAATGCGATCTCAGTATTTTATCGTAATCTCTTAATAATTTGAGTCGTCTTCCCTACCTCAAATTTGAGTCCCTCCTTTTAAAGTATATACAAGCTCCTATGATCAATAGTCATATCTCAATATGAACCCTAAGTAGTAGTGTCATAGTTTCATATCTCATATCTGTCAAATAACTACCACACCTGTTACCTGATCATGTGTGATATAGTTTCCCTCATATGGCCACAACTGCCGTGAGGCATACGCTGTTAGCGAATCATCATACTGCATCAACACACATCCGAGGCCAACCTCAGAAGTATCACCATACATTGCATAACCTTTGTGCCTTAAAGAAATATAAAACTGGTGTAGAAGCTAATTTACCTTCTACCTCTTTGAGACTTGTCTCATATGCATCACTCCGCTGAAACTGAGTTACTTTGTCTATTAGCGCTGGTAAGGGTCCAGGGATAGAAGAAACTCCTTTAGTCATTCTCCTCGATCACCAACCAACCCAAGGAAATGAAGAATCTTTGTAAGCATCGCAGGCCTTAGCCACTTTTTTGCGTTTCACTGTTTCTATCTTTAGTGTATCGACCTTCATTCTGTCATCCTATACAATGTGACCCTAAAACGCTATGGATTTTATCCTAAATTCATACTTGGAGAACTTTGCATTCCACTGACGATCCCATCTTGTAACACCTACCGTACATAATTGGCATGGTCCTCTTGTGATCTTGATTAAACCAGAATATCAACCATGAACACGGTTACACATACATCAAACAAGAGTTTGCACACCCTATTCATCCACTCCAGAACAGTAGCTGGTACATTTGTTAGTCCCAATGACACAACTTAAGAACCATAGTCAGAACGTGGTCGCAAGTCTGTCTTGGGTACATCTTTGTTTCTAACTCTGCCTTGGTGATAACCCGAGCCCAAGTTACTGTTGTTATCGAGACATTTAGTGCAAGAATGAGTGAATATAATCCTTTTGATAAAAAGGAACTTCACACTTGGCACCCTGTAACTGATCAACCAATCGTCAATTCTTAAGAGGGGATAGTTGTGCTTACTCGGTACTTTACACAACTGCTAATAGTCAATGCACGTTCTCAAGTATTTTTTTCTCCACATTCACATAGATGCGCTCTCTTAATTGCTCTGTTTCATTCCTATAGCGTTACTAGGGCCATGGTATATTAAGCTCTACTTCCTGTTTCGGGGGTAAGCCTGGAAATGCATCCGGCATATATATCAAGAAAGTCATTTGACCATCGAAACCTATTGAGGACTTGGTGGTTTTGCATCAATCTTACGCTCTTGTACTAACTGGCATACCTACCCCTTGGCTATCAATTTCGTCCTTTTACAATAAACAATACAATGTTTCCTTGGTGCCTCCACATTACTCTTCCACTCAGGAACATGTTCGTATGGATAGTGAAAATATACCTTGGCAATTCACCGTGGTATAACAAGAAACTAACTAATTCATTCCCATGATCACATGAACATCCACCGTTTGCAATTCATAAGATTAACCAATGTAGTGTAGCCCCACATCGTTACCACACAATCATGTCACATTCTTTTAGCCACAATAATTTCCCCTTTTGGTGTAGAGTTGTTTCAAATGGATGAACTAAAACCTCTACTATCCTTTCACAAAGTTGCTTCTTCTTTTTTTTTTTTTTTTTAACAATCAATGGAATAACATAGGATAGGGTAAATCCCCAAATCAATCAATGTAAAGACATTAAGAAATAAAAAAAAACAGAGCAACCTGCTGCATCATCAGGAGAAGCCTCAAATTTCTGCCGATCCACCACGGCGTAGGTACTGCCCTGGATAGCTTCTCCTCTAGCACCCTTGGCATGACCAGCAGCTTGTGCACCTCTACCTAGAAGAGGCACATATGATGTCGATACAAAGGTTGGTCCCGTGGGTCGTGCCATGCAACCTGTGTTCCTTTGTGGACACCCCCTTGCCACATGCCCTGGCATGCCGCAATAATAGCAAACATTCTGTCCAAACCGACATTCACCAACATGAAACCTCCCGCAGCGCTGGCACAACCGACGATGAAACCTCGGGCGGTTCATACTGTCTTGTGCTTGGTACCCCACTGTACGTAAACCCTAAATTTCACCTCCTTGCCCAAACTGGTTGCTTCTAAACCCTTGGAATAGAGGAGGAGTAATTGTGGTGGTATGGGGAAATGATGGCCTAAGTGGTTTGTAAAAAGTCCTATGCCCAAATCCTCCTTGGGACGTCATGTTTTGTCCCATGGGTTTAGCCTTTTTTGGCGATCTTTCTTCCACTTCTTTCATCCTCTCTCTCTGCCTCTGTCCCGCCTTCTGCTGCATAAAAGCTTGTCTTTGAGCTTGTACAGCAACTACACGGGTCAATATTTGCACTGCACTCATCAAGTCCTGCTCAATAGTATTGTCGGGCAGTCCCGAAGATACTACTCTCTTTCCCAGCTCTTTTGGAGCTGGAAAAGTAGGAGAAACCCGTGATGCAAATTCGGTATCAGCACCACCTTGACTAGCTAAGTCAGGTGGTGATCTACTCTCTCCTTCCTCGGCAAGCATGTCAACCTGCTTACCCTTGCCTTTATCTCTTCTTGTCATCGGCAGTTTCTATAGCACAGAAAACCAATCGACATGGTCAGATATAATCTAACTTACAACACTGGCTCTACTGCACGATCTAGGAATGAAGAAAAGGAACAACATCCTAAATGCCCCATAGCCTCCTGCTCATAAATGTGGTGCACAACACATCTATGAACAAGACTCTACTCGAACACGGCTTTGTAGACACCCTTAGAACGAACTGCTCTGATACCACTTTTGTCATGACCCGAAATCCCATTCAGGCCGGACTGGCACTCGAAGCCGACATGGCCCGAGAGAACCAATCTTTGCTTATGAACACTTGCATGCATCTCCTCATATGGACCTTATGAAACCCCATGCAACTATGCAAAAGTCATGGATATGGACACATATGCCATATATACATATATATATATATATATATATATATATATATATCAACTTGGCCGTTGAGGCCAACAAACTAAAATGAGCATACATATATTACATTCTGTTCCCACATAAGTCTACAAAAGCCTCTAACTGAAATACATGACCATGCAAACCTAGAGTCGGGACAACACCCTGCTCTATACTCATATACAATATCAAAATGAATGTACATAGAAACTAAGGAAGCCCCGAACCAACTGGAGCTCACCAAAAGTCGGCAAAAGATCCGCAACCTACAGTGGAGGCCTACTAGTACCTGCGCCTGCAGCAAGTAAGGTAAATCCCCCGAGAGGGGTCAGTACGGAGAATGTACTGAGTATGTAAGGCCATAAGAAACTTGTTATAAAGACATCAATAGAATCAAAATGTAATAGGATAGGCAACATGAACAACTCATCGATTTGCATATGTGGAACAGTGTAGCTTACATAAATTAAGTTCTTCTCTTTATGATTTATTCCTCATTGCTCATATCATAACGTACCCGGGCCCCGACTGATCAGTGGGTCTTAACATCACATCATGTGATGTTGGGATCGGGTCGAGCTAGGCTTATGCCCCTAGACCTGCCACCCATCGGGATCGAGTCGAGCTAGGCTTATGCCCCTAGACTTGCCACCCATAAATCAACACATCGGGATCGAGTCGAGCTAGGCTTATGCCCCTAGACTTGCCACCCATAAATCAACACATCGGGATCGAGTTGAGCTAGGCTTATGCCCCTAGACTTTCCACCCATAAATCATAACCAACAACAAATGTACATTTCTTTATTCTTACTTTTGATAAATTGATACTTGTGAGGAATTGATTCATCCTCTTATGATAGAGTAATACAATCAGTGATGAGAGATTAACGTATGTACATAGCCACAACATTCTTGGAAACTCAAGAACACAACATGATTGGGACTTTTGGACTATGCCTATAATTATGTTACCCATGAACAACAACAACTCATGAATGAGGAGTATAGGACTCAACAATAGATAACATTATTGAAATCATTATACACAAGTCAATGAACAAGAGGTATGTGTATAGCCACTATTGGCACTTTGGAACATAACCTTTTTGGGCTTTTGGAACATTGACCATGACTTATGAGACATGAGATTCAAAAATGATCAATGAGTAGGAAATATATGATAATGACCATTCATAGCCGGATATAAGATACCTTAGCATATTTTGGGATAGGACTTGCATAATGCCAATGTGAATACGACGTACCGCAAAAAGATATGAACAAAGTAACCTTACATACCTTGTATTCTCAATACCAACACACAATCTTAAATGCGCACACAATCATTCCGATCCTTCCTTATGTTCCACTCTACAACACAAATACACAACGGAGCCAACATTAACCACCAACTACGCAATGCATATAATAAGTAACATTCTCATGTTTGCCTTTAAACATGCCATGTCCCACTTGACACAACCATTCATGAAAGTATTAGTCCAAAAATCCCACAATATTCCCAACATTGACCAACACATGATAACCAATAGCATGTCATGCCAAGTTCACACTTTCCACTCTCCATTATCACCACATCATAATTATGCCATCAATTTCCTTCAATACACCTCACAACAACAAATCGGCCAAAATCCCATAATTTACACTTATATGAAAATAACATGTTTAACAACAAAATAACACCATACATGTTCATATTTTATCCATACCATGCTCTTTCATTAAGACATCAAGTCTCTTTTCACTTTCAAATCACAAAGATGACACATCTTCCACCAAAGGCAAAACTACACCATTCACCACCTTGCCAACACAACTATCATGATATACATAATCTATCATGCATATAATATGTTAATCCATGAGTATAATTACTTACCAAGTCTTGGAATATGAGGATCTTGCTTCAAGAGTTGTCTTTGAGCTTCTAGGGTTTGAGAGAAAATAATGTTGAGAAATATCTTAAAAAGGCATGGAACTTTGAAGGCAATAAAAATCAGATTTCTTGCCCTTTATATAGGCCTCTAAGTCCATACTTAGCCACTCATAACATTTAATGTGTGTTCTAGAAGCTCTTTGCAAGAATGGGTCATTTTGACCCATTTTGGGCCATGTGTTCTTTCCATTTTTGGGCCCTTTTTGGGCCCAATTCACGCAACCCAGTAAAATCAATAATTTCTCATGTTCAAGTCATCTAATATGTGTTACAACAATATTCCCACTCATGTTATTCATATCCGTAGCCTCGATCCCAAGAACAAGCGATTCTAGCCACGTATGGCCTATTTTGCCCAAAAGGGTAAAATTGTCATTTTGACCCCAAATTCGTTCTCGAGTAATTTTATCATGCCAATATAATATTTTACTCATTTCATATATGTTGTAGAAGATACGTGGCAAAAATTGGCTCGGTACGTCACCGGATACCCTTGGGACTTAGAAATTTCCAACTTTTGAAAAAGTGGAAAACCCAAGGTGGCACGCTCCTGGGCGCGCCAACCTACTGCCTCTGGGCTAAAAATTTTAGCCCAGAGCGGCGTGGCACGGTCCCAAAAGCGACCCTCCTCAAAAATTTTTGAAAATTTCATTTTTTGACTTTTCTTCGCGGGTTCAGTTAGATACTTCAAGTCCTATCCTTTAACTCACTTCTTAACCTTAATATCCTTTGTTTAGAGGTCCTCTTAACCTCGTTTTGAACCCCACAACTGTCCCATGAAAATCACAAAACACTTCCACAAAGGCTTAATCCCATATACGAGGCCACATTCACTTTTTCTCATCCTTAGCATTACAAAATACACACGTATGGCTCTCGACACCTAAATAATCATTGTTCAATGTCGTCAAGTAGGGTTGGGAAGGTACGAGGTGTTACAAAAATTTAGATAAAAAATGCTTACAATAATATACAACCTCAATATCCCAAAATTCCTTGGAAGAGTATCACTCTAATAAATATATTTTTCCGAGATAAAAGTTTACTCTATGGCTTCTAGTTCAACAAAGACTATCTATAGTTGACAGATTTCAAAATATTTGTATCCAAGTTCCAATGGAATGTGTATTCTGTGCAAAAAGAGTTGAGGCTTTGAGCATTTATTCTTTAACTGGTCCTATAGCAGTCAATTGTGGTCTAGAGAGCTAACATGGATGGGATAAGCTAGGACAGTTGGTTTATAGAAACATGAAACAGAATGGTTGAGTAGAATAGCAAAAAAGAAGCATGGAACTATATATATTACTTTTTATGCTTTTTCTTTGATGTTGTATTGTGTATGGAGAGACATAAATGCTTTAAGATTTCAGAATGGGAGAATAGACCTCATAAAAACTTGTCAGGAGATAGCAGTTCATATCCATATCAAAGTGCAAGGCATTGCTGGATGTCAGAACTTTTTGGGTGCTTTAAACAATTTTCCCTAGCTTTGTTATTCTATTTGGTTTGTATTCTTCAGGAGTTGTATGAGTAGAATAATGTACCTAGAGTAGGACTTTTGAGTTTGTCTTTACATTTTGGAGGTAGTTGGTCTACTACAACATGGGTGTGTAATGTTCAGCTTTTTATTAAATAAAGTTCGATCTATTTAATAAATAAAAAATATAAATTTTTACACATATGCTAAAGGGTCCTATTTATGCCTAACTAGTCATGACCCGCAGGGAACGCACTAGGGTCCATGTATCGTACCGACGTGGTACCCTATCCATCATAGTAAAACCGCTTATCTGTAAGCTCAAATCGGACATGAGCCCCTAATTAATAAGAAGGTGTATATATATAGATGTCCTTTCTTTATTCAGTTTATCAATTTTTATTCAACCTTTATTATCTCTTAGGATAATGTCACAAGTACACCCAATTTTACAAGTGCACTTCACAACCATAGCTCAAATTCAAACAACGTTCAACAATCAACAACTTATTTCATTCAAGCATCATCAAACCAACAATTACCCAACCAAAAAAATGTTTGAATACCAATCACATGTCATTCAATTTAGAAACAAAAAAGGGACTAAATTAAGTTTAACTCCACATAAATACTTTTAGTCATCCTTACATTTACTAACAACAACTATTTTGCCAAGGACCATTATATCCCATTTTTATGTATTAGGATTCATCATTAACTATGCTTATCTCATTTGTGAATATCTCTTCATTATCAGTTATTCTGACAATTTGTTAACATTCAATGTCTAGCACCAACCCTAGTTCATTCATCTTTTATTATGGTTTACACTTCATCATTAGTCATGTTCCCCCTGGGGGCTTCTACTTATGACTCTGTTTCACAAACAAAATGGCCATACCATAAAGTTACTTATCTCAAGCAACACACCATTCAAGAGCACACACCAATCTTTTATCAACCACACAATTCCTTCTAACACATTATGTTATTAATTTGGGTTCGTAGTTATATAGTACATGACCCTTCCACCGCAATCCACATTAGATTTATCTGAATTGAAACATATAAAGCCAGCCACATGTACTTAATAACATACATATAATTTTCTCATGTTATTTCACATATTATCCATCTGAACACCATGCTGAAAGGCCTAATCGTGCTTTCTCCCATCAATTCTACACGTATATATGATTCACTAATCATAGTCTACTACTCATAAACCATAACCTACCTCGACACCAAGCTACTACCATAGTATGCTTGCAACCTTGTTCCTTATCCTCAATCCAGAGTTGTTGACGGAGAATCCACAGGGAGGATAATGGAATCATATTCTGTGAGAGCTTTTCCTCTCTGTTCGATCTCAGCCATGACTCCTGCCCTGTCCTCTAACTAGAGCCTTATCAGTGGGTGCTGGCTCAACATCACAATAACTCTTGATCGAGTTCTCACTATCTACGTAGAAAGAGTGAGATACAAGTTTAGAATACCAATTATGAACAATATGCACGATAAGGAATAAAGTTAGAGAATTTTCCTAAAAACATTTCATAGCCTTCTAAAGATAGATACGAATGTCAATGACTTAATCCGCGAGACTCTAGTAGAAATTTTGCTCTTTTACTCATGAGACTGGTGAACCTAGTTCTCTGATACTGATTTATCACGACCTAAAAAATGAGGTTATGATGACACCTATACCAACCCAACCTTGGTAGGTAAGCCCAACATTAAAAAGATGGTAAATGCGGAAAGAAGATGAATAGGAGAATATAACACAAGACTTTAGAAGTAAAGTCAGACAAATATGATAACAAGATAAATATCTGAAATATACATCTCAAAATCCCCAGAAATTAGTGTCTTGAACAAGAGCAACTCTAAAAACCGACATAAGTATGAATATACAACCATTTGTCTCTAAAAGTAAAATAAGGACAAACAAAATAGATGAAGTCATGAACTAGCTCTAAATGGGGAGCTCACCACGACTTTGAGTAACTCTTATCTCTGCACGAAATCAGGCTTTGTATGTAGCATTTGAATTGGGATCTACACCAAAAGGGTATAGAAAAGTAGGAGTGAGTATGTTCCACTTGTACTAAATAGACATCATAGGCCGAACAAGCAAAGTAGATATCAAATCATATCAAGAAACCTATGAGTAATTCTTCCACCTGCAAATTGAAAAGTTCCAACCACTCAAGTCGTACATGCTCCTAACAGTTTAATAATTAAAACTCAACAACAGTTTAAAGAATATCAACACCATAAAAAGGAAAGCTTGGATCACGAAATCATACATATAAAAGAGACACATTTTATGCACCTCAATAATATGGTATGTAATGAAATGCTCAATGCTCACCTCGAATGCACCTTCTGAGCCTAAGCTTCCAAGAAAGGACCCATGGGGGGGTGGGGGGGGGGTTCGCAACTCGTATACTAATCATGATATCATCAATTAACCTTACCGACACTTCCATCAGCTAAAGAATTTTATAAAATGGTATATTTTCTTTTTCATAGAAGACCAAGTTCCATAATAATATTAATTACATGAAATAATGATGAAGAAGTACACATGATCATAGAGAAATCAACGTGTAATAATCTGCTCAACAATGGCATATATGAACTCAAATTACCCAAATCCCAATAATTCATGACATAAGCCCCTCATGGAAATAAAATGGCAAAGAATTATATAAGACATCAAATATGTCAATCCAAGTCCCCACACAGGAATCACAATAATAATAAAGAACAATCAATTCTCAAACAAGACCAGCACTAGCCCCCGCACGAGCATCTTAATGATAATAATCTCTCAAATTAATAATAAGGTTCACACAAGCCCATACACGGACAACACAATAGTAATAATTATTTCAAAAGATGAAGAAAGTGATAAAATCCCCAACCCATAGCATACTTTATATGAATGATTATCTACCCAGTTCGGTTTGAAGAAAGTGAAGCCAAACCTACCACAAAAGTTGAAATACGAGTCTGAACCTTTCAATATGAAGCCTTTACCTGTTGAACAACTTTAGATTGCTCTCAATATATCAAAAATGGATACTACACATAATTTGAAGTCTATTGATACCCATATTAGCACACTTTGGTTCTGGGTCCAAAAACACTTCAAAATTTAACCCTAAAAATAAAAGATTAAATTTGGATTTTTAATAAAGGATCATGTTATCCATACTTTAAGGGGTCTAAATCTGAAAAACCATAAAAAACTAAGTTGAAATTGAGCTTGAAATCATTGAAAACACAATTTCTCACTTTACTAGGTAAAACCTCAAATCTTAAGTTTAAAATCAAAGTTTTGAAAATGTTTTCGTAATACAATCAATGGGTAATGATAGAAAATAGGTTTAGAAGCTTACCTAAGTCAAGTTTAAAGAAAAACACTTTTGAAATAGCCCAAAATTGAGGTCCCAAAGTTTAAAAATGGTGAAAATGGGGTTTGAATCATGAAGGTTTTACACTATTCAAGTGAACAGTACCTCACAATCATGACCCATCCAATGCAATCACAAGGTCACATTGACTATCTTTAAATTTGGTCATCACAATCACGGGAGACAGCCACCCGATGGTGATAGTAACCCGACGGCGACAACAACCTGACCTAGCCCAATTGACTCCTTGTGATTGTGGTCAACCCCTTTGCGATCATGATGAGTGACCTGGTCAAACCTTGTGATCGTGATACATGGCCATGCAATCGCGATGAAGGACCAAGTGCTGCACCAACAATGAAATGAACAAGGAGAATTATCCCAATTGAACTCTTGGGATTCGTTATATGTTACACCTTGGTAACCCCTTTAGGCCAAAATAATTAGTTTTTGCTCAAATACTCAAAACTCACAACATAGTCTCAGAACCAAACCAACTACACTACTAACCCAAAATGGATGTTCTAGATCTAATAGAATCGATGAAACTCTCATCTGATGCTCGAATCACAAAATATTGACCAAAGTCAACTATAACACTATAAAGGCTACTCAAAACCTCACACTTATTTAAATCACTCCCGAATGCTTCGGGGACCATGTAAATCATCCCCACAAATCTTAAATGATATAAATCATCAATGAGAAATGGCAAAATAGTCCAAATATAGAAAAAGCTAAAAATCACTATGAGGGTAGTTACAGTTGTAGGGTTATTTATAGTATTCTCTACTTGTTATAGTTGCTTGAGCTTAGTCGGCCTATGATGTCTTCTGAGTACAAGTGGATTATACTCACTTCTACTTTAATGCATCCTTTTGGTGCAGATTTCAGTACGAGTTGCCCATGCAGTTCCTGATTCGTGCAACGATTACTGATGTAGAGTTGTGATGAGCTCCTACGTTCGGGGATTAATTCACATTCTTCCACTTTTAATATATGCCTTTACTATCTTTGGACATTCTGTACTTCAGTTTTGATATTCAAATGTTATGTGTCGCTCTTGTACATATGACTACTTTGTCTTGGGGATTCCATGTTTCGTACTTTTAGTTTCAATTGAGTTCGCTAAAGACTATATTTTTAGTTGTTGTCTATGAATTGTTTATTCCTATTCCATATCATGGTTATTATCAAACTGTTGAGTTGGGCTTACCTACCAAGGTCAAGTTGAGATAGGTGCCATCACAATCTATGGGATTTTAGGTCATGGCACTATTCTTTTCTCGCTATATAATAGAAAATATATAAGAGGCAAAAGATAAAACTTTCTTCAATTAAGCATTATATGCGACATGATCATAAGAATTACCTCTCTAGTGGCCAGATTTTTTCCTACTGTAAATATAATGGCCGGATTTTTCCTATTGTAAATTCTAAATTGTTGCTTCTTTTAATATTTTTTTGCTCTAGCAAACATGGGGAAAGATTTGATAGGTTTGAGATACATATAAAATTAGAAAATATATAACCAATATATATGGTTCAGTTTCTTTTATTCTTTATCAAAATTAATATTGTGCACGATCTTTTATTTTTATTTTATTCAAATCTTTTAGAGGTTGTTATGATTCGACTTATAATTTTTTTTTTTTTGTAACATGTATATTTTTTTGTTTTGGATATTGAGAAATTATGTGTTAGAGCTTATTGGCTATCTCGATCTATTCTTTTTTTTTTTAAATTATTTTTTGTTTCAAGTTTTGATAAAACTATGAATCCAAGCATGGACATTGCGGTAAAGCTCTGTTCCTTATTATTTTTCTTTTTTGGCCGCTCGGCACACTATTTATCTCGAGATAGAAATTTTATGTGAAGAGATTTTTTTTTTAAAACTGGCAGGAAGATGAAGTAATTCAAAGTAGAAGATTCTTTTTTCCCAACTTATACATCATAGCTTTTGTTGTATTGATTAGGAAGAGGAAAGGTTATGCGTAATTTTATTAGGAAAATAAATGGCCTTAATGACTCCATTAGGGTGAAAAACGGTAGATTTATACCTTTATTTATGATGTTTAAATATAGTGATCAATTGATTGAAATATATATATATATATATAATGACCCATCAGGACATTTTCACCTTTTTGTGCTTTTTCTGCAGTTAGAGCTTTCTTACAGCTGTTTCAAGTCATTTATGACTTGCTGGGATTGACAGTTTAGTTCTCGGGTAGTTCATTTGATTTTTATACTAGTTTTCCTGTTTTGGAGCTTCTAAAGTTGGGAAAATGGTATCGGGCCAAAACTACAGGTAAATGGCCTCAGGTGATAATTTTGATAGTTTCTTTAGCTCCGGAATGTTGATTTTGGGCTAGGGGAACCCTTGATCTGGGTCCCGAGGCTTTCGAGCATGTTTTGGGCTATTGATGGGATTTTAGTAAAAATGAAATATTGCGTGTGGGACCCACTTTTTGTCGAAACGACCTCTGTTGGAAATTTGATAGTTCCAATGAGTCCAGAATGCTGAATTTGATAGGGTAACATAGTTTGTTTGCATGCACGGGGTTCTGAATGATTCCCAAGCACCCGGTAGGAGTTCGTTAGGACTTAGAAAATTGCTGGTGCATTAGCACCTGGTGCAGACCAAAAATGGTCTTCGCAATCACGAGGCCTTGGCCGTGATTGTGAAGGCCAATGATTCTTGACCTTAGTGTTCGCAAGCCAGCCATCACATTCGTGAAGAGGAAGACGGCCTAGCCGGTCCATGCTTCTTCTTTGCATTCGTGGTGGACCGGCCACATTCGTGAAGGCCTAGACCAGTGTATCATCGCGATCGTGATAGGTCCCGCATTCGAGAAGAAGGGACCCCTGGAAGAATAAATATTGGAGCTTTGAAAATAATGTGAAAATTATACATTGAAGCTGGGATTAAGTAGGGGTTGTCGAGGTGATCATTTTTCCGTCGTTAACTCGTAAGTTTCCGGTCTAATTTTGATTGAATTCTCTAATTTGTTCTTGAGTTTTCAGATTTTATTTGGGGTTGTTTGGGTTGTGATTTAGGAGCTGATGGGTGCTAATTCTTGAGCACAAGCTCATTGTTCCCCGAGGGACAGTGTTATGGTTTCAATTTTTGAATTCAGTAAGCGGGCATCATGGAAAAATTTTATCCCGATTTTTGACCCGGAGTGTAAATTTGCAATTTGGGTATTATTATTCTAGTTGTGATTCCTAGATTGTTGATAACACTCAAAATACACCTCAAGATGTACACGATCATTAGTAGTATAATTTTACCCTACTTGGAGTCGGGGTTGATTCCACAGAGAATAAAGGCGATAACTTCACTCTCAAGTCTTACAAGTAACTATAAGTTGGCATGCAATACTAACAATAAAACAATAAAGTATAAATTGGGGGGGGGGGGTTTAATTTAAAATGATTTTGTGTTAAATTATCAATTTCAAGGTTAGTTTGTCCGAGCGAATGCTATAAGATGTAATCAATAGATTAAAAAACTTGGGGTTATGCCTTCTTGAGAACAACTATATGCATGGATAAATTAAATTGTACCTAAAATTCGATTGTTAGTTATGACTAGGCTTGACTTTAGGTATTGGTGGTAATTTCTCAACCTACCACTAAACTTCACATGAGTTTCTTTCGAACACCCATGTGTCTACACTACCAAACAACCAATAACCTCAAAATGGGTAGTCTATTCCTAGCACCACTTCTTAAATGAGTATAACTCAAGTTTTGTCAACTAAATCTCATCACTCTTGTCTTCTCTTTCAAGCAAGACAAGGGATCCAAACATAGACTAAGTTTGCAACCTTAATCTATAAATTAAAACATAGAAATTTAGCTAAAATCATAATATAAAATCTAATACAAAGGTAAATAATCACTACCCACACAACAATCAATACTCAATAATGCATAACCCCAAGTATGGAAAATTAGCTACTCATAGTGAAAGAAAGAAGAGATATACCCAATTCTTCTTCCAAATTTCCATTGAATCCAAATGTTTCACAAGAAAAATCCAAATTTCAAGCAACAAAAAAGTTATATCCCAACTAGGGTTTGATTATAAGCTTTAGATTCAAAAAAATGACAAAAGATAGGGTTCTAATTGACCAAAAAGGCTTAAATAGCTTTAGCAAAAATAGGCTATAAAATTACAGAAATGCCATCACGTCTAATTCGGCTAAGCAATGTTTTGTCATCAAAGGGGTTGATGATGCTCCGAATTTCCCCAAGGATGGCCGATTTGACTTTGAATTTGAGCTTCAGTGGTTAGCATCTGTTACATTTGGCGATGGAACTTGGCCTCACCGAACAGTTCGGCGATGTGTCGAATTGTCTCCCTCATTGCCGTTCTGTCACAATCTTGAACTGGGCCAAACTGATCCAATTGGCGATGGAACTTTTCTTTTTACGATGCCCAAGAGAGTTTGGCGATGCGCCAAATGTCCCTTGTGATGCTTTTGTGCGTTTTTAGCTCCAATCTTCCATCTTTTTGCTTCTTTTTGCTCCTTTTTGCCATTTCATCCCCTTCTTAGCCTTAACCCTGAAATTAAACCAAAACAACATTAAAATGCATTCAAATTAGCATTGAGGACATGATTTCTCATCATTTTTAGGTCAAATGAGTCACAATTTGCCGACTCATCAACACCCCCAACTTAAACCTTTGCTCATCCTCGAGTAAATCAATGCACACACAACCAAATCAACAATGCCTACAAATGGTACTAATAGGGAGATTAATCACATGCCTCTTTTGTGAAAACACTTTGCCCTATCGTTTTTGAAAATAATGGCACAAGCCTCACCTATCAAACATTCATAGTGTGAACGGCGAGCCTCAAATGTTGACTAAATATTACCATACCTCGCACATTCTCATAGACTCCAACTAAGATCAAAGAGTGAACAAGTAATGCAATCAAGTGCCCTCACACAAAGAAGTCCTTTCGCACAAGAACAAATCATCATTAAAACAAAGGATTATCACCAATCACTCATATTTCAAAAGATAATCATGCACATGAGAACCATGCCATTGGCTTGCCCATAAGCTCCATTTCACCACATACAAGCGTGCTACTTTGGATATCACAAAGGTCTTGCTTGTCTTGTAACATGGGCATTAGGCAAGGTAGGGAATATTAAGGTTATAGTGACTCTACCTTCTCGAAGCATCTAAGGAGACCTCAGCCGCACTTATTTCCCAAAGCTTAGTCTTCAAATCTATCTAAGGACCAATTCTCAAATGTTTTCATGCTAATTTTCCTCCTCCTATTCTTTCAATCACAAAATCTTCTTACTAACACACTAATACTATTTACACTCTTTTTCAAATCTTTTCCCTTTTTTTTAACTATCCACAAGGAATACTATGATACTTAGGGGGGAGGAGAAATGATTGGTCCTTAAATCCAAGAATTATCTATCACAAGTCTTACCTGAGATCTCCACCACCCCCAACTTAAGTTTTTATCCTAAGTTGGTTTTCAGTCTCACCTAAATGCTTCAAGAAGGGTTAGGTTCAAAAAAGGGGACGTTGAAAGATGGGTTTTGGCTTGTAATGAGGTTATCCAAGAAAAAGGTTCCAAGGCTCGAATTTGGGGAAAAATTGGTCATTCAACTCACAATGGGGTGGCTATTTTGGTCAAATTAGAGGTTCACTCTCAATCAATGGACTAAGATCACTTCTCTAACATTGCACACTCTTAGCTTTAGAATTAGAGCAACCGGGCAAGTTCTAAGTGGACTCAATGAGCAAGATCAAGGTGAAATCTCACCTACACATGACATTCAATATCATACCCGAAGCACCCTTTCTCAATTGATGTATCACATTCATAGCACATGTCAAAAAAGGTACTTAAGTAGTCAAAATAATATGCGGGTTTTCACAAATGATAAGCGCCTAATTAGTTAAACTAAACAAAAGATTTTTTTTTTTAAAAAGGGGCACATTTTGAAAAATGGTGCACAATGCACAACGATTTATCATTTTTAAGAGTTGAGTATGCGAACATCTCCCCAAGGGTACTACTTGAGTCAAAGTGTTCTAGTGCTAGTACAATTTTCTCTTAAGTATGCATGCTAAAAAGAATTTTATTTGTGACTAATTACGAGCTACAAAGCTAGAAAACAAAAAGTAAAGAAATATAATTGAAGCATCACACACACCACACACTCAAATATTATAAACCAAAGGAAATATAAAAATAATATCCAAATCACAGTCATCACCACGCACTAAAATAAATATCCAAAAATATCCCGAATAATGTATCGAAATAACCAAATATCAAGAGCCAAATATTACATATTTAAAATAAACACCCCACCCCAACTAGAAAATATGTATTGTCCTTAATGCAATAGGACTAAAAGAAGAGTAGGATAATGAGAGTAAGGGTCCCCCTAAACATGCCTAAGCCTACGGTGGTAACTGGTTCACAGAAGTGGCCTTTGTCAGGGCTTCAATGCCCGAGTCAGCTCTAGTAGTGGTTTGTGGGGGTGGATCTGGTACAGGGTCCTCAGTCCCCATAACAACAACCGAATTGGAGGTCCCAATCTATGTCGTCTTAACCCTCAACCTCTCCACGGTGGCAGCAAGTATAGTAATATCAGTCTCCTGTCTATCAGCCTGCTCCTTAGTTTGGGTCTTAACTTGAGGCTCAACCTGTATCCCAATCTGGCCCTACTCTTCAAAATAACCCTCTATATCAGAATCATCAACATCTTTATTAGAAGCACGATCATTCTCATTTACCTCCTCCTCCTAAACTGTTGGGTCATCATCACAAACAGGTGCAAGAGTTGGAGCCGGTGTCGTAGATGCAGCTCCCTATAAATATGTCAAATTAAGAAATTTAATCTCATCAACATGCTTCTAAAGGGAAGCTAATTCATCCTGTATCTTCATCACTACCTCAGGTATAACAGGATGCTGAGGAGCATTCAAATCATCTAACCACCTACCAAAAGTCCGTAGGGTCTCATGAACAGCCTGTAGCTTCTCATGAACTAGCTCTATGGCATTTTTCACCACAACAGTACTCATACTAGGTATCTCTCTCTCCAATCTAGCTGACCTCGTATCACTAGAATACACTAATTGCCCCATCAGAATAATGTTAGCCTGAGTCAATGGGGCTCTAAAAAATGTGGAATAGTAAAAAATAGAGGATCGGGGAGACTAGGTTGAGGTGGCTATGATGATGCATCTGAAGATGGAACTGGAGGAGTAGGAGCTGTAACTGACCCAGAAGAGGTAGGAACTGTAGTAGTATTAGGAGTAGGCTGGTTGATACCACTGTTAAAAGAACCAAAATCAACTATCGGGGAGTCATTTGCCCTGACTTTGTTCTTCTTTACTTTCTGAACGAGCTTAAGTCTGGTAATATCCTCTATAAAGATAGGGGTATACTCAAAAATCCTTTTTCTTATTAAAAGGGACATTTGCATTACGACATAACTCAGTGATCAAACATGGGAAGGCAAGAGAGGTTTACTTTTGTTTTGCCCGACAAGTAATGTTCGGGGCAATGATAGCAGCCATGTTGAACCTCTCATTAGCAATGATAGTACCACCAAGCACTTATCAAGGACTAATAAGGATGGATTGGTTTTGGGACAGCAACATGTTACTGTACATGAAGGTCAACCAATACCGATCTTCCAAATGGATATCTGCCTTTTGAATTGGAACCTCCGGTACAAGCCATGAAGGAGTGCTATAATTAAGCAACGGGGCTATCCAAGCTCTCAATTTTTCGAATGGGTCCTTAAATCTCATGACAAAGTAATGAATATTCAGCATTTGGCTTCCATATATCTCATTGATAATAGTTTCATCACACCTTACATCTATGCCATGGACCCTCATAACATCCCTTGTTTCTTGTGCCCCTTCTTTTTCCTAGACGAAAAAAGTTTTTCGTATGCCACATAAAACTCCCTCACCCAATTCTCAACATAAGTCTTTAAAGGATCGAGGAATACCTTAAAATCATGGTACCACAATGTATCTAGGACTCTAGGATGCTTTCCTTCCAACCCATTCAAACTCAACATTTGCTCCTCCAAAATTGTACACTAATTTGTCACCTTAAATCAATTGAGCACATGATGGCCCCAGTAAGGATGGGGTGGAGGCTTTTCTATAATAGTGGAGGGTTGTTCAATAATCTTCTTCTTTGGAAGAGCAACCTCAAGAGTACGCAATGACTCATGAATAGGGGGTAGAGTTCCCCTCCTCTGAGGAATTAAAATTGTACCTCTCGGAGTATGAGCTATGATCAGAGCTCTCATGCTCATTTACCGGTGCCTTAGACCGACTCTCTTCAACCTTTTTTCTCTTGTACACTTTTTCCAATTTAGACCCTTTTTTAATTGTTAACGCTTTTGAAAGCTTTAACTTAGGAGGAGGAGATCTCACGTGTTTCTTTACCACATACTTGTTATGAGTCATATCTGCACATAAAAGTAGCAATGGGCTCGGCCAAAGTTAGAAAAATAATACAAAATAATTTCTCAGAGTAGCATCACCAAACCAATCAGCGCAGCGCTAAACAACTCGACGATGCAAATTTTTATCACGGATATGCATAGAAATAAATGGGGGTGATCAGCGAAGAAAGGTGGGGGTTCAGTGATACACTGAATGATTCAACGATACCCCTCGAGCATCTCCAAATCCCACCTTGATTATCCCATTTCACTGTAACTATTGGCGATATAGGGAGTAATTTGGTGATTTACCATATAGTTCAGTGCATCGCCAAAGTTCTCAACCCATATTCGATAGTGATCTTCCCCATTATGTACTTCACAATTTTTTTGAGCCTTCAATGGAGATTTTCACTTCCAATAGCCGTGGGTACTTAGTCTTCCCCAAGCTTCAACATTTTAAACCATAATACAATGATTTTCCTTTAAGAATGTCGTTACTCAATCTATTATTGGACAAAATTGATCGATTTTGAATCCACCCAAATAAAATTCAATCATTTTCGACACCCATTTCATTGACACTTAACCCACAGTGCAAGCATGAGTAAACTTAAACATTCAAAGACCAATTGTTAACAACTTAACTCTACTCTAACAAGTTTTTGATTTCAAAGTAACAAAGACTTCACAAAAAAACATCCACCATTTACGAACAAGATAAAAAACATATTTCATCACAATTATGCACATGTTTGGTTAAATAACAAAAAACTCTTAAGTACGAATTGATTTCTAACCTTTAAAGTTTGGAGAGAGAGGGGCATGCAACTTCGGTGACAATCGTGCTCGTATGGTGGTAGTACATAAACAACGATGGTGGTAAGGTATGACTAGGGAGAAAATTTCAAGTGTGTGTGCGTTTGAGTGCTTGTGTCGACTAGAGAGAGTGAAAGAGAAGAGAGAAATGGGGAATATGATAGGTTTGAAATAATATTAAGAGTCAAAAGATAATGAAAGGTTGAGGGTCAAAGAAGTCAAATCATCACACTTTAAAATGAGACCCTTTTTGTCTATTCCATTTTCATCATGAAACTTATCGGCGATGCACCAATTTGGAGTTCTATCACTAAATTAAATAGTTACCAATACCTGGGTTCTTCCTAATAGTGATGCATTTTTGGGATGCTTGGACCTTCTTAAAACTGTTCGGCAATACGCCGAATGGTACATACCCTCACCGATTATAACAGTTCTTCTTAGTTTGGGAGACGTTGTTCGGTGAGAGACTCTGGGGATACATCGATGGTGTCAGTGCATCACCAAAGCCTCTTCAATGGATCTTTGTGCATGTTCTTCCAAATTTTTCTTCTCCGACTTGTGTTATTCCATATTTCTCATATTCCAACTCCATCACATACTAACACCAATCAACAAACATTATTCAAAATGACAAAAATATACTTGGGTTACCTCCCAAAAAGTACCGTAGTTATCATCGTGGTACGACATTATTCTTCATCAATCATGCAGTATCGATATAGAGCACCTCCAAGAAATCTGCCTTTGATAACTACCTATGATGATGTTTAACTCGCTGCCCATTCATGATAAATCGGGATCTCATATCATTCTCCAATTTAATTGATCCACTAGGGAAATATTTCACCACCTTGAAGGGACCTGACCATCTAGTTTTAAGCTTACCTAGAAATAACTTATACCTTGAGTTAAACAGTAGGACATCATCACAGATCTTAAACTCCCTTTTCAGAATTTTGGCATCATGCCATCTCTTCATACACTCTTTGTAGATGATGTACCAGATAATAACTAAACATTTTATGTTTTTAACTAAGAATAATCATGAGTTTTTAAGCAACCGTTGATAGTTTTGATGTTTTTATGTGTTTAATTATAGGAAATTGAGCTAAGGACAAAAAGAAGTGAAATTATGCTGAAAATGCTGTGTGATGGCTCATCTGATGAACCATCAAAGCCATGGTGAGTCATTGCACCAGTATTTAAGCTTATAAAGAATCAATTCTCAAAGAAATTCAGGTGATGGCTCAGCTGGTGATCCGTCAAAGACCTGATGAGCCATCACCCAAACCACCAGGACTAAACAATGTGAGTTTAGAACATCTCAAGTGTGACGAAACAAGTTGATGAACCACCAGGAGGCTGACAAACTGTCAGCCCTCCCATCAGGACTAAGCAAAATGGATGTCAATATGAAGTCAAATGATAGTTCATGTGACGAACCGCCACGACCCTGGCGAACCGTTAGGTGAGGCATCAGAGTGGAAGCGACAGTCCAAAATTTGAATTTTATTTCCCACTTTCTTGAAACCTATAAATACCTAGACTAGGGTTTATAATAGGTATCTTTTACATTCTTTGAATATTTTTACGTTATAACTTTCTCTGGAGAATATGTTTTTGGGTTTCTACTCTATTTCTTGGTTTCTTATGGAGGATTGAAGGTTCAAATTTCATCTTTGAATGAATTCATCTCTCATTTATGAAATATATTTATTCCTTCTTCATAACAACTATGTGTGGCTAAAAATTCCATAACTAGAGTTGTGGAATCCATGACTATTAAATGATTCTAGGGTTAATTTTGAGGTGGATTTAGTTGACACTTGTAAATGTATTGTTATTCCTTTTATTTTTACAGATTTCTAATGGTTGCAAATATTATAACAAGCCTTAGGTTTGACTTTCTTAAACAAAGAGGTTAAAATTAGAAAAAGGGTTTAACAACAAGAATTCAGAGTTTCTAAACTCCATCTAATTAGTAATGCTTTAACAAGATTAATCAACCTGAGGCGAAAGTTGAGTTTGATATTTCTATCTCTTTAAGTTTGAAAGAATTAAAGAAAAACTCACCTAATTAGGTTGGGAAATATTTAGGTGAATATTTGAACTCGATTGCTTGACATTTACTTGTGTTAATATGAATTCACTATCGACTTTAACCCAAAAGTGATTAAAAGCCATGGTGAACACAATCCTAGTTTGTTCTCTATATTGATAAATAATTCATAAATTTAATGTTGGTTACTTGAAACAAGTTGAGTCTTTATTCAAAATGATTTATAAACCCCCCCCCCCCCATTTCATGAAAATTGTCGACTAATAGTCACTTTAATTACATACGACTTAGTTATCACCATATTCTCTGGGGGGTTCGACCCTAACTTTTGTTGGGTTATATATTTTTCAATAACCGTGTACGCTTCTTAAATAAGATGTAATTTGGGCGTATCAAATTTAGATGTTGCTGTCTGTGAACATTCCATTGGTAGAAGCTCTTGAGTAAATGCCGGGATATGCTAAGTTCATGAAGGACTTAGTCACAAAAAAGAGGACGGTGAGCTTTGAGCCGAAAGGCAACATTCATCACTGTAGTGTAATTCCTCATGACTATTAGTCCAAGAAAAGGCAAATCCGGGGGCGTTTACTATTCCATGCACAATTGGTGCAGTTACGTTTGCAAAAGCTCTATGTGATCTTGGTGTTAGCATCAATTTGATGCCTTTAGCAATCTACCAACAGTTGGGCTTAGAAGCCCCCAAATCGATAACTATGCAATTATTAATGGCAGACTGTTTAGTTAAAAGACTAGAGGGATATTTTATGGCGTGTTGAAGAAAGTAGAGAACTTCATATTTCTAGTAGATTTTGTGATTCTTGATTGCGAGGTGGATTTTAAGGTACCCATAATCTTGTGTAGACCATTCCTAGCCACTAAATGAGTGTTGGTCGACATGGAGTACAATGAGTTGAAGTTTAGGATGAACAATGAAGAGGTGAAGTTCAACATATGCTAGTTGATGAAGCAACCGCGAGACATGAGTGATGTCTAGGTCATTGATGTCATTAATGAAGTTGATATTGAGGCACCTTTTGAAGAAAGATTTGTGGTGGAAACATTAGCTGTAATGATAAACTTTAATGGAAATGTCATAGAAGATTATGATGATATTGTGAGTGCTTTGACTGGAATAAGGTCATATTCCTATGCCCCAAAGAAGTTGGATCTGGATCAGAAAAATAGGCCAACTCCTCCAGCAAAACCATTAATAGAAGAACTGCCTGTGTTGGAGCTCAAGAAATTACCTGGTCATCTTCGATATGTATTTCTGGGTGAAAATAATACATTTCCTGTGATCATAGCTTCTGACTTGATAGAATGGCAAGGGGAAGCACTTGTCTCTGTGTTGCAAAAGTACAAGAGGGCGATCGACTGGACGATTGCAGATATCATTGGAATTCCACCAGGTATTTGTATACATAAGATTCATCTTGAGAAAGATTTCACACCCACCATTGAGCATCAACAACTGCTCAATTGTGCTATAACCAAATCTCTATTGTGCTCGAAGATCAAGAGAAGACCACTTTTATATGTCCCTATGGGACATTTGCCTTTAAGCGGATAGATACCTTTTGGGTTATGTAATGCTTCCCCGACCTTCCAAAGGTGTATGGTGTCAATTTTCTTTGAGATGGTGGAAGACACTTTGGAGGTGTTTATGGATGACTATTATATGGTAGGTGATACTTTTGAAGACTTCTTGGCAAATCTCAGCAATGACTTGCAAAGATGTGAAGAGTTCAATCTTGTGCTCAACTGGGAAAAATGCCACTTTATGGTTAAGGAGGGCATTGTGTTAGGACACAAGATTTCTGAAAAAGGAATTGAAGTAGACTGTGCTAAAATAAAGGTGATTGAAAACGACCTCTGCCAATCTTGGTGAAGGGAGTTAAAAGCTTTTTTGATCATGCAGGGTTCTACTAGAGGTTTATTAAAGACTTCTCCAAAATTGCCAATTCATTGTGCAAATTGTTGGAGAAGTAGGCTAAGTTCATATTTGATGGTGACTATTTAAAGTCATTTGAGTGCCTTAAGGAAAAAATTGGTAGCTTCTCCTATTATTGTTGGCCCAAATTGGTATCAACCGTTTGAAGTTATGTGTGATGCGACTGGGGTTGCACTTTGGGCTGTTCTTGGACAAAAACATGAAAAGCTTTTTCATCCCATTTATTATGCTAGTAAAACATTAAATAGGGCGCAAAAGAACTATAAAGTGACTGAATAGGAGCTACTTCGAGTTATTTATGCCATTGAGAAGTTTTGGGTGTACTTACTTGGCATTAAGGTTGTACATACTGATCATGTTGTATTGACGTATTTAATGGCAAAGAAAGATGCCAAGTCTTGGTTGATTAGATGGGTGTTGCTGCTGCAAGAGTTTGATTTTGAAGTCAAAGATCAAAAGGGGTGTGAGAATTAAGTAGCAGACCATCTATCTAGACTTGAGAATAAGGTAAAGAAGTTCGATGAGATGGAGATTGATGACTCATTTTCGGATGAACAGGTACTTGCTGCCTCACTTGATCTTGTACCTTGGTACGCCAATTTTACTAACTATTTGGTCAGTGACATAATTCTGGAAGATCTAAATTTCCATCAAAAAAAGAAATTTCTTCATGATGTGAGCAATTATTTCTAGGATGAACCTTATCTGTTTTGACTATGTGCTGACAATATTATCAGAAGATGTGTGCCAGAGGTGGAAATGTTAGATATTTTATAGGCTTGTCACTTATCCCTAGTGAGAGAACACCATGTGGGTGATCATACGTCTAGGAAGATACTGCAGTGTGGGTATTATTGGCCCACCATCCACAAAAATGCCCAAGACTTTGCCAAGGCATGTGATTAGTTTCAAGGACAGGGTTCAATCTCCCGAAATCAAGAAATGCCCATGTCCAAAATGCTAGAGGTAGAATTATTTGATGTGTGGGGCATTAATTTTATGGGCCCATTCGTGAGTTCTTATGGTCACAAGTATATCTTGGTGGCAGTGGAATATGTGTCCAAATGGGTAGAAGTTGTGGCCTTAGCAGACAATGGAGGCAAAAGTGTGGTGACGTTCTTGAAACAAAACATTTTCTCTAAGTTTGGTACTTCTTGCACGATTATAATCGATGGGGGATCCCACTTTTGTAACAAGGTATTCCATGCAGCTCTTGCTAAATATGGAGTGAGATGGCACAAGGTGGCCGCTCCCTATCACGCATGAACCAGTGGGAAAGTAGAGGTGTCAAATTAGGAAATTAAGATGATATTGGCTAAGTCTGTGAATGCTAACTAATGCGATTGGTCCTGAAAACTTGATGATGCTCCATGGTATTATCACACTGCTTTTAAAATGCTAATAGGTATGTCTCCTTACCAACTTATATTTGGTAAAGCTTGTCATCTGCTGGTAGAATTTGAGCACAAGGCCTTGTGGGCTCTTAAAAAACTTAATTTGAGCTGGAGTGAGGCAGTAAATTTGAGGTTGGAGCAATTAAATGATCTACATGAATTCCAGCTATGAGCTTATGAGAGAGCTGACCTCTACAAAGAGAAAATGAAGTTGTATCACGATAGGTGGATTGAGAAGATAGAGTTTAAAGTTGGCAACTTAGTGCTATTGTTCAACTCATGGTTCAAGTTATTTCTGGGCAAGCTGAAATCAAAATGGTCCAGACTGTTCAAGGTTACTCAAGTTTGGGGCAGTGGAGTTGGAAAACAAAGATGGAAAACTGTTTAAAGTGAATGGCCAATGAGTCAAAAAATACATTGGAGTTCTGAAAGAGGTAAAGTTGTTATCACTGGTGTATCTTAATGAAGTCTGAGTAGTCAATATACCCGAGATGTGTCGCGATGTGAAATTAGGTGCTAGTGGGAGGCACCCGACATTGTGTTGTTGTTAAATAATTTTGGTGTAGGTTTTCATTGTTGAGCATGGTTGATGTGTGTGCTAAGTGTGCAGGAAAAGAAAATATAGGTGATATGAAGGATTGCAATCTGATTAAGGTTTACGATTCACCTGATGAAACGTCAAAGACCTGATGAACCATCAACCTAAGCCACCAAAGAACAAGAAAATCACTCATTCTGGTTAAGGTATAATGGCTCACTCGATGAGCTGTCAAAGCTTTGACGAGTTGTCACCCTCAACTATTACAAGTAGCAAGAAAAAAAGTCATTCTGGTTAAGGGTTGACGGTTCATATGATGACCCATCACCATGTTGACACACCGTTAACCTAAAATGTCAGACGTGATTCACTTAGGGTGAAATCTGTTTAAGCTTGATGGTTCTCATGGCAAACCATCACGCTCTTGGTGACTCGTCAACTCACTGGAATCATAGGTAAGTCTACTTATTCCTTTTTCATTTTAAGTAACCCGACCCGATCCAATAAGAACAAAACCCTAAGCCTAATTCTAGCCAATCCATCAACCTGATGAGAATAAAACATATTAAAAGGATCATTTTGAATTCTTAAGTGGTTTCTCTTCCTTTTCTTTATTTCTATCTTTGAACCAAGCATCCACTACCCAAAGAAACCTTAACTCCCGTAAATCTCCCATCACCCAAGTTCACAAGCAATTACCACCGTCACCCACATCCAAACACTACAAAAGCAACCAACACCCAACACCTCCATCTCTCACATACTCCCTTCCTTACCCCATAGAAATAAAAGTGTGCTCAAGAACACTACTAGAAGTATTTTCCATTCATCTAACTGCACTCCAGGTATGCTCATACTCAAACTGCATTAACTTTAGTTTATTTTTCTTTTTTTTTATGTTGTTACTTTCTAATAGAATGGAGACAACACAACCTTCAATTCTTTATTGATTTAATTCAAAGTAGGTTATATTGTGCTCTAAGTTAAATTATGGGGCAACCCAATGAGCAAATGCTGGGTAACCCAAATTACACAAAATAATCACGTGCAAGGTGAATTTGTTTACGAAAGGGAAATTCAAAAGAGAAATCAAGTACTAAAATAGGTTTCCCTATAAGTGTTTGAGAAAATGTCCTAATGAGGGAATTTGTAACTATTTGGGCCTGATGTCTTAAGTGATGAAATGTCACAATGGTGACGGCCCACCAAAATGAACCATTACAAGAGAATAAGTTTCTTTGTTTCTGTTTGTGCTTGACGGTTCATCTAACGATCTATTAGTCTTGTGGCAAACTTTTAGGCAAATCATCAATTGTGATTGAGTTACTAGAAAGTACTAACGGTTTGGGTTGGCGAACCATCACCACTATGATGAACCATCATCCCTGTTAGTCAAGTATAAATAATTTTTACTTTTAGTTGTTTTTCTTAAAGCTTCATTGTTTTGCTTTGACTAATTCTTTCCCTCCACAAGTACAGTGCCTTAAAAGCTACAAACAACCAGAGGTGGAGCATGAAAAAGTTAAGAAAGGGATACCTCAACCTTGAAACTCAGAGAAGAATCAAAAAACAAGGTTGAGGAAGCTGAGGCACCATCCTACCATACTAGACAAAGTGCAAAGAAACATGCTCATGCCTCCCAGTCTGACAAAGAGAATAAGTCATCAAGTGAGGAATCTAGTAGCTATAGGGAGAGCAATGATTGTTCAAGATTAGGTCCCAATGAGAAAGGTGGTAATGAGGCCACCAAAATTCCAGAAATGGAACCAAAAATTGAACCTAAAAAAGAGAGAGCTGAAGTGATCAGAACCAAAACTCTGGGGGTTAGAGCTTCTATTCGTTGGAAGGTTGAGGGGGAAAAACATTACCAAGATTCTCCTCCCAAAAAAGACAACAAGTTTAAAGAGACCATTTGCAAAAGAAGTTCATATCATCACAACTGAATTGCCCAAGTACCCGAATATTGAACAACGATTCAATGAATATAATGAGGTTGGATGAGAACACCTCCTAGAAAGTACTACCCTGCCATGGTTCGCGAATTCTATGCAAACTACTTCGCAGTCCTTGAAAAATAATGTGAGAAAGGACAGAAAGTTTCTAATACAAGATTATTGGTAAGGCTCCCAGTTCATGGGGTTTCAGAGGACATCTCCAATTATACTATCATCCAGATCCTTTTTGGACAACTTTATGAGCCCCAGCTATCACCCCAGAGTATGAACATTGGATAATGTTATCATCCATACAGCGAATTTGGTTAGTACAGATATTGATAAAGAGTAGTGAGCCCTCATGGTTAAAAAATAAGAAGGAAAGAATGGCCAAGTCCTCGTTGAGCTTCGTAGCAAAATTTTGGTGGGAACTGGTCCAATTGCTACTAATTCCTACAGATAGAGATGTCAATCTAGATAAGCTCAGGGTTGTCGTGGTTGATAGTATAATGGAAGGTTTCAAAGTGAACTTCGGCTAAGTGATTGCTTAGGAAATGCATGCAAGGGCTCATAAGACTGCTACATTATTACCATTTCCTTGTCTAGTGACCGAGCTGTGTAGATTTACGAAGGTACCTATTCTGTGTGGGGTTGATGATGAGGTGGCAGCCACACATACCCAGGACATCGATAGGACATGGGCTGATACTATGTTTGAATTGAGCGTCCACAAACCTCCTTTATGTGGACCTCAATCACAGACTACTCTAGAAATATATGGTACTCCTTTAGCCATTATGACTGTTGATCCATAGGGTGCGTCTACTGCATTCGGGGCTGAGGCTGCTGCCCCAACTATTAAGACGGCTGACACAACATTGATGCCACTTGCCTACTCAGAGTTCTAATTAACTGCACATAATTTCATAAAAATGGTCAAGAGGCAAAAGAGGTTTGAGAGGCAATTGCAGGAATAGGATAAATAATTCAATCCCTTCATGGATCAAAGAATTCAGGAAGCTTTAAAGTTGTATGAAAATCTGCATACTTGCATGGATGATATGGAGCTACGAGTGAATAACAGGTTGAGGGAGCTGTCAATACCAGATTTGGCTAAGTTCACGGCCAAACTAAAAAAGGCCTAAGCTGATATTGCAATACTAAAAAAGGCCCTTTTTTGGGTTCGCTGATCCAGAAATGGTAGAGTCAGAGGATGATGATATCATACTTGATTTGATGGGGTGACCTCTCAAAGATACCTATAAGAGACCAAGTGAAGGTGTAGAAAAGAAAAGGTCAAAGAAAAGAAAGCATCAGGATGAGAAGATAGAAGAAAGAAACATAAGGAAGGCACTGAAGTCCTCTAAGGAAGATGAGGAATTGAGGCAAAAATGTGAGCAAGATCGACTAGCAGGAGTTTCTTCCAGATAGGCACCTGGTGTTTTACCCACACCATCGGTGTTACACCCACACCATCGGTGTTACCTACTCCCATTCCTGTGGCTGAGGATGTTGTTGATGATGTGAGTACTCTGGTTCACACTGGTGTCACCATCCCTGATACTGAGGCCACAAAGGCCTCCAAAGATTTGCCAAAATCAGAGGTCTAAGGGATTTACATGTATTCCTTCCTCTAAGCTTTTATTTATCATATTTATGCATTGGGGACAATACATGTTTCTTTTGATGGGGGTAGGGGTACCTGTGAGTCTATCACCAGCTAAGAGTTTTTATTGTCGTGTTTCTTTTCTCTTGGGTGTACTATCCAGTAGAACCAACATGTGTAGGTTTATTACTTTTATTTGTTGTTAAGTTAAACTATCAACAATCAATTATTTGAATTTTGTGATTTTCTGTGGATTTTGTGAAAAATGGAGATCCCTCCAAAATTAACTTGCTTTTAGCACAGATGGTATGATTTTATATTAGTGACCTTTTGGATCTCTGAATGTAATTAGTGTATATGGATGGAATAATATTGCTTAAGATAATTTCCATCGTGATAGTGAGTATTGACAAGTGTTCTTTTGTGCCAAGTGTGTGTGAACCTATTTTGTTTTGTTTGACTTTATGCAAACACCTAGAACTTGCCTGGTTTATGTTGTTTAAGTTGTAAGTCATTGATTAGGAAAGGATCATAAGCTCTGTGTGAATCTAGTCAACTTAGCTTAAAGATATTATCGAAATGATGTTAACAATTCCCTTATCCTTATTTTGAGCTGTTCAGACTTATTTATTCAATAATTGTTTACCTTTCCTCTTTTATCTTTGAACCTCTATTTTGGCCCTGGTTCCCTTGGACATCGTGCACCTCAACTCAGGCAAATTGCCTAAGTTGAGAGTGGTTACTGTAGAAGTGTATGATAAGTGAAATAGGGTATGAAAAGAGCAGATGTGGATAAAGAAAATACTATGAGTGTGAGCAAAAGAAAAAGAAAGAAAAAGAGAGAAAAAGAAAAAGAAAAAGAAAGAAAAAGAGAGAAAAAGAAAAAGAAAGAAAAAGAGAGAAAAAGAAAAAGAAAAAAGAATGAAAAAGAGAGAAAAAGAAAAAAGAAAAATATCCAAAAGAGTTGGTGCACTCGAGAATAGGAATGATTGATAGAAAAAGATGAATAAGGGCGGAACCTCAAGTTAAGTGGAAATAGAGATCATTTATGTCAAGGAGGGTTGAGTCACTGATAATGTATCCTACTAGCACCCAAGCCCTGGTTACAAGCCTAGAAAACCCATCTAGTGATCCCGATCAACATTCTGAAAAACTAAATTAGGATAGTAAGGGTAAGCCTATGGGTTTGTATGTGCATCGTTGGAAACTTTTTTGTGAGTGTGAGTGAAATTTTTCCTAATCCCTGGTTAAATTTGCATGTATGTGGGACTTCTTTGTAGCGAGGGCACCATAAAGGCACTGTTGTTTACTTACTCTTAGGATAGCGGTTATTATGTATGCAAATTGTTCATTGATATTGTAATTACATGCTTGGATACAAAATTATTGACATGTTGGATGACTACTATGTTCTTGATCAAAATATCATGAAAACAATGTGAATTTTGAAATGAGCTAAAAATGGTAAACTGATTGCTATTGTTTAGCTTAGTTGTGGTGTGTTTAAAGCATTTGCTTAGTTTTGTTGCTTGAGGATAAGCGAACATTCTAAGTTGAGGGTGTTGATGTGCCGTCTAATAACGACACATTTTATGCTTTTAACTAAGAATAATCATGAGTTTTTAAGCAACCATTGGTAGTTTTGATGTTTTTTGTGTTTAATTATAGGAAATTGAGCTAAGGACAAAAAAGAGTGAGACTGTGCTGAAAATACTATGTAATAACTCATCTGACAAACCATTAGAGCAATGGCATGTCGTTGCACCAGTTGTCAAGCTTAGACATAATTGATTCTTAAAGGAAGTTAGGTGACAGATCAGCTGGCGATCCATCAGAGCCCTGACGAGCCGTCACCAAAACTGTCAGGACTAAATAGTGTGAGTCTATAACATCTCAAGTGTGATGGAACAAGTTGACAAACCACCAAGAGGCTGACAAACCGCCAGCCCTCCCATCAGGACTAGGAAGAATGGATGTCAAGATAAAGTCAAGCGACGGTTCATATGACAAACCGTCATGACCCCGACGAATCGTCAGGTGAGGCATCAGAGTGGAAGCAACAATTCAAATTTGAATTTTAATTCCCACTTTCTTGGAACCTATAAATACCTAGTCTAGGGTTTAGAATAGGTATCTTTTCTATACTTTGAATATTTTTACGTTATAACTTTCTCTGGAGAATACGTTTTTGGGTTTGTACGCTGTTTCTTGGTTTCTTGTGGAGGATTGAAGGTTTGAATTTCATATTTGTAAGAATTCATATCTCATTTATGAAATATAATTCTTCCTTCTTCATAACAACTATGTGTGGCTAAAAACCCCATTACTAGGGTTGTGGAATCCATGACTAAAAAGTGATTCTAGAATTAATTTTGAGGTGTATTCGTTTGACACTTGTAAATGTATTGTCATCCCTTTCATTTTTATAGATTTCTAATGGTTTCAAACATTAGACCAAGCCTTAGGTTTGACTTGTTTGAACAAAGAGGTTAAAACCGGAAAAAAGGGTTTAACAATAAGAATTTGGAGTTTCTAACCTCCATCTAATGAATGCTCTAACGAGGTTAATCAACTTGAGGCTAAAATTGAGTTTGATACTTCTATCTCTTTATGTTCAAAAGAATTAAAGGAAAACTCACCTAATTAGGTTGGGAAATGTTTAGGTGAACATTTGAACTCGATTACTTGACATTTACTTGTGTTAATATGAATTCACTATCGACTTTAACCCGAAAGTGATTAAAAGTCATGGTGAACACAATCCTAATTTGTTCTCTCTATTGTTAAATAATTTGTAAATTTAATGCTTGTTACTTGAAACAAGTTGAATCTTTATTCAAAATTATTTATAACCCCCCCCCCCCCCCCCCGCCATTTCATGGAAATTGTCGACTAATAGTCACTTGAATTACATACGACTTAGTTATCACCATATTCCCTGTCGGAGTAGACCCCAACCTTTGTTGGGTTATATATTTGACAATGACCGCTTATGATTCTTAAAGGAGTTGTAATTTGGGCATATTAGTAGAGGGTAGAACACTGGTAAGCTCTCAAGCAAAATTCATCGATCTCTTGAAGTTGGTCCACTCTTGACTTAGAGGCATCCTCCCAATTCATATTCAACCTCCGTAAGGCCTAAAATACCTTGTGTTCTAACTTGACAGGGAGATGGAAAGCTTTGGAAAACACCAATTGATATGGTGAAATGCCAATGGGGTTTTTAAATGCAGTCCAATAGGCCCACAAACCATCATTAAGTTTCCAGGCCCAATCCATTCTACTCACATTCACGATTTTTGCCAAAATCTCTTTTATCTCTTGGTTATACACTTCCGCCAAACCATTGGCTTGAGGATAGTGTGGAGAAGCCACTTTATGTTTGACTCCATATTTGGAAAGCAAAGACCCAAATGATTGGTTGTAAAAATGAGAACCCCCATCACTTACTATAGCCTGAGGTGTCCCAAACTGAGTAAAAATGTACCTCTTCAAGAATTGAGTGACACTCTTACCTTCATTGTTTGGTGATGAAACAGCCTCGACCCATTTGGAAACATAATCAACCGCTACCAAGATGTAGAGATTACCATATAAGCTCAAGAAGGGTCCCATTGATGTCGTCCAAATTACACCTCTAAACAAAGCATAAAGCAATTGCTGATTAACTATTGAATCCAACTAAGGTTAGGGTCGATCCTATAGGGAAAAGGTCAAAATATCAATCAATGTATAGTCGAGGAAATCAATAACAATATCTAGTAAAAGAGTGGGGTTTTTGTAAATAAATAATGCAGTAGTAACAACTGTTGATTTGTTTGATTTGTAATCAGTATGAGTGAGGCACTAGGACTATGTTCCTCAATAACTTCATAACTCCGCAGGTTCTTCATACTTTGCAATCTCTCCTGATGTTCAGTATGTAGAATCGATAGGTTATGTATACTTAGAACAACCTTATGCTCTTGTCTAAGTAATATCCTCAAGTAAGTTTTCTCTTCTCCTGAGCCTGCATTCCTAACCCCTATCTTGGATCCTAGATAGCTATCCTAGATTATTGGCTCAAGATATTGAGTAGAGGATCGTAGCTCCAAGTCTCTGTTGTTTATTCCTTTCTTCCCATCCATACTATTCCTTCATCCCGAGTAAAGGTAAGGCGAGTTCTAACGTTGTACACCACCAGAAAGCAATCAAACCTATGGAAATAGCAATACATGCATGGATACTGGTTGAGAATCACTTCGTACTATGGACACTATTTTATTAATCCATCATGGTTCCTACAACCCTAGTTGTGGTGTTTAGCTACTTATAATTACAAGAACAAAAGAAGAATTCTGATAAGAAAACATAATTATGAACTTACAATAATAAAATGAAAAACTCCAAGATTTCACTTTGGATTAAAACCCTAAAAATTGATGTTTGTAATTCCAAGACCAAGAATGAGCCTTAGAACCTTACAATAATGTAATAGAACATAAACTAATACAAAAGAACAAATAAAATTATTTATAGACAAAATAAAACCTATCCTAAACATAACAGGATTTGCTGAGTCGGTCATATCAGACAAGTGGAAGGTACAATCGTGGTTTGATCCCATGATTATCCTTGGTGCTCGTGGTTTGCTCATGGACTTTGTTATCTTTAAATCTTCTCTGGTACGATCCTCAGTATAACTCCGTGTCTTCTACCTACAATCGTACAATGTGGTCGTCTGATCATCCTACTCTTCAACTCCTGCAGACTTCAACTAAGACCTTTATTCCCATGACCTCTTGGTACGACCGTCATTTCTAGGTATGGTCGTGGGATCCAGTCATATGATCTTCTTATCACTTAGGTTCTACAACCTTGCTTTCAGAAAGCCTTCCCACGATTAGGTTGTACGATCATGACATCAATGCACGATCGTGTGAGGCTTCCATCTGATCATCTCCTGAGGGGCACCCTCTGATTCACATCACGATGACATGGTATGAATTGGTTAGATCCCACAGTCATGGAATTAGTTTGTCTGATGTGGGTTTCTATCCAAAATCCAGCACTCCACTTCTCCCGACCTAGTTGACCTGCAAACACCTTAAAACATAGCATATCCATATAAAAATACCTTCGTACTTGCAAATATTCATAGTTTTAAGCGTCTAAAGTGTCGTAAGTTCACTGCACATCAACAACCTCAACAACCTCAACTTAGAACGTTTAAATGTCCTCACACAAACAAAATACACTATACTATCACGAGGCTTAACCAAGAGAAAACTAAGATTACTTTGGCAGTCAGATTTTCACAAAACTAGTTTAAGCACGCATTATTCAAACATTTATGTTCCACACCCTCCAATACCATCAAAACTCAACACATGCAGTGCATACACAAACCATCAACCAGAAAATAATGGAATCAAGAAATGGGATCATATTATCAATGGACAACCCAACACTTAAACTAATGATACTACCCTAATAAGAAACAACCACAATACAACCCCTACGCCCTCATGACAAAGAAGTCCTTATCACTTAGAATATGCAATAATTGTCAACACAAGGACTGAAACAAATCTCTCACTCTCACAAAAAAGTCAGGCCATGTGTGTTTGATACCATAGGCTTGCCCTTATTTTCCATGACTTAGATTTCAGACAGTCAGATTAGGATCACTATAGGACTTTTATTGGCTTGTAATGTCGGCTCGAGGACAGGTATGGCACATATGGGTAAAATGACTAACCCTTCTTGACACTACACTACTTTTGGCTCCACTTTTCCTACCTTCTTCTATTCCTTTCCCTTTTTCAACTCTTTAGGACCTCGGGTGAGGTTTTATTTTCAGAGCTTCTTCTTTTTTTCCCTTTTTATTTTTCTCTTTTTTTTCTTTTTTTTTCTTTTTTTTTCATACCATACTGCACTCAAATCTTTTTTCCCCTTGCTAACACTTTCTTCATACCCAATCTTATATGCACCCCTATAATAACCACCCTTAACTTAGATGATTTGCCTGAGTTGAGGTGCACAGTGTCCAAGAAGGGACCAGGGCCAAAGTAGGTTCATTGTGAAAATTGGGAAGATGAATAGGCTGGTTCAAAGAAAAGGTCTACGTAGGCTCAAATTTGGGATCAAAGGATATCATATTTATTTGGTAGGCTTTTTAGGCTTTTAGTGGACTAATTGAAGAATGGCCTATGATTCTTTCCTAACATCCTATCCTAAAATATCAGCGAGACTAACCGGGCAAGTTCAAGATCACACACACACACCGACTAGGCAAACCTCAAACTTACTTGGCTCAGGGCTATGTATTCAGTTACTACCCATCCAATTTATGCAAGTTAGGCTACAGTTATCAGTTATGTAATTCTAATGCCATTACAAAATCCAATCATTGGTTATAGTTTAGATAAGCACACAACACAACACAAAGTTCAAAAATTTTCAGAGGGATGGCATTTAAATCATTCAAAACAAGTTGGCATGCTCTTTTTATTTTGACTGTACCAAGTTCTCTTATTTTTTTCTAAGTTACACACAAAACACAAAAACAACAATAAAAACACCTAAACATGCCAGTTCTAACTAGATAGTACAATTGAGGGAAAGAAATACGGAACAAAAACCCTTGGCTATGGTACACTCCCACCCAAACTTGGAAATCATGCAATGTCCCCATTGCACGAAAACACAGAAAAAAAATCTAAAACTAGGGTAAGGGACATACCTGTGGTACACTAGATGCTGGTAGTACTCTGATCAGTAGGGGTCGTACATGGGACCCCTCCATCATCCTCAATTCTCTTATCCTCGACGGTGGCCGAGACACTCTCAGATAAGTGGGCATCGGTGGCGACTGGTGCACTCAAAGATGTCACTGCGGTGGCAGACTCCATACGCCCTTCACTCTGAACAACTACCTCAATAGTATATGGAATCTCAACACCCTCTAGAATCTGCACCTCGAAGGTCTCCTCACTCGATTTTGCTCTTTTCTTCTCACTCTTGTCTTTTTTCTTCTATGCCTCTTCTTCTTGTGGGGATGCAAATTATTCCTTGTCTCTTCTATATCTATGTAATCACCCCCAACCACCATGGCTTGAGTATAAAAATCAAGGACTAGAGAGTCCACATCTACCACAAGATTAGATAAAGAAGGCATAGGTGGAGGTGGTGGTAGTACAACCTGGGTAGTCCACTCTGTCAGCTCCTTGACTACTTCCTACAATTTGACCAAATCTATCTTGATAGTTCTCAAGTCAAGAGCCTAGAACTTCTCAATATTATCTATTATCCATCTCTCAAATCTATCAAAATAGGTTTGAACCACCCGTACAGTCTCCTTTATCTCATCAGCTATGTAGGGCTTTACCTTACCTCCAACTTTTGTATCTGAGCATTATTCAATAGCTAATTCTGTATGATCTACTCCATCTGAGTGGTAGGAATCAGTGTGTAGCTAGAAAGCACCAACTTTCAAGCACCCAGAGATGCTGTGGTTTGCTGTGAAGAGAAAGAAGTAGCACCGATATCAGAAGCCGGGATCTTACTATCTGGGGCACCCCCGACTACCTCTAGTGGAAAATTTGGTAAAGGACCTCGAGTTAGATCTTCTGGATTCCTCAAGTCTTTTATCAAGGCAATATTGGCACTCTTCATTAGTTGGATAAATCTATCAACCACAAAAGTAGATGGCACCTGTGAATTATGCATCAACTGTGTAATCAGGCTAGGAATGACAATGTGGTGCTGAACTGTATCTCTCTATCCCGAATCTCTTTCGCAATGATGCATTGAATGTTAAGCTCCAACTCTGCCATGAAAGATGCTATCGGGCATGCATTAGTAGCACCCAATGTGTTGTCATTTGCCATAGGTGCTATGTGGTGCCAAACAATCAACCACCAAGCTTTGGACGAGAACTTTAAAGTATATTTGTAGATCATTTTCCCTATTAACCCAAACTGTATTATCACCATCTTTAACAATATGGTCCGCCAATCACTTGTAATGCATAACTTTGTCATCTGTGGGCAAATTCTTTACCTTTTTTAAATTATTCATTCGGTAATCAGATTTTTGAGTCTCCTCCATAAGATCAAAAGTCTCTCCAAACAAGGCTTTAGAAATAGCCTTGACAGAAATGTTGATCTCATGGTCTCAAACTCTCACCATGTCCAGTCGAGATGGCTTCCTCATGTCTTTGTCCTTGCCTGAGGGAGTCATGTTCTTGAGCATCGCTGCATAGTTGGCGTAAAACTCCCTCAGTGTTTCTGGACTATAGTTTCAAAGTGGCCTGGCCTAGTCATCCACCCCAGCTCATATCTCTTAAACACCCAAACTACATTCGAGACTCTCTACAAAGATTCAGGCAATAATCGGGGCTCTTTTTGTATACACCATTTTTCATTACCCTAGTTGTTCAGTGAAACCCCATCAATATAATAGTCCCTCAAGTTAGGAACAGTCTACCACCTAGGGTCAACACCCGTAGGAGGCATATTAATTGCAGGTCCTTCAGAGGATTCAGGATTAGAATCTTTACCCTCCTCTGAGGAACTTATCTCTTCAACATCATCACTCTCATCTTAGTTTGTGGGATGACTTCCCTCTTTAGACTAGGGAAGTTCTATGGGGTTATCAGCAGGTACCAAGGTAGTTAATATAGTTGCCTTGGATTTCTCAATTTCCTTGGCCTTAGCCCTAGTGGTCCGAGATATATGTTGGTCGTCAGATGAGCTTACTGAATATTCTACCTCGGTACCACTTGAGCTTTCAGACTCACTCTCTGAGGGCGAAGGTGTGTTTTTGGGTGCCCTTTTCTGTGAGATCTTCTTTTGCACCTGCTTGATGGTTTTTGGAGGCATAGTACCTATTCAACAAAATATTAGTCTCAGTTTTGAATTCATAATATATGTTCATGAATTTGATCAGATAAGCCTTCCCATGATCATGCAATAAAGGTATGATCGTACCTTCTGATCGTAGGAAGGCTTCCCTAAAGTATTGGGGAGTTATCACATCAGACGAGCACATACCATGATCGTACCATGAAATGACGATCGTGGGATGTGATCGTATGATGAACTTCCTGCAAGTTAACATCTGGCACCCAGAACAATCCAACCCATGATTGTACATTGAAATGACGATCATAGATTGTGTCTTGAATTATGCATTGACACTTGGTCAATTTTTTAACAATTGATCTGACCCTTATTTGACCCTCTTTGATCGAATTTTAAAATAAAACATGTACTCAGACTTCCCCATTTATTCATTCATTTAATCTCATACACACAACCGATCCTAACAGACTTATTGCAATGCTACTGCCCATGAACTCGAATTAGAACTTATTATTCATAACTTTCCAACATGGGAATAATTGTTTAAGGCATGACTCATGACTTAAATATTCTTTTCTCGTGATTGTGAGTGCGTGGACAAGGTCAGAGTTCGAACACTAAAAGGAGTGGCTAACTCACGTAAATTTGAGGTGAAAATTTGTACTTTTTTTTTCTTTTCGATCGACTAAATATATGTGAGAGTGAGTTTGAATGCTCAATAGGGTCAATTGGGTCTCATCTATAGGGTTTATGCACATTAAAACCCGATATGGTTCAGGTCATAGCGGGTCTTACTTAAATAAGTGAACCCAACAGACGACTCTTACCCATGATTATTGGTTCTCACCATGATCGTGGGTCCTATTCGTACCAGAAGGGTTTAAGAAAACTTACCTGAGAACCTACAAAGCTTAAGGACGATCGTGATATGTAACCACGACCATTCCTTAATATCGTAGGTTTGATATTTGATCAGATGATTGGTACTATGATTCTTAAATCCAAGACATCCCAAATAATACCCTTTATGCTAAGATCAATTTCGGGAGTTCTACTTACCCAAATTCAATACTGTAAAATCCTACGGGTTCCTTATCATCTTAGATAACTAGAAATCAAGTGAAACACCACCATACTTATCCAATTCATTCTTGGATTTCCCTAGACCATACCTCGATCAGATTTTATCCAAAACTTTCCTAACTTAAAATTTATAACTTCAAATCTAGGAAGAATTGTAGCATGAAATTTTAAACAAGATACTTATACGTAAAGACGGAAAGGGTCAATGCAACAAATATCAATTTACCCCTCGTCCATCCCTGAACTGTCAACAAGAAATAAAATAGGCTGAAATAAGTAAAGAAGAGAGTACTTGTATCTTCAAACAATTGAGGGTACTTGTCACACATGTCCTTCTCAATTTCCAAAGTGTCTTCTTCAACTAGATAATGCTTCCATTGAACCTTAACCAAATGAATTTCCTTCATCCTCAACTTTCAAACTTCCCGATCTAGAATTACCACCGATTCCTCCTCGTAAGTAAAATCCTTATCTAATAGGACTGAGTCCCATTTAAGGATATAATCTCCATACCCATGGTACCTTTTGAGCATGGAGACATGAAATATCGTATGGACTCCTGACAACCCCGATGGTAATGCTAACCTATACGCAATCGGACCCACATCCTGTAGAATCTTGAAGGGACCAATATACCGAGGGCTGAGCTTGCCCTTCTTACCAAACCTCATGACTCCCTTCATGGGAGACACCTTAAGCAACACCTATTCACCCATTTTGAAATCCATGTCTCTTACCTTACGATCCACATACTCTTTCTGTCTACTTTGAGCAGCTAACAACTTGGTTTGAATGAACCTTACTTTTTCTTGAGCCTCCTTCACCAAGTTAGTGCCCAAAGGTTTGACATTTCTAGTCCTAAACCACTCGATATGTGAACTACACTTCCTTCCATACAGTACCTCAAATGGTGCCATAGTAATGCTGGAATGATAGCTGTTGTTGTATGAAAACTCACACAACAGTAGAAACTAATCCCAATGACCACCAAAATTAATAACACAGGCTCTCAACATGTCCTCTAGCACCTGAATCATCCTCTTCGATTGACTATCAGTTTGAGGATAAAAAGTCATACTAAAGGTGAGCTTGGTGCCTAACTCCTCGTGCAACCTATCCTAAAATTTAGAAGTATACTTTGCATTTCTATCAGAAAGGATGGTAAGGGGAACCCCGAGGTGAAGCACTTGTATAAATAAACCCCCTTGTCAAGTAGTTCCTGCAATTGAGTTTTGAGTTCTCTCAACTCTGCTTGATCCATTTGATAAGGAGGAATAGATATAGGGCGAGTACCCGACTCTAAGTCAATACAAAAATCAATATCCCTATCTGGAGGCATACCAGGTATATTAGAAGAAAACACTTCCTGGAATTTGAAAACCACCAAAACTGACTCTATAGAAGGGGACCCCATACTCACATCCCAGAGATGAGCTAAAAACACTGAACACCCCTTCCCCACAAACCTTCTAGCCCAAACAAATGATATAATTTTCATCGATTTGGCCTTATACACTCCCTGCAACTTTAGTTCATCCATCCCAGGCATAGCTAAAGTCACTGTCTTAGCATTAAAGTTTAAGACAACGTGATATAGAGATAACCAGGTCATACCCAAATTACATCAAAATCTAACATATCCAGAATAATCAAATCTACCCAAGTTAGAAAACCCACAAACACCACAGAATAAGAACGGTAAACAGGGGTTACTACCACAGACTCACCAACCAGAGTAGAAACATAAATAGGATAGTAAAGTACAACACAAGCCAAATTCAAACCCACCGCAAACTGGATAGACACATAAGAATAAGTAGACCTGGGGTCAAATAAAACAGAAGACATCCAGTCACAAATAGAAATGGTACCTGTGATAACCTCATCAGAAGCCTCAACATCAGTCTTTCCTGGAAAGGCATAACAGTGAGGTCGGTCATTAATCTAAGATAACTCTCTCCCCGGTTGTGCTCCTCCCCCTATGCCGCTATTTTCTTGACCATCCCTTCCACCTGTCTTAATGGCTTATTCACTCTGAGGATGACCCCTATCGTTACCTCCTTCTCCTCTACTCGCTGGAACTATAGCCTGAGTCTACAAGTGCACCAGGCCATTTGCCAACTTCAAAGGACACTCTCTTTTAAAATGACCAACAACACTATAATAGTAACATTCCCGCTCGAGAGATGGCTGACTAGTAGAAGAGTAAGAAGCCCTTTGGCTCCTAATAACCTGTGACTGAGAAGAGACCTTAGCTAGACCTATAGTAAAAGTTGGCAATGCTAACTGAATAGGGCAAACTGGGTAGGCTTTCTAACTGTGGCCCTTCGAGTAAGATCCACTAAAATTCCCAATATTGTGGGACTTCTTAGCTAATATCTTAGACTGGCACGCTTACGTGACCCTCTTTAACTTCTTCACATAATCCTCTCCTTCTCAATAGCCAATAGTTGAGTAGCATAGCGAGACAAAGCATGGAACTTAGCCTCATAGGCTGCAACTGACATATCACCCTGTTCCAATGCCAAAAACTCATCCTTCTTGCAATCATGAAGGGCCCAAAGCACATACTTCTCTAAGAAAAAAACATCAAACTATTCCCAAGTCAATAGAGGTAAAATTGGTGATTGACATTCAACATATTCCCTCAACCATTACTTAGCATTCTTCTCCAACATAAAGGTCAAGAACTTAACTCCATGTTGTTACACAATACCCATATTATATTACCTCTCATAACAGTCAATAATGAACTCAAAAGGTCCTCAAACTTAGTACTTTGGAATGTTGGAGGTTTCATCTTCAGAAATTTGGTCAGCAGATCATGTTCAGTATCAATCATCACGGAACCCAAAACCCAAAAAGGAAAAACATCCATTCCTGAAGCCTCGTCCATCCTGGGAGCCATAGCAACAGTAGGACAAACACCTGGAGCCTGAAATGTCGGCACAGTAGGGGTGGCTCCAGTACCAGCCAACCAACTTAGAAAAGCTAGCACCTATTAAACAACCTCAGCAGACATGGGAGGTAAGGCTGCAACCCAAGCTTGTACTGCTACCTTGGGTTTCATTACCTGCTCCTCTACTACTTTTATTTCCTCCAAATGATCTTGAGGTGGGGAAGGTGATATTGACCCTACATGAGCCTAGCCAGAAGCTGCTTAAGATCCACCCCTGGTGGGTTTGGCTTATCCTCTTTCCCTCCTACCTTTTCCTCTTACTTGTCATTTTTTCTTTACTGCTGGCTCTACAGTTGGAGCAGCCGTTATGGGGGATGCTGCTCTGGTTCCATGTGACCTAGTAGTCACCATATGCGAACAAAATGGTGAAGAAAATTAGACACCAATTTGGATCACCAGATGCCAATTGGATTTAAGTTACAACACGAAAGAAGTAAAAATGACAGTTTTTCTAAATTCCAATAGCCTTCCGAAGAAAGGTACAGACTTCTTTATACCACTTTACGAGACTCTACTGGACCTATTTTGGTACAATGAGATCAACGAGCCTAGGCTCTGATAAAAACTTTGTCACGACCCAACTAGATGTGGGTGACACCTACCCCATTCTCCGGTGGGAGAACTAATAACCCCGGAAGCATTAACCAACACTTAGAGAAAATAAAGAAACTATCCCATTAATAGTTGAAGGATAATCCAATGTAAACAAACTAAGAAGTGCAGAATTTAGTACTTAAACCAAAAATATCCCTAGAATCCAAAAGTCGATGTACCAAAACATACTAAGAATGTAAAGAAGAGGATACAACCCCAAAAACTAAATGAAAGTACATAAGTCAAGACAAAGGACAATATCATAAAAGAAGGATTCCATGGTAGGCCGAATATGGTGCTCACCCTTAAAATCTGGATCACACGCTAGAGTCACCAGTGATGCCTTGTAAGAGCCACTAGAATATGTGTAGTACTTAATAAAAGTGAGAGCAGGTGTAGTATCAACACACAAGAAAACAACAGTGTGCTGGTAGGGTCATTTGGCCAACCCAAGATGAGAATATGAACACATAGCATAAATATAGTACAACAATTTAATCCATGCTTATTCTACTACACCTACACAATAAGTATCAATTAAGAAGTTTAGGATTACAAGCACCTAGTCAAGACATTTACAACTAAGTCAAATTCAGTTAAGCCAAGTCAGATTAAGTCAAGAAAAGTTAAGCAATTATCAAACATATAAAATACATTCCTCAATTCACCCATGGAACCGTCAAACTCACCTAAACCTCATACATACACTCTATGGGTATTATAACCACCCTCTAATCATGACCTATAGGGGATAAGTTTTGTCCATGTACCTAAATCCCAGAAAAGAGTGTCTGCGAACCTTATTCCACCAATAAGTAGTGAGTGACCAAATTTAGAAATATTCCACATTTAACAATAAGATAGGTCAAAATCATGCAACAAGATAAGTTCATTCGAATTGACCACACCAAACAATATGCGCTAACAAGCCATACTAAGAAGTAGTTAACATGCACATATAGTACAAATTGGATCAAACTGCAATACCATCACCTACCTCAATCTAAGCTTGCAAAACTCAACTAAGCTTGAGACTTGCCTTTCTTTGCAATTTTCACTTGATCTCAATCTAGAAATACATACAGACACATAATTAATGAAATGACCTATCACGTTAGGGATTAGAACTCATTCCCAACCCTTATGTCACAACCCAATTTTCTCAAGTCATGATGGCACCTACCATATTCCACCAGTAGGTAAGCCAACCCATTGTTCGGAACAGCTAGTAACGGACTAATAAGAAAACAAAAGCAAAACTATATAAAAGAGAAGAAGGAAGTAAATACATCCCCAAAACTTGGTGAGGTCAGTACTAGAGTTTCTAATACAACAAGAGTACAAAGTAGAATACATAGTAAATATCTACAAAGCTGTCTCTGAAATACAAAAATAAAGATCAGTCTAACAGTAAGAGGGAGAGCAAGGATAACTCCAGATGTCAGAAGCTCATCTCGAATCTCTGATCCATGGCTTCTCTGCGTAAAACACATATCAATAGTGAGAACTCATACTATGATCTGTAGGCTGCAGAAATGTAGTATGAGTACCAAACACTAGGAGCTCAGTAGGCATCGGCCGACTGAGCTCCAAAGATAGTACAGGTATAAATAATATGTAAAACGGGAATATAACTACAGGCAACAAAACATAAAAGTGCTAATGGAAAAGTAAAGGTAAACTATCAGATAGTACTAGTAATCAGGGACAAAGTACGGTTCCGTTAGTAACTAGTCCATATACGATAGTATAATGAAAAAAGAGATATACAATAAATGATTGTGGTAGTAAGGAGGGGAATGATATACAAATTGTAGCTAAAGAAGAATATATATATATAACCGCGCTATACGGATAACCAATTATGAAGATACTACTCTGAAGGAGCTAATCTAACATCAATGAGGTCATAAGCAATAAGGGGTCTAACACTAGCATAATCAGGGTCTCTAACTGAAATGTGCATAGGCATGAGATAGACTAACGACAATCAATTCTTACCATAATAAAGAATAAGGGAACTCGAAAGCATACCTAGAATCTCGAATACCAATCCATAACTAACCTACCATGAACAATACAATAATAACCAGTAAACATGTAACCGGCTAGCCCAGAAAAAACAATAACCTAACTGCGCCCCTATAAGCTCGGAAGGTACAAGCAAACACTCAACAAACAACAACCATAACCTGTACCTATACAGCCCCCATAAGACCGATAGATACAAGCGCCAAATAATTATAATAGTGGTAAGAAATGCATAATAATGAATGAATACAAAGATAATCTAGTACCATCAACCAATCGAGTGCCAGAATGTACTAAGTGTATATACCTCCTCCAGCTCAGTAGCTCAAAAGGCAGGATCTACGATGACTATCTTTCTCATGTACCATGACTCGTCGAATGAAGGGGCCCAAAGGGGACTTGGGATATCCATATACACTGCCTGGTTCCAAACCAGGACTTCTAGTAACCATCATAACCAATCTACTCCGTCCAGTACCAGAGAGAAATAAGAGTGTAACAATTGCTCAGACTTAAATTGATGCTAAATGAGTATAAATCTGTAAACCCATTGCCCGAGATCGAATCAGGGACTAAAATGGAATAATAATATAAAAAGGTCAAAATCTCGCTTGATTGTAGTGAAATAAGTAGTGGTAAAATGAGTGAATCAATAATGGATTGAAATAAGCCTCAGTCGAATTTTAAAGTAGTATATTTATTTTAAAATATCATAATCCAATAATAAGGGTGGTACGTCTTCCATTTTCAAAGAATCAATTTTAAAAGTTAAGAAAAAGTGAGAATAAATCCCTCTTTAGAAAGCAGTAGTAAAATCAAGGTTCTAACTAGAATCGTACCACTAAATAAGTGTAAATGCATCTAAATGTGTGCATGCCATCACCAATATCCAAACAATACAACCGTAAGCATCTACGCATCCATAACTATATCCACGTCCTTTCAAAGGATAGAGTACTAACCTGGTATCCAACTAGTAGCGTAACCACAACCTTGATCCCAACAATATATAACTCAACAAGATATTAGTACCATAAACTAGGAAACTAAGGTAGACAAGGGCATAAAGCTACTAAGAGGACCTAATCAGGGAATATCGCTCAATTCACTAAGTAACATGGTAAGTATTATACAAAAGGGGTCCTTAATATCAATCAATAGCTAAACAAGCCTATAATTATATGCAATAGGGTCCTACAACCATAACAGGTATTCTAGGCTAAGGCTCGAGTTACATTTCTATTCTAAATCCCCAAAATAGGTCAAGTGATGATATTACTTGGTATAAACCTATCCTATAATCCCTACCTAGCATACAATCTATACAATATACAATCTCATAGAGAAAATTAGACCAAAGCCTACCTGGATACCAAATAGCACCCTCGAACCATCCACAAGCTGCTTGTCCCCTCCACACGATCTCCGAAAATTGTCATATCAAAAATCTCCAAGAATTAGGAAAAATCCTCCTACATTCGAGCTTTATACTAAAATCCAAGCTTGAATATAAAGCAAAAATATTTCTACTAAATCTTCCCTTTTTATACAACGTGCACAAGTATGTATTTATATTTCTATATGCCTATATGTCGTATGCATATATGGAGAAAAAGGAAATAAATGTTTGCTGAAAGCTTTTCTCAAAGTTCAATTCACTTGAAAGGAAAGTGCCAAGTTTTTTTAAATATGATTTTATATATTATATATAATGAGAGGCGGTGAGTAATTGTGGAAAGAAAGGAGCATTAGTTAATTTTTAATTAGCTAGTACTGTATTGAAAAACTCATAATATTATTAATAAAGCAAAAATGAGGTTAAGTAGTAGTCATCATTATGTACATGTTGCTGTACTTCTCTTCATGGTGCCACGTGGGGATGGTGTGTCAATATCGCACCTCCCCTTATCCATTATATAATTGATTGAGTCCATAATACGTATGTACTTGGGTATTACACATGTGCATGATAAAATAAATGTAACTTTTTGAATATACCATAATTAATATAAAATTATTTTGAACAAAGCCTCTATCATATAATAAAATGTTTTCACCATAACTAGACTCACTATCTCTGTTTAAAATATTAATAGGTTACAAAACTATTTTAAACTAATATAAATATATCATAACTAAAGAATTTTCATAAATATCAAAAACATTTTAGAAAGGCAATAAAAATAAAAATTATAAATTTACTAAACTCTAATTTAAATTAATTATTTCAGAATAAACGTGATATTAATGAAATTCTCAAATGAATTACCCAAAATCGAACCACCTATACTGGCAGATCATAAATAAAGGGTAGCAACTATTGGGAAGCTTGAAACACCAGAAATGCACGAAAATTGAATAATGACCTGGAGGGTCATTACACCTTAAGGCCAAGTTCATGATCATTCCCTCCCCGTTCTAGGGCTTTTCTACCATAATTCACCTAAAACTACCAATTTCATGGATAAATTAGAGAATTAATGACATGCAAGGGTAATTTAACGATCATTAACCAAAACCCATTGATTTATACTAAATTTATTCCTTTGCACCAGAAAATCAACTAAAATCAGCCTTTAACCCTCCCTAAACTATGTAAACTAGCAATTCTAAGGCTTAATTATCAATTTACTAGTTAAGAGGGATGAAATCCTTACCTTAACGAAGCAAAACAATGACTAACTTATGATTTTTACTACAAAATCACCTCTCCCTTGCCTCAAAATATGTTTTAGAAAAATAAACCATTTGGGGGGGGGGGGGTTAAAAAAATAGCAATTTTTGTTGCTATAGCAGCATAGGTCGCTATAGGGGCATTGCTATAGCAACATATGTCGCTATACCAGCCATTGACCTTATTGACTGGGCGCTATAGCGGGACTTTCTTCGCTTTTGGGCATGTCGCTATAGCAATATGCACATCGCTATAGCGACATGGGCAAGGAAGAATGCCTAGTTTCCCTAAAACTCCCCTTTTCCATAACACACCTTAAATCCAAGACATCCCAAACAACACCCTTTACGCTAAGATCAATTTCGAAAGTTCTACTTACCTAAATTCAATTTTTTAAAATCCTACAGGTTCCTTATCATCTTAGAAACCTAGAAATCAAGTCAAACACCACCACACTTATGCAATTCATTCCCAGATTTCCCTAGACCACACCTCATTCAGATTTTATCTGAAACTAGCCAAGCCTAAAATTTATAATTTCAAATCCGGGAAAAATTTTAGCATAAAATTTTAAACGAGAGACTTATACATAATGACAGAAAGGGTCTTTACAGTAAACTTCTTCAAAAAGGTCTAAAGGGTAAGCTACCTAAGCAATATATTGATATTTTTCTCCAACAACACGCTCAATGCGATAGCATCGCCCTTTGTAACGATCAAGACTGGTAAGTCCATTAGTGTATACAGTCCATGTACCAGTAGAAGATTCGAAAGCTACCGTAGCCCCTGCTTCTTTACGTGGAACTCCAGGTTGAGGAGTTGCTCAAAAAGCTGCCAATATATCAGTATCCCTGGTTTGGTACTCAGGAGTATAATAAGTCATATTGTACTCTTTCACACCAGCTTTGAGTATAGTCATAAAGAAATTAGAATCAACAGAAGCTTCTAACTATATATTAGTACAATTTGGGTTGGGATGGTATACCCTAAAAATCCTCGAGTTACCAATCCCAACCTTGATAAAAAATTTAGATTGGGAATAGATGGGATAACTCAGTTGGTATAGCAGAGGACTTAAAATCCTTGTGTCACCAGTTCAAATCTGGTTCCTGGCACATAATTAATTTGTATGGGTCTCTCTTCACTAGAATTAATTTCTAGTTAATTGATATGAATCAACATACATATTCTTTTAGAGTCTAGATTAGAATAATAGCTTTACCTAGTTTGGCGAGATATACCCCATCTATGTTCTAGATGGGTAGAGTTTCTTAGATAAAGTTAATTCCTAATTCTTATCTCACATCATGAGATAAGTATGCAGTTATTATTGTATCATCCCAAAACCTCGCTAATTGATATTTACTGTGCTACCTCTCTCTCTATCAATTAAAGCTTAATATCCATAGAAAAAATTGCTAGGCATTTTTATTTTTTCCTATTTTGACTTCTATGAAGTTTCTTTCATTGCTACAGCTGATAAAAATCATTATTTTAGACGATGCATATGTTGAAAACCTATTTGGTTCTAGTAATTACTTTACTAGATTTTTCTTTTCTTTCTTTATATAGTGGAGATAGTCGCACGTAATGATAGATTACAACCATATAATTAAGAGCTTGTGGTAAGAATGGGTTTCGTTCTAGCGCTCGAAAATAATATTCTAAAGCTTTCGTATGTTCTCCATTACTTGTATGGATAGACCCTATATTATAGAGTATTTAACTTCGATCATATGGATCAATTTCTAGTCGTATAGCTTCATAATAATTCTTCAAAGATTTCGTATAATTTCCTTCAGATTGATCCAACATCCATTATGGTCGTCATTCAATTGTAGGAATCTCTGTTCTAGAATCGTACGTGAGAATTTCACCTCATACGGCTCCTCCCTTATGTGCATAATGAGAATAATACAGAGAATCAAAAAAAGATTTAATGATGAAAATATTCTCATTATGAACTCAGTAGGGCTAGTGTTTTAAGAGATCTCTAGCTAACCTTCCTGCAAGAGATTCTTTCTTAACATCAAGCCTATTGGGACTATATAGAAATCATAATATAACTCCAATTTTTATTTTATTTTTAACGCCTCCTAATTTACAGGAATTAATCACTTCAATAGAATTTCATGGTTATATAGGTATCCAAAAAATGAATGAGATGGATGTTTGTTGTCCCAACCATTCTTTTAGTCTCAATCCTGCTAAGGGAAGGGCTAACTTAGAACAAAGTTTTCGTGTTGTTGATTCCTAGATGCAGCGCTTCTTCCCCTAGGCTACCTGTTAGCTATAGTAGAGTAGGATTGATCCACAATACAGAACCTCTTGGTATAAATTATATTCGTAAAGCAGAAACATATACGCACTCTTATGAACATGGAAAATATACCGGATTCTATTGGTCAATTCGAATTGGAATTGTCAAGTCATACATAACTATTTAGTCAAAACAAGAATTGATTTTAGTCGAACCGCCTAGTTTACTTTGTTTATTGGTTTATTAAAGGGCATATCTCATTGCAAGATTCATCAACTGGAATCCGATTTTATTTTCATTATACTTATTTCCATTTTATTTAGTTAGTAGAACCTTCTAACTATATATTACTCTTATACAAATTCTCCTGTTTCTCTTGTTATTTTCTCTAAACTAAAGACGGGGATTCTAAATTAATTACTTATCTTATTTCTTCTTCAATTAGAAATTCTTTAAAGATTTCTATTTTTTTCTATGAATAGAATAATGAGGTCTTTTTCTTAGTGATTTAGTGATCTAGAATGGAAAAAGTAATCAAATAGAAGAGAATGTATAGGAACTTCCATCTCAAGATTTAAAATATCTTGTGTTTGTATATTCCTTTTATTATTATTTAATAATAGTATTCGGATTCGAATCCAGGTGGAGGGGTTTTTCTTGGTTGAATACAGAAAAACAAGACTACCTTTTTTGTGTTGTGCTTCGCTAGGTCGAGTTAAGTAAGGTATACGAAGGAAAAGCCTATTTGACAATGAAAGTGACCAAAGATATTCATTTTTCAAAAAACTTTAGCTTGTACACAAATGCAGCAGTCCCTTCGTAAATCCATGTGAATTTCCCTTCGTAGTTTTTCATTTCAGTAGGCCCGTGAAATGATTTGACTTCCAAAATCCAATATGATTGGGGATATCAAAAGAAAGGGGATTTCACTAATTCTTTTATTGTTGATATTAATATGTAATTCACCTCCAAAGATTAATGACGAAAGGTTGGTTTGTTTATCTACAATTGAAAAAATAAATATCGATTGGATCCACTGATATACATGTTTCTTTCATTTGCTTAAACGATTGTCGTGAGTAAACTTATAGGAATAATGGGATTTCACTTAATTACAAGCAAGAAATAATAATGAAGAAATGAAAATTATACAAAAAAAATTTCATTTTTATTTTATAGGGCTATACGGACTCGAACCGTAGACTTTCTCGGTAAGACAAATCAAACTTATTATTAGTAAAATGATCTGAATTATTTCAAAGACCCAACATACATTTTTTTCACATTGCGCTCTTTCATTAACTGATATTTATAGAAGTTAGTCTGCCAATTTTTTTCTTAACAGAAAAAAAGATAAGGAAATGGCTCCATGTGCTCTGATTCATTATTTGGGAGCATTACCAAAGTGTTTAAAAGGTGGGATTATCTTGACGTAGGTCTGTGTCTGGCCTAAATCAACCTAAGTTAAATGAAGTCTCTATCGTTCTGCTTAAAAAATCAAATATGAAACTTCATACACCTTAAAGTTCATATGAGGAAAAAAGATTTTTTTGAGGTCCTTGTACTCATTATGTCTAGCATTGAATAGAATGGGTATTCACTTTATCAAGATCTCAAATCAATGATGGGGTCTATTTGGCACCTCCTAAATGGACGTACAAATTGGACCGAACCCTTGTCAGGCTATGGTTCCCTTAAAGTTATGGAGTAAGACATCGATTTCTCAACAAGATTAATTTTTCTGATTGTATGATGAACTCCCTTAAAAAACATTGGCGCATGTGTAAATGAGTTGCTCTACCAACTGAGCTATAGCCCTTAGTGCTTGTGATACATATTTTATCATGTAGATAAATTCTTGTCAAGATAAATATTCCATGATCCAACATCAACAATCTTTGATCTCTTTGAGTGGAATTCCTTAGATTAGTATTGTTTATAAGTAATATGATATTTATAATCCATTGACTGGATGGGTTTCATTTGGTTCCCTTTGGAATGATAAATGACCTACTTAACTGAGTAGTTAGAGTACTGCTTTCATACGGTGGGAGTCATTGGTTCAAATCCAATAGTAAGTAAAACTTCTTAGATACTAGAGTCAATGGTATCTAATAAGGTTTACGACCCACCTTTAGTGATATTTATTTTTTAATTTTGTATCTTTTCTATTTCATTTTTGAATTTGAATTTTTGCATCAGAATTGTCTTCTGTTTGACTGTATTCACCCGACAGAATCTAAATAGGATTAGAAAAAGAGCTTTTTTTAATTATTCAAACGTACTAACTAGTCGTACTAACTAGTTATGAAATTGGATTGATAGCCTCCACCCGTGTTTTAGCTCGTCAGAGAGCTAGATTTGCCTTAATTTTTTGTCTCCTTCCTTCAGCCTTTTTCACATTAGCTTCTGCTATTTCAAGAGTTTGCTAAGCTTCTTGCGAATCAATGTCACTACCCTTTCCACATTATTTACTAAAAGAGTAATCTTATTATTTCCTTTCTAGCAAAACCAACCATCAGATCCATCGTTAACCATTTGTTGTTAAGGGATATTCGCAAAATCCTTGTATCTACAGCTGTGGAAATAGGGGCGTGATTTGGTAATATGCTAATTTGACCACTATTAGTAGATAACACAATTTCTTCCACTTTTGAATCCCAAATAATTCAATTAGGGGTCTGTACACTAAGATTTAAGGTCATTTCTTCAAATTGCTCTCCATTTCTAAGTTCATAGCCTTTGCGGTAGCTTCATCAATATTGCCTACCAAATAAGAGGTTTGTTAAGGAAGACCATCTAATTCTCCGGAAAGGATCAATTGAAATCCTCAAATTGTTTCTTCTAGACCAACATATTTCTCTGGAGAACCGATAAATACTTCTGCTATAAAAAAGGGTTTTAATAAGAAACGCTCAATTTTTTGTGCTCTTACTATGAGTAAATGATCCTCTTTGGATAATTCATCCAATCCAATAATAGCTATAATGTCCTGAAGTTCTTTATAACATTGTAATATTTTCTTAACTCATTGGCAATTTTGTAACGTTCCTTACAAACTATCTGAGATTGAAGCATGGTTGACGTTGAATCTAAAGGATCTACTGCTGGATAAATACATTTGGCAGCTAATCCTCTTGATAGTATGGTAGTAGCATCTAGATTTGTAAATGTTATAGCAGGAGAAGGGTTGGTCAAATTGTCTGCGAGTACATAAACTGCTTGAATAGAGGTTATGGACCCTTCTTTGGTAGAAGTAATTCTTTCTTGTAAAGAACTCATTTCAGTACTTAGGGTAAGTTGATAACCCACAACAGAAGGCATTCTACCCAATAAGGCTGATACTTTGGATCCTGCTTAGAAAAGATAGAAGATATTATCAATAAAAAGAAGTATGTCTTACTTATTAACATCTAGAAGATATTCTGCCATAGTTAGGGAAGTCAAACCAACTCTCATATGAGCTCCCGGTGGTTCATTCATCTGACCGTAAGCTAGGTCCACTTTTGATTCTACAATATTTTCTTCATTAATCATTCCAGATTGTTTCATTTCCATGTAAAGATCATTTTCTTCTCGAGTACGTTCACCTACTCCGCCAAATATGGATACGCCCCCGTGAGCTTTAGCAATATTGTTAATAAATTCCATAATGAGTACTATTTTACCCACTCCAGCTCCCTCTAATAGTCCAATTTTTCCTCCATGACGATAAGAGGCTAAAAGATCTACTACTTTAATTCCTGTTTCAAAAATAGATAGTTTTGTATCTAACTATATAAAGGCGGGCATAGATCTATGAATAAGAGATGTTGTACTAGTATCTACGGGCCCTAAATTATCAATAGGCTCTCCGAGCATGTTAAGAATACATCCCAGAGTTGCTCCCCCGACCAGAACACTTATAGGAACTCCTGTGTCAATCACTTCTATTCCTCTTGTTAGACCATTTGTAGCACTCATAGCTACAACTCTAACTCGATTATTTCCTCATAATTTTTGTACCTCACAAGCCACATTAATTGGTTGACCAACACTATCTCGACCTTGAACTGCTAGAGCATTATAAATATTCGGCATCTTGCTTGGGGGGAAACGCTACATCTAGTATCAGACCGATGATTTAGACGATACGCCCCAGTTTTTTTTTTCAAGCATGGAAACCCCAAAACCATAAGTAGTAGGATTGATTCTCATAATAATAAAATAAATAAATATGTCAAAATGTTTTTTGAAAACTTATCGAATTCAAACTAAATGTCCGCTAGTATGTCGATTGATTAATTCAATAAAATGAGAATTAGCACTCGATTTCATTGGCACCATGCAATTGAACCAATTCAATTGTTTACTTATTCAATAAGACTAGATTAATTTTCAAGCTCACCCAACCTATTTTAATTTAAAAATCTCAAGTGGATGAATCAGAATCTTGAGAAAGTCTTTCATTTGTCTATCATTATAGACAATCCCATTCATATTAGCTATTATATGGAATTCGAACTTGAACTTTATTTTATATTTCTATTACGATTCATTATTTGGATCTAATGGGCTCCTCTTCTTATTTATGTTATTTAATTTTTTGATAAATTTCAGCATATTGATTTATGCCTAGCCTATTCTTTTCTTTGCATGTTTCTTTCTTTTTTATACCTTTCATAGTAGAATTCCATATATTTTCACATTTAGGATTTATATTTACAACATATACCACTATAAAGGGGGAAGTTCTTATTATTTAGGTTAGTTAGCTATTTCCATTTAAAAAAAAAGGGTAAAAACTAAAAAATGGGTTGCGCTAGAAATATGAAAAAGTATACAATAATGATGTATTTGGCAAATCAAATATCATGGTATAACAAGCAACCATTCTGATTAATTGATAATATTAGTATTAGTTGAAATTTTCTGAAAGATTCCTGAGAAAAGTTTCATTAATGTGGAATTCGTATCGAGTAGTGATGTGCCATGATTTCATGACACTTTCGATGCTTAAAACAAGGAAAATATGCAATAAGTTGGATATGTTTGGTAGGTATGATGTGTCTTCTGTTCTATCTTGCAAGAAAATAGGTTTCGGAGGCAAAATGGAGAAGACGGGAAGTAGCATGCACTGAAATGAAGTTTTTGAAGACAAAAGAGGGAAGTTGAATTTCACCAAGTGACCCACGGTCATGAATCACGGACCGTAGGTGGACTGTCACGCCTCGAATTCCAATGGGGCGGACTGGCACCCGAAGCCATTAAAGCCCGAGAGAACCAATCTTCATTCATGTGCACTCATATGCATGTCACTAAAAGAACAACACTCTACCTCATTTAGATGCATATTACCAATGGCGGAAGTCATGGAAAACATATGATATATATGAAACTTGGCCGTTTGGGCCACCATGTCAAAAGCATACATTCTTTCATTCATCTTCCCACGTACATCTACAAAGCCTCTAACAAATACCTGTACATAACCATCCTAAAGTCGGGACAAGTCCCCCACTTTATACAACATTTACATAGTACCAAAACCAATGTAAACATGTGACTCGGAAAGCCCCGAATGATACAAGATCAAGTCCACAATATGAAGATTCCAATAACAACAACAAGAAGACCCAACAAACACAAGATTAACAAGTTAAACAACAATGCTAGTGAATCGAAAGAGCCCCACACGGCTTCACTAGACTTCAAGATCTCAAACACAACAACAACAAGATAATAAAAAGATAGTTAACTTGACATATAATATTCAAGAGACTAAGAACCCTAACATCAAGAAAGGACCCTAATACTAATGAATATGAACACCAAGTTCTTACTTAGACCAAGAGGAACTCAATGACCTCAAGATCCTTGTTTCTAGCCAAGATACAACACAAGTGTCTCTCTTCTTGTGGGCTGTTTTAGAGAGAGAGAACCCAAAATATTACAAGTCTTGTGATTCAAAATAATAATGGAAGAACTACCCAAATAACCCTAACATGTTCTATTTATATTACAAGGCAAAAATGAGGCAAAATGACCAGCTTGTCCCTAAGCCCTTGGGCGGCCTTGGAGTGTACATTTATTACACTTCAAGGTCCCTCTTCACACTTGAAAACATTTAAATCATTAGATGGATCAATCACCAACTCACACACGGTCATTTGCATGAACAAAGCTTGGATTTTTTGTAATTCCCGAGCTTGGCTTAGTGTGAATGGTCGGGTACTTGTTGGACAGCTTGTCCCACCTGTATCACCGAACCAAATGGAGCTCACCAATGATCTGCAAATGACCCGCAACCTACTGTGGAGGTCTACTAGCACCTGCGCCTGCAGCAAGTAAGGTAAGTCCCCCAAGGGACATCAGTACGATGAATGTACTGAGTATGTAAGGCTATAAGAAACTACATCATACATAAGAACTTCAATGAAATCAAATACCAATGAGTAATCAATGTGAATAAACCACCGTAGTGTATATGTGGAACCATGTACATTACTTTCATTACTTTCTTTGCTTTTACGCTCATTTATCATCATTTGTATCATATCATACCCAGGCCCCAACTGATCAGTGGGTCATAGCATAACATAACATAACATTGGGATCGACTCGAGCTAGGCTTATGCCTCCAGAGCTTCCACCCATAAACCAATATATCAGGTTCGGTCCGAGCTAGGTTCTTACCCCCAGAGCTACCCCCTGTCAGGTTCAGCTCGAGCTAGGCTTCCACCCCCAGAGCTTCCCCCTGATCCAATAATCTCGAGATCGGCTCGAGCTAGGCTTATGCCTCCAGATCTTCCACCAGTACTCACACAATCAACAACTATGCATTACTTCATTTCTTTACTTTTGAGAGACTGATACATTGGTATTCATAACATTGTTGGAACTTTGGAATCGTAACATTCTTGGACCTTTGGAACCATGTCCACAATTATGTGACACATGAATAACAATTGATCAATGAATAAGTAACATGTGATTAACAATAGATGACATCCTGAAATGAGATACCTTAGAACATTTCAGAATGGAACAAGTACAATAACAATGTGTCCACTATGTGCTGCAGAAGGATACAAAAAGAGTAACCTTACATACCTTATCTTCCCAATATGAATACAAAGTCCTATATGTGAATACAATAATCCAGCTCCTTCCTTACATTTTACTCTACAACACAAGTACATAACGGAGCTCACGTTAACAACTAACTACCTTACAAGTGCACAAGACGACAATGAGCTACATGACTGCCATATAACGTCATTGTACCCTTTACAATACAATCCACTGCATTACCATACCAACAACACCATAACATTCCACACATTGACCAAGACATCATAAACCAATAGCATTTCAAACCAAGTTTATCCTTTACGCCTCCTCATTAATACTACATCACAATTACTCCATCAGGTCACCTCAATACCTTTCATAACAACATATTAACAACAATCCATAATTGACATAATCCAACATGCCTCCGAACGACTCCTTAAAGCCATTCAAATGGTACCATAAGTTGATAATTGCATCCAAAAAGGGTATAGGGGCCTTGGGGGATCAAAGAGAGACAAAAACATACAAAATGGAATTCTAGACTGGGCTATGGGACCACATACGCCCATAGGTGGTTGACATGTGGCTGCAGGTGCCCCTATGGCCTTGTCCAGAGCCACCTGCTTTGGCATCTGCGCCCGCAGGTGCTCCAGACGACAGGGGTCATTTTAGGGTCCTTTTTTTTTGTAATAAATGGTCCATGGCCATAAATAAGCTTCTATTTACATGTTTTAGGTCAAATTGGATGCCAACGAACAACCATGGTTTCACAACACACATGAACATCACCAAAATTACATTTTCCTTTCAATACGTCACCAATTCCATGATCAATTTCATACCAACAATCCCACAAGTTATACACATAGAGAAAGCAAGTTAAGAACATTACCACATCTTACATGTTGATATTTCATCCATCAAATTCACTTTCTTCAATACCACAAGTCTTCTTTCACATTTATAAGGCAAAGCCCTTTACCGATTGAGCAAAAGTAGACAGTTTTACACATAGTGAACTGTCCAACACTTTGCCAACATAATCAAAATGATTTATACACCATATTAAGCATATAATATATTAAAACATAAGAGTAAACACTTCTTACAAAAGAGTGATCTTGTCCAAAGAGAATAGTTGCCTTAGGGTTTGATAGATGAGAAATATCTTTAGAAAAGTCTAGACTTGGCATGTGTATTGTTTTGAATAAAAATATGAGTTTCCTTGCCTTATATAGTCCCTCAAGTCATCCTTATCCAAAAATTAAATGTGTTTTACTTGGTCAATGGTAGAATGGATCTTTTCTCACTATGGGCCATCTCTTTCTTGTAATTTTTGGGCCTCAAATTGAGCCCATGAGCCCATGTTAATTCAGCCCAACCAATTTAATATGTAAAACCCCAACAATCTCATGTTTATATAATTCCATAAATGTTACGGTAATTAACTAGGTTCGGAAATGTACGGGGTGTGATGCATGCACGCCAAGCCAAGAGAAAGAGTTCAAGAGCTTTGGCTTGAGTCAATACTTTGGAGGCGTGGAAGGAGTTTGGAATGAAGGGTTAAAGCTTAGGAATGTGCTAAAATGGAAGTACAAGGCTACATATGGAAGACTACTCAAAAAAGGGAAAAGTGGCTATGGATGCAAAGTGGCTATTCTTGACATTCAAGCCTCATGCTAAAGAAGACCCTAAATTCATTAAGGGTATTTTTGTAATTAGTAACCTAGTCTATAAATAGTGGAGCATAGCTCATTTTAGAGTAGATTATCTTGATGAATGTTGAATATTAAATACTCTTTTGAGAGTTTGAGAGCTTGTTGAAGCTTTTGATTGTTTCAAGTTTAGAAAGGAGGGTTGCTTGGGAATCCAATTCCCTTGAGGTCTTTCTCATAGGTTTAGGTGCTTATTTGGATATTTGAAGGAGGTCTTTTCTTTCTATAGAATTGGTTGCCTTTGATTCCACTTTTGTGTCTACCTTTCTATCCCTTTTATATTTGTTTATCTTGTTTCTTTGTTTCCTTTGTTCTTTAAAGACTTCCCGCGTCTTTCTTGCTTGTATCATTTGGTATGGTGTCAGGGGTGGCTACTCTTATTGGTCGAAATTTTTTTGTTTTGATTTGTTGTTTTTGATACTAGATCTTGATTCCCTAGTATCTTGTGAGTCTAGATCTCAAATTTCGTTCAATTCGGAGTTGTAGAATTGAAGATACCATTAAAGAGTTTTGAGCTTTTGAAACTTTGTGGATTTTGAAAAGTGGGTTTATTTTTGGCTTGATTTTGAAAGCTAAAAAGTAGTGGGGTTTGTTCGTGGCATTGAAAGGAACACGTGGGCAAAAATTTCATTGAATTTAGAGCAAAAACGAAGAAGTTATGAGCATTTGAAGATTGAAGTTTTTTTCTTGTGTTTTTGAGCATCTTCATATTGTTCTTGAAGAAGAAGGTAGAAAAAGTACACTTTGATCCAAAAATTTTGAGGTCAAAGTTGGTCAAAGTATTTGTAGGTTCATTGGTGGAAAAAAAAAAAAATTTGCAAAAAAAAAAAAAAAAAAAAAAAAAAATTGCCACGTCAGCAGCGCGTGTTGGACAGTTTCAGAGAGCTGAAAATACAGGTTTTTGACACTTAGTTTTTTTTTGGGGGGTCCTAAAGTATTTTGGACCTAAAATTTTTTCTAAGTATCCAAATTTCGTGATTCTTTTTTTGTTCTCTTTCTCTTTCGATCCCTCAACTATTTAACAAGTAATTAACATCTTTAATCACTTGTTAACTAGTTTTAAACATCAAATTCTTTTCTTTGATCCTTCATACTAAGTAACAATAAGTAATTCCTTCTACTTTTGTTACTTTGTTTTTGAGTCCGATTTTTTTTCGTGCTACTTTCTTTTAGCTTTTTTTCTTTATCTTCCCTTGAAAACTTCTTGGTTCTCGTCCTTAGCTTTTGAACTTTCTTTCTCGAGTCAACAAGAATCCATTCTTGACCTCAAGTAGAGATTGGACCTTTGCAACTCATTGGACTAAACAAGATACAATCATTGGTCGAAGCAATTTGTGAGGCAAACAAAGGTGTGATTTCTTGAGTGATTGTGAGCTTTTTTTTTGTAAAACTGACCTAATGTGTTTGCTTGCTTTGGTTGAGTGACTTCAATAGGTACCAATGGCGGGTCATGAAAAGGAAAGCCAAGTTCTCACCGAGGAACCCACTTTGGGTGAATTGTTAAACTTGTTCACCACTCTCTCTACCCAAATGGAAGGACGGTTGGATCGATTGAGTACTCGAATAAATCGATTGCAACTTCACTTTCCACCTACTTTTCCTAATACTCATCAAGGAACTTTAGGCATTCCTTCTCTTTATAAGGACTCTTGTATAGGTACAAACATGGCAAATGGAGGAATACAAGGCAAAGAGGATCTTTCTTGTGAGCTTCAAGGTAACATAGCTAAATTCGACACTTTAACATTTACCAATGAACAAAGTGTGAGTGATTGCTTGGTGTTGAGTGATAGTACATTATCTTGTGAAAATGGTGTTGATCAACTTGTATGTGAATTGGGTCCACTACTTGAGGATGTTTGTGATGTGACTAATGAACCTCAAGTTAGTGATGATGTTGATATTGTTGGTCAATCGAATAGGAGTGACCCTTTGAGCCTGCCTCTCAATGAAGATCATATTGCTTGCTTGGCTCATAGGGATGATCATGCATTTGAAACTTTTTTGAAAATTGATAATTGTCTTTTTGAGAGTGAACTTACATGTTCTAATCCTCCTTATTGGATTGACCCTTCTCTCTTTAAGTATAATGTCTTGTTTGAAGAGGATGAAATCACTCCTAGTCCGCTACCTAGTGGTGTAGATCATGTTAATGATGTAGCTCTTCTTGAGGGCTATATTCTATATAACAACCCACTATGGTGTGACAATATTCCTCCTAAAGATGGAAATCTCTTCTTGGAAGATGAGAGTACTCTTATGGGATTGGAATGTTAAGAAATGAAAGGTGCTCTTTGTGTCCCAAATATTTCTTCTTCTTTGAGTGTTCCAATTCTTTAGCATACTCTTGATAATGTTCTTACACATAATCGTGAACATGTTCTTGAGGACACCTTAGAGGAAATCACTTTGCGTGACACCTTTCTTTACTCTCTATTTGCTTATGATATTGCCAATGGTTGTGTAGAGAGTATGTATTTTTGTGATCGAGCCATCTTTAGGGATAATGAGCATTACATTGACTCATGTTCATGGATACTTCTCCCATTTGACCCCGGTGACCAGTTGAAATGTGGTGGGTTTTATACCCCAAACTTGGTGTTTGGTCAAGAGGGTACATCTTTGTGTGGTACACATAGTAGCAATACTTCTTTTCCTTCATGTGATAAATGCTTGGTGTTCCTACTTAATTATATTGTGAGATTAAATGCAATATGTTTGTTAACTTGTGTGGGGGATACCTTTGTATTTGACCCCGGTGATGATTTGGGAGTAATCCCATTCTTGGAGATAGCTAGTGCATTGAGTGAACTCTTAATTTGGAATGATCTTGTTCGAGACCTTGCACTTAGCTTTGAAAATTATCATGTGACTTTTGACTTAAAAGGGGTTTTGTGCTTGTTGAAACATAGAACCAATGTGGGTTTTTATGTGTGGTTGACTAATTGTCATGGTTCTAATGTTTTTTCCCTTTGTCAAAGTCTTTTGAATGGCCAAGTAGCATTTATTTTATGGGGTTGCGAGCCCTTGATTGCTCATTTTGATGCTTGGCTATATGTTAAGTGTGTTCCTCCTTGGCTTGGTGATAAGTTTGATGTTGCTAACCCTAACCCTTCTGCCATGAGGATCTTGTTGTTGCTTGTTTTCCCTATGGTTTTTTCTAGGTTTGGATTCGAGGACGAATCCTTTTCAAGAAAGGGAGAATGATGCATGCACGCCAAGCCAAGAGAAAGAGTTCAAGAGCTTTGGCTTGAGTCAATACTTTGGAGGCGTGGAAGGAGTTTGGAATGAAGGGTTAAAGCTTAGGAATGTGCTAAAATGGAAGTACAAGGCTACATATGGAAGACTACTCAAAAAAGGGAAAAGTGGCTATGGATGCAAAGTGGCTATTCTTGACATTCAAGCCTCATGCTAAAGAAGACCCTAAATTCATTAAGGGTATTTTTGTAATTAGTAACCTAGTCTATAAATAGTGGAGCATAGCTCATTTTAGAGTAGATTATCTTGATGAATGTTGAATATTAAATACTCTTTTGAGAGTTTGAGAGCTTGTTGAAGCTTTTGATTGTTTCAAGTTTAGAAAGGAGGGTTGCTTGGGAATCCAATTCCCTTGAGGTCTTTCTCATAGGTTTAGGTGCTTATTTGGATATTTGAAGGAGGTCTTTTCTTTCTATAGAATTGGTTGCCTTTGATTCCACTTTTGTGTCTACCTTTCTATCCCTTTTATATTTGTTTATCTTGTTTCTTTGTTTCCTTTGTTCTTTAAAGACTTCCCGCGTCTTTCTTGCTTGTATCAGGGTGTTACATGGACCTACGGACCATAGGTCAAATCCGTGAGTCAACTTCTACATATGGAGGCCTTATTCCTATGATCTGGACCCACATTCCGTAGGTTGAGTCCACGACCTCAAGTCATGGTCCGTGGAAAGTTGCCGACTTTTTCTCCTACATGTTTTAGGATAGAATTCGTTTTATATCTATAAATACTCCTATGTTGTCCTATGTTAGGGAGGCTATTATTACATTATTTGAGTTGTCTATTACATTATTTTGAGGTTCACAAACACATTGATCTTGTAATATCAAACATCGATTCTAGGGTTTTGATTTATATTGAGATTTCAGAGTTTTATTCTTCTTGTGAGTTCATAATTATGTTTTCATCATTGAATTCTTCTTGTGTTCTTGCAATCATGAGTAGCTAAATCTCTCAACTAGGGTTGTGTGAACCATGAGGAATTAATGAAATGGGTTAAGTGCGAAGCAATTCAGAATCGGTGTGACTGCATGTATTGATATTTCCTTTGTTATAATTGATCTTCTAATGGTTGCAAATGTTGGAAACTTGCCTGTAGTCTCAACTTGCTCAAGAGAGAAGTAGAAATTAGAAAAAGGGAATAACAACAGAGATGTGAAGCTATCAACCTTCATCTAACAACTTGAGTTGTAACAAGGATTGTTATCTGAGATCAAGAACAAGGGTTAGTAGCACGACACTCGGAGATTGAGAGGAAAAGAGTGAAATTCATCTAACCAAGGTCGAGAGACGTATAGATGAACCTATCTTGTTAGATTTTACATGCAATGCAGCGGGACAGTTTGCCAGCATAAGTAACCGGTGGAGTTAAGGAATCTTGGGGATCATAGTCCTAGTGCCTTTCTCGTATTGATCACAAATTCGATAATCAACAATTGTGACTATTACTATTTTTCTTATTACTTACTTGCCAATTACTCGGACAAACACACGATAGAATTTCATCCTATTCCCTGTGGGATTGACTCCAACCTAGTTGGGTTCTATATTTGTTTCAACGACCATGTTATACTTTTCTGGAGGTATAGTTTGGGTGACATAAAATTTTGGCACCATTATCGGTGAATATAATTACGGGGTTGATTGATCGTGTTTATTCAAGTGTTGGTTTTGTTGAAATTATTATTTTCCTATAATTCATAGGGTGTACGCCGGTGTATGCCCACCACTAGGAGTCAAGGCAATCTCCTAATTCCACTTGATACGGAAATAGAAAGAACACTTAGGAATAATCGAAAATAGTGAATACTGATGGAGTTCAGGACCTTGCAGCCATTGCGGATATTCATAACCAACCACAAATTCATTTGGCTAGTCATAAAACTACTGAGCAAATCACTGCTTGATTAATGGTAGAGAAGAATACGAGACAAGCAGCTCTTAGACAAGTAGATAGAGATTATTGAGCAATGTAAGAGGCAGCACAACGTCTTGCTGCACTTGAAGAGAGATAAAGAATACCAAGGGTGCAAAACCCCCCATAAATACCATATGTGCCAATTTATGATGCTCCTGAAGAAGAGGATGTGACTTATCTGGACCCGATTGAGACTAGTGCCTTTATTCCACTAGAGTTACCTGAAGGAACTAAATTCAACATTACAAGTGCTATGATCCACCTATTGAACTTAACGGGGTGTTCGCTGGCCTTTCGACTAATGATGCGAACATGCATGTGATGAATTTTGTAGGGATATGCACCTCGTACAATCTACCAGGAGTGAGTTAAGAAGCAATTCGATTAAGGCTATTTCCATTCTCCCTTACAGGATAGACGACTTTGTGGTTGGTTGAGTTACCATGAGGTTCTATCACTACTTGGAAAGAGTTGAGGAATCAGTTTCTGGAATGATTTTTCCACCTTCCCAAATTTTACAACTAAAGGATGAGATTTATACTTTCAGATAGCTACACTCTGAGGCACTTTACTAGGCTTGGCTATGATTTAAGAAAAAGTTGCTAAATATTTCAAACCATAGGATGAAGAGTCAAAATTTACTTAAGATCTTCTACAGAGCATTAAATGCTAATACGAAGATTGTAACAGATTCTATCACTGGTGGAGCATTTATGAGTCTAAGATGAGAACAAGCTTCAGAGATTTTAGATCGTATTACTAAAACCAACCGAGGTTGGCACACTCGAGAAGCAGACCGCCAAATAGGAACTTATGCCATTAGAGTATCAGCAGAGCAAAGAGTGTTAGATGACACTGTAGCTCAAGAAGTAGCGCAGCTGAGAACTAAGATCGAATTACTTGCTAAGCAAATCACGTTAGGAGGAACGGAAAAGATTAATGTGGTAGGTGCACAAGGCAAAGCACCTAGGTATGAGGATTCAGATTTTGAGGAAGAAGCTAAGTATTTGGATAGAGAAGTGGCGAGTTTTCGATCCAAGGGCTAAGGGTCTAATCAAGACAATTGGAACTCGAGGCAAGGAAATCAAGGTCGAAAATACTATGGTGATAATTACAACAAGTCAAGAAATAGAGATTGAGACAGAGATTGGGATGGTGATTGGAGGCAAAATGACGACTACAAAGATAAGAGTGGCCATTATGTTCCACCAGGGAAACGTGATGCTGAGTCTGGAAATTCAAGGATGGAAACCCTACTTACAAAACTCATTACGGGGTCGAAGAGTCAAGAAAATTATCTAAAAGAGATCAAGGCAGACCTTTTAGGGATAACCTAAAAAGTTGAGTCTCATGCGACCGCCATAAAATAGATGGAACAACAATTTGGGTAGATGTCGACAACATTAAATCAGCGTCAACAAGGTACAGTTCCAAGCAACACCATCCAGAACCCAAAAAATGATGCTCACTGTATGGCTATCACAACGAGAAGTGGGAAGACTCTTATTGAGGCACCTAAACAAGTTGAGGGTGTTCATGCTACACTGGAAGACGCAAATGAATGCCACAAAAAAGGTAAAGGAAACTCTAACAAAGTATGTTCCATTCCCAAAACTTCCTCCACCTTTCCCTCAAATCTAAAGATAAAGGTGGATGAAAATAAAATTGTTAGTGGGGAGATAATGAAAGAAGTTAAAGATCCTCAGACTGATGAAAATATGGAGAATGCTAAAAATGAGAAAGAAAAGGAAGCCCTACAAATAATAACCCCCATTCCTAAGCTACCACCTCCATTCCCTCAGCATTTGAAGAAGAAGAAGGAGGATGGAAATTTTTATAAGTTCATATCCAGATTGAAGCAACTTTCTATAAACATTCCATTGGTGGAGGCGCTGGAACAAATGCCGGGATATGCAAAGTTCATGAAAGAGTTGGTCAAGAAGAAAGGAACTGTTAGTTATGAGTTTGTTGGTGATTTGCACCATTGTAGTACAATTGCATCCCATTCTCTTATGCAAAAGAAAGATGATCTCGGTGCCTTCACAATTCCATGTACAATTGGGTCAGTTAACTTCGCCAGAGCTTTGTATGACCTAGGTGTGAACATTAACTTGATGCCACTAGCAGTATTAGAGAAATTAGGCTTGGGAGCCACTGAGCTAACAAAGATGTAGTTATTGATGGCAGATCATACAATCAAGAAGCCTATTGGCATATTATTTGATGTTTTGGTCAAGGTTGAAAACTTTATCTTTCCTGCTAACTTTGTTGTCTTGGACTGTGAGGTCAATTTTGATATGCCCATAATTTGGAGAGACCATTTTTAGCCATCGATAGAGCATTAGTGGATATGGAGTAGGGTAAGCTGAAATTCAGGCTGAATAATAAGGAAGTCACGTTTAATGTTTGCAGAACTATGAACCATCCAAAGGACATGAGGGTGGTTTTGGAAATAAGTAGTTCAAATGACCCTGGAAGCCAACCCAAGGGATATCTTGATGAAGTATGAGTAATCAAGACACCCGCGTCGTACCACGATGTTAAATTAGGCGCTGCTTGGGAGGCAACCCAAGATGTCTTGCTCTTTCTACATTTGCTTTGATTTTTGTTATTTTGATCGACATTAGACCCACACACCTAGGGTGCCAAAGGTATGTTCGTAACTCCCTTATTTTACTTTGGTCTAATGCATTGGGGATAATGCATGCTTATTTGGTGAGGGCAGAGGTACTTGTGGGTCTATATGTCCTCTTAGGGGTTTTTTGTTATCGTGTTTCTTTTCTCCTGAGTATGCTATCATAGTAGAATAGGTATGTTTAGGTTTTTATTTATATTATTATGTGTTTTTGTGTTTAAGTATGAGGAAACTAGGGGAACCTTAGTGCAGTCCAGTTGTGAACAAGATTTGAAAGTGTGATGATGCTTTTTATGTGTTTAAAGGATATGCTTGTTATGTGTTTAAAAGATACCCCTCCTAATTTTTTTTTTTTGGATTGTGTGTGTAGTTATGATAGTTTGTGACAGTTGTTGAATCTTGTTATAGCATTAGCATTATAGGTAGAATGACTGCAGCGTAGCAACGCATGAACTAGATAGGTAGTAGTCGATAGTGTAACCCTGTGCTATGTGTGCATGAGGTCTTTACCGAGTTTCCTTTGTGTGTGTGATCCAGAAATTACCCGATTAGTCTTGCCTAGGTTAGAGGATAGTGATTAGGAAAGGATCACAGGCTATTTTTGAACAAGTCCACTTTTAGCCTAAATGCCCGACGACCAAATGAAGTAAGTATCCCTTGATCCCGAGTTTGAGCCTTAATTGACCTTTTTCTTTCATTAGCCTGTTCATCTTTCTATTTCGACTTACAATGAACCTGTCTTGGCCTTGGTCCCTCTTTGGACATTGTGTATCTCAACTCAGGCAAATCGCCTAAGTTGAGGGTGGCTATATAGGGGTGCGTAGCTTGATATGGGTGTAAAGAAGGGGTTAGTAAAAGAAAGGAGAATAGAGTTGGGTGTGAATAAGAAAGAAAATAAGTGAAAAAAGTAGAGTTCGCAAAAAGAAAAAATAGGAAAAAAAAAATACAAAAATCGTAAAAAAAATTACACCCAAAATCTAAAAATAAATGAAGAAGAATAAGGGAGAATAAAATGAGTATGGTTGCAAAGTGGAGCCAAAAATAGTGTAGTGTCAAGGAGGGTTGAGTCACTGTATCCATATGTACCACACCTGTCCCCAAGCCTACATTACAAGCCGATGAAAGTCCTATAGTGATCTTAGTCCAACTATCCGAAAAACTAAGGCATAGAAAATAAGGGCAAGACTATGGTATTTCACGCACACTATTTGAACTTCTTTGTGAGAGAGAGTGTTTTGATCCAGTCCCTATGTTGATATTCATTCGTATATTGTGAGTGTATGAGACTTATTTGCTGTGAGAGTACATGGGTTGCATAGTTAGCTGCTATTTGTTCGGATAACGCATTTGCATATATGCTTAGTTGTTTGTTTATAATCTGATGCCATCACTTGTTCCCTTCCGTGTCATGAGAATATGTTGCATGTATACACACAGTGGTTTTTTTTATATATAGGAGGGTTCAAAAAGTTTTGGGGCAAAAAGCAATGATCGACTGCCAAAGGTCTCTTAGGTTTCTCGTAGTTAAGCATGAATGTGTTTGTTTTGTTTTATTCGCCTGAGGACATGCAAATGTTCTAAGTTGAGAGTGTTGATGTGCAACGATTTCATGGAACTTTCGATGCTTAAAATAAGAAAAATATGCAATAACTTGGTTATGTTTGGTAGGTATGATTGTTTTATGTTCTATCTTGCAGTAAAATAGGTTTTGGAGGCATAATGGAGAAGACAGGAAGTAGCATGCACTGGAATGAAGTTTTTGAAGACAAAAGAGCGGAGTTGAATTTCACCAAGTGACCCACGGTCATGACTCATGGACTATAGGTGGACCTACAGACCATAGGTCAAGTCTTTGAGTCAACTTCTGCAGTTGTACATGGAGGCTTGATTCCTACGATCTGGACCCACGGTCCATGGGTTGAGTCCATGACCTCAAGTCACGGTCCGTGGAAAGTTGCCCACTTTTTTCTCCTACATGTTTTAGGATAGGATTCATTTTGTATCTATAAATACTCATATGTTGTCCTATGTTATGGAGGCTATTATTACAATATTTGAGTTGTCTATTACATTGTTTTGAGGTTCACAAACACATTGATCTTATAATCTCAAACATCGATTCTAGGGTTTTGATTTATATTGAGATTTCAGAGTTTTATTCTTCTTGTGATTCATAATTATGTTTTCATTATTGAATTCTTCTTGTATTCTTGCAATCATGAGTAGCTAAATCTCTCAACTAGGGTTATGTGAACCATGACGAATTAACGAAACAAGTTAAGTGCAAAGCAATCCTGAACCGGTGTGACTACATGTATTGTTATTTCCTTCGTTATAATTGATCTTCTAACAGTTACAAACATTGGAAACTTGCCTATATTCTAAACTTGCTTGAGAGAGAAGTAGAGATTGGGAAAATGGAATAACAACAGAGATTTAAAGCTATCAACCTTCATCTAAGAACTTGAGCCGTAACAAGAATTGTTATCTGAGATCAAGAACAAGGGTTAGTAGAGTGACACTTGGAGACCAAGAGAAGAAGAGTGAAATTCATCTAACCAAGGTCGAGAGACATTTAGATGAACCTATCTTGTTAGATTTTGCATGCAACCCAGAGAGACAGTTTGCCAGCGCAAGTGATCGATGGAGTTAAGGAATCTTGGGGATCACAGTCCTAGTGCCTTTCTCGTATTGATCACAAATTCGACAATCAACAATTGTTACTGTTACTATTTGTTTACAAAACCCCACCTTTTTACTTACTTGCTAATTACTCGGACAAACACTCGATAAAATTTTGTCATATTCCCTATGGGATCTACCCCAACCTTGTTGGTTTCTATATTTGATTCAACGACCGCGTTATACTTTTCTAGAGGTATAGTTTTGGAGACATCAAGTAAACTTTTTTGTTGTGAGAATTCTTAATTCATGAGTTTTAGGGAAGGATTTATGTCACCACAAACAGAGACTAAAGCAAGTGTTGGATTCAAAGTTGGTGTTAAAGAGTACAAATTGACTTATTATACCCCTGAGTACCAAACCAAGGATACTGATATATTGGCAGCATTTCGAGTAACTCCTCAACCTGGAGTTCCACCTGAAGAATCAGGGGCCACGGTAGCTGCGAAATCTTCTACTAGTACATGGACAAGTGTATGGACCAATGGACTGACCAGTCTTAATCAGTACAAAGGGCGATGCAACCGCATCGAGCTTGTTGGAGAAAAAGATCAATATATTGCATATGCCTGCGTCTTACCCTTTCAAGGAAGGGGGAAAATGACATTATATATAACATATTTAAATAGAAACTAAACAAATCCTATTTTTCAAAAATCCTCTTTTATTTTGGGTGGATTTAAAATGATTTAGAATTAAGAAATAGGATTTTAGGGATAAGGAATAAATTAAACAAACAAACTATGGATAAATCCAAGCGACCTTTTATTAAATTCAAGCGATCTTTTCGTAGGCGTTTACCCCCGATTCAATCAGGGGAGTGAATTGATTTTAGAAACATGAGTTCAATTAGTCGATTTATTAGTGACAAGGAAATATTATCAAGATGCGTGAATAGATTGACCTTGAAATAACAACGATTAATTACTCTTGCTATAAAACAAGCTCTTGTTTTATCTTTATTACCTTTTCTCAATAATGCAGACCAATTTGAAAAAACCGAGTCGACCGCTAGAACTACTGGTTTTAAAGCCCGAAATAAATAGGCTTACTTTTTCTTCACTTGAATCATAATTACTCAAATCTAGATTTGAGTCATGTCATAAGAAAAAAATGAATAGGAAAAAAAGAAATATGTTTTTATTGAATCGAATGGTTCATTCATTTTGACTACTTTAGCATATTTTCTCATACAAATTTCTACTCTACCTTCCCGGAGTTCATTATCCAGGGAACTCCATTTAAATTATTCTGGTGGATTCTTTCCAATCTATCCCCCTTTATGATGTGGTTCAAAATCATATAAAGACAATTCCTTTTTGATATAGCTATTTGTGCAAGTATTTTACGATTAAGAAGCAATTGTCTCTTGTAAAAATCGTGTATTAATCTACTATAACTATAGGATACTCCCCTTTCTCGAATTACTGTGTTTATCCAAGTGATCCACAAAAGATGAAAATCTCTTGTTTTTCCTATCCCTATCCTGATGAGCCGAAACTAAAGCTCTTATTTTATGTTGAGTAATAGTTCTAGTAAGCCTTGAATGAGACCCTCAAAAGCTTGATGAAAATAAATGAATTTTTGTTCTATGCCTTTGAGCTATATATCCCCGTTTAATTTTGGTCATTGAATAAATGAAAATTTGACTAATAACTAATTGATTGCCTTTATTTCAGTACTTAGGGAAAGCCCTGACAATCACTCGAGGTAAGGAGAAAAATTCTAGAATGGATTGCTACCTATGCCTAGATCACGGATAAATGGAAATTATTTTGATAAGACCTTTTTAATTGTAGTCAATATCTTATTATGAGTAATTCCGACAACTTCAGGAGAAAAAGAGGCATTTACCTATTACAGAGATGGTGTAATTTGATTATTTGTTTTATTTCATATTTATTCATTTCTCTCAATCTTACGAGGAGAAAAACACGTGATTTGATAAAATTTTTGAAAAAAAAAATCTACGCTTTTTAAAGGTGAAGTTTGGTAATAGAAGAATTCCTTCTGTCGTGTATCCTCGATTAATGCAACCTCAGATGCTATGATTCAATTCTCGATTCTAGTATTAAGTGAAAGGTTACGCCTAGAGGTTTTGTATTACAGGTCAATCCTACTCTACTAGCGCTAATAGGCAGCATAGGGGAAGAAGCGCTACACCTAGGAATCGACAACTTGAAAAATTTGTTCTAAGTCAGCCATTCCCTTAGCGGGCTTGGGAATAATGCAATGGTTGGGACAACAAACATCCATCTCATTCATCCTTTAGATACTTGTATAACCATCAAAGGCTATTGAAGTGATTAATTCCTGTAAATTAGGAGGCATTAAAAAGAAAGAAATTGTTGGAGTTATCTTATCATTTCTACCTAGTCCCAATAGGCTTGATGTTAAGAAAGAATCTCTTGCAGGAAGGTTGGCCAAAGATTTCTTGTAAAAACACTAGCCCTGCTGAGTTTATAATGAGAATATTTTCATCATTAAATTTTTTTTTTTATTCTAGATATTATTCTCATTATGCACATAAGGGAGGAGCCATATGAGGTGAATTTCTCACGTATAGTTCTTGAATGGAGATTCTTTCAGTTGAATGATGATCGTAATGGATGTCGGGTCAATCCAAAGGACATTACACAAAAGTTTTGCAAAATTATTATGAAGCTATGCAATTAGAAATCGATCCCTATGATTGAAGTAATATACTCTATAATATAGGGCTTATCCACACAAGTAATGAAGAACATACAAAAGCTTTGGAATATTATTTTCAAGCACTAGAACGAAACCCATTCTTACCACAAGCTTTTAATAATATGGCCATGATCTGTCATTTCGTACGACTATCTCCACTATAGAAAGAAAAAAAGAAAAATCTAGTAAAGTAACTACTAGAACCAAATAGGCTTTCTACATATGCATCGTCTAAAACAATAATTTTTATCAGCTGTAGCAAAGAAAGAAACTTCATAGAAGTCAAAATAGGAAAAAATAAAAATGCCTAGCAACTTTTTCTATGGATACAAGGCTTTAATTGATAGAGAGAGAGGAAGCACCATAAAGATCAATTCGCAAGGTTTTGGGCCAATACAATAATAACTGCATATTTATCTCATGATGTGAGATAAGAATTAGGAATTAACTTATGTAATAGAGTCAATCCACTAAAGTATTGAGTAGTGGTGTACGATCAGATCCCAAAGGTAGTAAGTATTTTTTTTCTTATTAAAGAAAGTTTTCTTCAAAGATTCTATATAAATTTATCTATGAAACTGAGATAGTTACCTTTCAGAAATTCTAACAGTAGTAGAAATGCCTATGCTTTATTCTTCTAAAGGTGGGAAAAAATATAAAACTAAATAATCGAATTATTCATCCAAATTTTAGTTTGAAACTCATGTAATCAACCTATTTTTCTTTTGGTTAACCCTAAAACTGGGATAGATTCATGAGAAATCTAATTAGCTTTTATTAGATATGGTATAGTTCAAACTGGGACGACACCAAAAGAATTGACTGTTGAGCCGTATGAGGTAAGAAATTCCCAAGTACAGTTATAAGGGAAGGAATTGAACTACCTATTCTGGCTGGGGAGAACAGGCCATTCAATAAGGGGATTCGGAAATTGCAGAGGCTTGGTTCAATTAAGCCGCTGAGTATTGGAAATAGGCTAGAGCGCTTACTCCCGATAATTATATTGAAACGCATAATTGGTTGAAGATCACAAGACATTTTGAATAAAACAAGACCTTTTTTTATTTATTATCCTTTATTTAGAATTTAGATATTTGTTATAATAAATATTTGTTGGATCCATCAGATCAGTTAACTAAAAACGGATCATTCCTTTCCTTTTGGAAGACCCAATCACATAATTTCATTATCTTTCTTCTAAGCCATCTAGTTCACTTCTATTTCATCTGCTATTTTTTAGGAATAAAAAAGAGAGATAGAGGAGGAAATAGACTTCTTTTTATTCTATTTATTTATATTAAAATTAAAAAATAAATTAAACAAAATTCTTATTAGTTATTTGTATTAAAAAAAATAAAAGAAACCCTTGAATCACTAAATATATATATACCGGGATGTCTCTTAGTAATGTCTAATGGCTACTTGCATGATTTGGAATAGAGTAATTACAATCTTCTAGGTAAAAACATTAAAGAGCTCCATCTAATAACTTCTATGAACATACACTAGGTTGCACAAAAAAGTCATTTTTTGATCAATCCAAAGCCCAAAAAGGTTTTTAAATGGTTAAAGGGTCCATTGAGTGCCTCAAGGATATGTCATAATAGATCCAAACACTTTCCCCGGATCGACTTCAAGATCATAATTTCTTTAGCAAATAACTAAAGAAATAGATAGATGGGAGATAGAAAAATAGAAGAGAAATGAACTAATTATAGAAATATCTCTCTATATCTAAGGTTCATTAATCATATGAATGTTGGCGGGCCTCTTTGTATGTGTTTTCCAGAAAGAGGAAGACTCAATGATTATCATTCGTCGGAACCAGAAGTTAAAATTTTGGTAGATAGGGATTCCGTAAAAACTTCTTTCGAGGAATAGGCCAGATCGGGTCATTTCTCAAGAACAATAGCTAAAGGGCCTGATACTACCACTTGGATCTGGAACTTACATGCTGATGCTCATGATTTAGATAGCCATACCAGTGATTAGGAGGATATCTCTCGAAAAGTATTTAGCACACATTTTTGTCAACTGTCCATCATCTTTCTTTGGCTAAGCAACATGTATTTCTAAGGTGCTCATTTTTTAATTATGAAGCATAGCTACGTAATCCAGCTCACATTGGGCCTAGTGCCCAGGTGGTTTGGCCAAAAGTGGGCCAAGAAATATTAAATGGTGACGTAGGAAGGGGTTTTTGATGAATACAAATAACCTCTAGGTTTTTTTAGATTTGGATAGCATCTCGAATAACTAGTGAATTACAACTCTATTGTACAATAATTGGGGCATTGGTCTTTACAGTGTTAATGCTTTTTGCTGGTTGGTTTCATTATCATAAAGCGGTTCCAAAATTGTCTTGGTTTCAATATGTAGAATCTATGTTGAATCACCTTTTGGTAGAGATACTAGGACATAAGTCTCTCTCTTGGTCGAGGAATCAAGTACATGTATCTTTACAGATTAACTAATTTCTAAATGTTGGAGTAGATCCTAAAGAGATACCACTTTATCATTAATTTATCTTGAATCGATATCTTTTGGCTCAACTTTATCCCAGTTTTGCCTAGGGAGAAACCCCATTTTTCACCTTGAATTGGTTAAAATATGTGAACTTTCTTAATTTTTATGGAGGATTAGATACAGTAACTGGGGTCTGTGGCTGACTGATATTGCCCATCACCATTTAGCTATTGCAATTCTTTTCCCGATAGCGGGTCACATGTATAACACCAATTGGGGTACTGGTCATGGACTAAAAGATATTTTAGAAGCACATAAAGGTCCATTTATAGGTCAGGGCCATAAAGGACTATATGAGATCCTAACAACATCATGGCATGCTCAATTATCTCTTAAATTAGACATGTTAGGCTCTTTAACCATTGTTGTAGCTCATCATATGTATTCCATGCCCCCTTATCCATATCTAGCTACTGGCTATGGTATACAACTGTTATTGTTCACACATTATATTTGGATTGTTGAATTTCTCATAGTTGGTGTTGTCGTGCATGAAACCATTTTTATGGTAAGATATTATGATCCAATTACTCGGTACAACGATCTATTAGATCGTGTCCTTAGGCATCGTGATGCAATCATATCCCATCTCAACTGGGCATGTATTTTTCTAGGCTTTCATAGTTTTTCTTTGTATATTCATAATAATACCATGAGCTCTATAGGGCATCCTTAATATATGTTTTTAGATACCGCTATACAATTACAACCCATTTTTGCTCAATGGATACTAAACACCCATGTTTTAGCACCTAGTGCAAGGACTCCTGGTGCAACAACAAACACCAGTTTAACTTAGGGGTGTGGTGATTTAGTGGCAGTGGGTGGAAAGGTGGCTTTGTTTCCTATTCCATTAGGAACCATCAATTTCTTAGTACATCACATTCATGCATTTATGATTCATGTGAAGGTATTAATACTCTTGAAAGGTGTTCTATTTGCTCGCAGTTCTTGTTTGATATCGAATAAAGCAAATCTTAGTTTTTGTTTTCCTTGTGATAGACCTAGAAAAGGGGGTACATGTCAAGTATCAGCATGGGATCATGTCTTCTTAGGACTATTCTGGATGTACAATTCAATTTTTGTAGTAATATTCCATTTCAGTTGGAAAATGGAGTCAAATGTTTGGGGGTAGTGTAAGTGATCAATGGGTTAGTAACTCATATCATGGGAGGAAATTTTGTACAGAGTTCTATTACTAATATTAGTTAGATCTGCGATTTCTTATGGCCACAGGAATCCCAGGTAATTCAGTCTTATGGTTCTTTATTATCTGTATATGGCCTTTTTTTTTCCTAGGTGCTCATTTTGACTGGGCTTTTAGTTTAATGTTTCTATTCAGCGGACGTGGTTATTGGCAAGAACTTATTGAATCCTTCATTTGGGCTCACAATAAATTAAAAGTTGCTCCTGTAATTCAGCTGAGAGCCTTGAGCCTAATACAAGGACATGCTGTAGGAGTAATTCATTACCTTCTGGGTGGAATTGCCACAATATGGGCATTCTCCTTAGCAAGAATTATTGTAGTAGGATAATTGCTAGGAGGATTTGAAAAGCATTATGGCATTATGATTTCCAAGGTTAGCCAAGGCTTATCTTAAGACCCCACTATTCATCGTATTTGGTTTGGTACTGCTACGGCTCATAACTTCACGAGTCATGATGATATTACTGTGGAACGTCTTTATCAGAATATTTTTGCTTCTCACTTTGGACAATTACCAATAATTTTTTGTGGACTTTTGAAAATCTATTTCATGCAGCTTGGCAAGGAAATTTTGAGTCGTGGGTATAGGACCCTTTACATGTAAGACCTATTGCTCATGCAATTTGGATTCTCATTTTTGTCATCCAGACGTAGAAGCTTTTACTCGAGGGGTGTGCTCTTGGACTAGTGAATATCATTTATTCTGGTGTTTATCAGTGGTGGTATACAGTCGGTTTCTGTACTAATCAAGATCTTTATACTGGCGTTCTTTTTCTATTATTTCTTTTTGCCATATCATTAATAGTAGGTTGGTTAAACCTACAACCAAAATGGAGACCGAGCATTTCCTGGTTCAAAAATGTCGAATCTCTTCTGAATCATCATTTGATAGGACTTTTTGGCGTAAGTTCCTTGGCTTGGATAGGGCATTTAGTACATGTTGCTATTCCGACATCCAGAGGGGAGTATGTTTGGCGGAATAATTTCTTAGATGTATTACCGCATCCCCAAGGGTTAGGTCCACTTTTTATAGGTCAATGGAATCTTTATGCTCGAAACCCCGATTCAAGTAGTTATTATTTGGTACCGCCCAAGGGGTGGGAACTGCAATTCTAACTATTCTCTGGGGATTCCATCCACAAATATAAAGTTTATACTTGACTGATATTACCTATCACCATTTAGCTATTGCATTTATTTTTCTCGTTGCTGGTCCTATGTATAGAACCAATTTAAGGATTAGGCACAGTAAGAAAGATCTTTTAGATGCACATATTCCTTCGAGGGGCGATTGGGGCATGGACATAAGGGTCTTTTCGACACAATCAACAATTCGCTTTATTTTTAGTTAGGCCTTGCTTAAGCTTCTTTAGGGGTTAGTACTTCTTTGGTAGCTCAATACATATCCTCTTTACCTAATTATGCATTCATAGCACAAGACTTCATTACTCAAGCTGCATTATATACCCACCACCAATATATCGCAGGATTCATCATGATAGGAGCTTTTGCTCATAGAGCTATATTTTTCATTAGAGATTACAATCCAGAGCAAAATTAAAATAATGTATAGGCAAGAATGTTAGATCATAAAGAAGCTATCATATCTCATTTAAGTTGGGCCAACCTCTTTCTGGGATTCCATACCCTGGGACTTTATGTTCATAATGATGTCATACATACCTTTGGCACTCCAGAGAAGCAAATCTTGATTGAACCTATATTTGCTCAATGGATACAATCCACTTAAGGTAAAACTTCATATTGGTTTGATGTACTTCTATCTTCAACGAGTGGTCCAACATTTAATGCGGGTCAAAGCATCTGGTTGCCGGGTTGGTTAAATATTGTTAATGAAAATAGTAATTCATTATTATTAACAATAGGTTCTGGAGACTTTTTAGTTCATCATGCTATTGATCTTGGTTTACATTTAACTACATTGATCTTATTAAAAGGTCCTTTAGATGCACGTGGTTCCAAGTTAATGCCAGATAAAAAGGATTTCAGTTATAGTTTTTCATGCGATGGCCCAAGATGAGGTGGTACTTGTTATATTTTAACATGGGACACATTTTATTTGGCATTTTTTGGATGTTAAATACTATTAGATGGGTTACTTTTTATTGGCATTAGAAGCACATCACATTATGGCACGGTAACGTTTCACAGTTTAATGAAACTTTCACTTATTTGATGGGCTGGTTAAGGTATTATTTACGGTTAAAATCTTCACAATTTATCAATGGATATAACCCTTTTGGTATGAATAGTTTATCAGTTTGGACATGCATGTTATTATTTGGACAACTTGTTTGGGCTACTAGATTTATGTTCTTAATTTCTTGGCGTGGTTATTGGAAAGAATTGATTGAAACTTTAGCATGGGCTCATGAATGCACACCTTTGGCTAATTTGATTCGCTGGAAAGATAAAACAGTGGCCTTTTCCATTGTAAAAGTAAAATTGGTTGGATTAGCTAACTTTTCTGCAGGTTATATATTCACTTATACAGCTTTCTTGATTGCCTCTACGTCGGGTAAATTTGGTTAATTAATGTCCGTATCTGCGATAATCTAGGATTCGACTTGTATCATGGATACTAATAGGAATTCAACCATTATGGAAAGGAAAAGTTTGATTCAGAGGTAGAAGAAGAGGCAAAAATTGGAACAAAAATATCATTCGATTTGTCGATCCTCAAAAAAAGAAATAAGCAAGGTTCCATTGTTGAGCGACAAATGGGAAATTTATGGAAAGTTACAATCCCTACCATGGAATAGTGCACCTACACGCCTTCATCGACGTTGTTTTTTGACAGGAAGGCCGAGAGCTAACTATCGAGACTTTGGACTATTCGGACACATACTTCGTAAAATGGTTCATGCATGTTTGTTTCTTGGAGCAAGAAGATCAAGTTGGTAAGGATTAACACTTCATTTCTATTTCTATGGTGAATTATCATAGAAACCCCTTTACCATTTTATATAAATTGGCTATTCTATTTCTACAGATAGGGTGGAGGGGCGCATTTAGTCCTTGTTTATCTATTAGTTTTTAGTTCTTATCTTCGGCGCAGGGTAGAGCAGTTTGGTGGCTTACAAGGCTCATAACCTTGAGGTCATGGGTTCAAATCCTATTCGCAAGGCTCATAACCTTGAGGTCATGGGTTCAAATTCTATCTCCGCAATATCTTGTTTTGCCAAACCATTTTAGGGTTGATTCTTGTAACTAGTAATTAATTTCCGCCGGGGGGATAGAATCACTACACTATCACGGCCAACTATACCAAATCCTTAATATAAGGATATATTTAATGCTATTTATGAAATTAAATAATAAATAGTAAAAAAAATACTTATCTTGGATCTTCGGGCGGATAGCGGGAATCGAACCCGCATCTTCTCTTTGGCAAAGAAATTTTTTACCATTCGGCCATATCCATATTTTTGGTTCTTGATACACAATATGTACCCACATATATGATATATAACCGGATCTTATTTGTGCAGTGCCAGGACACATATTCTCTTCAGAACGATTCCAATTTTTTTTTTAATTGTATTCTTTTATTCAAGAAGTTTGACCCCCCTCTAATTTTGTGTTTTCTTTATTTGATTTGCATTTTCTTTAGGGACTTAGATTCAAATTTATTGTGTCTCACAACCGAGAAAAATTAGAGGGTCATTTTGGGTCTGCGACGAATAGGTTCAAGAGATAAGAGAATTAAGAATACCCACCAGAAAGACTAATCCAATCCATAAGGTTATACCAGAAAATACAACATTTTGGTTACCTGGCCAGCCATCAGGAGAAGCAAATACAACGGGTATGCTAATTCATAAGATTAATGAAGTAGCAATTAATGCAAAAATATCCAATTGGAAAGCAAGAGTCATGCTTTTAATCCTCCAAGCTACAAACAAATGAACCATATACCAATTAATCCCTCTATCAGTCAAAAAATATTAATTGTGACAAAATATGTCATCGAGGGATTTTACTTTATCATGAATCCATTGATTCTGTATGACTTATTACTCCTCCTCCTTTCGCACTTTATTCGTACATGGAGTGGAGTTGAGAGAAATGAAATTTTATTTTTTATTTCACAATGGGCATGCTAGATCATATATCTATATGTCACAACCCAATTTCTCAGGTCATGATGGCACCTACTATAACCCACCAGTAGGTAAGCCAACCCATAGTCCAAAACAGCTAGTAACTGACTACTGATAGAAATAAAGGAAACATCAGAATAAATATAATAGCAAGGCTAATATACCTCAAAACCTGGTGGAGCCAGTACAAGAGCTTTTGATACAACAGGAGTACAACTGAAATACAAGAAAAATGTATATATACAAGCCGTTTCTGACATAACACAGAGAACAATCTAACAATAAGAAGGAGGGTAGGGATACTCCAAAACATCAGGAGCTCACCCCAAAATCTCTGATCCATAGATGCTCCGCACGGTACACACACCAACGGTAATAACTCATACTATAACCTATAGGCTACAAAAGTGTAGTACAAGTACCAAACACGTGGTACTCAGCAGGCAACGACAGACTGAGCTCCAGAAATAATGCAAGCATAAATAACGTGAAGTTATGAATGTAACTACAGGTATATCCAAGAACAAGCATGATAATGTAAATGGAGCAATAAGGATAGATTACCCTATCCTAACCTTACTCAAGTACTAGAGTACTATACCATATATCCCTAGCCAATATACCAAGAAATGTAAAAGAAGGATATATATAGTAGTATACAAGGCCAATGATTTTAAATACAATACAGATGAACAAGAAAGAGAGGGATATACAGTAATACCATATGCATATGTATAGATACGTTTAGGTCTAACTCAAAGGTAGTAACCTGAGGGAGTCAACTTATCATTTCGAGGATCCTGGCTAAGTGAGGGAGCTAACACTAGCATAAGCAATCCTTTAACCAAAGGGCGAATAATCATGAGACAATCTAGCCATTAAATAACTCACTGAAAAGATAAAGGAATTAGAAATGTACCTCTAAACTTGGGTACCAATCCATAACCAACCTGCCACAAACTAACCATAATAACCAATAATACAGTAATCGGCTAGTCTGGGCAAACAAGTACCAACCGGACCCTCATAAGCCCAGAAGGTTCACAGAAACACTCAGCAAATAACAACCATAACTTTTACATATACAGTCCCCCATAATACCGATAGATACAGGCGCCAAACAACTATACTGGTGATAGGCAATGCATATGAATGGATGAATGCAACATAAATCGAAATACCATAACCATATCAGGGACATCGAACTCGACTCGGTTCCACAATCTCAAACCATACTATACCAAGTGTATACACCTCCTCCAGCTCACCTAGCTCACAAAGGTAGGACCTACGACGACCAAGCTTCTCTGGAACGATGGCTCTCGGATGAAGGGTCCCCCTTGGGGATTTGAGAAATCTATATACACGGTTTGGTCCCAATCCAGGACTTCCAATAAACATCATAGTCCATCTACTCCATCCAATATCGGAGAGATATATATGTATAATCAGTGCACGGACTTGAACCACGACTAAAATGATATAAATTCGTAAATCTATTACCCGAGATCATGTTTGGGACCAAATCATCATAATCATATATGAAGGGTCAGAATATCTCTCGATCGAAGTAAATAGTAGTGGTAAAATGAGTGGATAAATAATGGACCAGAATCATCCTCGGTTGAAGTTTTAAAACATCTTTTTTAGTTCCAAAAGCTCATAATCCAGTAAATAAGATGGTATGATTCCCGTTATAAAATAATCTATATTTAAAGTAAAAAGTGGGAATAAATCCCTTTTTAAATATTGTAGTAAAATCAAGGTTTTGGTTGGAATCGTACCACTAAGTGAGCATGAATGCACCTAAAAGTATGCATGCCATCACCAGTATCCAAACAGTACCACTATAGGGGCCTAAGTGTTTGTAATCTAGAATCATGTCCCATTTAGGGATAAAATACTCACCTGGAGTCCAACTGGCATCGTAACCATGACCTCGGACCCAATAATACATAATCGATAACATAACACCTCATAACTCAGGAAACTACGGTAAATGAGGGCGTAAAGTCACTAAAGGATTTAAACGGCAAAAATACTACCCAATTTACTAAGTCAAGAGGTAAACATTACACTAAAGGATCTTTAATCATCAACTATGGTTAACATGCTTATAATCAAGGGTAATGGGACTCTATGGCTCTACAAGTATTTTATACCAGGGTTCAGGTCATATTTCTACCCCAAATTCCATAAAAAGTCTAAGTCACGCTACCCTAGCCATAATCCCATCTTGTAATCCCTACCTAGCATGCAATCTATACAATACACAATCTCATAGAGAAAAGTAGATCGAAGCCTACCTCGATGCCGAACCGCAATACTTGAATCGTCCACAATTCATCTGTCCTTGCTCCACCATCCCAAATCGATGTCACATTATCAAAATAGTAACCTACACATCATTACGAGTAAAACGATACCCATATTACTATATAAAACTTTGGACCCAAAATTGGGTCAAAATAGGCCCGTGGGGCCTGCTAACGGAATCCCAAAATTGAATCCGTCATGGGGTCCCTTGAATGATAAGAAATGTGTGCTAAAAAATTGAGCACAAGTGGATCGCAAATCAGGGCTCAAATCAGTCCCCAAAGTTAGGGATTCAAAGACCTAATTTCTAGGAATTTACAATGAAAAGGAATAAAATTCAATGGGTAAAATGATGAATAAGGACCAAGGAGCATAGAGATAACTTACCTTAACTTCAATGGATGTTTTCCCATATTTTCCCACGTCTCATGCTCTCAAAAATTAAGGAAAAAGGTTGAGAAATGAGGGAGAAAACAAGTGAAGAAGGGGATTTATTAGCCCTCAGGTGCTACTAAAGCGGACACCTGCCAGCTTAAGCCGCTACCACTAAAGAGGACTTTGACCGCTTAAGCGATCACCGACAAAAGGGCTAAGGCCGCTAAAGAAGAACCCCATTGCTTAAGCGACGTACACTTAAGTGGACAAGGGAGGGCTTAAGAAATCCTTGCCGAAATGGCCAAGGACGGTAAAATGGCTTGGTACCACTAAAGCCGCTCCTTGACCACTTTAGCGGTCACACCAGATATAAGCTACCATATTTTAGCTAAGTCCAAAATGGACTCCGATCGAGTGCTCGAGATTCGTTTGGAACCCCGTGGCGCAAACTAACTATGTGACTATACCATATTCGATATTTCAAACTCAATGGAACCATTAAAATTTCCATCCAAGGTCATTTTGCTTAAATGTGGGTCCCACACCTATAGTTCCATTTTTCACCAAATCTACCCAATAGCCCAAAATAAGTCCGGAAGCTTCAGGACCCGGACCAAGGGTCTTTCTGGCCTAAAATTAATATTTCGGAGTTGATGGCACTTTTAGAATTTCCATCTGGGAATCGTCTTCTAGGAGTTTTGGTTCGAGACCAAATCCTTAACAGTGAAAGCTCTAAAATAGGGAAATGAGTCTAAAACCCAAACGGACTGTCCGATAATCGAACCGAACAGTTTCGACAAGTCATAAATAACCTATAGCTTCTATGGAAAGTCTCAAAATGCCAGAATACATGGAAATCGAGAAAATGACCTGGAGGGTCTTTACACTATATATGGATAAATAGATTGACTGGTGGATTTGCTCTTGAGATCTTTCTACAGATAGTGGTGGTATCCACCCCTATAGCCATATTCTATTAAGAGGAATAAAATAAAAATAGTCTTTCGGAGAGATAGCTGAGTGATTTATAGCCTCTGAGAGCTGCCACGCTACTAAAATAATGATTTATGCATCAAGACAAGAAAAATAATACCCATATTTTGTATAAACGCTCCGGATCAGAAATCATATGAAAAATCCCATGTAGGGCCCCTTTACGGAATCACGAAATTGAAACTGTCACAACATCCCACGTAGCTCAAAGATCAATTGCCAAAATAAATTTGGATGAATCCAAGCTCAACAATAGCAAAACTCAGTCCTAAAAATAATCTGTAGAAACAAGAACCCAATTACCTAAATCAATCAATGATTGATCGAATTACTTATGAGATAAAGATGCTACATGCCCAATACCATATTCCCGAGCTAAAACCCAACTTCACACACTGAAAACCTCACTAAATCTAAGCTTGGAATATCCAAAAATGGTGGATTTTATTTGAAGTTAAAAGTTGAAAATGGAAGAGGGACTTATATATAAGGTACCAGTGATTGTCGCTTTAGCGGCCAAATGACTGCTAAAGCGGTCACCACTAAAGCGCCCAAGGGCAGCTAAAGTAGTCTAGCGCTGCTAAAGAGAATGCCACTATAGTGGATCCCAACCGCTAAAGCAGGAACTGCTGAAGAGGTCCTCTGGCCTCTTAAGCGACTACACCAGATACTTGGCACCAACCTAGTTTAACTTGTCCCAACGGACTCCGACTGGGTGCTCGAGATTGGTTTGGAATCTCGAACTAGCAAATTAACTATGCTACCCTACCAAATTCAAAGTTCTAAACTCAACGGAGCCATCAAAATTTCCATTCGAGGTCATTTTAATAAAAAGTGGGTCCCACACCCTAAAAAGCAGTTTTAGCCAAATTTCATCCCATACACAAAAATTAGTCTGGAAGCCTCGGGACCAAGACCAATGGTCCCCCTATCTTAAAATCAACATTCTGCAGTTTTTGAGACTGTCAAAAATGGTATCTCATGTCATTTACATGAGATTTTGGCCTGAGACCCATTTCTCAACTTCAGAAGCTCCTAAATAGGAAAATGGCTCTAAAAATCAAATGAACTGTCCGGTAATCGAACGGTCATTCCCAACAAGTAATAAATGACTTGGGGCCTCTATAGGAAAGCTCTAAATGAGTAAAATGCACAAAAACAAGGAAAATGACCTGCAGTGTCAATACAACATCCACTACTAAAAGGACTTTCATCCTCAAAAGTAAAGGATCAAGATGTACTTGAAGGCTCGAATAGGTAGGGACACTGGGTCCACATCTCATGCTTGGTCTCCTAGGTGGCCTCCTCGACTGGATGGTGTCGCCACTGAACCTTAACTATAAGGATATCTCTAGGAAGAAACCGTTTGACATCTCTACCAAAAATAGACACAGGCTCCTCTACAAATGTCAACCTCTCATCCAACTGGAACGAGTCCCACCGAAGCATGTGAGACTCATCTGGGATAGACCGTCGCATCATAGATATATAAAAGATTGAATGGATGGCTGAAAAGGCAGGAGGCAAAGCCCACTCATAGGCTACCTCCCCAACTGTCCATAGAATCTCATACGATCCAATACACCTAGGGCTGAGCTTACCCCTCCTCTCGAACCTTATCTCACCCTTCATAGGCGATACTCACAGAAAGACTCGGTCGCTAACTTTGAACCTCAAGGCACGAAGCCTATAGTTAGCATAACTCTTTTGCCTACTCTGAGCTGCCCGCAACCTATCTTGAATCACCCGAACTCGATCCAAAGACTCACGAAGCAAATCTGTACCATGAAGCCTAACCTCAGAAGTCTCAAACTAACCAATCAGAGATCGACACCGCTTACCATACAATGCCTCTATTGGGGCCATTTAAATACTCGAGTGAAAGTTGTTATTATAAGAAAACTCTGCCAAAGCTAAAAATTGGTCCCACTGACCTCCAAAATCCAAAACACAAGCTCGGAGCATGTTCTCCAAAACCTAAATAGTCCACTCCGACTGCCCGTCGATATGGGGATGAATGGTAGTGCTAAGGTTAACTTGGGTACCTAACTCCTCCTAAAATGTCCCCCAGAAGCTAGAAGTGAACAGAGAACCTCGGTCTGAAATAATAGACACGGGTACCCCATGAAGGCGAACCACCTCTCGAATATAGATACGGGCCAACCTCTCGGCACAGTAGGAAGTTTGAATAGGGATGAAATGGACAGATTTGGTCAATCAATCCACAATGACCCAAATGCTATAAAAACCATGAGAACTGCGAGGCAACCCACCAAAAAAATCCATAGTGACCCGCTCCCATTTCTACTCAGGAATGGGTAACCTTTGAAGCAATCCACCAAGTCTCTGATGCTCGGCCTTCACCTACTGATAGCATAGGCACTGAGCCACAAACTCTGCTATATCTCTCCGCATACCACTCCACCAGTAATACTGCCCCAAATTCTTGTACATCTTAGCTGTCCCAAGATGAATAGAATATCTGAAGCTATGAGCCTCTCGAAGAATCAACTGAATCAAATCTCCAACCTTCAAAACACGAGTACGACTATTAAATCTCAAAATACCCTCAGAATTTAAGGTAGCCCTCCTGGACTCACCTCTCAACACCTGATCTCGAATGCCATAGAGCCTGCTATCCTCAAATTAATGACTTCAAATCTGCTCCAACAAAGTAGATCTAGCCTTAACACTAGCAAGGATCCTTATGGGGTCAGAAATATCAAGACATACCATTATGTTGGCTAAGGAATAGATGTCCAAAGCCAACGACCGCTGAGAAACTAAAATGAAGGCAAAGCTACCTTTACTCACTGCCTTCCGGCTTAAGGCATCCGCTACCACATTCTCCTTGCCTGGATGGTATAGAATAAATACATGATAGTCCTTCAACAACTCAATCTATCTACACTGCCTCGAGTTAATCTCCCTCTGGGTCATGATATACTCAAGACCACGATGGTCAGTGAAGATCTCGCAATGCACACCATACAGGTAATGCCTCCAAATCTTAAGCGCAAACACTACTACTGCCAACTCTAAATCATGGATGGGGTAGTTGCGCTCGTGCACCTTCAGCTGCCTTAATGCATAAGTAATGACACAGCCCCACAACATTAAAACACACCCCAAACTAATACCAGAAGCATCATAATAGATAGTGAACCCCTCGCCCTCAACTAGAAGAGTCAAAATAGAAGTTGAGGTGAGCATGCCCTTAAGCTTTAAAAAGCTCACCTCACAACTCTCAAACCACTTAAATGGGACCTCTTTCCTAGTTAATCTAGTCATAGGAGCTGCAATAGCAGCAAAACCCTCAATGAACCATCTGTAGTAGCCTACCAACCTGATAAAACTATGAACCTCAGTAGGAGATGTAGGCCTAGCCCTGTCATAAATAGCCTCAATCTTTATCAGGTCCACTACATGCCCCAAGAAAGCTATAGACTCAAGCTACAACTTGCACTTTGAAAATTTGGCATAAAGCCTATGATCTCTGAAAGTGTGGAGCACAGTCCACAAATATTGCTCATGCTCCTCCCTGCTCCTCTAATATACTAGAATGTCATTAATAGAAATGATCACAAAAGAGTCCAAATATAGCCTGAAAACACAGTTCATCAAGTCCATAAATGTTGTTGCGGCATTGGTCAACCCAAAAGACATCAACAGGAACTCATAATGGCCATAACGAGTCCTGAATGCTGTCTTAGGGATGTCCTTAGCCCTGATCCTCAACTGATGGTAGCCAGATCTCAAATTGATTTTAGAAAACATTATTGCACACTAAAACTGGTCAAATAAATCATTGATACGAGGCATAGGATACTTATTCTTCACGATCACCTTATTCAGTTGCCTATAGTCGATACACATATGCATAGAACCATCCTTCTTCTTCACAAACAGAGCTGGAGCACCTCAAGGCAATACACTTAGTCTCATAAAACCCTTACCCAAAAGATCCTGAAGATGAATATTTAGGTCTCTTACACGTCAGGAGCGATATGATAAGGAGCCATAGAAAAAGGTCAGGTGCCCTACTTGAGGTCAATAACAAACTCTATGTCATGCTCAGGAGGAAGGCCAGATAAGTCGGTAGGAAAGATGTCGAGAAAATCACAAATAACAGGAATGGGGTCAAGCAATGGACTCACAGCACTAACATCCCAAACATAAGCAAGGAATGGCTCACAATCCCTTGATATCAGTCTTCTAGGCAGAATATAAGAAATAATCCCCATTGGTACGCGACTAAAATAACCTACCACACAACCGGGGGTATACCAAGCATGGCTAAGGTAACAGTCTTGTCAAAGTAATCCAAGACTGCCTGATAAATGGATAACCAGTCTATGCTTAGAATCATGTCAAAATCCACCATGTCTACACATTGAGATCAACCCGAGTATCATACTCTTGAACCATCACCAAATATGATCTATATACCCGATCCACTACTAAGGAATCATACACGGGGGTAGCTACACGCAGTGGCACAGGTAAAGAATCCAAAGACAAACCCAACCGTGGTGCATAATAAGTAGAAACATATGAAAATATGGAACCGAGATCAAACAAAGTAGAAGCTGGCTGATGGCATACTGAAATTGCACCTATAATCACAATGTCTAAAGACTCAGTCTCCGACCTACCCAGTATAACATACAAATGGCCCTGTCCACTATCAAACTGGGTGCCTGCCTTACCACCTATCCTACCTGCCCAAGGACCACCTCTAAAATCTTGGGGACTAACCCTACAACCCTATGAACTACCCCTAGCTGGAGGCAGTATTGATCTGATCGGCTGAGCACTCTGAATGGAAGACTCAATCATTCTACGTTAGGGACACTCTTGAGCAAAGTGACCGACAACCCCATAATAAAAACATGCCCTTGGCACTATGCTTTACCTAGAAGGTTCGCCTAATCTAGAATGGCCACCTCAGCTTGACGACCCTGACTGAACATCCCTCTACGACTGACTATTGTTTTGACCATCGAAACTACTATAACCTAGCTGATCCCCATCTAATATCTGAAGCACTACCTGAATTGGCCTTTTAACTGACCCTGACACTGATAAAGCTGATGCTGGGGGTATCTACCTTAAAATCCTCTGCCTCTGGACTATAAGTCATTGTGGCTCCTACTATAACTGCCCTAATAATGGGGTGTCTTATCACTGACCTCTTAGGCCTCATGATCCATCTCCTTTATAGAATAGGCATGCTCTACAATATCAAAAAATGACCTCCCTAAAGTCACCAAACTCTGAGTAGCCTTCGGAGTGCCAGTCTCAAACCTTTAACTAAGTACTAAATTCTCTCATACTCTGTGGGTCAAATCATAATGACATGCCTAGATAGCTCGAGAAACTTGGCCTCATACTCAGTCATAGACATAGAACCCAGTGTCAACGTAGAAAACTCATACTCAGGCGCTCGCGCATACTGTAAGGCATGTACTTCCCCAAGAAAGCCTCGGAGAACTGATTCCAAGTCACAGGTGGAGATCCAATTGGCCTGGAATAAAGATAACATCTTTACCACCACCTTACTGCTATGTTTAGCTGATAAGTAGTGAAATCCACTCCGCGTGACTCGACCAACCCCAAATTATGTAGCCTCTCCTCATAACTAATCAAAAACTCATAAGTATCCTCTCCTAGGGTCTCAACAAACCTGGGTGGGGTGAATTTTAGAAACCAACCCAGAATCTTCTGCTCCTCCGCAGACATAACTAACTGGGCTACTGTAGCCTGTGGAACTATTGGTACTGGTAAAACCTATGCTCTGGGAGTTGCAACTGCAGGTTGTGCCTCTAAATCAATACCATCCTGTGTTACTGGCTGAGCTCCATCGATTGGCGGACCCCCAACTAACCCCAATAACTGAACCAATGTATCACAAAGAATCAAAGAAGATATAAACCTGAGTAGGGCCTGGGCTACCCCCTGGCCTACCTACTGCTGTGGCGGCAGAATCTCTGGAGCTCTCTCTAGCTTAGGAGCTATAATAGGATCTGGGGATAGCTCCCTAGTCTGATATCAAACTGGGGATACATATCTAGCCTACCCTCGACCTCGGGGTGATCCTCTACCTTTGACTGGAGCTCTAGTAGAGGGCTCGAGGTCCTAATCCTTGACTTCCATACCCAGCATCCTAACCATTTACGAAAGAGTGAATCAAATAAGGATTTAGAAACCAATACGGACACACTACACGAAAGTGAACCAAAAGGATGAGATTTTCCTAAACATGTACAGTAGACTCATGAAGATAGGATACAGACATCTTTGTACCAATCTGCGGGACTCAACTAAGCATTAGCTCTTGTACTAATAGTCCCGGTGAACCTAGGCTCTGATACCAAGCTGTCACGACCCAATTTCTTAGGTCATGATGGCACCTACTTTAACCCGCCAGTAGGTAACCCAAGCCATAGCCCAGAACAACAAGTAATGGGCTAACGGGTAGAAGGTAAGAAGGGAACAAAAATGAAATCAAAAAAAATAACAACATAGGTAGAAGTAGAAAAGATATACATGTATTATATACTATACAAGAGAAGGAAGAGGACAAAATATACAAAATGAATCCCTCCTAAGACCTGGTAAGGTCGTTACAAGAGCCACTATAACCAAAAAAGAGTACTAGACAGTATCCAAAATATGTATATACACAGTAGTCTCGAAATACAAAAGACTATAACTTAAAGTAGATAGAGGAGGATCAGCTCATCCCATCTCTAGATTAGTATCAAGGCCTGAGGGTAACGTTAATGCCGATGGCTCGTATTTGGATCTGTATCAAGGAAAAGATATAGAAGTGCAGTATGAGTACCAAAGCAACGGGTACTCAGTAGGCATCATCGATCGACTGAGCTCAAATATAATAAAAGCATAAATATAAAGTGTGAGAGTGCAAGCTAATCAACAGTAAAATGGATAGAAATATAAATATCAAACTATGATAGGCAAACACGATAAAGGAAATAAGTAACTCGAAAGTAAAAACAAAAAACTAACTACAACCTAACTGGGCCTCTATAAGCCTAGAAGGCGCACACAAGAATACAAATAACCCTACCGAGCCCTCATAATCCCCGTGGATACAAACAAGAGTAACGCTAAGATAAGCAATATAAATAACCTTTTATAGTGCCAATCTTAAATAACCTCTGATCCCAGATCCATAATGATAGTAAATACCGGGCTTGAACCGACACCAGTGGATAATAAAGAAAAGGCAGACACTGGGCTCGAATAAAAAATAATGGATCACAAGAAAGAGGCCAAAGAATCCATGTGAAATCATTACCAAGATACCCTGACCGCAGTCATAGACCGATGCTTGACATGAATCGGAACTCATAAGTAACCAACCGTAGATAAAAATAAGTGGTCCCAAAAGAAACCAACCTTAACCATAAACTGATGCCAAACTCACACCGAAGCTCATAAATAGATATCATAACCAAAACTATAACCGATGCCAATATCGTTCCAGAACTCATAATAATAGTAGCAATAAGACATATACCAGACTCGAATCAAAACTGAAATGCATTTACATAGAAATAAACATAACTAGCTATCAGGAAGCTATCCAAAGGTTCCAAGATTATCTCTAACGCATAAATTCATAAATACGAATCTCGGGAGGATAAGTCCCCTAAGGCAAGATGGGTCCAAAAACTAGGTCAAGGAGGTGCGGTCCAGGACTAGTTATTACTCTACCCGAGAAAAAGAGCTTAAACAAGCCAGAAATTAAGTCTAAGTCAAACCCAACCCAAGGTAATAGCCTAAAATAGTATCCAGGAGTCTAACTAAGACTAAAGGAATTCATATCAAATATCTTATCTAAAAAGGGCAGTAGGGCCCACCACGGTGTCTCGATAAGTAAACCTAAGGCAAAACCTACTCGATTCTAGTCTAAGGGTTCCCAGTCCCATCCAAGGCACTACAAGTACTAATTCATAGGCTTAAGGGATTACATCACACTATTCTAAGGGGAAATAGGCCTAGATTCTACCAAAAAAGGGCCCCTAACCGACTAAATATGACAAAAAATATGCAAACACCATAATTGGGATAAGCTATCCAACCCAAACTAGCACAGTTAGATGCTAATATCATAATTAAGCTTAATCTAAAAGAAGGGTAAGTCTAGCCTACCTGGATACTGCTGAACACTCATCGAAACCTCTAACCCAGAGCTTTCCCCTTCTAAGAGGCTTCTGAGAGCTGCCACGCTACCAAAACAACAATTTAAGCATCAAGACAAAAAAATGATACCCATATTTCGTATAAACACTCAGGGTTAGAAATCCTACGAAAAATCCCACATGGGACCCACTTATGGAATCATGAATTTGAAACTGCCACAACATCTCACACAGCTCAAGGATCAATTGCCACAATAAATTTGGCTAAATCCAAGCTCAACAATAGAAAAAATCAGTCCCAATAATAATTCATAGAAACAAGAACCCAATTACCCAAATCAAGCGAAGATTGATTGAATTACTTAGAAGATAAAAATGCTACAGGCCCAACACCACAACAGGAGCTAAAAATCAGTTTCACACACTTAAAACCTTACTAAACCCGAGATTGGAAATCAGTCCCAATAATAATTCATAGAAACAAGAACCCAATTACCCAAATCAAGCGAAGATTGATTGAATTACTTAGAAGATAAAAATGCTACAGGCCCAACACCACAACAGGAGCTAAAAATCAGTTTCACACACTTAAAACCTTACTAAACCCGAGATTGGAATGTCCAAAAATGGTGGATTTTATTTGAAGTTAAAAGCTGAAAATGGAAGAGGGACTTATATATAAGGTGCCAGCAATGGTCGCTTTAGCGGCCAAATGACCGCAAAAGCGGTCATCGCTAAAGCATCCAAGGGCCGCTAAAGCGACCTGGCCTAGGGTGGCCATGCCCCACTAAAGAAAATGCCACAAAAGTAGGGCCTAGCCCCTAAAGCGGTTCCCTGGCCGCTTAAGCTGTTGCACCAGATACTTGGCACCAATCAAGTTTAGCTAGTCCCAACAGACTCTGATCGGGTGCTTAGGATTGGTTTGGAATACCGAGCCCATAAATGAACTATGCTTCTCTTCTACAGTCATCATTTTTAATTTAACGGTGCCATCAAAGTTTTCATCTGAGGTCATTTCAATAAAAGTGGGTCCTACACCATAAAGAGCAATTTTAGCCAAATTCTATCCCATATCCCAAAATGAGTCCAGAAGCCTTGGGACCCAGACCAATGGTCCTCCTAGCCTAAAATCGATATTCTAAAGCTGTTGAGACTGTAGAAAATTGCATTTGAGGCCATTTACCTGTCACGCCTCAAATCCCATTGGGGCGGACTGGCACCCGAAGCCGTTAAGGCCCGAGAGAACCAACCTATGACCTCGAACATTCATGTGCATGTCACTGAATGAACAACACTATTTCACTTATAGACACAAGATATCAATGATGGAAATCATGGAAAGACATTCAAAAAGATATGAAACTTGTCCATTAGGGCCACCACATAAAAAAGGTAAGACATTTCTTCGTTTGACATTACAATGGCTACAAAGCCTCTAGCAGATACATAACCATGCCAAAATTTGGGATAGTTCCCCACTTTATACAAAAGTTATGCAGTATCAAAACCAGTATATACACATGACTCAAAAAGCCCCGAATCAACGGGAGCTCACTAATTGTCCGCAGATGGCCTGTATTCTACTGTAAAGCTCTACTAGCTCCTGTGCCTGCAGCAAGTAAGGTAAGTCCCCCAAGGGACGTCAGTACAAAAGAATGTACTGAGTATGTAAGGCCATAAACAACTGCATAAAACATAAGAACTTCAATGAAAACAAATACAAGTGAAATGGACAATAGGGATAACCCACCGTACTGTATATGTGGAACATGTACATTGCCTTCATTACTTTCTTTTTACGTTCATATCATGTCAATCATCAATCATATAATGCCTAGGACCAACTGATCAGTAGTAAATAACATTGGGATTGTCTCTAGCTAGGCTTATGCCCCTTTGAGCTGCCACCCATAAATCAATAAAACAGGTTCGTCTCTAGCTAGGCTTATGCCCCTTTGAGCTGCCACCCATAAATCAATAAAATAGGTTCATCTCTATCTAGGCTTACGCCCTTTTAAGCTGCCCCCTGTGTCAAATAATTATTCGGGATCATCTCGAGCTAGGCTTTCGCCCCATTAAGCTACTACCCATACTCAAGCAAATATGCATTACTTCCATTCTTTTGTTATGAGATTGATACATTGGTGGTTATAACATTTTTGATTTCTTCATCATTTCCTCGGCCTCCTATGTGATTTCTTCTACTTGCTGATTCCTCCAAAGCACTTTTATGGAAGCTACATCTTTATTTCTTAACCTCTTGACTTGTCGATCCAGAATAGCAATAGGTATTTCTTTATAAGTAAGATCTTTCGTAACTTTTACAGTTTCAATAGGAGTGATATAAGATGGATCTCCTATGCACTTTCGAAGCATCGAGACATGAAATACTGGATGAACTGTGGAGAGTTCTTGGGGTAGTTCTAATTCATAAGCAACTCGACCAAATCTTCGGACAATCTGATACGGCCCTATATAACGTGGACTCAGCTTCCCTTTCTTCCCAAATTTCATTACCCCTTTCATTGGTGATACTTTCAAGAATACCCAATCACCTATGGCAAATTCTAGCCCCCTTCTTCTAACATCAACATATGACTTGTGCCGACTTTGGGCTGTTTGTAGCCGTTGTTGTATCACCTTCACCTTTTCCATAGCTTGCTGAAAAAGATCTGGCCCAAATAAGGCAGTTTCACCCACTTCAAATCATCCAATTGGTGATCTACACTTTCTTCCATATAAAGCTTTGTAAGGTGCCATTTTGATACTTGAATGATAGCTATTATTGTAGGCAAATTCAACAAGAGGTAAATGATCATCCCAACTACCTTTAAAGTCTAATGTGCAAGCTCGTAGCATATCTTCAAGTGTTTGGATAGTACGTTCTGCTTTTCCATCTATCTAAGGATGAAATGTCATACTTAAATTCACTTGGGTTCCCAAACTCCTCTGAAAAGACTTCCAAAAGTGTGCTATAAATTGAGCTCCCTGATCTGATATAATAGAGATTGGAACTCTGTGCAGTCATACTATCTCTTTAATATACAACCTCACATAATCTTCAGCTGTGTAGGTGGTCTTGACGGGTAGAAAGTGTGCTGATTTGGTAAGCCTGTCAACTATCACCCATATGGAATCAAATTTTCGAAGTGTACGAGGCAAGCCTATGATGAAATCCATGTTGATCATGTCCCACTTCCAGATTGGAAGATCTATACAGTGCATATAACCTCCAGGCTTCTGATATTCTACTTTTACTTGTTGACAATTTGGGCAATGGGCTATGAATTCTGCAATGTTCTTCTTCATGTTACCCCACCAATACATTTCTTTCAAATCATGATACATTTTGGTGGCTCCCGGATGAATAGAATACCGTGAATGATGCGCCTCTGTCATAATCCATCTCCTTAGCTCATGTACATTAGGTACACATAATCTACTTTGGCACTGAAGCACTCTCTCTTGCTTAAGATCAAATGCCTTTGTCAAACCTTGTTGCACATTCTCTTTCAGCTGCAATAAAATAGGATCTGCATACTATTTTTCCTTCACTTCAGCTACTAATGAAGATTCTGCTGCATTTTGCACCATAATTCCTTCTTTTGGAGTTTCAAGAAGACAAACCCCCAAGCTGGCTAGTTGATGTAGATCCTTGACTATTCTTTGCTTTTCCGTAAGCTGGCCATCAGTGCTTACTCTTAATTTATGGCTTAATGCATCAGCTATTACATTTGCTTTCCCTGGATGGTATAAGATATCAATATCATAATCTATTAGTAGTTTCAGCCACCTCCGCTGTCTCAAATAGATCCTTCTGCTTGAAAATATATTGAAAACTCTTATGATCAGTACATATGTCAATATGAACCACATACAAATAGTGACACCATATCTTTAAAGCAAATATCACAACTGCTAGCTCAAGATCATGTGTTGGATAATTTCTCTCATGTGGTCGCAACTGTCTTGAGGCATAAGCTATCACATTATCGTGATGCATCAATACACATCCTAAGCCGACTCCTAAAGCATCACAATATACTGCATATCCTTCTGTGCCTTTGGGAAGTATTAATACGGGTGTAGACGTTAATTTTTCCTTTAGATCTTGGAAACTCTTCTCACAGGCATCATTCCACTAAAACTTGATTGCCTTGTATATTAGCTTTGTTAAAGGTGCCGTAATAGAAGAAAACCCTTCAACAAATCTTCTATAATAACTGGCCAATCCAAGAAAACTACGAATCTCTTTAGGCATCGTAGGTCTTGGCCAATTCTTCACCGCTTTTATTTTTTGCGTATCAACCCTTATTCCTTCATCCGACACAATATGACCCAAGAATGCTACAGATTTTAACCAAAATTCACACTTAGAGAACTTCGCATATAACTTATGATCACGAAGAATTTGTATCACCTGCCGTAAGTGATTAGCATGGTCCTCTTGTGATCTTGAATAAACCAGAATGTCATCTATAAATATGGTCACGAATAATTCTCAGAATGGCTTGAACACCATATTAATCAAATCCATAAAAACTGCTGGTGCATTTGTTAGTCCAAATGACATAACTAAAAATTCATAATGGCCATACCGTGTTCGAAAAGCTGTCTTGGGTATATCTTTTCTCTAACCCTGACTTGATGGTAACCTGATCTCAAGCCAATCTTTGAAAAACATTTGGCACCCTGTAACTGATCAAATAAATCGTCAATTTTGGGGAGGGGATATTTGTTCTTGATCATTACCTTATTCAATTGCTGATAGTCAATACACATTCTCAACGTGCCATCTTTCTTTCGTACAAATAATACTGGTGCACCCCATGGAGACATACTAGGCCTTATGAATCCCTTGTCCAGCAAGTCTTTTAATTTTTCCTTCAACTCCCGTAACTCTGTTGGGGCCATTCTATACGGAGGAATAGAGATAGGCTGAGTGCCTGGAGTCACATCAATACCAAACTCCACTTCCCGTTCTGGAGGTAAACATGGAAGATCTTCAGGAAATACATCAAGGAATTCATTGACCACCGAAACCGATTGAGGAGTTGGTGGCTTCACATCGGTATCTTGCACTCTTACTAGATGACATATGTACCTCTTGGATATCATTTTCCTTACTTTAAGATAGGAAATAAATTTTCCTCTCGGTGCCCCCACATTTCCATTCAAGAACATTCTTTTGTGGAAAATCAAAATGTACCTTTTTAGCTCGGCAATCTACTGTGGCATAACAAGAAACCAACCAATCCATACCCATTATATCATCAAAATATACCATCTCCAGCTCAATAAGATCGGCCAACGTATCATGACCAAAAACAGTAATTACTCAATCACGATAAACTCTCTTATCTATAATAGATCCACCGTCAGGCGTAGATACTTCAAATGACTTAATTAATAATTCCGGCATTCTTTTAAATTTTTCTGCAATCAATGGAGTGACATATGATAATGTAGAACCCGGATCAATCAATGCATATACATTATACAAAAATATGGATAATGTACCTGTGACTACATCAGGAGAAGCCTCTGAATTCTGTTGGTCCACTAGAGCATGGTGCGATTCTGGGCTCCACTGGAACTAGCTGCTCCTCTAACACCTCTACCATGCCCAGTAGGTTGCACTCCTCTACCTAGGGAAGTAACCAATGATGATGATGCAACGGTTGATACCATAGGTCGTGCTATACCACCCATGCCCCTTTGTGGGCACTCTCTCACCATGTGCCCTGGCACACCGCAAAAAAAAAAAACATTCATTCTAACCCGGCATTTACCTAAATGAGACTTCCCACAGTGCTGACACGACTGGAGAGAAAATCCTATTGTCTATGAACCTCGAACCACACTGCTTCACCTATCTTGACTGCCTCTAAACCCTTGGAATTGAGATTGAGTGCCTACTGTGGAATAAGAGAATGATGGTCTAGGCGGTTGATTAAAAATTTGAGTCCTAAACTCTCTTTGGGACGCCATGACCTGTCCTGTAGATCTAGCCCTCTTCGACAACCCTCTTTCAAATTCTTGTGTCCTTCTCCGTTGCCTCTGATCCTACATATTTTGCCCAAAAGCCTGTATTCTGGCTATATCTACGTCTATATTCAAAGAAGCAATAGTACAATCCTGGACCAAGTATAAATCTAATCTATCCACGTACCGATGAACTCTGTCGGCCATAGTAGCTACCACACTTAAAGCATACCTGGTCAAAGAGCTAAACCGAAGACTATACTCTCTGACGCTCATATTCCCTTGGCGAAGATTTAAGAATTGGTCTGTACGAGCCTCTCGGACCTTTTATGAAAGGTAATGATCAAGGAATGCCGCTTTGAATTCCTCCTAACCAGCTTGAAGTGCACCAATACCCCTCGATCGTTTCCAATCTTCATACCATAATATAACTTCTCCTTTCAATCTATAGGCTGCAAGCTCAACCGTTTCCACACCAGATAAATTCATGACATCCAGAGCCCTTTGGATTTGATCTATAAAGTCTTGTGGGTCTTCATTAGGATCCGACCCAGTGAATGTAGGAGGATCTAATTTCAGAAAATCCTATGTCCGCAGACTAGCTGCCCTAGCCGCACCATCATCACTTTTCATTGGACCAACTCGTCCTTGACTTTGTGCAGCAACCATCTGAGTCAATATTTGCATCGGGTTCCTTAAATCCTGCTCAGTAGCATTAGCAGGAGATTTTGTAGGTACTTCTCCCCTTCTTGGCTCTTTAGGAGCTGGAAAAGTAGAAGGAGTTCGCGATGCAAATTCAGTCTCAGCCTCACCTGGACTAGCTTGGTCAGGCAGTGATTTACTAGTTCCTTCTCCAGCAATCATGTCTACCTCCTTACCTTTGCCCCTACCTCATCTTGTGATCGACATTTTACTATAACAAAGAAAACCAATTACAATGGTCAGATATGATTCCACCTATAACTTTAGCTCTAGTGCACGATATAAGAAATGAAGAAAAGAAACAACTCCTAAATGTCCCGTAGCCTCCTACTTATAAATGTGGTGCACAACACACTATAAGCAAGACTCTACTCAGACACGACTTTGTAGACACCCTTAGGATGACCTTCTCTGATACCACTTTTGTCACGCCTCAAATCCCATTGGGGCAGACTGGCACCCGAAGCTGTTAAGGCCCGAGAGAACCAACCTATGACCTCGAACATTTATGTGCATGTCACTAAATGAATAACACTATGTCACTTATAGACACAAGATATCAATGAAGGAAATCATGGAAAAACATTCAAATAGATATGAAACTTGGCCATTAGGGCCACCACATCAAAAAGGTAAGACATTTCTTCGTTTGACATTACAACATCTACAAAGCCTCTAACAGATACATAACCATGCCAAAATTTGGGATAGTTCCCCGCTTTATACAAAAGTTACACAGTATCAAAACCAGTATATACACATGACTCAAAAAGCCCCGAATCAACGGGAGCTCACCAATTGTCCGCAGATGGCCTGTATCCTACTGTAAAGCTCTACTAGCTCTTGTGCCTGCAGCAAGTAAGGTAAGTCCCCCAAGGGACGTCAGTACAAAAGAATGTACTGAGTATGTAAGGCCATAAACAACTGCATAAAACATAAGAACTTCAATGAAAACAAATACAAGTGAAATGGACAATAGGGATAAATTCCCGTACTGTGTATGTGGAACATGTACATTGCCTTCATTACTTTCTTTTTACGTTCATATCATATCAATCATCAATCATATAATGCTCGGGATCAACTTATCAGTGGTAAATAACATTGGGGTCGTCTCTAGCTAGGCTTATGCCCCTTTGATCTGCCACCCATAAATCAATAAAATAGGTTCGTCTCTAGCCAGGCTTACGCCTCTTTGAGCTGGCCCCTGTTTCCAATAATCATTCGGGATCATCTTGAGCTAGGCTTTTGCCCCATTGAGCTACCACCCGTACTCAAGCAAATATGCATTACTTTCTTCTTTTGTTTTGAGATTGATACATTGGTGGTTATAACATTATTGGAACTTTGAAACAATAATAAATGAATAAGAGACACCTGAACAACAATTTATAACAAACCTGAATGAGATACTTTAGAACATTTTTTTGGAGTGGAAACAAGTTCGATAACAGTGAGAATAATAGGTGCTGACAAAGGATACGGAAAAGAGAAACCTTACATACCTTATCTCCTCACCAGGTGAATACAACAATGTTTCAGCTCCTTCCTTATGTATTACTCTACAACACAAGTACATAATGGAGCTAACATTAACAACTAATTACACTACAAGTTCACAACACGACAATTAGTTACTTAACGATAAGTAAAACCCATCCAACATTATTCCAAACACATGGTACATCATTCCACCTTCCTTCCTACTGCCATATAACTTCATTCCACCCTTTTACAATATAATTTACTGCCTCAAAACACCAGCAATACCAAAATAGTCCGCACATCAACATAGACGTTACAAACCGATAGGATTTCATACCAAGTTCATACTTCACAATTTTACCTTAATGAAACTCCACATAATTATTCCATCAAGTCACATAATTAACTTCCATAACAATATACCAAAAATATTCCACACAGTTTCAGATTTCACTTTAACATAACAAGAAAGTATTCTCTTTTCACTACGCCAAACGTTCCATATACAAACACGTATAAACATTTCCATCAAGCCATACACAAGGGGAACGAATTAGGGACATAAACACACATTAATATACTGAAATTTCATCCATATAATTCAATTCCTTCAAAACCTTAAGTCCCTTTTCAAGTTTAAACCACAAAAAGGCAAATCCTTTAGCCGAAAGCACCGGTGGACTGCCACTTACAAAGTGGACTGGCCTATGCTTTTTAAACATAACCAACATGTTTCCTATCATATATCATGTATGTATTACATTAATATACAAGGGTAAACACTTACCAAGTCTTGCAAGTGGAAGATCTTGTCCAAAAATCCTCAAGGAAAATAGGGCGGTTAGGGTTTCTTTGAGAGAGAAATGTGTTGTGTTGAAAATCTGATTTTTTTCTAAGTGTATTGTGTGGAAATGGTCTGATTTTTCAGCCTTAAATACTCCCTTTCCACAGCTTCTTTATGGCCAAGTTTAGCCATACTATTGGTCAAGAAAAACCAAATTATTGGTGTGTTGACTTGGTCCATTTTAAATGGATCATTACCCATTTGGGCTCATTCTTATTTATTAAATTTGGGCCTCAATTGAGTCCAAAATCATGCCTCTAAATTCAGCCCAATAAATTTAATACATGATTCACTTACTATCTTTAATTTAAATGCTTCCATCGATGCTAAGGTCGTTGCATGAGTTCAGAAATGTACGGGGTGTTACATTACCTTAGGTTTTGGCCCGAGACCCATTTTCAACTTCAGATGCTCCTAAATAGGAAATGGATCTAAAAACTAAATGAACTGCCCGGTAATCGAATTGTCAGTCCCAACAAGTCATAAATGACCTGTTGCCACTATAAGAAAGTTCTAGATGCATAAGAAATATGAAAACAAGGAAAATGACCTGGAGAGTCATTATAAAATCAAATGAAAGTGAAAGAAATCAAAATAAAATTCTAAATACTAAATAATCAAAACTAAAATAATTGAAATAAATTCAATTAAAATAATTCAAAAATCAAAAAAATACTACTACTAGATTTTAGATTTCTAATGGTGATTAGAATGAATAATTCATCAGAATAAAAAATAATTCTATGCAATTCTGAAGGGGTAAAGATCCCTCGCATAGAATCATTTGATTAGATTGACAATTTCAAAAGACTTATCATACTATGATCATAGTATCATAGTATGACAATTTCAAGAAGGCAACAGGGATTCGAACTCCTTTGGGGGTAGGGTACTAAGAAAGGAAAATGATCTTGGATTACCAATAAGTCTAAAAAGGAAGTTGATCTTAGATTACCAATAAGTCTAAAATTGATTCTTTCTAGGTCGATGCCCAAGCGGTTAATGGGGACAAACTGTAAATTCATTAGCAATATGTCTAAGCTGGTTCAAATCCATCTCGGCCCAATAATTCGCCAATCCACTATGAGATGATATAAACCCTTTGTACTTTAGAAATACCCGATTCGGAGATAAACAAGAATCAAATTTTCTACTAGATCCCATATTTCCCTAGGATTGTAGTTCATTTAGTCAGAGTACCACCCTATAAAGGCAGAAGCTGCGGGTTCGAGCCCCATAAGTCCCAATGGATCCACTAAATATATCAATAAATCTCTCCCTTTTTATGAACGGGGTCGGGGAAGAATTCCCTTTATTTATGCGCACCTCAAAAAGGTATAGTACTCGATTCCATTACATGCATCGGGGTCAATTGGAAAAGCCAGTATTTCTTGGAATACTGACTATAATACTACCAATAATTATACTAATCCAACCGCATATGTCTTTCTCCTACCCAAAGGAAAGAAAAAAAAAAAGGATTTCCCCTTTGCTTTGACAATGAAATTCTGCCCTGGTCCCTTTCATAAAAAGGGAGAGATTTATTGATATATTTATTGGATCTATCGTGACTGACAGGGCTCAAACCCGCAGCTTATGCCTTGACAGAACAGTGCTCTGACTAATTGAGACACAATCCTAGGGAAATACGAAATCTAGTAGAAAATTTGATTCTTTTTTATCTCCAGGGGAATTCGAATCCATGCTGCCTCTGAAAGAGATATTGGGGCCCACTTGACCAACGGTCATTAAACTATGATCAGTTTTTGAAATTGTCAACATAATCAAATTATTTTATCTGAGGGATCTTTCCCCCTTTTAGAATTGCATAGAATTATTTTTATTCTGATGAATTATTCATTCTAATCGCCATTAGAAATCTAAAATCTAGTTGTAGTATTTTTTTTGATTTTTGAATAATTTCAATTGAATTTATTTCGATTATTTTAGTTTTGATTATTTAATATTTAGAATTTATTTCAATTTCTTTCACTTTCATTTGATTCATTGTTAAGAAGAGATATCCATATCTCCGTCCCACCAAGACAGGAAATTTAAAAATGAGAAATCTAGTAAGATCAAGCAGAAAATTATTTTTTCTCCAAGAATTTAGTTCAAGAGACAAGTAGAATCTCTTCATTCCATGATTCGATGAAATATCTTGAATTTTATGTTGAATTGCTAGGTGTATGTACATGTATAGATCAAGTGAATTTTGGTCTAGTTGGATCAATTCAATAAAAGAAAAAAGCAATTCGAGTCGGTCTTGAAACAATTCATTGCATTTTCTCCTAGACTTCCTGGGTAAATCCATGAGCCACTAGACATTATGTATCTACTGCATGTATTTAATGCATATATACTTATGTTTATAATATATGTACATATAGATATTTTATCCACATAGTGAATAGTTCCAGAATTAAATAAAAAAGGCCCTTTTAACTCAGTGGTAAAGTAACGCCATGGTAAGGCGTAAGTCATCGGTTCAAATCCGATAAGGGGATTTGTAAAACTCCATTCTAGTATTCAAATTTATGGGGTGAATAGTATTTTGATTTGTAATAAAAAAAGTAACTAACTGGATAATACATTATCATTATACTTAGTTAAAAATTTGAACATTTATTTAGTCAATTTTCATTATTATGAATTTCTGAAAAATGAAAAGTCACTTCTTGAATCACCCACCGAATATTTCTATTTTCCATTATACCAGCCAAATCCATTCGAAAGGTTAGAAATCAACAAAATAAAAAGGAAGTGAACTTGACCTATTGAATCATGACTTTATCCGCTATTCTGATATAAGAAATTGATAGAGATGAAATTAGAGCAGTTAATTTTTTTTATTTCATTTTTTTGTTTTGGATTGCACAAGAATTTGTCGATATTTCCAATTAAATTTTCTTATTATTAGATTTTAGATAGGAAAAATTATAGGAATAAATTGTTATTCCTTTCCTCTACAGAAAAACCTTTCTTCCAAGTCACACCGTAAGAGCCATTTATCATCTTTCTTTAATTCTAGATCAAAGATTAACTTCTATCTAGATTATATATCTATATTAAGTAGATTGTAGATTTTGATGTATATCTATCAGATCGTGGCTTCATGTACCAAATATTTCAATATCGTTGCATCCGGTTTTTTGTTTTGTTCCAACAGTGTGATGAAGAATAGATCCAAGAAAGAGACTTTCATTTCCAGTCTCCTAGTTATTTTTTTTTTTTTTGAATTTTAGATTTGCTAAAAGGAAAAATAGTAGATTATCTCTTTTTCTAACAGACAAAAGAATCAAAAAAAAATATTTGCTCAAAACTTTCTTTTTACTTTCGATCTGTGGAAAGATATACTCTGGGTTTTTAGATTTATTTATTTGAAGTATGAAGGAAAGGGACCGTTTGGTCTTTGAAAAGTTCTTTCAAAACAAGGGATTGATTGAATTATCTTATTAAGACAATTCATGGTTCATATTCTTAGCCAGAAGGAACAATCAAATAGAGTTCATAGATTTACCTAGGTCTGTTTATGATCTAACCAATAAAGGATTTTTATCTTTGAAACCCATTGGAAAAGGGCAGTGTAAGAGAAATTATACAAAAGTGATCGAATCTTTGGACACCTCGAAAAAGATATGAGGTGCTCAGAAATGGTCGAAAGAGTTGAATAGGAGGATCGCTATGACTATAGCCATTGGTAAGTTTACCAAGACGACAATGATTTATTTGATATTATGGATGACTGGTTAAGGAGGGACCATTTCATTTATGTAGGTTGGTACGGTCTATTGCTCTTTCCTTGTGGTTATTTTGCTGTAGGGGTTTGGTTCATAGGTACAACCTTTTTAACTTCATGGTATAGCCATGGATTGGCCAGCTCTTATTTGGAAGCCTGTAATTTCTTAACTACCGTACTTTCTACTCCAACTAATAGTTTAGCACATTCGTTATTGTTACTATGATGTCCTGAAGAAGGAGATTTTACTCATTGGTGTCAACTGGGAGGTCAACTTTTGTCGCTCTCCATGGAGCTTTATTCCTAATAGGTTTCATGTTACGTCAATTTGAGCTTGCTTAATCTATTCAATTGAGACCTTATAATGAAATCACATTCTCTAGTCCAATTGCTATTTTGTTTCTGTATTTCTAATTTATCCACTAGGTCAGTCTGGTTGGTTCTTTGCACCAAGTTTTGGTGTAGCATCTATATTTTGATTCATCCTATTTTTCAAGGGTTTCACAATTAGACCTTAAACCCCTTTCAAATGATGGGAGTTCCCAATGTATTGGGCGCTGCTTTGCTATGCGACATTCATGGTTCTACCATAGAAAATACTTTATTTGAAGACAATGATGGTGCAAAAACATTCCGTGCTTTTAACCCAACTCAAGCTGAAAAAACTTATTCAATGGTCACCGCTAACCACTTTTGGTCCCAAATCTTTAGGGTTGCTTTCTCCAAAGAATGTTGGTTACATTTCTTTATGTTATTTGTACCAGGAACCTGTTTATGGATGAGTGCTCTTGGAGTAGTTGGTCTAGCCCTAAAACTACGTGCCTATGACTTTGTTTCTTAGGAAATTTGCGCAACGTAAGATCCTGCATTTGTGACTTTCTGCACCAAAAATATTCTCTTAAACAAAGGTATTCATAGCCTCATGAAAACCTTATATTCCCTGAGGAGGTTCTATTACTTGTAAATGCTCTTTAATGTAACTTTAGCCTTAGTTGGTCGTGGTTAAGAAACCACCGATTCACTTGGTAGGTCAGGAATGCCCCACTTATCAATTTTTCTAGTAAACTACTAGGGGATCATGTAGCCTATGCTGGATTAATCATATTCTGGGCCGGAGCAATAAACCTATTTAAAGTGGTCCATTTCATACCCGAGAAGCCTATGTATGAACAAGGATTGATTTTACTTCGCACCTTGCTACTCTAGGTTGGGGGGTAGTCCCTGGGGGAGAAGTTATAGAGACCTTTCCATACTTTGTATCTGGAGTACTTTATTTAATTTCTTCTGCAGTATTGGGCTTTAACGGCATTTATGATGCACTTCTGGGACCGAGACACTTGAAGAATATTTTCCCTTCTTTGGTTATGTCTGGAAAGATCGAAATAAAATGACCACAATGTTAGGTATTCACTTAAGCTTCTTAGGTCTAGGTGCTTTTCTTCTAGTATTCAAGGCTCTTTATTTTGGGGGCGTATATGATACCTTTGCTCTGGGAGGGGGAGATGTAAGAAACATTAACAACTTGACCCTTAGCCCGAATATTATATTTGGTTATTTACTAAAATCCCCTTTTTGAGGGGAAGGATGGATTGTTAGTATGGACGATTTAGAAGATATAATTGGAGGACATGTAAGGTTAGGTTCCATTTGTATACTTTGTGGAATCAGGCATAGCTTAACCAAACCCTTCTCATGGGCTCGACGTACACTTGTATGGTTTTGAGAAGAAGCTTATTTATCTTGTAGTTTAGGGGCTTTAGCCATCTTTGGTTTCATTACCTGTTGTGTTGTTTTGTCTGGTTCAGCAATACTACTTATCCTAGTGAATTTTACTGACCTACTTGACTAGAAGCCTCTCAAGCTCACGCATTTACTTTTCTAGTTAGATACCAACGCCTTGGGGCTAAAATGGGATCCGCTTAAGGACCTGTTGGTTTAGGTAAATATCTAATGCATTCCCCAACCAAAGAAGTCATTTTTGGAGGAGAAACTATGCGTTTTTGGGATCTACGTGCTCCATAGTTAGAGCCTCTAAGGTGTCCAAATGTGTTAGACTTTAGTAGGTTAAAAAAATACATACAACCTTGGCAGGAATGGCGTTCCATGGAATATATAACTCATGCTCTGTTAGGTTCTTTAAATTTCATGGGTGGTGTAGCTACTGAGATCAATGCAGTCAATTGTTTCTCTCCTAGAAGTTGGTTAGCTACCTCTCATTTTGTTCTAGGATTCTTCTTCTTTGTTGAACATTTGTGCCATGCGGGAAGGGCTCGTGCAGCTGCAGCAGGATTTGAAAAAGGAATTGATCGTGACCTTGAACCTTTTCTTTTCATGACCCCTCTTAATTGAGATAAGACAGGAGATCAAATGCTTGAATAAAGCGCAAATCACTTTGATTCAATCACGAATCTTGGAATCAACTTAAGTATTCCTTTTTATTTTTTTTCCAACTCATTTTATCTAATTTATATCGAATCTATTTTTTTGGCTTGGATATGTGGGATAGCCGATCCATTCCCTTTTCTTTTGGATATCAGAGCAAAACCACTAAAGAAAAAAAATCTACTCAATTAGCAAAAAAGGAGAGAGAGTGATTCGAACCCTCAATAGTTCTTTATTCAAAACTATATCAGTTTTTAAGACCGATGCTATTAACCACTCAGCCATCTTTTCGAAAGGCTATTTTTATTTTATTCCTCTGAATAGAACATGGCTATAGGGGTGGATACCCCCACTATCTATAGAAAGATCTCAGGTGCAAATCTACCGGTTGATCTATCTATTCGTATATATATATAATCTAGCATGCCCATATGTGAAATAAAAAATAAAATTCCATTTCTCTCCACCCCACTCCATGTACGGATAAAGTGCGAAAGGGGGAGTAGTAATAAGTCAATAGAATCAATGGATTCATGATAAAGTAAAATCCCTCGATGACATATTGTATCATAATTAATATTTTTTAGCTGATAGAGGGATCAAATGGTATATAGTTCATTTGTTGGTAGCTTGGAGGATTAAAATCATGACTCTTGCTTTCCAATTGGTTGTTTTTGCATTAATTTCTACTTTATTAATCTTATTGATTAGCTTACCCGTTGTATTTTCTTATCCTGGTGGCTGGTCAAGTAACAAAATATTGTATTTTCTATTACATCCTTATGGATTGGATTAATCTTTCTAGTGGGTATCCTTAATTCTCTCATCTCGTGAACCTATTCGTCGTAGACCCAAAATGACCCCTTAATTTTTCTCGGTTGTGAGACACATTAAATTTGAATCTAAGTCCCCAAAGAAAATGCCAATCAAATAAAGAAAACACAAAAATTAGAGGGGGTCAAAATACAATTAAAAAAATAATTTAAATCATTTCGAAGAGAATATGTGTCCTGGCACTGCACAAATAGGATCCAGTTATGTATCATATATGTGGGTACATATTGTGTATCAAGGACAAAAAAATACAGATATGGTCGAATGGTATAATTTCTCTTTGCCAAGGAGAAGATGCGGGTTCGATTCCCACTATTCCCCCAAGATCCAAGATAAAGTAATTTTTTTGCTATTTATTATTTTATTTCATACATAGAATTAAATATATCCTTAAATTAAGGATTTGGTATAGTTGGCCGTGATAGTGTAGTGATTCTATCCCTCCCTAACATTTTCTTTTGCCTTCCACCCCCAAAAAGTGAAAGTCGGGAATTAATTACTAGTTACTAGAGTCAACCCTAATATAGTTTGGCAAAAAAAGATGTTGCGGAGATAGGATTTGAACCCGTGACCTCAAGGTTATGAGCCTGGCTAACTACCAAAATGATCTACCCCGCACTGAAGATAAGAACTGAAAACAAAAATATAAACAAGGATTAAATGTGCCCCTCCACCCTATCTATATAAATAGAATAGCCTATTTATACAGAATGGTAAAGGGGCTTCTATGATCATCGACCATAGAATAGAAATGAAGCATTAATCCTTACCAACTTGATCTTGTTGCTCCTAGAAACAAACATGCATGAACCATTTGACGAAGTATGTGTCCGAATAGTCCAAAGTCTCGATAGTTAGCTCTTGGCCTTCCGATCAAAAAACAACGTCGATGAAGGTGTGTAAGTGCACTATTCCGTGGTAGGGATTGTAAATTTCCATGAGTTTCCCATTTGTTACTCAATGATAGAACCTTGCTTATTTCTTTTTTTGAGGATCGACGAATAGAATGATATTTCTATTCCAATCTTTACCTCTTCTTCTCCCTTTGAATCAAGCTTTTCCTTGCCTTAATGGTTGAATTCCTATTAGTATCCATGATACAAGCCAAATCCTAGATGTAGAAATAGAAGAAGGTGGACCCCTTCTCCGTCTAAAGAAATGAGATTATCACAAATACACACATTAATTAACCAAATTTGCCCGACGTAGAGAAAATCAAGAAAGCCGCATCGAATATATAACCTACAAAAAAGTGAGCTAATCCAACTAATCTTTCTTGTACAATGGAAAGGGCCACTGGTTTGTCTCTCCAGCAAATCAAATAGGCCAAAGGTGTGCGTTCATGAGACTATGCTAAAGTTTTAACCAAATTTTACTATTATCAATGCCAAGAAATTAAGAACATAAATCCAGTAGCCCAAACAAGATGTCTAAATAAGAACATCCATGTCCAAACCGATATACTATTCATACCAAACGGGTTATATCCATTGATAAGTTGTGAAGAGTTTAACCATAAATAATCATTAACCAGCCCATCAAATAAGTGGAAGATTCATTAAACTGAGAAATGTTACCCTGCCATAATGTGATGTGCTTCCAATGCCAATAAAAAGTAACCCATCTAATAGTATTTAACATCCAAAAAACTATCAAATAAAATGCATCCCATGCCGAAACATCACAAGTACCACTTCGTCCTAGGCCATCACACAAAACTATAACCGAAATCCTTTTTATCTTGCATTAACCTTTAACCACGTGCATCTAAAGCACATTTTACTAAGTTCAATGTAGTTGTATGTAAACCAAGAGCAATAGAATGATGAACTAAAAAGTCTTCAAGACTTATTGTTAAGAATAATGAATTACTATTTTCATTAACAACATTTAACCAACCCGACAACCAGATGCTTTGACCCTTTTTGAATGTTGGGCCACTCGTTGAAGATAAAAGTACATCAAACCCATATGAAGTCTTACCATGAGTGGATTTTATCCATTGATCAAATATAGGTTCAATCAAGATTTGCTTCTCCGGAGTGCCAAAGGCAAGCATGACATCATTATGAACAAAGGGTATAGAATCCCAGAAAAAGTTTGGCCTAACTTTAATGAGATATAATAGATTCTTTATGATCTAACATTCTTGCCAAATCATTATCTTTATTTTGCTCCGGATTGTAGTCTTTAATGAAAAATATAGCTCCATGAGCAAAATCTCCTGTCATGATGAATCCTGCGATATATTGGTGGTGGGTATATAATACATCTTGAGTAGTGAAATATTGTGATATGAATGCATAAGCAGGTAAAGAGTACATGCATTAAGCTACCAAAGAAGTAATATCCCTTAAAGAAGCTAGAGTAAGGCCTCATTGAAAATGAAGTGAATTGTTGATTATATCAGAAAGACCCTTATGTCCATGCCCCAATTGCCACCTCAGAGGAATATGTGCATCTAAAAGATCTTTCATACTATGCCCAATCCTGAAATTAGTTCTATACATATGACCAGCAACGAGAAAAATAAATGCAATAGCTAAATGGTGATGGGCAATATCAGTCAACCATAAACTTTACGTTTGTGGATGGAATCCCTCGAGAAGAGTTAGAATGGCAGTTCCCACCCCTTGGGCGGTACCAAATAAATGAATACCTAAATTGGGGTTTTGAGCATACAGATTCCATTGGCCTATAAAAAGTGGGCATAACCCTTGGGCCTATAGTAATATGTCTAAGAAATTATTCCATCGAACGTACTCCCCTCTGGATGCAGAAATAGAAACATTTATTAAATGCCCTATCCAAGCCAAGGAACTTACGCCAAAAAGTCCTGACAAATAATGATTCAAACGAGATTAAACATTTTTGAACCATGAAACGCTCAATTTCCATTTCGATTGCAGGTGTAATCAACCTGTTATTAAGGATATGGTAGAAAGAACACTGATAAACACAAGAATAAGAGATATTCATTGGGCCAAGAGCACCCCCTAGAGTAAAAGCTTCCACGACAGGTAAACCAAAATGAGGATCCCAGATTGCATGAGCAATAGGTCTTACATGTAAAGGGTCATGTAACCACGACTCTAAATTTCCTTGCCAAGCTACATGAAATAGATTTCTAAAAGTCAACAGAAAAATTATTGCTAATTGACCTAAGTGAGAAGCAAAAATATTCTGATAAGGACGTTTCTCAGTAATATCATCATGACTCTCGAAGTCATGTACAGTAGCAATACCAAACCAAATACAAAGAGTAGTGTGGTCCTAAGCTAAGCCTTGGCTAAACCTTGGAAATTGTAATTCCATAATGCTTTCAAATCCTCCTAGCCATTATCCTACTGCAATAATTCTTCCTAAGAAGAATGCCCGTGTTGTGGTAATTTCACCCAAAAGGTAATGGGTTACTCCAACAACATATGCTTGTATAATGCTCAAGGCTCTTAGCTGAGTAGCAGGAGCAATTTTTAATTTATTATGAGCCCAAATGATGTATTCAATAAGTTCTTGCCAATAACCACATCTGCTAAATAGAAACATTAAACTAAAAGCCTAGACAAAATGAACACCTCAGAAAAAAGGCCATATGCAGATAATGAAGAACCATAATTAGCTATTGTTACCTCTAAGAGTGTCTTTAAAGACATTCAAAGGATATTTGCTAAATTTTATTGGCACAATAACGAATCAGGCAGAGGCAAATATTGGTTTACCTGGAAAATGATTTGTTTTCCTAAGCAAGAAGGAGGGCTGGGATTTTGATTACTTGAGGATGTATCACAGTCTATGAATGCTAAATTCTGGTGGAGATTTAGGACACAAAGTAATTTGTGGACTGATTTTCTTTGGAACAAATACTACAAAAAACAACTCCCAACTCTAGTGCAGTGGAGAGGTGGAAACCTATGTTGAAGAGTAGGGTTAAAGTTGAAAAACATCTTTGGTGGGAACCAAAATGTGGTAATTCTACCATGTGGTTTGATAACTGGACCAACTCAGGTCTATTATTTATGCACCAATCAGAGGTCCATACATGCCATCCCTTGAATGATATTGAAAAATTTCCAAGTGAGAAGGGGTGGAATTATGAGGTTATGCAGAATCTTATCCCTAACTATATTCTGGATCATGTCAGAACTAATTTGAGATTTATTTGTTATGAAGATGTGATGGACAAGCCATGATGGACTATGAATAGTAATAGGAAGTTCTCAACCAGGAGTGCCTAGGAATTATTAAGGCAAAGAGCTGGTAATAATGAAAATTTTAAGGCTATTTGGTGTAAGGGGTTGCCTTTTAAATTTTTCTTTCTTGCTTGGAAAATTTGGTTATGGAAGGTTCCTGTGGCTGCACTAATGCATTAATGGAATCCTAATGTTACTGTGAATTGTGGGTGATGTGATGTTACTGTTAGTGAATCTATTGAACACCTTTTCTGAAAGGTGAGGTTGTTGTGAGAATTTGGAACCATTATTATGGTAGAGCAGGTATTATTGATCCTAGATTAAACCTGAAGCAAAGTGTGAGAATGTGGAGGCAACAAAAAGGAAATTATAGAATTCAATTTGTTTTCAATGTAGTTCCTATTTTAATTCTATGGTTTCTATGGAAGAGGGGAAATACAATTCTAAATGGTGGAACCTATCAAGAAAGGAAAGTGAAGTTGGAAATTAATGACCATATTATCAAATTTGTGAAACTGAGATTTAAAAAGGAGATAAGAGTAAGAGATTGGCCTAGTATAGTTGCAGAACTACAGGCACATATCACACATGTTACTGTCAGAATAGTGAGATGGCAGTGCCCTAAACAAGGTTGGTATAAATGGAATACTGATGGTGCATCAAAAGGAAATCCTGTTCCTAGTTCATTGGCTTTCTGTACTAGGGACTATGAAGGAAACCTAGTGGTTGCTAAGGGTGAGAGATTATAAGACACAACAAGCTTGGTGGCAGAGGCTTCAGTAATCAATGAATGTCTGAGATTTTGTAGAGAAAGGGGCATACAACAGATTATTGTAGAGTCAGATTCATGGACCATCGTTCAGATTATCAATGGGATTTGGGATGTACCATGGAGTGTGACAATGATTGTCAAGTCCATTAGATCCTTGATGAAAATTCTAATAGTGAGAGGGGTACATTCCTTTAGGGAAGGTAATACTCTTGCTGAATTTTTTTTCTAACCTAGTTTTTGATTTTGCAGACGATTTTTAATTTAATAGTTTCAATGAAGTTCCAGCAAAGGTGAAAAATATTATTAATCTAGAAAAGGCAGGGATACCAAAACTCAGAAGGACAATACAAGACAGATAAAACCAAGGTACAGTCACAAGAAGTCACAACAAGTAGCAGTCAGAATAACAACACTCAATCAAGTTAACAACTGCTTCAAATAAGGATTAATGTGTAAACGGGGGAGATAAAGGCATTATTAACTAGAAAAAGTAAACATGGGTCTGAAATTACCTTCTATTGGAAGTGACTTCCATGAATACTATAACCAACACTCAGTGAGATGTAGGGTGTCAATGGTCAATATATTCAAGCAAAGGTGAGTTCAGATCCGACATTGCTATTCCAGTGATGATGTTATACGTCCCTAATACACAAAATCAGGTGTTAGATTGGCAATTTCCTCCCTCTAATAGATTTGTTTTCTTAAAGAATGTGGTGTTATTAGCTGTAAAAGGCTCAACCCACTGATTTAAGGAAAAATGAGAGAAAGAGGAGAAACTAGCTAAATCAAAGCAAATAGAGTTAACAACATCTTTCTTGAGTTGCTTAGATATTGTGGTGGTATCAACTTTAAGCTCAGTCCATAGATTTAGGAATGAAATAAGAGAAAAAGAAGAGATTCGTATCTTACCTTAGAGCAAACAATAATAGGTGGAAACTTGGTTCTCCGAGTTGTCGATTTTATCAACAGAGCCATGCATAAGAATGAAGAAGACAAAGAGCATTTCGTTGGAGGCTTGGAGAATATGATGGTTCAACTTTCCTAATTGTTTAGGTTTTGTTGTTTTTTGTCTGAAGGAGTGTTAATTTTGTTGGGCTAGGCCACTTTTGGGCCTGGATTTGTACATAAGACTATGTTTTTATGGTTTAATAAATGGGTCACTGACCCGATTTTAATTTTTTTTTTTAAAAAGAACCATAAGACTGAATTACCTGAGATACCTGTGCCCACAAGAAATAAAAGAGCCACCCATCAGTAGTAATAGAACTCTGTGTAATGTTTCCTCCTATGATATGAGTTACTACCCCTTGATCTCTTACACTACCCCAAACATCTGAGTGCATTTTCCAACTGAAATGGAATATTACTACCAAAATTAAATTGTACATCCAGAATAGTCCTAAGAAGACATAATCCCAGGCCAATACTTGACATGTACCCCTTCTTCCAGGTCCATCACAAGGAAAATACAAACTAAGATTTGCTTAATCCGGTGTTAAATGAGAATTGATAGCAAATAGAACACATTCAAGAGTATCAATACCATCACATGAATCATAAATGCATCAATGTGATGTACCAAGAAAGTTGGCAGTTCCTAATGGAATAGGTGTCAAGTGAAAGTACAGTGATGTATGCAGCTGAGGAATCCTAACAGACCAGTAGACTTGAACCTTTTTCCTATATGTCCTGATCAATTCGATCAGGCACTCGCCATCTATTTTTATTATTCAAATCTTTGACAACATGAGAAAATGAAAAGCTCTACCCTCCCTCTCTATCTATCTAGGGGATGGAAGGGCAGAGGCCTTTGGTGTCCCCTCCAGTCAAGAACTGGAGCCTCACAATTGCTAGCCAATATGCTTTTTTGTCATACCTTTCTTCGTTCGTGGATCGATATCTTATGTCCTAGGAGTAGAAGAATAACGTCAATCTATCCCGAACTTGGTGGTTAAACTCTACTATGGTGATGATGCTGTAGGGGAGGTCCTGCCGAAAAATAGCTCAATGCCAGGATGATAAAAAGCTTAACATCTCTCATTCTTATTCAATATGAAAATGAAAAATCAAAAGAAAAATTAAAAGGTCATTTTATTCAAAACCCTAATTGTGACATCTCTTGTCTTCCACTTCACACCTTGGAATGCACCCTTCTTATAGAGATAAATGCGCTTTCACATCTTCTTAACCCAAAATGGTAGGAGAGAGAAAAAGTTTATTTTTTTAAGGGTACGCTTGGGAACAGATCTAGTAAAGATGGGGTGGGTCCTGTATCTCAAAGGATTAGGGAACGTAGCTCTGAACCATGGTATTGAGGGTTCGATCCCTCCTCACCCACAATCGGCCCAAAAGGGAAGTACCTTTCCCTCTGGGGGAAGGAAATCCATGATCGGGATAATGAACCAAAAGCTATGGAACTTGGGTGTGGGTCTTTTGTCAAAATGGAATGGCTTTTCTTTTTATCTTTTTATTTATAGTGAATGAGGGAATCATTACTCATAGTATGCCCGATCGGCAGAATTTTTTGTTATACACCCCGTAACTCTTCCTCAGCCAGGCCTGGGTAAAATAGCAGAGCAAGTATTAGTAGCATAACAAAAAAACCTTCCTTATCATTAATATCTTTGCTTACAAAAATTGTGACCATAATGGACTTTTGGTCAATAACGGCACTATAATATCAGATTGGGGAGGAAGATCAGAATTAGAAATTGATAGAAAAGCAAGCATATGAGCTCGTGTAAGCAGGAAACAAAAAATATCTATTCTAGTTCTATGACCAGCTATGGGTTTGAATTTAAGAGAAATTCTAGAGACTGTTTGCTATCCTAAATTTTTTTGTCTTTTCTGAATAATAAGGAGAAAAAAAATTGGGTCTAAAGAAAATGTCATTTTGGAGTTTTATCAACAATTTTCTTGTGTAGGTCCGATATTTTCTGAATCCTTATGGAAGGAATTACAAAAGAAATTCTTTCAACAAAGATGTTAATTAGGAAGGATTGTTTGACAAAATATGAACCGAAGATTGAACCTTGATATACTCTAGAATAATACATTTTTGTTACCATGAGATATATTGACAGTCGTCTATATATTTTTGTCTGCTATCAAATGATAGACGACTGTCAATATATCATAGCAGTATTTGGGCCCTGGAGGACTAACAGGTCGTACTGCTAGTTTTTGGATACAAAGTATTCATACTAGTCACTATGGACGTATTTTCCCATTTGACACATCTGAAGGAATCAATGTTAGACTTATTGGATCCTTAGCAATTCATGCAAGGATTGGTCATTAGGGATCTTTAGAAAACCCTTTTTATGAAATTTCAGAGAGGTCAGCCGTGGTACGGATGCTTTATTTATCACCAGGTAGAGATGAATACTTTATGATAGAGGCAGGAAATTCTTTAGCCTTAAACCGGGATAATCAGGAAGAACAGGTTATTCCAGCTCGATACCGTCAAGAATTCTTGACTATTGCATGGGAACAGGTTCATCTTCAAAGTATTTTTCCGTTTAAATATTTTTGAATTAGATCTTTCCTCATTCCTTTTATAGAACATAATGATGTGAATCGAGCTTTAATGAGTTTTGATATGCAACATCAAGCATTTCCTCTTTCTCTCTTCGAGAAATGCATTGTTGGAATTGGGTTGGAACGACAAGCAGCTCTAGATTTGGGGGCTCTTTCTATAGCCGAATGCGAGGGAGGATCATTTATACCAATACTAAAAAGATTATTTTATTGAGTAATGGAGATATTCTAGGCATTCCATTAGTTATATATCAACGTTCTAATAAAAATTCTTGTATGCATCAAAAACTCTAGGTTCCTCGGGGTAAATGCATTAAAAAGGGATAAATTTTAGTGGATGGTACTGCTATGGTTGGTGGCAAACTTACTTTGGGGAAAAATGTATTAGTAGCTTATATGTCATGAGAGGGTTACAATTCTGAAGATGCAGTACTTATTAGTGAGCATTTGGTATATGAAGATATTTATACTTCTTTTCACATACTAAAATATGAAATTCACACTCATATGACAAACCAAGGCCCTGAAAAAGTAACTAATGAAATACCGCATTTAGAAGCCCATTTACTCCACAATTTAGACAAAAATGGAATTGTGATGTTGGGATCTTGGGTAGAGATGGGTGATATTTTAGTAGGTAAATTAAAACCCCAGGTAGTGAAAGAATCAACGTATGCCCCGAAAAATAGATTATTATGAGCTATACTTGGTATTCAGGTATCTACTTCAAAAAACTTATTTAAAATTGCCTATATGTGGCAGGGGTTAGGTTATTGATGTGAGGTGGATCTAGAAAAAGGGTGGTTCTAGTTAAAATCCCAACACGATTCATGTATATATTTCGCAGAAATGTGAAATAAAAGTAGGCGATAAAGTAGATGGAAGACACGGATATAAAGCTATCATTTCCAAATTTTGCCTAGACAAGATATGCCTTATTTACAAGATGGAAGATCTATTGATATGGTCTTTAACCCATTAGGAGTACCTTTATGAATGAATGTAAGAAAGATATTTAAATGTTTACTAGGGTTAGCAGGGAGTCTGCCAGACTATTTAATAGCACCTTTTGATGAGAGATTCGGAAAAACTAGTGTTTTCTGAATTATATGAAGCCAGTAAGCAAACATCAAATCCATGGGTATTGGAACCCAAATATCCATGAAAAAGCAGAATATTTGATGGAAGGACTAGGAATCCTTTTGAACAACCCGTTATATTAGGAAAGCCTTAAATCTTGATATTAATTCATCAAGTTGATGATAAAATCCATGGGCATTCCAGTGGACATTATGCGCTTGTTACACAACAACCCCTTAGAGGAAGATCCAAACAAGGGGGATAGCGGGTAGGAGAAATTGAGGTTTAGGCTCTAGAGGGGTTTGGGGTTGCTCATATTTTACAAGGGACACTTACTTATAAATCAAATCATATTAGAGCTCGCCAAGAGGTACTTGGTACTACGATCATTGGGGGAACAATACCTAATCCTGAAGATGCTTCAGAATCTTTTCGATTGCTCGTTAAAGAACTACGATCTTTAGCTTTGGAGCTGAATCATTTCCATGTATCTAAGAAGAAATTCCAGGTAAATAAGAAGGAAGTTTAATCAGATAATTTTTCTTCTATGATTGAACAATATAAACATCAACAACTCTGAATTTGATACGGGTGGGACAAGCTGTCCAACAAGTACCCGACCATTCACACGAAGTCAAGCTCGGGAGTTACAAAAACTCCAAGCCTTATTCATGTAAATGGCCGTGTGTGAGCTGGTCATTGAACCACCTAAGGATTTAAATGTTTTAAGGTGTGAAGATGGGCCTTGAAGTGTAATAAACTTACACTCCAAGGCCTCCATGGCCGGCTGCTCCAACATGGCCCATATGGTCATTTTTGTCTTTCATTTGGCTTGTAATATAAATAGACAAGCTTAGAATTATTTTGCCTTAGTTTTCTCATTGTAATTTCAAGACAAAGGACTTGTAATATTTCTCTCTCTCTCTCTTCCATTGGGAGGCAGAATTCGGCCAAGCTTCCCTAGAGTGAAGCTTGTGTTGTGATTTGGCTAGAAACAAGGATCTTGAGGTCATTGAGTTCCTCTTGGTCTAAGTAAGAACTTGGTGTTTATATTCAATAGTCTTAGGGTCCTTTCTTGATGTTAGGGTTCTTAGTCTCTTGAATATTATATGTCAAGTTATCTATCTTTATTATCTTGTTGTTGTTGTCTTTGAGATCTTGAAGTCTAGTGAAGCCGTGTGGGGCTCTTTCGATTCACTAGCATTTGTGTTGGTTTGCTGATTTTGTTGTTGTTGTTGTTGGAATCTTTGTGTTGTGGACTTTATCTTGTATCATTTGGTATCAAAGCAAGACCGGTTGTGTTCCAACACAACCCATCTTGGGCTTGTTCTCGGATTAAATTCTGAAATCTGTCCATTGAAGACAAATCCGAGAATGTTGTTGTATGTTTAGATCTAGGTGTTATTTTGCTTGTTTAGTGTGTTTCTAGTGTTGCTTTCTTTCTCACCAACACTAAAGTGTCTAGATCTAAAAGTTGAGCTTGAAAACTTGACCATTGTTGTGGTGACTTGAAGTGGTTGAAAGTTGTATGTTGTTGATGATAAAATTGGTGGTTGTGTGTTATGTGCTTGAAGAAGTTGATGAAGGTTGTTGAGGTGTTCATCTTTTAAAACTTGTTCATATTGTTCATCTTGTTGTGTTCAAGTTGCAAGACAAGTCATAAAGTTGTTGGTGAAAGACTTGCACCCATCACTTCCTAGTCTTGCCAACCACTCTTCCCTAATTCAAGGAGCCTTGTTTGTGGGACTAGTTAGTCAAACCTAACCCTTTGAGTTTGAAAGGTTGAAAAGACTACAAGACTATTATTTTTTCCCTCCAAAACACATTGTCATCCTTCACAAGTTGTATGAATATTGATTTTCAGATTTGTGACACAAAAAAAATAAATATAGAATCTACATATAAGTTATATAGACAAACCGTGTGGGCCCAAGACCAATTGCATGCTGCCACGTCACCCCTAAGCTCAACTTTGGATAATTTTCTAGTTTCTAATTGTTGATTCTTAGTTTCCTTACTTGGTTCTAGAACTAATTAACAAACTAGTACATTCCTACTAGATTGTCAATTAGTCCTTTGAATTCGTTTGTTCGTGTCAACGTTTACTTGAGTGCTTTTATCTTTTGAATACGTTGCTATTTTTGGTTCTAGTCCGACAAGAATTCTTTGAGTCTTCAAACAAAATCCACTCCGGATAAGAGCTTACTCATACCTTAAAGGATTCACGGTTACTAGCCAATTTACAACACTTGTGGAACTCAAGCGTGTGGTGATCTAAAGAGTATAATACCTTGACAATGGAAGGGACCACGTCCCATAACGTGGATACTAATGCACTTGACTCTATGAGGGTCACTCTTGAGGCCGTTACCCGGACACTTGAGAGGTTGAATTCGGAATTTGGGGCCGTGAGAGGGGACTTGGCAGCAATCAAGGGAGAGGTGTCGACTATTAGTGGGAGGTTAGAACAAGTGGAGAGTCAAAGGAACTCTCGTCCTTCTACTCCTCTACATGTTTCTACCAATGGGCATGATAGGACTTCCTCCGCAACCATCACCCCCGAAACAGTCCACCAAATGCTAAATGCACCTCAAGCTCCACTAAATGCCGCAAGCCAAACCACCTTTTTACCTCCTAACCGTGGCCCCAATAGACCAACGCATTTCCAGAATTCCCAAGTTCCGCATGAGGGATTTGGACGTCAAATTCCACCACTAAATCCGAACCTTCCATTCCAAGCTCTATTAAACCAAAGACCACCACCTCCACAAAATCCAATACCCCCAAATCAAATTCCAAATATCCAAAACCGACCAGCCCACCTTGAGGAATATGGTAGGGAGGAGTATGAAGGGTACGGGGCCTTTGATGATACTTACATGAGGGAGGAGGAGGTGAGAGGGGGCAGAGGAGTTCAACGGAGATACCGTGGATATGAAGAAAGAGGAAACCGACACCATGAGAGGGATGTAGGCATCAACACCATCAAGTTGAGTCTACCTTTCTTTAAGGGTGAAAGTGACCCCGAGGCATACTTAGCTTGGGAATCGGCTTGTGACAAAGTCTTCCAAGTTAATGATATCTCGGAAGAAAAGAAAGAAAGTTATGCTATAGCTCACTTTGAGGGTTATGCTAACACTTGGTGGGAGTACGTCAAGCGGTTTGGTGATGAACTAGTGGATGGGCAGCCACCACCTTGGTATCGGTTGAGGTACTTAATGAGACAACGATACCTTCCTGAGAGATATCGCCATGAGTTGCTTGCTAGGTTGTATGGTTTGCGTCAAGGTAACAAGAGTGTGATGGCATATTTTGATGAGTTTCAACAACTCATGTTGAAACTTGATCATCGTGGGGAGCAAATCAGTCACGACATCATCCGGTTCAAGTGTGGGTTGAACAAAGAGATCTCCACTCATTTAACCCTTCATAAGTTTGAAACCGTTGACGGTATTTTCCAAGCGGCTCTTGAGATTGAAAGGGAACTTAAAGAGAGATCATCTTTCAAGGCAAGGGGACAAGCCCCCTCGGGTTGGCCCAAAAACAAGGACCAACCCGCCACTACAAGGCTGCCCGAGCCCAAAACAGTCCCCAAGATTCCTCCAAAACCGGAGGCTCACAAGTATCCTAACCCAAAGGGATTCCAATGTTTCAAGTGCCAAGGTTGGGGGCATAAGGCCAATGAATGTCCAAACCGACGCAATGTGATCCTACGGGAAGGGAGAGTGTATTATCTTGGTGAGGAGGTGGGTCCCGAAAGGGGAGAAGATGAGGCCGAGCCTCAAGATGGAGAGGAAGCCGAAGATGGACCACATGAAGATGATGGTGATGATGGTGAAGATGTTTATCCGCAAGAAGGGGAGTGTGTGGTTCCAAACTTTGTGGTTAGGCGCGTCATGATTAGTAAGGCAATAGATGACCCAAGCCAAAGGGAAAATCTATTCCATACTAAATGTCTTGTAAAAGGGAGTGTGTGTACCTTGGTGATCGATAGTGGTAGTTGTACAAATGTTGTAAGTCATGCTATGGTAAATTTCTTGAAGTTACCAACTACCCCACACACTAGTCCTTACAAGTTACAATGGTTGAATGATTGTGGTGAGTTAAGGGTCGCAAGGCAATGTGTGATACGGTTTAAGGTGGGAAACTACCACGATGAAGTGCTTTGTGACGTGATACCAATGCAAGCATGTCATTTGTTGCTAGGTAGACCTTGGCAATATGATAGGTCTACTAAGCATGATGGGAGGTCCAATCGGTATACACTTGAGAAGGATGGCCGAAAGGTTACTCTTCATCCGCTTTCGCCTTCCCAAGTAAATGAGTGGCATCAAAGGATGAGGGAATTGAAGGAAAAGGGAAAGGAATCCGAAAAGGGAGAAAAGGGAGGGAATTCCGTAGGTGGGGCAGTGGGGTCATCCAAGGTTGCCCCAACGTCAAAAGGGCCGAAAAACATGGTGATGTTAGTTAGGAGGAAGGAACTCTTCGTGGATCATGATGAGGACATGCCTATGTTACTCTTGGCTCATTGTTTTAATGCTAACCCCACTAATTCTTCCATTTCCCCTTTGATTTCTTGTGTGTTGCAGGATTATGAGGATGTATTTCCTAAGGAACTTCCGCAAGGATTGCCCCCACTTCGGGGAATTGAGCACCAAATTGACTTTGTGCCGGGATCACAATTACCAAACAAGCCGGCTTATAGGAGCAATCCTATGGACACCAAGGAATTGCAACGTCAAGTTGAGGAGCTCCTCAACAAAGGGTATGTCAAGGAGAGCATGATTCCGTGTGCTGTTCCGGTGCTATTAGTGCCAAAGAAAGACGGAACGTGGCGCATGTGTGTGGACTGCCGAGCCATCAACAAAATTACGATAAAATATCGCCACCCTATTCCTCGGTTAGATGACATGCTAGATGAGTTGAATGGGTCATGTTTGTTTTCCAAGATTGATTTAAGGAGTGGCTATCACCAAATAAGAATGCAACCCGGTGATGAATGGAAAACCGCCTTCAAGACCAAGTTTGGTCTCTATGAATGGATGGTTATGCCATTCGGCCTAACAAATGCTCCAAGTACTTTTATGAGGCTAATGAATCATGTGATGAGGCCATTTATTGGAAAGTTTGTTGTTGTCTACTTTGATGATGTCTTGGTGTATAGCAAGTCCTTAAAAGAGCATGTGATACATTTACAATGTGTGCTTGATGTCCTTAGGAAGGAAAAATTGTATGCAAATCTGGAAAAGTGCTCTTTTGGTGTCAATGAAGTTGTTTTCTTGGGTTTTGTTGTTAGTTCAAGAGGGGTCGAAGTGGATGAATCCAAGATAGATGCTATCAAAAATTGGCCAACCCCACAAAACGTTGGGGAAGTAAGAAGCTTCCACGGGTTGGCTAGTTTTTATAGAAGGTTTGTCAAAGGATTTAGCACCATAGCCGCCCCCTTGACCGAGGTCATTCGGAAAGAACAACCCTTCAAGTGGGGTGTCGAGCAAGCTAAGGCATTTGAAGCCTTGAAAGCTATGCTCATCTCCGCACCGTTGTTACAATTGCCCAACTTTGATAAGACCTTCGAGGTCGAGTGCGATGCAAGTAAAGTAGGCATAGGGGTTGTTTTGATGTAAGATTTGAAACCCATTGCTTACTTTAGCGAAAAGCTCAAAGGAGCAACTCTAAACTACTCCACGTATGATTTAGAGTTGTATGCCTTGATTAGAGCCTTGGCCACTTGGCAACACTACTTATGGCCCAAGGAGTTCGTGATCCGAACGGACCATGAATCTTTAAAGCATCTTCGGGCCCAAGACAAGCTTAACAAATGGCATGCCAAATGGATTGAGTTTCTTGAGACCTTCCCTTATGTTATTCAATACAAAAAGGGTAAGGACAATGTAGTGGCCGATGCTTTGTCTAGAAAACATGTCCTTGTGTCCACCTTGTCATCAAAATTGATGGGTTTTGAGAGTTTAAGAGAATTGTATCCCAAGGACCCTCACTTTGCTCCTATCTTTAGGGAATGTGAAGAATTGGGTAGGGACAAGTGGGATTCGGCTAGGGGTTCAAATCCCTATGCCAAGTTTGATGGTTACTTATTTAAAGGTAGACGATTGTGTGTACCCTCTAGCTCTTGGAGAGAATTATTTGTGAGGGAAGCACATGATGGCAGTCTAATGGGTCATTTTGGGGGGTCGAAAAGACCCTCGGAATATTGGAGGAGCAATTCTATTGGCCCAAAATGCGCAAGGATGTGGCTAGGATTTGCGGCCAATGTGTAGAATGCAAGAGAGCCAAATCTCGGCTCCTACCTCATGGGTTGTACACCCCGCTGCCCACTCCTCTACGTCCTTGGCTTGATATATCTATGGACTTTGTGTTAGGGCTGCCAAGGACTCGACGAGGCCGGGATAGTATTTTTGTTGTAGTTGACCGGTTTTCTAAAATGGCGCACTTTATTCCTTGCTCTAAATGTGATGACGCCCCTAGCGTGGCCTCGTTGTTTGTTGATAATGTTGTTAGATTGCATGGTGTCCCGAGGACCATTGTGAGTGATAGGGACTCTAAGTTCCTAAGCCACTTTTGGAAGTCCATGTGGGGTAGGCTTGGTACCAAGTTATTATTCTCTACGTCCTACCACCCACAAACCGATGGCCAAATGGAAGTAGTAAATAGGACTTTGGGTGCTATGCTACATTCCATGGTTAAGGGAAAAATGACTTCTTGGGAAGAGCACTTACCATTGATTGAATTTGCATATAACCGTGTCATACACTCAAGTACGGGAATGACTCCCTTTGAGTGTGTATACGGCCTCAACTCCCTCACCCCTTTGGATTTAACGCCTTTGCCAAGTGATCTCATGATTAGCTTAGAAGGAAGCAAGCGGGCAGATTCTATGAAGAAGTTACATGAGAAGGTGCGGCTTCAACTTGAGAAGAAAAACCAAGACATGGCAAGGAGGGCCAACAAGGGAAGAAAGAAAGTCATCCTTGAACCGGGAGATTGGGTGTGGGTGCATCTTCGGAGGGATCGGTTTCCATCCCAAAGAAATTCCAAATTGATGCCAAAGGGTGATGGACCATTCCAAGTACTCGAGAAAATCAATGACAACGCCTACAAGATTGACCTCCCACCGGAATATCAAGTGCACCACACTTTTAACGTTTGTGATCTTTCTCTCGTGGAGGCGGTTGAAGATGACCAAGTGCTGAATTTGAGGTCAAATTCCTCTCAAGATGGAGAGGATGATACGGGTGGGACAAGCTGTCCAACAAGTACCCGACCATTCACACGAAGTCAAGCTCGGGAGTTACAAAAACTCCAAGCCTTATTCATGCAAATGGCCGTGTGTGAGCTGGTCATTGAACCACCTAAGGATTTAAATGTTTTAAGGTGTGAAGATGGGCCTTGAAGTGTAATAAACTTACACTCCAAGGCCTCCATGGCCGGCTGCTCCAACATGGCCCATATGGTCATTTTTGTCTTTCATTTGGCTTGTAATATAAATAGACAAGCTTAGAATTATTTTGCCTTAGTTTTCTCATTGTAATTTCAAGACAAAGGACTTGTAATATTTCTCTCTCTCTCTCTTCCATTGGGAGGCAGAATTCGGCCAAGCTTCCCTAGAGTGAAGCTTGTGTTGTGATTTGGCTAGAAACAAGGATCTTGAGGTCATTGAGTTCCTCTTGGTCTAAGTAAGAACTTGGTGTTTATATTCAATAGTCTTAGGGTCCTTTCTTGATGTTAGGGTTCTTAGTCTCTTGAATATTATATGTCAAGTTATCTATCTTTATTATCTTGTTGTTGTTGTCTTTGAGATCTTGAAGTCTAGTGAAGCCGTGTGGGGCTCTTTCGATTCACTAGCATTTGTGTTGGTTTGCTGATTTTGTTGTTGTTGTTGTTGGAATCTTTGTGTTGTGGACTTGATCTTGTATAAGAATTGGATCAGTTTCTCCTCAACAAATAAGTGCTTGGGCCACAAAAATCCTACCTAATGGAGAGATAGTTGGAGAGGTAACAAAACCCCATACTTTTCATTACAAAACTAATAAATCGGAAGAAGATGGATTATTTTGTGAAAGAATTTTAAATCCTCTAAAAAGTGGAATTTGTTCTTGTGGAAATTATCAAGTAATCGGAGATGAAAAAGAAGACCTAAAATTTTATGAACAATGCAGAGTTAAATATGTTGATTCTCAAATACGAAGGTCTCAAATGGGCTATATCAAACTCACATGCCTAGTAACCCATGTGTGGTATTTAAAACGTCTTCCTAGTTATATTACGAATCTTTTAGATAAACCTCTTAAGGAATTAGAAGGCCTAGTATACTGCGATGAGTGATTTGATCAAAAATTTGTTTTTATAGACTCAAAAGGAAAATTTGTCATCCCATTCAATCCAATTGGGATGCCCTGGACCTAAATGTCACTTGAAAAGAGTAACATGAAGCTCAGAATTGGGGTGTAGTCAATACTCCCAAATAAAAAGGGAATTGATCTATGGTCGATTTAGTAACAAATCAAATAAAAATGAATTTCTATTTGTACCTCATAAAATAAGCTTTTAATTTTGTGGAATGAACCTTTTTGTTTCTTTTTGTGGAAAGAAATTATGTTCAAGTAAGCAAATATGTCATGCTTCCAGGAGTCTATCTATCTCGTATAGACTTTAAGGGCGTGGTGGCCTAACCATCGAAACCATTGAGGTGAAGTCGCGACCTAAAAGATAGAATAGAACAATATATAGACAAGTAAATCCCTTATGGGTTCCCAAGTATTCTTTTAATTTAATTATTAAGAGTTAAGGGATTTATCATTCAAATAGAAGTAGACTACTCAAGAATTTTCTATTTTATTTGTTGGAATTGAATTTGAATAAAGAATTAATAGAAGACGGAATCACTGAAATCTTGTTTCATCTTCACTAGGAACTTGAGTAAGGAGTAGACCTTTTTATTTTGGCATTTTCTAGAGTTTGAATACGAGAACTCCTTTCCTTATTTGGTGTACCCACTTGAGCGGGATGAAAGGAAACTTTCATGTCTGATTTTGAAGGGGTTAGATCCTATAAAATCCAATCCTAATTTTTCTTTTCTAGGCCCATAACTAAAAAGCTTGCTTTTTATGATTACGAGGTTTATTCGAATATGAAATCCAAGAAATCTCTACTGGTGCAGGTGTTATCCTAGAACAATTAACCGATCTATATTTACAAATTATTATAGAGAATTTGTTGGTGGAATGGGATGAATTAGGGGAAGAAGGACAAACAGGGAATGAATGGGAAGATCAAAAGATTGGAAGAAAAAAGGACTTTTTGGTTAGAAACGTGGAATTGGCTAAGCATTTTATTCAAACAAATATTAAGCCAGAATGGATAGTTTTATGTCTATTACAAGTTCTTCCTTCTGAGTTGAGATAAATCATTCAGATATATGGGGATAAACTAATGAGCTCAGATATTAATGAACTCTATAGAAGAGTTATCTATCAGAATAATAACCTTACTGATCTATTAACAACAAGTAGATCTATGCCAGGATAATTAGTGATGTGTCAGGATAAATTAGTACAAGAAGCCGTGGATACACTTCTTTATAATGGAATCTAGGGACAACTAATAAGGGACGATCATAATAAAGTTTACAAGTCATTTTCTGATGTAATTGAAGGCAAAGAGGGGTGATTTTGTGAGACTCTACTTGGCAAATGAGTTGATTATTCAAGATGTTCTGTCATTGTCATGTGTCCTTCACTTTCATTATATCAATTTGCATTGCCACGTGAAATAGCAATAGAACTGTTCCAAACATTTATAATTTGTGGTCTAATTAGATAACATCTTTCTTCAAACATAGGAGTTGCTAAGAGTAAACTTCAACAAAAAAAGCTGATTTTATGGGAAATCCTTCAAGAAGTTATGTAGGGACATCATGTATTGCTGAATAGAGCACCCATTATGCATAGATTAGGCATACATGCATTCCAGTCCATTTTAGTGGAGGGGCGTGCTATATGTTTACATCCATTAGCTTGCAAGGGATTCAATACCAATTTTGATGAAGATCAAATGGTTGTTCATGTACCTTTATCCTTAGAGTTTCAAGTAGAGGCTCGTTTACTTATGTTTTCTCATATGAATCTTTTGTCTCCGGCTATTGGGGATCCCATTTCTGTACCAACACAAGATATTCTTATTAGACTCTATATATTAATGAGCGGAAATCATCGAGGTATTTGTATAAATAGATATAATCCATGTGATCATAGAAACTATCAAAATAAAAAAAAAGTGACAATAGTTACTATAAGTATATGAAAGAACCCCTTTTTTCAAATTTCTATAATGCAATTAGGGCTTATCGACACAAATAAATCAATTTATATAGTCGTTTGTGGCTCCAATGGTGACTAGATCAATGCGTTATTCCTTCAAGAGAAACTCACATTGAAGTTCACTATGAATCTTTAGGTACTTTTTATGAGATTTATGGACACTATCTAATAATCAGAAGTCTAAAAAAACAAATTCTTTTTATGTACATTCGAATCACTATTGGTCATATTGCTCTTTATTAAGAAATTGAAGAAGCTATACAAGGGTTTTCTCGGGCCTATTTATATGGTACCTAATGTAATTCTATAATAAAGTGGGACTTTGGTGTAACGACCCTCCAAGTCATTTTCTCATTTCCATTAATTTTTGGTATTTTGTACCTTGCCATAGTGGCTACAAGTCATTTATGACTTTTTGGGACCATCGATTAAGTTTTTGGTCAGTTTGTTTGGGTTTTAAGCCCATTTCCCTAGTTTGGAGCTTTTAAAGTTGAGAAATTGGTCTTGGACCAAAACTCATAGTAAACGAACTCGGATGAGAATTCCTATAATTCCACTAGCTCCAGAATGTTGATTTTAGGCTAGGAGAGATTTGGTCCGGGTACCGAGGCTTCCAAACTATTTTGGGCTATTGGGTAGATTTGGTGAAAAATAGAACTATAGGTGTAGGGCTCACTTTTTTTATCGAAATAAGCATGGATAGGAATTTCAATGGTTCCATTGAGTCTAAAATTTTGAATTTGGTATGGTAGCATAGTTTGTTTTCCTTTACGAGGTTCCAAATAAATCTCGAGCCCCGATCGGAGTTCGTTGGACCTTGGCATTTTGCTGGTACAACAACATCTGGTGCATGCCATATTTGCTCTTCACATTCGTGAGGAGTTGGATCTATCCAGGAAGTGTTAAGTCTCTTCCCTTCGCGATCTTGAGCCTCTTTATGCGTTCGCAATGAAAGGGTCGACCCTACCTGATCCAGTCTCTTCTTCAGGTTTGCAAAGGCTTCATCGCATTCACGATGGCCTTCCCCAGTTGTTCATCGAAATCACGGATATTTCCTCGCGTTTGTGATGAATGATTTCTATGTGCTTTATGATCGCTGTAGGGGGTCCTTGCTACCGCGATGAGTAACCCCTGGCCCTATATATTATTGTCTTCCCTGAATTTCCTTCACTTTTTGTCTTCACCAAATTTCCTTCACTCTCTAAGCCCTACTTCACCATTAATGCACCCATGAAACTAAAAACCTTTGGGATATCATAAATTGGAGCCGGGGATGAGTAAAGGATGTTGAGGTGATCATTTCCTGTTAGTGTTCGGTATAAATCTCCTTTTAATTCTTGATTTTCATTCTTATTTTCCCTAGCTCTTAGGGTTGATTTGAGCCCCAATTGAAACTCCATTTGTACTCAAATTTTGAGCATTTATTCCTTTTTCTTTGAGGGACCTTGTGATTGATTTAATTTTAGAATTCCATTTGTCGGCCCCACGGACCTATTCTTGACTTAATTTTTAGTCCAAACTCTCATATTGCAATATGGGTCTTGTTTTACTCGTATTAATATATAATTTATGAATTTAATAGCGCGACGACATTCTGAGCTTATGGAGTGGAGATGAATAGTTTATGGATGGCTTGAGACTGTAATTCGTTATCGAGGTAGGCTTTGGTCTACTCTTCTCTGACTATGTATTGTATTGATTGCATGCTAGGTGGGGGTAATAAGATAGGGATAGGGCTAGTGGTATTAGTAATTGGTATATTTAGGTGATTTAGTTTAGAAATGTAAATTAAACCTTAGCCTAGAATACCCGTTATAGCTTTAGCATACTGTTAAGCCTGATTATATATGTATACGACCTTAGTTTGTCACTGATAATCCTTAGTGTAGGAGCTGGAGTAGTACATATCTATTTCTATGATATTCCTTGGTTAAATTTGCCTGGTAGAATGATGTCTATCGTTGGTCCCGCTTCTGACTTTCTACATATACTTATATACTCTTATTATTCTATATATTACATTGTTGGGCCCGAGGCCTTGGTTAAGAAACCATGGACACCAGGTTAGTTCTTTATGCTTTAAAGGAATTGTGGCTTAGTTTAAAGAAGTTTTGGCGCTTACGTTTGCTTTGTTTTGATACTGGTGGTAGCATGCATGTATTATCCACATTCTCACATTTATTTAAGCCGCTTAAGACCCTTTTTTGCTGAAATTTGGGCCCATTTTCCCTTAGGTTAGTATATGGTCCGCCTTTAGAACTAGACATAGCTTTTTTAGTGCCTTAGGATGAGATCGAGAAACCTTCACATAGGTTCGAGTAGGATTTGCCTTAGGTTGGGTTATCAGGGTCTGGTAGTGGGTCCCACTATCATTTTTAGATAGAATGCTTTGAATGATTGTCCTATAGGCTTAGTTGGGCTTATGACTATTTTATTAGGCTATTACCTTTGGTATTGGTTGACTTAGACTTGATTGCACGCCTTTTTAGCTTCATTAAACTAGGGAAAGGCACTAACTGATCTTTGACCGCACCTCTTCGACCTAGTGATCAGAACCTGCCTTGTCTTTGAATATTTGGTCGCCCAAGATTGAACTTTACTAAATAAATAGATTAGTGATGGTCTTAGGAATCCTAGATTACCTCTAGCTATGTCATGCTTATGAGTTCCAGTATGAGTTTGGCATCAGTTTATGGTTGAGGTTGGCCTCTTATAGGATCACCTATTTGGATTATGGTTTGTTACTTTGAGTTGTAGTTAAAGTTTGGCATCTATCTATGATTATGATTTGGGTGTTCAGGTGTATACTTATAGATCAACTAGCCTCTTGTTATTATCCACTAGTTTCCATTCTATTTTGGTTCTTGTTATTGCTACTATTCTGGATTATGTAAGTCTTGTTTTGGCACCAGGCAATGTATATGGATATCCTCAGTCCCCTATGGGCCCCTTCATCCTTGAGCCACAGAGATGAAGGAGGATAGTCGTCGTAGGTCCTGCCTTTGTGAGTTATTGAGCTAGAGGAGGTGTATACGCTTATGTTGAATTTGGAACTTGGTTAATCTTGCATCATCTGGTTCTTTCCATGACCTTCATTCTTTTGCATACATCGTCTATCACCTGTATAATTATTTGGCACTTGTATCTATCAATCTTATGGGGGGATGCATAGGTATAGATTATGTTTGCTGTTTGCTGAGTGATTGATTCTACCTTTTGGGCTTATAGGGGCTGATTAAGTTATTGTTTGTCTTGGATAGCCGGTTATATTATTGCTTTGATATTATCATATGGTTTGTGGCAGGCTGGCTATGGACTGGTATCCGAGGTTATCGATATGTTTCTGGTCATTTACCACTTATTATGGTAAGCTTTATTATTATTAAGCCATTTTACGGATATGCACATTTTGATTAGAGACCTTGTTTATGCTAGAGTTAGATCTCTTCTTGATATCGTAATCCTTGTGAGATTTAGGCTGTTAGACCAGCTCCCTTTAGTTAGCACTTTCAGGTATAGCCAATCATATAATATATGGCTGGTTTCCTTTGTAATATTATTATATATATTTATACCCTTTCTTCCTATTACTATTATGGATCTCTTGTATATCTCTTCCTTTGAACTTCTATTATATATTACACATCTCTTTCTTCACTATACTATTATATGTTGACTAGATACTTACTGGCATAGCTTTGTCCCAAATTACTTATAGGGTAGGATAATTTATCCTTACTTTCCCTTTAGTATTACTATGTCTTATTTCTTAGATAATTGTTTCTAATATTTATTCCTGCTTTACATATTATTTATACGTACATTTTCTTTGGAGCTCAGTCGGCTGATGCCTATTCAGTACCTCGTGCTGGTACTCATACTACACTTCTGCACCCTGCAGATCATAGTACAAGTTCTTTCTGATGATGTGTTCTTCATGCAAAGTTTCCATAGATCAGAGATTTGGGGTGATCTCCTGACATTCGGTGTTGTTTTTGCTCTCTCTTTTATTGTTAGACTAATCTCTATTTTTATATTCCAGGGACAACTTTGTATATATATATTTACTCTATATTTTTCCTTGTACTCTTGTTGTGTTGTGTTAGAAGCTCTTGTACTGACTTCACCAAGTTTTGGGGATATATTTACTTACTTCTTGTCTTCATTTTTATTACTATTTAGCTTTGCTTCTGCCTTTCTTATTAGTCTATTACTAGTTATTTTGAACTATGGGTTGACTTACCTACTAGTGGGATATGGTAGGTGTCATCACGACCTGAGAAATTAGGTCATGACAGTTAGGTATCAGAGCCTAGTTCCACCGGTGTAGTTGTTACTAGAGCAAGATTCCTAGTAGAGACCTACAGATCGGTATGATGACGTCCGTATACTATCTTTGGGAGGCTATAGAGCATTCCTAGGAAATTCCTATTCTTGATTATTTACTGTGTGTCTTGACTTCGATAAACTTCTAAGTACCTTCTTTGACTCTACTCTTTCTCATATGGATAGCACAAGGTTATCGATAGATGCCGACGGGACTTCTACACGTGTCGCTAGAGTTTTAGTTCAGAGTTAGACTAGGGAGTTGGAGCATAGTATCAAAAATCTTCAGCGTTAGCCAGAGAGTCTAGGGCAAGCCAGGTTCTGATAGAGTTTGTGACTGCCTCAGCTTTTCAGGATACTGTGTTAGGGATTTTGAGTCTTTTTATGGATACTTCACCGTCAGTGATGGTGCCCAGTACATTCACTGGTTCTCAGGCCAGAGTTGGGTTTGTTGGTGTTTAACAAGGTTCTCTATTAGTTTCAGAGTATAAGATTAGGTTTCTCGAGTGGGCCAAGTATACTTCTGTGTTGTATCCTATAGAGCATGAGATGGTGCATTTGATAGCAACTGGATCTACTTTTCTTTCGATTGTTGATCATGTCAGGACTACAAAGAGGGCATTTCTGGAGGTGTATGGAGGTGGCGACAAGAGACCATGTCTGTAGTATAGTGTTAGTGGTATTTTTTCCAGAGGTAGGGATCCTCCCAGCAGAGGCCAGCATCACTTGCAGTCCATCAGGTCAGTTTAGGTAGTGCCTCAGATTATAGATGACTCTTAGACATGTCATAGTGGTCACAGTGGATAGTGTTCTGGTCAGGCATTATGGGATATTTGATCTAGGTCTTCAGGCTATGGAGTCTATTTTGTGTCAGCATGGGCAGTGCATCAGAGAGTTCCAGGAGCATTTTTTGACTATGGTGAGGTTGGTCATTGGTCTAGGGAGTTCTCAAGAGTGAGTTGGTCAGCCAGTTGGGAGTAGCTCGTGTTTCTCGCCAGGTTAGAGCTTTAGGGGTTTGTTATGACTGTAGAGAGATAGGTTATTGGTCCAGAGAGTGTCCCCTACATGGGATTATTTAGCAGTTAGTGTAGAAAGATCAATCTCTTAGAGTTGTGGAACCTTCGGGCAGAGGCAATGCACTTAGAGTTTTAGTTGGTCGTTCAGATGCTCAGTCTGAGGTCAGACGCATTCAGATGCATACTTTCTTTGGTAGATCAGGGGTTATGACTTCAAATTTCATTATTATAGGTATGCTTTTGGTTTACTATATTTTAATTTCTATTTGAATTCAGTTGGGGTTTTCATACCCATCGGTGGTTATATGTCTTGATATTACTATGTTGATTATCGTATGCCTTGTGTAGATTTATGCATATATGACTACCTCTGTAGTTGATTTATTTTAGTAGTCGATTGAGTAGATCGATATGGTATATTCCTTGGGGTATAGCATTTGGGTGAAATCCCTTTTCCTGTGGCATATTGGCCTTGATGTGATTTTAGAGTGGTACTAGTTGTGTTTTTTATTTTTGTACCATTGACACTTTATACTATTGTTATTATTGTTATTGTTTTGACATTGATTGATTCTTACTTGATAGATGGCTAGGCTAGCATTATCTAGTAAGTTTATCCTTTCTTGCGATTCTTGTCTGCTTGGCTTAGACGACTACCTTGGTTGGTTGGTTTTCCTTTCTGTTAGTGAGGTAAGGTCGTTTTTCCTTCTATGGCTCGGTGGTGACTCTAGCTTTGGTGATCTTTTCTATAGCCCTCTCCTACTATTGATAAGTCTGAGGTTTGTCATTCTAATTTATCTAGTTTATTTTTCGATAGTAGTCTTGATCTTGCTGTTGGCATTGAGCTAGGTACTCTATTCTTTCTATAATGTGGTTCATAGTTCAGTTGAGTTAAGGTTGGTTTAAATGGGTGAATTCAGAAATTCCTCAGTTTAGTATTGGTTTGACCAAATTCACGTTAAAATCTTTGTTTCTGAGTTGCTCGAGATTTGGTTACCATTAGCACTTTTTACAGCCCTAGTGAGTTATTAGTTATGTCTTAATGTGTTATGCCCTCAACGGATGTGGATTTGATTGCTCGTATCTTTACCCTGTGGTTTGCCTCAGTTGTGGTTATGTTCTTCGGCAACATTTAGGTTTCAGCCATTGCAGAAATTCTTGGAAGATTGGTTTGGGGTATATGCTTGATTTTTGATAGCAAGATTGATTTGGGTATTCGACCCTAGTGAAGACTTGATGGCTTCAGTTGTGGTTTTTGACTCTTATAAATAACGGCTTGGGGGTTGTGATAGATTTTGATACGTGGATGCTTACTCATCAATAGGATTGGACTGGATAGTTGAGATCAAGTAGTTCAGCTTCAGTATTAAGATTACATCTATGGATTGCATAACTTGGTTTCTGCCCCATTTCGAGGTTTTAATTCAGTTGAGCATTCACTGATAGGTTAACTAGGCCTACTTTTCGTATATCGGCTCAATATTCTTTAGTTCAAGAAGATTGTCCTATATAAATGTTTAAGAGATGGTTTGTCGGCACGTGGTGTTGGTTTCTACTACTTTTGGCTTTGATTTCTCAATTTTCCTCAAAAATTTTAAACGTCTACTCAACGGAAGAAGTATACTTGAGTTGGGCTTAGCATGGTTTCACCCACAGTTGGTGGGGCATTCTGAAGCAGATTATTCAGTTTCAAGAGTTGTACTTCCAACTCCTGACTATTGGTTTCGAGGCTCATCCGAACTAGTTAGTAGCTTTAATAGAGATCACAGACATCGATCACCACCATTTGAGTATTCAGGTAGAACCTCATTGGACATTGTTCATATGATAGTTTGTGTGGATTTTTGATGAGTCAGCTTCAGTCTTTTGAGGTAAATATAATGTGTTTACACGGATAGGATGCAGATGATGCTGGAGAGCTTCCAGGTAGTTTAGAATAAATAACAAGTTTCGAAAGGTAAGAAAATATTGGATTTGGAGTTTGAAATTGGTTGTATGACTCATGCCTTGGGTTGTCTTTAGCCTGGTTGAGTATCCACTTATTGGTTCTTGTATCAGTGCGATGTCAGTATGTTATGGTTTGGGTTTGCGTGCCTCAGTCGTGCTAGGTTCTGTTGGAGGCCAGATGGTTATTGAGGATGAGTTTTTAGTCATTAGGAAAGTGAAGTAAGGATGTGGATGGAAAAAAGGATACCTTTAGCAAAATCCCTTAGAAGCATTAGTTGACCTTAGAGAGGATATCTGGGAAGGCTTGCTCAGGGCATGCGGGCCCAGTACTTTATCCTTTTGAGGTTTTGGGGCTCTTTCTATCTATTGACTTTCAAGGATGAAAGTCCTTTTATTAGTGGATATTATAATGACCTTCTAGGTCATTTTCTCAGTTTCCATTTGTTTTTGGTGTTTTGTACCTTCCCATAGCAGTTATAGGTCATTTATGACTTGCCAGGACCATCGGTTTAGTTTTTGGTCAGTTCGTTTGGGTTTTAAGTCGATTACCCTATTTTGGAGCTTTTAAAGTTGAGAAATTGATATGGGACCAAAAATCCTAGTAAATGCACTTGGATGAGAATTTTGATAGCTCCATTAGCTCCGAAATGTTAAGTTTAGGCTAGGGGGACCCTTGGTCCGAGTATCGAGGCTTTGAAACTCATTTTGAGCTATTGGGTAGATTTGGTGAAAAATAAAACTATGGTTATGGGGCCCACTTTTTTAATCAAAATGACCTCAGATGGGAATTTCAATGGTTTTGTTCAGTCTGAAATGTCAAATTTAGCATGGTAGCATAGCTCGTTTGCATTCATGGGGTTACGAACGAATCTCGAGCCCCCAGATTGGAGTCTGTTGGAACTTGGCATTTTGCTGGTGCAACAACACCTGGTGCAGGCCATATTTCCTTTATGCATTTGCGAGGAGTTGGCTGCATCTGCGAAAGGTCAATTCACTGACCTTCGGGATCGCGAGCCTCCTCAGGCGTTCACGATGAAGGGGTCGACCTGACCCGATTCAATCTCTTCTTCGCATTCGCGAAGGCTTCATTGTGTTCGCGATAACCTTCTCTTGTTGTTCATCACAATCATTTCTAGTTCCTTGCATTCATGATGAACGATTTCTCTGTGCTTCGCGATTAAGGCCAGGGGTCCTAGCGACCACGATGAGTAACCCCCCACCCTATATATTGTTGTTTTCCTTGAATTTCCTTCACTTTCTAAGCCCTATTTCGCCATTAATAGACTCATGAGCTTAAAAATCTTTGGGATATCATAAATGAGAGCTGGGGATGAGTAAAGGACGTTGAGGTGATCATTTCCTGTTAGTTTCTTCGTAAGTTTTAGGCCTAAACCTATGTTTAATTCATGATTTTCATTCTTATTTTCCTTAGCTTTTAGGGCTGATTCCAATTGAAAATTCATTTGTGCTTAAATTTTGAGCATGTATTCCCTTTCCTTCAAGGGACCTCATGACAGATTCAATTTTGGAGTTCCATTTGCGGGACCCATGGGCCTATTCTTGACCCAATTTTGGCCCAAACTTTCATATTGCAATATGGGTCCTGTTTACTTGTATTAATGTGTAGTTTATGAATTTGATAGCGTGATGACATTCTGATCTCATGGAATGAAGACGAGTAGTTCGTGGAAGGTTCGAGACTATAGTTCGGCATCGCGGTACGCTTCGGTCTACTCTTCTCTATGAGACTATGTGTTGAATTGATTGCATGCTAGGTGGGGGTTATAAGGTAGAGTTAGGGCTAATTGTATTAGTATTTGGCTTGTTTAGGGGATTTAGTATGGAAATGTAAATTGAGCCTTAGCCTAGAATACCCGCCATAACTTTAGCATACTATTAAGCCTGATTATATATGTATACGACCTTAGGTTGTCATTGATAATCCTTAGTGTAGGAGTTGGAGTAGTACTTATCCATTTCGATGATATTCCTCGGTTAAATTCGCTTGGCAGAATGATGTCTCTCGTTGATCCCGCTTCTAACTTTCTGCATATACTTATATGCTCTTATTGTTCTATCTATTACATTGTTGGACCCGAGGTCTTGGTTACGAGACCATGGACACTAGGTTAGTTCATTATTCTTTAAAGGAGTTGTGGCTTAGTTTATAGACATTTTGGCACTTACATTTTCTTTGTTTGGATAGTAGTGGTGGCATGTATGCATCATCCATATTCTCACATTTGTTTTAGCCGGTTGAGGCCCTTTTTGCCAGAATTTGGGCCCATTTTCCCTAGTATATGGTATGCCTTTAGAACTAGACTTAGCTCTTTTAGTGCCTTGGGATGGGATCGAGAAACCTTCGCCTAGGTTTGGGTAGGGTTTGCCTTATGTTGGGTTATCAGGGTCTGGTAGTGGGTCCCACTATTTTTTTTAGATTGAATGCTATGAATGACTCTCATTTAGGCTTTGATGGGCTTATGAATACTTCCTTAGGCTATTACCTTGGGTGTAGGTTGACTTAGACTTGATTGCATGCCTTTTTAACTTCACTACCCTACGAAAAGGCAGTAACTGATCTTTGACCGCATCTCTTCGACTTAGTGATCACAACCCGCCTCGCCTTAGAAGATTTGGTCACCTGAGATTGAACTTTACTAAATAAATGGATTCGTGATGGGATTAGGACCCTGGATTACTGCTAGCTATGTCATGCTTATGAGGTCTGATATGAGTTTTGCATCAGTTTATGGTTGAGGTTGGATTCTTATGTTGGATTATGATTAAGTACTTTGAGTTTTGGTTCGAGGTCATCATCTGTCTATGATTATGATTTAGGTGTTCTTGTGTACACTTATGGATCATCTGGCCTTTCGTTATTATTCACTGGTTTCGATTCGATTTTGGTTCTCATTATTGCTACTATTATGGATTATGGAAGTCTTGGTTTAGGACCAGGAAGTGTATATAGATATCCCCAGTCCTCAATAGGCCCCTCCGTCTATAAGCAATAGTATCGGGGGAGGATTGTCATCGTAGGTCTTGCCTTTGCGAGTTGTTGAGCCGGAGGAGGTGTATACACTTGTGTTGGATTTTGTACTTGGTTTATCTTGCATCATCTAGTTCTTTCCATGACCTTCATTATTTTGCATGCATCATCTATCACCATTATAATTGTTTGATACTTGTATCTATCAGTCTTATGGGGGGGGGGGGGCTGCATAGGTATAGGTTATCTTTATTGTTTTATGAGTGATTAATTGTACCTTCTGGGCTTATGTGGGCCCGATTGGGTTATTATTTGTCCGGGCTAGCCGGTTATATTATTGGTTGGATATTATCAAATGGTTCATGGCAGGTTAGTTATGGACTGGTACCCGAGGTTATCAGTATTTTCTGATCCTTTATTGATATACGCATTTTGATTAGAGACCTTATTTATGCTAAAGATAGCTCCCTTGTTGATATCGTAATCCTTGTGAGATTTAGGCTATTAGACCAGCTCCCTTTGGTTAGCACTTTCAGGTTTAGCCAAGCTTATTATATATGAATGGTTTCCTTAGAAATATTATTATTATATATATATATATACCCTTTCTTCGTATTACTATTGTGGATCTTTTGTATATCTCATCCTTCATACTTATAATGTATATTGTATATCTCTTTCTTCACTATACTATCGTACGTTGACTAGCTACTTACTGGCATAGCTTTGTCCTAGATTACTTGTAGGGTATGAAGGTTTATCCTTACTTTTCCTTTAGTATTATTATGTCTCATTTCTTAGATAGTTGTCTCTAATGTTTATTCCTACTTCACATGTTATTTATACTTACATTGGCCTTGGAGCTCAGTCGGCCGATGCCTACTAAGTACCTCGTGTTGGTACTCATACTACACTTCTGCACCCTGCAGATCATAGTGCGAGTTCTCATCGCTGACGTGTGCATCATGCGGAGCTGCCATGGATCAGAGATCCGGGGTGAGCTCCTGACATTCAGAGTTGTTCCTGCTCTCCCTCTTATTGTTAGGCTAATCTCTTTTTTTATATTCCATGGACGACTTTATATGTATATATTTACTCTTTATTTTTCCTTGTACTCTTGTTGTAATATAAGCTCTTGTACTGACTTCACCAGGTTTTAGGAATATATTTACTTCCTTCTTGCCTTCTTTCTTATTGATATTTAGCTTTGCTGTCGCTTTTCTTATTAGTCCATTACTAGCTTTTCTATACTATGGGTTGGCTTACCTACTGGTGGGATATGATAGGTGTCATCATGACCTGAGAAATTGGGTTATGACATTCAAGGCTCTTCGGTTCGCTAGGTACACATTTCTGGAATTTATATGTGAATCAAGATCGATAAAAGGATGTTTCACAATCACCGACTCACACCCATTTCCAAATCCTACTCAGCGGAATATGGAGGTACTTATGGCAAAATGAACCAATTTGGTCTTTCACAATAAAGCGATAGATGAAACTGTCATGAAACGACTTATTAGTAGATTAATAGAGCACTTTGGAATGGCATATACATCACATATCCTGGATAAGGTAAATACTTTGGGGTTCGAAAAAGCTACTGCTACAACCATTTCATTAGGAATTGATGACCTTTTAACAATACCTTCTAAGGGATGGCTCTTTCAAGATGTTGAACAATAAAGTTTGATTTTGGAAAAATGGGAATGTACACGTGGTAGAAAAATTACGTCGATCCATAGAAATATGGTATGCCACCAGTGAATATTTGAGAGAAGAAATGAATCCAAATTTTAGGATGACTAACCCTTTTAATCTAGTTCATATAATGTCTCTCTCGGGAGCTAGAGGAAATGCATCTCAGGTACATCTGGCGGATCCTTAAGGACAAATGATTTATTTACCTATTCAAAGCAATTTGTGCGAAGGACTCTCTTTAACAGAATACATCATTTCTTGCTAGGAGCACGTAAAAGAGTTATAGATACTGTTATACGAACATCAGATGCTGGATATCTCACTCAAAGACTTGTTGAAGTAGTTCAACACATTGTTGTATGTCGAATGGATTATGGCACCACCCTAGGTATTTCTGTGAGTCCTCAAAATGGGATGATGCCAAAAATGATTTTTAGTCAAACATTAATTGGCCATGTATTAGCAGATTATATATACATAGGTTCGCAATGTATTGCCACTAGAAATCAATACATTGGCATTGTACTTATAAATCGATTCATAACTTTTTGGGCACAACTAATCTCTATTCAAATTCCCTTTACTTGTAGGAGTAAATCATGAATTTGTCGATTATGTTATGACGGGATTCCTACTCATGGCGACCTGGTCGAGTTGGGGGAAGTTGTAGGTATTATTGCATGTCAATCGATTGGAGAACTGGTACTCAATTAACATTAAGAATTTTTCATACTCAATTAACATTAAGAATTTTTCATACTGGGTGAGTATGCACGGGGGGTACTACAGAGCATATGTGAGCCCCATCTAATGGAAAAATTAAATTCAATGAGGATTCGGTTCATCCAACACGTACACGTCATGGCCATCCCACCTTTCTAGGTTCTATAGACTTGTATGTAACTATTGAGAGTGAAGATATTCTACATAATGTGAATATTCCACCCAAAAGTTTGCTCTTAGTTCAAAATGATCAATATGTAGAATCAGAACAAGTAATTGCCGAGCTTCGTACAGGAATATCCACTTTGAATTTTAATGAGAAGGTTCAAAAATATATTTATTCTGATTCAGACAGAGAAATACACTGGAGTACCAATGTATATCATGCACCCGAATTTACATACGACAATGTTCATCTATTACAAAAAATAAGTCATTTATGGACATTATAAAGAAGGCAGTGCAGGTCCAGTCTAGTCTACCTTTCGATACACAAGGATCAGGATCAAATGAATGCATATTCTCTTTCGAAAAATCACAGATATACTTCTAACCTCTCATTAACCAATGATAAGGTGAGACAAAAATTATTTAGTTCAGATTTTTATGGTAAAAAAGAAGATAGGAGTCCTGATTATTCAAACCTTAATCGAATCATCGTATATTAACCTACTCTCCATGAGAATTCTGATTTATTTTCAAAAAGGCAAAGAAATAAATTCATCATTCCACTATATTTGATCCAAGAACTTGAGAATCAACTAATGCCCTGTTCAGGTATCTCGATTGAAATCCCCGTAAATTGTATTTTCCATTGAAATAGTATTCTTGCTTATTTTGATGATCCTCGATATAGAAGAAAGAGTTTGGGCATTATTAAATATGGGACTATAGAAATGCATTCAGTCATCAAAAAAGAGGATTTGATTGAGTATCTAGGAGTCAAGGAATTTTGGTCAAAATACCAAATGAAAGTAGATCAATTTTTTTTCATTCCTAAAGAGGTGCATATCTTGCCCAGATCTTCTTCTATAATGGTACAGAACAATAGTATCATTGGGATAGATAAACAAATCACCTTAAATCTAAGAAGCCGAGTCGGTTGGTTGGTCCGAGTGGAGAGAAAAAAAATAAACTGAACTTAAAATCTTTTCTAGACATATCCATTTTTCCCAGAGAGATAGATAAGATATCCAGACATACCGACATTTTGATACCACCAGGAACAAGAAAAAGAAATTCCAAGGAATCCAAAAAAGTGAAAAATTGGATCTATGTCCAACGGATTACACCTAGTAAGAAAAGGTTTTTTGTTTTAGTTTGTCCTGTTGTCACATATGAAATTACGGATGGTATAAAATTAGTAACCCTTTTTCCACTGGATCTATTGCAGGAAAGGGATAATGTGCAACTTCAAAGTGTCAATTATATCCTTTATGGAAATGGCAAACCGATTCGAGGAATTCTGACATAAGTATTCAATTAGTTCGGACTTGTTTAGTATTGAATTGGAACCAAGACAAAAGATGTTCTTCTTGCAAAGAAGCCCGTGCTTCTTTTGTTTAAATAACCACAAATGGTTTGATTCAACATTTACTGATAATTAACTTAGTAAAATTTCCTATTTCATATATCAGAAAAAGGAATGATCCACCAGGGTCAGGATTGCTCTCTGATAATGGATCAGATTGTGCCAATATCAACCCCTTTTCTTCCATTTATTCCTATTCCAAGGCAAAAATTCAACAATCTCTTAACCAACCTCAAGGAACTATTCATACATTGTTGAATAAAAATAAGGAATGTCAGTCGTTGATAATTTTGTTAGCAACCAATTATTCTCGAATGGGGCCATTCAAGGATGTAAAATATCACAGCGTGATAAAAGAATCAATTAAACAAGATCCCTTAATTCCAATTAGGAATTCCTTGGGCCCTTTAGGAACATGCCTTTCATTTGAGAATTTTATTCATCTTACTATTTAATAACTCATAATCAGATCTTAGTAACTAACTATTTGCAACTTGACAATTTAAACCAAACTTTTCAAGTGATTAAATTTAAATATTATTTAATGGGTGAAAATGGAAATTTTTTTAATCTCAATCCTTGTCTTAACATTATTTTAAATCCATTCAATTTGAATTGGTCTTTTCTCCATCACAATTATTGTGAATAGACATTTAAAATAATTAGTCTTAGACAGTTTATTTGTGAAAATATATGTATAGCCAAAAATGGACCGCCCCTCAAATCAGATCAAGTTATACTTATTCAAGTTAACTCAAAAGCGATACAATCTAGCTAAGCCTTATTTGTCCATCCCCGGAGAAACCATTCATCGCCATTATGGGGAAACCCTTTACGAAGGAGATACTTAGTTACATTTACATATGAAAATCGAGATCTGGTGATATAGCACAGGGTCTTCGAAAAGTAAAACAGGTGTTAGAAGTGTGTTCGATTGATATAATATCCATGAATCTAGAAAAGAGGGTTGAGGGTTGGAACAAATGTATAACAAGAATTCTTGGAATTTCTTGGGGATTCTTGATTGGTTCTGGCAAAGAGAATAATCTTATCCTTTGAGAATAATCAAAAATGGACAGTGTTCAATTGGAACATGAAAACATAACTAAATTTGTCTTAGTTAATCTTCGGGGTGGAGTGAAAGAAGGGGGGATTCTCAAATGCGGAAAAGGATCCAATGAATTCGAAAGAATTGAACGAGGAGTTGTATGAGGAAAAAATCTCATATACAGTTCTGTAGAGTGGCAGTAAGGGTAACTTATCTGTTAACTTTTCCACTATCACCCCAAAAAAACCAAACTCTGCCTTACGTAAAGTTGCCTGAGTATGATTAACCTCTGATTTGAAATCAGTGCTTATATACCCGGTATTGGCAATAATTCCCAAGAACATTTTGTAGTCTTACTAAGAGATGGAAGGGTTAAGTATTTACCCATAGTGAGATATCACATTATTCGAGGAACCCTAAATGTTGTCGGAGTAAAGAATCATCAATAAGGGCATTCACATTGTAGATTCTTAGCCAGGACTTGTATCATTTGATGATGCAAAGTGAATTGCTAGAAACATATGAAGTGTATTGCTAACCTAATAACAAAAGTTCTGTAAGGGGACTGGAGTAGACTACCATGAGACAAAAGATCTTCTTTCTAAAGAGATTTGATTTGAAACTCTTATATGTCCAAGATTCAATATTGAAATAATTTCAGAGGTTTTTCCTGACTTAATCCGTGTCAACAAATAATTTGTAATGATCCTCCAGGTCATTTTACTTGTTTTCATGCTTTTTTTTTTGCATTTAGAGCTTTATATAGCTATCTCAGGTTATTTATGACTTGTTGCAACTAACAGTTTGGTTATCGGGCAGTTTGTTTGATTTTTAGAGTCATTTTCCTATTTTAGAGCTTTTGAAGATAAGGAATGAGTCTCGGGCCAAAACCTTAGGTAAACGGCCTCGGATGCCATATTTTATATTCTCAATAGATTCCTAATAATAATTTTAGGCTAAGGTCCTAAGGCTTTCAGACTCATTTTGGGTCATGGGGTGGAATTTGACTAAAATGTCACTTTTAGTGTGGGACCCACTTTTTGTCGAAATGACCTTGGATGGAAATTTTGAAGGTTTTGTTGAGTCCAAAATTTCAAATTTGGTAGGATATCATAGTTTTTTTGTGTTCACAAGATTCTAAATGAATCCCGAGGGCCCGATCAATATATTTGCAACTTGCCAAAGTTGCTGGCGCATCAGCACCTGGTGCAGGCCAAAAATGGCCTTTGCGTTCATGAAGAGGAGGCCGGTCAGGCTGGTCCAGCCTTATTCTTTGATATTGAGGTGAACTGGCCACATTTGCAAATGTCTTTCTGGGCCAACGCTCGCGTTCGCGGTAGGGGTCCCCCATTCACGAAGAAGGGACCCCTGACAGTATATATACTTCCTTCTTCATTTTTCCTTAATATTTTTCTAAGTACCAATGCCATTTTAGAGTAAATAAGCTTTTTAATGGTGAGAGAATTTTATATTTGAGTTGGGATTAGCTTGGGAATGTATTTGTCGGCCTTATATCTTCAAATTCCCATAAGCTTCTACTTAATTTCTCGATTAATTCTTCATTTTATTTATTTATTTTGGATTGTTAGAGGGAATGGTTTGGGACTATTTTGAGCTAGGAATTGGTTATATTTTTGTGGCAACTGATCCTTGAGATACGTGGGATGCTGTGACGGTTTTAATTTTGTGATTCCACAAGTGAGCCCATATAAGATTTTTAGCCTGATTTCTGACCTAGGGCATTTATACTCAATATGGGTATCATTTTACATGTCTTGATGCATCTATTATTATTTTGATAGCATGACAGCTCTTGGAGGCCTCTTAGAAGGGGAAAGCTTCGATTTAGAGGATTCGACAAACATGTGGCAGTGTCTAGGTATGCTAGACTTAACCTTCCTTTAGATTAAGCTTAATTATGATATTAGAGTATTATTGTTCTAGTTTTGGGTTGTATATCTTATCTTGATTATGGTTTCAGCATATTTTCATCTTATTTAGCTGGTTAAGGCCCCTTTTCGAAAGAACCGTGACCCATTTTCTCTTAGTATAATGTATTATCATCCCTTAAGCCTAAAATTAGCACATGTAATGCCTTGGGATGGGACTAGGAAGCCTTATACAAGACTCAGGTAGGTTCCACCTTAGGTTTGGTTTTGGGGACCCTGTAGTGGGCCTCATTGCCCTTTATAGATAATATATTTGATGTGAAGTTCCTTGAGGCTTAGTTAGACTCCTAGTTACTATTTTAGGCTATTAACTTGGGTTGGGTTTGACTTAGACTTGATTCTTGGCCTATTTTAACTCCTTTTCCCTTGAAGAGTAGCATCTAGTCCTGGACCGCACCTTCTTGACCAGGTTTTTGGGACCCACCTTGCCTTAGTGGACTTATCCACCCGTGATGCATAGTTATGACTTTATGGGTTGGAGATAAGCTTGGACCCTTGGATATCTTCCTGATAGCTAGTTATGCTTATTTTTATATAAATGCATTTCAATTCCAATTCAAGTCTAGCATATGCTTTATTGCTAAATTATTATAATTTCTGGCACGATACTGGCTTTGGTTATGATTTTAGTTATGATCACTATTTATGAGCTTCGGTGTGAATTAGGTATTAGTTTATGGTTGAGTTCAACGTCTTATGGGATCACTTATTTCTGGCTACGGTATGGTTACTATGAGTTCTAGTTTGAGTCCGACAACTGTTTATGATTATGGTTTGGATTTTCTGATGTTGATCACGGTTGTTATTGGAAGTCCTGGTAGTGGTAATAAGTTCTGATGTACATGGTTCATGTGGCCTTTTGTTATCACCCACTATTTTCTGATTCGAGCTTGATATCTAGCCTCTCGTTATTATCCACTGGTGTTGGTTCAATCCCAGTTTGTACTATCATTATGGATCTGGGATACGAAAGATACTTAAGATTGTCATATTTAAGGGTTATTTATGCTTTTTATCTTAGCTTTCCTCTTGTTTTTATTTTTCAGGCTTGTAGGGGCTCAGTAGGGTTAATGTCTTCTTGTGTGTGCCTTCTGGGCATATAAGGGCCCAGTTAGGTTGTAGTTAGTTCTTTGCTTTTACTTTTGAGTTATATACTTCCTTTATCGCATTCTCCTAGCATAGCTCAATATTTACATTCTATCCCTTTTTCTGTTGACTTAGCTTACTCTCTCGTACTTTATATCTATGCTTTTATTATATTTGAGCTCAGTCGGTCAATGATGCCTATTGAGTACCCATTTCTTTGGTACTCATACTGCACTTCTGCATCTTTTTCCTACTACAGATCTGAGTACGATTCATCGACGTTGACGTTATCTTAGGGCTTTATTACTGATCTCGAGATGGGGTGAGCTTTCAAAAGTTTAGAGCTGATCCTCCACATCTATTTTAGTTATAGTTTTTATATTTTTGAGATTACTGTATATATGTATATTTTTTATTCTATCTATTACTCTTCCTTTGGTTGTAGTGGCTCTTGTACCGACCTTATCAGGTCTTGAGAGGGATTCATTTTGTATATTTTGGTCCTCTTCCTTCTCTTGTGCAGTATTATGTATGTATTTTTTTTTGCTTCTGCCTATAATGTTATTTTTATTGATTTCATTCTTGTTTACTTTTTCCTTCTGCCTGTTTGCCCATTACTCACTATTTCAGGCTATGGCTTGGTTTACCTATTGGCGGGTTAAAGTAGGTGCCATCATAACCTAAGAAATTGGGTCATAATAGCTTGGCATCAGAGCGTAGGTTCACTGGTATTGTTGGTACAAGAGATAATGTTTAGTAGAGTCCTACGGATCGATATGGAGATGTCTATATCCTATCTTTGGGAGGCTACAAGACATCTTTAGGACAATCTCATCTTTTTGATTCACTTTTGTGTGTTCTGTCTGTATTAGTTTCTAAATCCTTATTTATTTCACTCTTTCACTGATAGTTAGGATGTGGGGTGAGAAAGTCGAGGATCAGGACCCCGAGCCCACTACTAGAACTCCAATAAGAGGCAGAGATCAACCTCGAGGTCGAGGATAGGCTAGAGCTGCAGCCCCTGCTCGAGATCAGGCCAGGAACCCACCGCCAGATCCTATTATAGTTCCTAAGCCTAAGATAGCTCCATAGATTTCGCCGTCATAGTAGCAGGTGGTCCACTGGGTAACCTAAGCCTCACTCGAGTGTATATCTTCTTTGGTTCTTCTTGATACATTGGTTCAGTTGTTGGGTTAGTTGGCGGTCCGTCGACTGATAGAGATCAGCCAGCAGTATAGGGTGGTATTGATTTAAGGGCGCAGCCAACAGTTGTGGCTCCTAGAGCAGAGGTTCTACAAGTACAGGTAGTTCCACAGCCTGTATTAACCCAACCAGTTATGTCTGTAGAGGAGTAAGAGATGCTGGGTCGATTTTTGATATTGACTCCACCCAGGTTTGCTGGAACCTTAAGAGAGGATGCTTATAAGTTTCCAACTAGTTGTGAGGAGAGGCTGTGTAATTTAGGGTTTGTTGAGTCGCGCAGAGTGAATTTCACTACTTATCAGCTAGACACAGCAGTGAGACGCTGGTGGAGAGGTTTTCTTGATTCTAGGCTAGCTGGATCTCTACCTTGACTTGGGCTCAGTTTTCTGAGGCTTTCTTGGGAAAGTACATGCCTCGCAGCGTATGCGAGCGCCTGAGGGATGAGTTTTCTGTGTTGAGACAGGGTTCTATGTCTGTGGCTGATTATGAGGCTAGATTTCATGAGCTATCTAGGTATGCCACTATGATTCTGCCCATGATGTATGAGAGGATTTGGTGCTTTGTTAGAGGTTTAAGACAGCCACTCAGCAGGGCTACTCAGATTTGGGTGACTTTGGGAAAGTCTTTTTCTATTACGGAGCACGTATATTCTATAGAGGAGATGGATGATGAGGCCTAAGGGGGAAGCTATATGAGACCCCATTATTAGGGAAGTTGCAGTGGGAGCCACAATAGCTCAGAGCCTAGAGGCCAAGGATTTTGGGGTAGGTACCCCCAATATCACCCTTATCAGCGTCAGGGTCAGTCTTGTAGGCTGGTTCAGGCAACACCTTAGATATCAGATGGGGGTCAGCCCAGTTATATTGGTTTCAGTTGTTAGAATAGTAGTCAATCATAGAAGGATGTTCAGTCAGGGTCGTTGGGCTGAGGTGGCCATTCCAAATCAGCCGAACCCTCTAGACAAAGTAGAACCCTAGGGGTATGTTATGATTATAGGGTTATCGGTCACTTTGCTTAAGACTATCCCCAGTGTGGGATGATTGAGTCTTCAGTTGAGAATGCTCAGCCGACTAAATCAGTATCACCTCTAGCTAGGGGTGGTGCATAGGGTTGTAGGGATGGTCCCCAGGGTTCTAGAGGTGGTCCTTGGGTAAGTAGGATAGGTGGTTGGGTAGGCGCCAAGTTTGTTAGTGGACAGGGCCATTTGTATGTTATACCAGGTTGGCCGTAGGCTAAGGCATCAAATGCTGTGATTACAGGGTACGATTTTAGTATTCCATTAGCCATCTTCTTGTTTGTTTGACCCCGACTCCATATTTTTGTATGTTTCTGCTTATTATGCACCGCAGTTGGGTTTGTCTTTGGAGTCCTTATTTGTGCCATTGTGTGTAGCTACTCCTGTGGGTGATTTCTTAGTAGTGGATTGGGTATATATATCTTGTTTGGTGATTGTTCGAGAGAATGATACTCAGATTGATCTTATTATGTTAGATATAGTGGATTTTGATGAGATTCATGGCATGGGCTGGTTATGCCCCTATCATGCGGTCTTGGATTTCTTTGCCAAGACCATTACCTTAGCCATGCCTAGCATACCCCCGATTATGTGGAAGGGTTCTTTTAACCGCGCACCGATGGGGATTATTTCTTATATTTGGGCTAAAAGACTGACATCAAGGGGTTGTGAGTCATTCCTTACTAATGTTTGGGATGTTATTGATGTGAGTCCTTTGCTTGACTCCATTCCTGTTGTTGATGATTTTCCCAATGTCTTTCCTACTGACCTACCTGGCCTTCCTCCTAAGCATGACATAGAGTTTGCTATTGACCTCGAGCTGAGCTTCCAACCTATTTTTATGGCTCTTAATCATAGGGATCCTGTCGAGTTAAATGAGCTAAATGTTCAGCTTTAAGATGTTTTGGGTAAGGGTATCATCAGACTCAGTATATCACCTTGGGGTGCTCCAATTCTGTTTATGAAGAAGAAGATGGTTCTATGCATATGTGTATCGATTACAGGCAGCTGAATAATGTGACAGTGAAGAATAAGTATCCTATGCCTCATATCGATGATTTATTTGACCAGCTTTAGGGTGCAATAATGTTTTCTAAGATTGATTTGAGGTCTCGTTACCATCAGTTGAGGATCATGGCTGAGGATATCCCTAAGACAACATTCAGGGCTTGCTACAGCCATTATGAGTTCCTGGTGATATTTTTTGGGTTGACCAATACCCCAACAATATTTATGGACTTCATGAATCATATTTTCAGGCCATACTTGGACTTTTTTATGATTTTTTTAATTGATGACATTCTGGTATATTCGAGGAGTAGGAAGGAGCATGAGCAACATTTGAGGACTGTGCTCTATACTTTAAGAGATCATAAGCTTTATGTCAAATTCTCAAAGTTCGGGTTCTGGCTTGAGTTTTTAGCTTTTTTGGGGAACGTGGTGTCCAAGAATGGTATTATGGTGGACCCAATGAATATTGAGGCTATTTGTGATTGGGCTAGGCCTACGTCTCTTACTGAGGTTCGTAGTTTCATTAGGATGGCAGGCTACTACAGATGGTTCATTGAGGGTTTTGCTACTATTGCATCTCCTATAACTAGGTTGACTAGGAAGGATGTCCCATTTTAGTGGTCCGTGAGTTATGAGGCGAGCTTTCTGAAGCACAAGTACATGCTCACTTCAGTTCCTATTCTGACTATTCCAGTTGAGGGCGGGGGATTCACCATCTATTGTGATGCTTCTGGTGTTGGTTTAGGGTGTGTTCTGATGTAGCGGATCCGTGTTATTGCCTATGCATTGAGGCAGCTGAAGGTGCAAAAGCATAACCACCCCACCCATGATTTAAAGTTGGTAGTGATGGTATTTGTGCTTGAGATTTAGAGACATTACTTATATGGTGTTCATTGTGAGATCTTCACTGACCATCATAGTCTTCAGTACATCATGACCTAGAGTTAGCTTAATTCGAGGTAGTGTAGATTGATTGAGTTGCTGAAGGACCATGATATCTCTATTCTACACCATCCGGGCAAGGTGAATGTGGTAGCGGACGCCTTGAGCCAGAATACAGTTAGTATTGGTAGGTTGGCCTTCATTTCAGTTTCTCAGCGACCATTGGCCTTAGACATCCAGTCCTTAGCTATCGTTTTGATATTTCTGACCCCAGGAGGATTCTTGCTAGTGTTGAGGCTAGATTCACTTTGTTGGAGTAGTTAGTTTGAGGATAGCAGGCTAAGTGGTAGTCGGGATCAGGTGTTGTAAGGTGAGTCCAGGAGGGCTACCTTAGATTTTGAGGGTATTCATAGATTTGATGGTCGTATTTGTGTTTTTCTTCGAGAGGCTCATAGCTTCAGATATTATATTCACCCTAGGACAACTAAGATGTACAGGTATTTGAGGCAGCATTACCGATGGAGTGGTATGCGAAGAGACATAGCAGAGTTTGTGTCTTAGTGCCAATATTGTCAGCAGGTGAAGGTCGAGCATTAGAGACCTGGTGGATTACTTCAGAGGCTACCCATTCCCGAATGGAAATAGAAGTGGGTCACTATGGATTTTGTGGGTGGTTTGCCTTACACTTCTTATGGTTTTCATAGCATTTAGGTCACCGTGGATCGATTGACCAAATCTGCCTACTTTATCCCTATTCAGACTTCCTACAGTTCCGAGAGGTTGGCCCATATCTATATTCGATAGGTGGTTCTCCTTCATTGGGTGACCTTGTCAATTATTTCAGATTGAGGTTCTCAGTTTACTTCCAGCTTCTGGGTTATGTTTCAGGAGGAGTTGGATACCTTGGTTGGCCTTAGCACTGCCTTTCATCCCTAAATTGACGAGCAGTCGAAGTGGACTATTCAGGTTTTGTAGGATATGCTCTGTGCTTATATTTTGGACTTTGGAGGTTAGTGGGACCAGTTTTTAGCTTTGGTAGAGTTTGCTTATAATAATAACTTTCATTCAAGTATTTAGATAGCCCCATTCGAGGTGTTGTATGGTAGGTGATGTTGATCTCCAATTGGTTGGTTTGAGACTTCTGAGGTTAGGCCTCATGGTACAGATTTGCTTAGTGAGTTTTTAGACCAGATTAGGGTGATTCAGGATAGGTTACGGGCATCTCAAAGCAAGCAAAAGAGTTATGTTGATCATAGACTTTATGCCTTGAGGTTTAGAGTTGGTGATCGGGTCTTTCTATGAGTATCACCCATGAAGAGTGTGATAAGGTTCAGGAGGAGGGGCAAGCTTAACCCCAGGTATGTTAGACCATTTGAGATCCTTTGGATAGTTGGAGAGGTAGCATACGAGTTGGCATTGCCTCCTACCATTTCAGTCATCCACCAGTGTTTTATGTATCTATGTTGCAGCAGCATATACCAGATGAGTCTCACGTGCTTCAGTGGTACTCGGTTCAGTTGGATGAGAGATTGACATTTGTAGAGGATCTTGTGTCCATTTTGGCTAGAGATGTCAGGAGGTTGCACTCAAAAAATATCCCCATAGTTAAGGTTCAATGGCGACACGGCCTAGTCAATAAGGCTACCTGGGAGACCGAGTATGATATGCAGACCCAGTATCCCAACCTATTTGAGCCTTCATGAACTTCTTTATCCTTTACTTTACGGATGAAAGTCTTCTTAGTAGTGGATGTTGTAATGACCCTCCAGGCCATTTTTCCTCATTTTTGTGCTTTTTCCATGCGTAGAGCTTATCTATAGCTTTCTTAGGACATTTATGACTTGTTGGGACTAATAATTTGATTATGGGGCAGTTCGTTTGGTTTTTAGAGCTATTTCCCTATTTTGGAGCTTTTGAAGATAATGAATGGGTCTTGGGCCAAAACCTCAGTTTAATGGCCTCGGATGCCATTAGTGACAATCTCAATAGGTCTAGAATGGTCATTTTAGGATAGGGGGACCCTTGGTCAAGGTCTCGAGGATTTCAGACTCATTTTGGGATATGGGGTGGAATTTGGCTAAAATGGCTCTTTGGGTATGGGACCCACTTTTTGTCGAAATGACCTCGAATAAAAATTTTGAAGGCGAGGGGCCGGTTGACATATTTTCAACTTGCCAAAGTTGGTGCAAGCCGAAAATGGCCTTCGCATTCACGAGGGTCAAGATTTTTGACCTCCTCGTTAGTGGGATAGCCTTTGGGTTTGAAAAGTGGAGGCCAGCAAGGCTGGTCTAGGATTTTTCTTCATGATTGCGGTGAACCAGCCGCATTTGCGAAGGGTTGTCTGGGCCGAGACCCGCGTTTGTGGTAGGGGACCCCTGGCAGTATATATACTTCTTTTTTCATTATTTATTTATATTTTTCTAAGTACCAATGCCATTGAAGAGTAAATAAGCTTGTAAATTATAAGAGAATCATATAGTTAAGCTAGGATTAGCTTGGGAACGTGTTTGTGGGCCCTATATCTTTGAATTCCCATAAGCTTCCACTTAATTTCTCAATTAATTCTCCATATTAGTTATTTATTCTGGATTGTTGTTGGGACTGGTTTGGGACTATTTTGAGCTCGTAATTGGCTACATTTTTGTGGGAACTGATCCTTGAGCTGCGTGGGATGCTGTGACGGTTTTAATTTCACGATTGCACAAGTGGGCGACCCATATAGGATTTTTAGCTCAATTTCTAACCCAAAGCGTTTATATGCAATATGGGTATCATTTTACTCGTCTTGGTGTATGAAACATTATTTTGATAGTGTGACAGCTGTCAGAGGCCTCTTGAAAAGGGAAAGCACCAGTTTAGAGAATTCAGCGAGCGTGCGGCGGCGTCTAGGTAGGCTAGACTAACCCTTTCTTTAGATTGATCTTAATTATGATATTAGTGTATTATTGTGCTAGTTTTGGGTTGGATAGCTTAGCTCGGTCTGGGTTTTAGCATATTTTTGTCTTATTTAGCGTGTTAGGGCACCTTTTCAATAGAATTGGGACCCATTTTCTCTTAGTATAATGTATTATCATCCCTTAAGCCGAGAATTAGTACTTGTAGTGCCCTGGGATAGGACTGAGAAGCCTTCAACCAGACTCGGGTAGGTTTTGCCTTAGGTTTGGTTATCGGGACACCGTATTGGGCCCTACCGCCCTTTATAGATGTATATTTGATGTGAAGTTCCTTTAGGCTTAGTTAGACTCCTGTCTATAATTTTAGGCTATTACCTTGGGTTGTATTTGACTTAGACTTGATTTTTGGCTTGTTTTAGCTCTTTTTCCCCGGTATAGTAACATCTAGTCCTGGACCGCACCTCCTTGACCAGGTTTTTGGGACCAGCCTTGCCTTAGTGGACTTATCTTCCCGTGATTCATATTTATGACTTTATAGGTTGGAGATAATCTTGGAACCCTTGGATAGCTTCGTGATAGCTAGTTATGCATATTTCTATGTAAATACATTTCAGCTTCAATTTGAGTCCGACATATGCTTTATTGTTGCTAATATTATAAGTTCTTGCTTGATATTGTCTTTGGTTACGATTTTGGTTATTATCACTATTTATAAGCTCCGGTGTGAGTTAGGTATTAGTTTATGGTTGAGGTCGGCTTCTTATGGGGTTATTTGTTTCTGGCTATGGTATGGTTACTATGAGTTTTGGTTTGAGTCCGACAACTGTTTATGATAATGGTTGGGATGTTCTAGTGCTGATCACGGTTGTTACTGGGAGTCCAGGCAGTGGTACTGAGTTCTGATGTACGTGGTTCATGTGGCCTCTTGTTACTACCCATTATTTTCCTATTTGAGCCTGGTGTCTGGCCTCTCATTATTATCCACTAGTGCCGGTTCAAGCCTGGTTTATACTATCATTATGGATCTGGGATACAAAAGATACTTGATATTGGCACAGTTAGGGGTTATTTATACTTTTTATCTTAGCTTTCCTCTTGTTTGCATTCTCTGGACTTATAGGGGCTTGTTAGGGTTATATGTCTTCTTGTGTGTGCCTTCTGGGCTTAAAGGGGCCCAACTAGGTTGTAGTTAGTTCTTTGCTTTTAATTTCTATTTATATATATTTATATATTTCCTTTACTGCATTCGCCAAGCATAACTCAATATTTATATTTTATCCCTTTTTCTGTTGACTTAGCTTACTCTCTCGCACTTTATATTTATGCTTTTATTATATTTAAGCTCAGTCGGTTGATGATCCCTACTGAGTACCCATTGCTTCGGTACTCTACTGCATTTCTGCATTTTTCCCTGGTGCAGATCCAAGTATGAGCCACTGGAGCTGACTTTATCCTCGGGCCTTGCTACTGATCTGGAGATGGGATGAGCTTTTCATAGTCCGGAGCTGATCCTCCTCCATCTATTTTAGTTACAGTCTTTTGTATTTCCAGACTACTGTTTATATGTATATTTTTGATACTGTCTAGTACTCTTTCTTTGGTTGTAGTGGCTCTTGTACCGATCTTACCAGGTCTTGGGAGGGATTCATTTTTTATATTTATGTCCTCTTCCTTCTCTTGTGCAGTATTATGTATGCATTTCTTTTCTGCTTCCTTCTATGTTGTTATTTTTATTGATTTCATTCTTGTTCCCTTTTTCCTTCTGCCCGTTAGCCCATTTCTCGTCGTTTTGGGATATAACTTGGCTTACCTACTGGTAGCTTGAAGTAGGAGCCATCATGACCTAAGAAATCGGATTGTGACACAATTTGAAATACCTCAACTTTTTTAGAACAGGTTCAAGTCAAATAGCTATGATTCGAAGAACTTCTTTTTATACTATTTCGAAAACCCAAGGAATCAACCGTATGAATATGTAAAATATAGGATTTCAAATCCTAGCAGGAAAGGGAGGGAAATGGATACTAAATTTAAAATGAGTAAACAAAATTCCATACTCAATCTAATAGATACATATAGAATTCTGCGGAAAGCTGTATTCGATGAAAGTCGTATGTACGGCTTGGAGGGAGACCTTTCATATCATTCGAGATCCACCCTACAATATGGGGTAAAATAGCCAAAAAAAGTGATTTTAGCCCTTATAAAAAGAAAACTGATTCTTGAACCCCTTTCACGCTCATGTTCATATTCAGTATAATTAGTGAAATAATAAGACTTATACAAACCATCAAAGTAATTCCATCTCCTACGGTCCAATGATGAAAATCTTTTTCATATTCTGAACTATTCATGAACATCACAACAAAAATGATTAAAATATTTATAGCTCCTACGTAAATAAGTAGCTGCGTAGCAGCTACAAAATAGGAGTTAGATAGAATATAGAATAACGATGTACAAAAAAAAAATCAACCCCAAGGAAAAGGCAAAATAAATTGGATTTGGAAGTAATACCACTCCAAGACCCCCTAATATAAGACCCGACCTTAGAAAGACTAAAAGAAAACCATGTATTGGTTCAGATAAATTCATTTTTTTTAAAGAAATAAAAAATGAAGAATTTCATGACTTTATTGACCTGATTAGGAAAAAAGAAGTTCTTCTATTTTTTAAGATACTTTTTAATTGTTAATTGAATGAAATGGTAATGGGTATGAATTGACGTAGATGTTTTTATTTTATTGGACCACTATAAATTCTTTATTCATCAAAAGAGTAGTTTAAACCTATCTATTTTTTATATCATTTATCTATTTTAAAACCATGACTATTATAATATAGAAATTTGTTTTGTTTTCAATCTAAATTAAGCTAGAAGTATCATTAAGCAACCACTAGTTTGAATTGACCAAGTAAAACTCTCACTCTTTTAGATCCAAACTAAGCTTCGTAATTCAAAAAAAAATTCGAATCAAATTAAGGGTTTATTCATTGTTTATTTGAGGTAAATTCAAAATTGTTCGAATTGTGTAATCATCAATTACTGACATTGGTAAGCGACCCAAAGTGATTTGATTATAATTCAATTCGTGATGATCATAAGCAGAAAGTTCATATTCTTCGATCATTGATAAATAATTTGTTGGGCAATTCTCAATGAAATTACCACAAAATATATAGATTGTAAAATCAATATTGTAATTAAGCAATCGTTTCTTTCAAATATCAACTTTCAACTTCCAATCAACAATTGGTAAATCTATAGGACATACAAACAAACATACTTCACAAGCAATGAATTTATCAAATTCAAAGTGTATTCGGCCTCGAAAACATTCTGGTGTGATCAATTTTTTATAAGGGTATTGAATGGTTACATGTAAACTATTTGCATGGGACAGGGTAATCATGAAACCTTGGCCGATGTATCTGGTGTTGACACCTAGTTTTTTCCCTCCATAATTTATTTCAGTTTTGAGCTTCTTCAATTTTGAACAATTTTGAAGTAATTGTCTTGATAAAACTGAATATTTTTAAAATTAATTCTAGGCTAATTTTATCTTTCCCAAGTAAATTATATGATTTGGTATTTAAATATACAGAATTATATGATTTTTACTTGAGAGAATATTATGAGAGGAAATTTCTTTAAAAATGACATTCAATTTGATTTTGCCTTAAAACTGGCCAAATTGGTAATTTAGTTGATTTTATTTTCAAAATAAATCAAAAGTGATGTTAGGTTGATTTTTCGTTAATTGTTGAAATCAAGAATCTCGATTAAGTAATCCGGGATTTAATTCGACTAACCAAGTAATTTAGTTATATTTTGGTTAAAGTTTAGACGGAAAAGGGCCAAAAATACCCTTCAAGTATTAGAATTGGTTCAAAAACACCCTCCGTATACCTATTGGGCCAAAAAACCCCTCCATCCACTTTTATGACTCAAATATACCCTTACAACTAACGGAACTTTCTTAAATCATAATTAAAAAATTTATTTATTACGTGTCAGCTTTCTATTGGTTGCAAATTAAATTAATTAAAATATTATTATCTTATAACCAAATTCGGACCCAACTAAAATTACCCGACCCAAACCCGACAAAATAGTACAATAAGAGAGATGAAAAAAATAATGGTTTAGAAATGAAGGATATTATTAAGTATTTTTTTAAGGAATGTGAAGAACTTTAAAAGACAAATAACACGGATCGAAAGTAATATATCATTGGTAATAAGGATGTGGGGTTTGTATTGTTCAGAAGTAACTGTATGATTGTCATAAACTGCTTGTTTAATAGAATTTGGTTTGAACTAGAATGGATTAGTAAACTTCCATCAAAATTTAATATTTGTTAGACTCAATTAGGCAATTACATATTTGTAGTTCTACCAGAGTAACCTTTTCAAAGGTTTAGTCAAAATAGTATGATTTTTTCTTACTTTTTACGTCTATTGTACTATTTTTGTTGGGTTTGGGTCGGGTAGTTAGTTGGGTCCGTATTTGGTTATAAGATAATAACATTTTAATTAATTTAATTTGCAACCAATAGAAAGCTGACACGTAATAAATAAAAAATTTAATTATGGTTTAAGAAAGGTTCGTTAGTTGTAAGGGTATATTTGAGCCATAAAGGTGGATGGAGGGGTATTTTTGGCCCTATAGGTAAACAAAGGGTATTTTTGAATCAATTTCAATACATGAAGGGTATTTCTGGCCCTTTTTCGAAGTTTAAATTAAGTTGAGAAAATTCCAAATGGACTTTGAATTCCCATTAGCCCATTTGTTATGAAATCCCCACATGGCCCACATCACTCTTATAATCTCTTCTTCTTTAACCCTTAACCCGACAAGAAAACAACAAAATAATGACATTATCAACGCCACCTGAAACCCGATTTCAACACCACACAGAGCCAAAACGACTCCGCCCCCAACGTTACCCATTTCCCTCTCCTCTTCCATATGATTCAGCGTGTTGTGCATGAGATTCGTACCACAAAGGTTCTAGAACGAGTGACATGGAGTCATCTGGGTTTTTCCCAATTTTACATTTTCCACAAATGCCTCAAATGGTATAATTTCCAAGCTCATCCTTATCCCTAATTCAAATTTTTAGCTAGAAATCCGTAAAACGCCCTTGAAACCCCTTTTCCCACATCGCCCAAAGCTCAAAACCGAACCCCAAATCTTCCCTATAAATAGCACTGTCCAAAAGTGCTAATGAAAAGTCTTGGAGGTGAAAAACTTTTGAGCCGAAGTCTCGAGAGGTGAAAAATTACTCAACCAAAGTAGGGGATTTCTGAATTGAAAGAGGATTTTCCCATAATTAAAAATTTTGAATCGGGAAACCTTGTGAGTTTCATTTCCGAGTTTAGGATTCCTGATTACTAGTTGTTTTTCCCGGGTGGTGGCTAGAAGATTCCAACAACAGCTTGAGTCTTGGTTTGCTTCCCTGAAAAAGGTAAAAACCTCATCTTTTTGTTAGTTCCTCTTTGATTAATGTAGCATTAGGGGTATAATGTTAGTTGTTATGTTAGCGTTGTCAATTTCTGGTAATATTTTCTCTGTTTGTAGTGATGTTGATGTTAGAATTCTACATTTAATTGTGGATGGTGGTTTTTGTTGCGGTAGAACCCTAGGTTTTGTTATGTTTTATTGATGGTATAAACCTCATTAAGTGAGAATGAAGATGGTGTGTTGATAATGCCCTGAAGGCCATGTTTGAACCTATGTGTTCTTGTTTTTCTCTTGTTACTAAATGTTTACTGTAAACTTTTATTTTAGTTTAGAATCATGTTATCAAGCTTGGTTATTTTACCTCTTATAACTATTTTAAGCTTTGATTAGTTGAAGTTTAGTTGATTTTGTCTTCCTTCTTTTGTTAATCATGGGTTAGATGTCTCAGTCTTTCCTTTTTGCATTTCCAGTTTATTCAACATTCCATAATTATTTTAGTTTTTTTATGAAGTCTACTTTATTGTCTTTCTCTGAGCTAGCAGTCCTTCCCCAAGTTCCTTTGACTCAAAATGTCAAGGAAAACAGTGGAGTGGATTTATAAACAAAGGATATTTTATCCAAAGACCCCTCTATGACCCTCTTGATATGAAAAAATCCCTTTAGACTTATCAAGGAGAGAATGAGGATGGAAATGTGGTATATCATTGCATGAGGCCTGTTGGTTGTGGTTTGGTGTTAAGCTGTATCGATGTCCTATGCATTACTGGATTTTTCTTTCTACTTTCGCACTCTCATATTCATTTTTTTAAGTCACTTGATCGATTAGAAATCCTTGTCATTTGTTTGTGAGCTATCCATGCTAGGAGTCTCTTGTGTTTCTTTGTTCATATTGGTGGTTTGTTAAAGTTTTGCATATTTTATGCCAAACTTTTATTAGGATTGGATAATGGATACTGTCACACTCTTAGTCATCATCTTTTCTGTGAAGTTACATGTGGTTAGGTTGTCATGGTATGACCATCCAGTAGCTATATCCTATTTGGTGTTTGCTTTTAAGGACTAGATAAAGCCATGTTTTTTAAGCATGAAAAATTAGAGAAATGTATTTCACAACACATTGAAAATGACTATCTAAAATAGAATCTGGATGAGGGTTCCTTGTTCACAACTTGATTTGCTTATTTGCCCAATATGCGCATGTCTCACTCGTTTCTATTCGTCATGAATATGAATCGTGGTTAGCTCTTTCCTTTGTGCATTAGCTTGGCTGAAACCATGTCCGCAAAGCATTTCTAAGTTCGCAACCAGTTTGCGCTCTTGGATGATTTAAGTATTTTCTTATGGTTGTCATATTAGTTTCCAAGAAAACTTAAGTAATGCTCTTTCTTGTTCAGTCTGATTAGAGGCTATTCTATTAAAATTTTATGTGTCTTTCATCTCCCATTCTTAGTAATTCTTTTTCTCTTTATTTTTTTTTCTTAGCATATCGGACTTGCGAGAGTCCAAATGGACTCTCCATCTCTCCCTCATGATCTACTAGGATTACAAAATTCAGATGCCTCGAGTTAAACCTTGTAATTTGGAGTGGGTTATGAGTTATTACATGTTGAAGGATGCAAAACAAATGGGCCAAACCTATTAATGACAGCAGCAACCCAAAAGTGGGCAAGTGATCTGATAAACTGTATAACCCAAAAATGAAAATGCAGCCACAACATTCCAAGAGACTTTTTTGGGATAAATTTGGGACAATGGCCTAAAAACACTAGTTTTGCTTAGCTTTGGTATATGTTATTATTATTTGTTGCCTAGCACTAATATTTTTTATAACTTAGGTGAATCCTCATCGAGTTACTATATTTTGTTTATCGTATTGGTTCATTTACAATTTGAACCCACTTAGATAAATTGAAGATTTCAAGAAACAACTTAAGAACCTCCCATGTTCTTTCATAGCAATTGGAAAACTTTGAATCCACGTTTAGTAATTGGGTTATTCATTTAACTCAAAAGCTTAACTCGGATAAAATTATAGAAGTTGGAGTTATTTTGGTACTTTGACATTTGAATTATTTTATTTAAACTAAGAATTTCAAATAGCTCAAAAAATAATTTTTTCTTTTACCTTCAAAAATAAATCCAAAAAGTTTTCTCAATCAGGTTACACAATAAGAGTTAGTTTTAAATAGATCGGACAACCGTAAGTTAACAGATACTCTTGGTGCCTTAACAACCTTCCAAGAGTATTAATTGGAGCCACTTACTCGGATTTCTTAATTTTTAAAGATTTTTTTTGTTTTAAGTCTTTAAAGATTTTTTCAAAGGTTTTCTTGATTTTCCTAAATAAATTAAGTGGCGACTCTGTTTTAAATTGAGTTTGAAATTTTTTCTAAGTTTTCGAATTCAAATAAGTCCAAGTCATTTTCCCGCAAAACAGAAATGACGACTCTGCTGGGGATTCAACAAGGTTCTAACCACATGTCTTGAAACTAACTTCTATTTGACTAACTATTTGGATTTGTAATAATTATTTATTTATTTTGCTTGTTTACTTTCCACAAATTATAAACTATTGCATTCATGGAATATTACGCCACTTCTGGCAAACTATTAGGCATTAGAAAAAAGGGCGGTTATGTGGGTATCTACACCTGTCCTTCCGAATAAAACCTTAACTTTCTTTGAACCGCCAAGTGAAGTAGTTGATTCGAGTCAGTCAACAGTCACCTGGTGTGTTACACCAATAAATTCATTTGAGTTCCCAGTCAATTTGAACAAACCACTCTATTCAACTAGGATAGAGCGAAACCAAATCCTCTTGAATAGGTATTATGACCTAAGTGATCCGATACCCAAAGTGTATCGGGCCTATTAGTGAGATCATCTTTTGTCGAAAGGGGCCCTCGCTCCGAATAGACAATCATCCCTTATTTGTTTAATTGAAGGATGTGATGTCAATGTGTAAGGACCATTGTCCCTCGGGGTTAGGAAATATTTAACTAGTTGCTTAGTTTGAATATCTTCATCCAAAAGGCGTTCGGAGTTCCAAGAAGTTCAAGAAGTCTGAGTTTGAAGAATTTTCCATGGCGGCCTAAGTTTAGGATCGTACCCCTGCGTGGGACTGGTATTTTATTTGTACATTTCTTTCCCTAATTTTGTATCCCCATTTGAGTTATTTGTAAATTTGTATGAATATATTTTGAGGGCAATGGAACATTTCACAAACGACATACGTATCCTTCAATCGTTAGGCCTACCTTTGGCTCAAAAGGTCACATGTATGCTAGGACGTGTTATATGTTATTCACATACTATTGCTTCATCCATACTTGTGTTATTACATGTTTAATACACATGTTTTGCTTTAAACATGAATTGTCCGAGTTTTAGAAACATCATTGGGAAAATAAACTCAAAATGTGTCTTCCTAAAGCATTTTTCAAAAGTTGATCCTCAAATTTGTTCAAAATTGATCAGTTTCTACTTTATAACATTTCAAAAAGAAGGTCATCATCTAATTCACATAGACCACATCAATGTATTCAAATATCCAATCATAGTCAATTAACCAAATGTCCATCACTTTGAAATGATTCTTCAATAGATATAAATCAGAAAATCAGTTTGCATTCAATCTTCCAGTCTCCAAACACTTGGTAAATTTTTCTTCTTATAATAAAAGTCTCAAAACTCATCAAATGGCCAAAATCATCCACTCATCTTTTTTAGATTTCTCATTTTTTTAATTTTGAACAAGTCTATTGTTTAAAACAAAACAAGTGTCTTCTGCTTTATACATTATGTTGGGTTAATTATCGTGATCAACAAACTAATATTTTTACCTTTTGAGTTATTATTTTTTCTTAGAGTGGATGGTTTGTGTTGGTAATTGAGATTAAAGTGGAGTAGTTTTAAAGACTGATTTCAATATGAAATCTGGTTTGATCAACACCATCACTTCACCGGATTCAATCTCTAATGTATCTGTCGCAACCGATTCTACCACTTCAACAAAATCAGAACCATACTAGGAAGCCATCACCCATATTGAAAAGTAATTAGTTGAACTATGGTCAGTGATAATGCAAAACAATGCATCTTCTCAGATCCCACCAAGCATGAACACAGTTCCTGATGTTCATCAAGAAGGGCCCATGCCACTTTCGAATGAAGTTGACAAGGGAAATTATTTCACCACTTAGCTAATTCAAGATACTCTGCTCATTCATCAAAATTATGTTTTTTCAAATAGCTCAGTATTTATCAATGACACACCATGCTCCCCTAGCGCACATTTGTGTTGCTCTATGAATTCAATGATTGTTCCACCAAAATATTGATCCTTATGATGAGACTAAAGAGATGGCAAGATGTTTAGTAATGAGCGTTGGACAAGAAGCTCAAAGATTTGAAAGATGTTATAATAGGTACTCACAAGCTTGGTAGCAACCACAGGATGTGGTATGAAAAGTTATGTGTATTTCATGATCTGAACTATGTTTGACCTGAATTCTCAAAAATGAGATACGTAGGTGGCCTATATCGGCATCGGTCATATTCCCCGTAAGATTTCCATTTCCCTTCACAAATGGAAACTGAGGCAAAATTTATGAGAAGATACCAAAAAATTCCACAACAAACGCCATTTTCTACAAAGTTGAATACAAGAGCTTGTTGAATATTGGACAAAAGAAGAATTTATGAGAAGATCTCAAAATTTTCATACAAAGCAACAATGTTCAAGGTTTCCTTTATGTTTTAAACTGGGGCAGAATTTTTGAGGAAGATCCTCAAAAATTTCACCAAGGTTATGCTTCAAGGCGAGAATAGTTTCCAAGCCAAGCACTGGAAGGAGCAACAAGACAATAAGGCAAAGCCAACACAATCAGTCTCTTAAACTAAGAATTTTTCTTTGAATGCAGGGTTCAATAAAAGACGATCTGTTTTCCTTTTATAGGAGCATTATGCAGATGAAGAGAGATGAAATCTCAATCCCTTCCCTAGACTAAGAAATTTTGTTTGGATGCAGGGGAAATAACATTATCCTCGGAGCTCGTAGGAGAATCACAAGGACCTCCTATTTGACAAACTTCTTGGAAAAAAATCCTGACTCTAACCCTTTTTTTATCTTTCAACTTAAGAAGGATTCTGATAAGGTTCCTTTTGATTTTGTAGGATGTGATCCCTGGAATGCATGGAAGATGACATTTTTCTTCGGAACTCTACAAGACATCAAACCCAATAAGGAAGGCTAATCAGGGCAGTCTTTGACTACACCCTTTCATTCTATTATTTTATGACTTTCCTACTTTCACTCTATTTTTTACTATTTACAGGAGGGCCGTCCTCAACAATGGTCGAGGACGGACACCGCAATATATAGTTTTTGTAGATGTTTGAGAAATCTCATGTTCTCTTAAAATATTCTAGGAGAAAATACCAACAACAGGTGGTTTTCGTAAGCAATCATGGAACCACACTTATACAAACCAAAAATAAGTGTTTCATGGATAACAGAGAGGCCAATATAATTTAGTCTCTCAAAAAATAATGGGTGATGATCACGAGAATAAATAGTCCCCACAAGACAACTGGGAGACTACAACAATCCTTGTAAATGATTGGTAGATGCCTTGCGGCGGAGAACATCAAGCTTAGGAGGTACCATTCTGAGTTTGTTTATACCTTTGCATTACTTTTGTACATATATTATGTCACGCCCCGAATCCCATCGAGACATGATTGGCACCCGTAGCCGATAAGGCCCGAGAGAACCAACCTTTGCCTATGTTCATTCGTATGCATATCTTCGTATGAACCTTATTCAACCTTATGCAAGTATGCGGAAAACATGAACATGGAAACATATGCTATATACATATTTGGGAAACTTGGCCGTTGGGGCCATCACATCAAATGAACATTTATATTTTGCATTCATAACCCACACATGTCTACAAAAGCCTCTAACAGATGCATTTACCAGATCAACTAACAGTCGGGACGAGTCCCCGCTTTATACTATCTTTACAACATCAACACAACTGTACACCTATGACTCGGAAAGTCCCGAAGCAACTGAGGCTCACCAAAGATCTGCAATGTCAACCTACGATGAAGGTCTACTAGTGCCTGCACCTGCAACATGTAAGGTAATTCCCCCGAGGGGGTCAGTATGAAGAATGTACTGAGTATATGAGGCTTATAAGAAATTCATCATACATCATTACAACAATAATGAAAGCAATGTAAGGAAATAGAAATATGAATAAACTCTCTTTTTGTATTCTGGGAACCATGTATATTACGTTCTTTACTCCTCTTATCTTCATCTCTTATTCATCTTTATTGTTCTACCCATGCTAGGCTATTCTGTCGCCCTTGGGATGAGATTAACCCATGCTAGGTACTTTGACCCCTGGGATGTTATGTGAACCCATGCTAGGCTTTCATGTCGCCCCTGGGATATCATTAACCCATGCTAGGCTTATCGCCCCTGGGATGTTATATTAACCCATGCTAGGCTTTCGTGTCGCCCCTGGGATGTACCGTCATAACCCATGCTAGGCTTTTATATCGCCCCTGGGATGTATCGGGATCGACCCATGCTAGGCTTTTCTGTTGCCCCTGGGGTACCACCCGTGTTATTGGGATCGACCCATGCTAGGTATTTTAACCCCTGGGATACCACCCATAATTACTTCTTAATTATACATCTCTTATTTCTCTTGTTATTAGTACTTCTATTCTTAAGAGTGATACAATAAGGATCATGACATAATTGGAATCACACATATATATATATATTACTTCTTCACTCTTGTACTTCATGAGATTGACATCTTCACTTATGAGGAATAGATATATTAACTTGCACTTCACCTCTCTTATTACTTGTACAAGATTGACATTTTTACTTGTGAGGAATTGGTACCACCATAATTACAAAATTATAAGACTTTGGAACATCATTGGGAACACGTATATACATTACTTCATTCCTTCCTTATGAGGGATTCATACATTCACTTATGAGAGATTTCTATATGCACTTATAAGAGATTGGTACAACCATGGTCATGACACTATTTGAAACACACAAATATTACTCCACTTCTTACCTTCATGAGATCAACACCTTACCTTGTAAGGGATAGGTATATTAGCTCGTATATTACCTCTTCACTACTCTTATGAGATCTTATCTAAGTAAGCATATGATATCGGGCCTCCACCTTTGGGGGGAATACAATAACTAACATAGCACAATATAGGGATTTTCTATTTTGACCTTATACCCCTTTAGAATGTGATCCATACTTAATGAAACATATAGTAACCAAGCGCCTTACTTCTTTACAATCTTATACCTTGCATTTAGGTATGAGGGTGACACCTTAAAGATCATGAGGCTAAAGCACACACTTATATACACGTCTCATTTCACCCCTTTTTCCTCATGAGATTGGTACACGGATAATCATCATACCATAGGACTTTGGAACATGACATGATTGGAATAATGCCATTCAAACTAAACAATCTCTCTTTACCTCATTACTCTTGTTAAGATAGTTCTCTTAGAATTTACAATGTTATGACATCTTTGGAAATTCCAACCAATGACTAAGAGATAAGTGAATCATCATTCATCTAAGAATAGGATACGTATGACTAACAATATACGTCAATCTGAATTGATATACTTCAAGCCTGTCGGAATTGAAACAAGTCCAATGTCAATGTGAACAACATGTTGCAGAAGGATATGGAAAAAGGAACCTTACATACCTTGTATTCTTAATATGAATACACAATCTTAGACGTTCATACAATATTCCTGCTTCTTTCTTATGTTTCTCCCTACAACACAAGTTCATAACGAAACCAACATTAACCACCAATTACCTTATAATGGCATACAACAACAATAAGTCACATGTTTAGCTTTAACATGTCATTCCCTTTTGACAATACCATTTATGAAATCGTCATACCAATAATCCCACAATATTCCATACATTGACCAACACATGATAACCAATAGGATGTCACACCAACCTCATATTTTACACTTCTCCATCACCACCACATCACAATTATGTCACCAAATGACTTCAATACACCTCACAACAACAAATCGGCCAAAATCCCATAATTTAGACTTATAGAAAAATAACATGTTTAATAACAAAATAACACCATACACGTTCATAGTTTATCCATACCATGCTTTTTCATCAAGACCATGAGTCATAATCCAAGTTACAATCCCATGGATTTCACATCTTTTACCAAAACACAAAACACCATTTTCAACACTTCCAAGCATAACCAACATGATATACATAATCTCTCATGATCATAATATGTTAAATAACAAGAATAATCACTTACCCAAGCTTGGAAAATGGTGATCTTGCTCCAAAAAGTGCCTTAGGGTTTGAGAGCCCAAAAGGGTGTTCTTGAAAAGTCTAGAGAAAAAGATAGAAAAGCATGTGTCTTTTGTGGATAAAAAATCTGATTTGTGCCCCTTTTATAGAGCCTTGAAGTCATCTTTATCCACCTTTCTCAATTATTGATTAGTCAAAAGAAGAATGGGTCATTTGACCCATTCTTGGCCCATGTCTTTTGCTTTATTTTGGGCCTCTTTTGAGCCCAATTTACTTAACCCAATAAAATCAATAATTCCTCATGTTTAATTCATTCCATACACATTACGACAATATTACCACTCACGGGATTCACACTTGTAGCCTCAATTCCAAAAACAAGCAATTCTAGCCACGTTTGGCTTATTTTGACCTTAAGGGCAAAACTGTCATTTTGACCCCAAATTCGTTCTCGAGTAATTTTATCATACCAATATAATATGTCATTAATTTCATGTATATACTCGTGGTTGTAGAGGAAACGTGGCAAAAATTGGCTCAGTACGACCCCGGATACCCTTGGGACTTAGAAATTTCCAACTTTCGAAAAAGTGGAAAAGCCAAGGTGGCACGCTCCTGGGCGCGCCAACCTACTGCCTATGGGCTAAAAAATTTAGCCCATAGCGGCATGTCATGGTCCCAAATGCGCCCCTTACTTAGTTTTTTCGAAAATTCCATTTTTCGACTTCTCTTCGCGGGTTTGGTTAGATACTTCAAGTCCTATTCTTTAACTCACTTCTTAACCTTAATATACTTTGTTTAGAGGTCTTCTTAGCCTCTTTTTGAACCCCAAAAATGTTCCACGAAGATCATAAAACACCTCCTATGAAGTTTTAATCACATAAGAAGAGCCAAATTCAATTATCTCACCAATAGCATTACCAAATGCATACTTATAGCTCTCGATACCTAAGTACATATTATTTAATGTCGTCAAGTAGGGTTGAGAACGTACGGGGTGTTACATATTATATCATATCTGCATGAACTACGCATACCTGATTCTCATCCTTTGGAAGTGAGATACGTAGGCAACCCTCCTCGGGTTCGGTACCTTATGTTTAAAAAAATTAATAAAATCGTAGAATCATATCCTTGACTTGGTTGGTGCGAACATAGTTAGGAACATGCATGTAGAAAAGAAAAATAATTGATTTGATAGAGAGGACTGACTTCATAGTGAACCATAGATTCTTTTGGTACATCTCATCATACTTTTTGTGACACTTAAAAATATTCCTTGCATGCATTCAAGATAAGAGTGAAATCGACCTTATTGCTGCATGTGCATTGTGTGGTGAGTTTTTAGATTTAATTCAATTGCATTGCATTGTTGATCTAGAACTTGGCCTGAATGTTTGTTGAGGCAAAATCCTGGTTAATGCTTGGTTTGGGAAAGGATCGTAGGCCTTTTTAAAACCGATTGTGCCTTTCAATGCCTACCAAATGACATTAATCCTTAGCATGTCCCACTTTAAGCCTAAAAGACTATTCTTTAGACAACCATATCTTAGCCTATACCATTTTGAGTGCTTACATGCACTAACCCTCTCTTGGCCTGACCTCCTTGAGCGTGTTGCAAATGTGTAAATTATAGACGAAGATCAAATTTGAAGCTTCCAAATGCAAAAGATGCAAAGTCCCTGAAGTCAAGAATGCAAAAACGACTTCAAAAGAAAAGAAAAAAGATTCAAAAGCTCCAACAAAACCCTTGAGAAGTCTCAATGAAAAACAAAGAAGAAAATACTCCAACAAAAAAGGAGAAACTTCAAAAGAAAAACTCCTCAAATGAAAGAAGAAAAAGCTTAAGCAAATAAAGATTCAAAGGAAGTTGGAACAAAATATAAAAGAAAGGGACAAAAAAGAAGATCGAGCACCAAAGGTGTACAAATGTCAAAAACACCAAAATCAGTGCAATGTTCAAGGAGGGATTAAGTCATTCTTTTCCCAAATAAATATCCCACCCTTCCCTAAGCCTACATTACAAACTGATAACAAGCCCTACATAATCTCATTTCGAGCATTTCCACATTAGTGGAGACTTACATGAAGGCCAAGCATATGGCATCTCAATCGCATGCTTTGAACATCCTTCTGAGTGTGAGAGCACTTTGCAAAAGTCCTCAAATCAAATACTTCAAATGAGTGTGGAATAGGATATTCTTTGTGGTGAGGGTACTTGAAGCATGAGGGTAGGTGTAGTTCAAAACCTTTATTTGAAGCAAGGCAAACAAATCTTGTCGATACTTAGGTGTGTTTGAGGTACCACTAGAAGCTATTGGAATTATCTTGAAGTAGTCTCAGCTAAAAGAGAAGCAAATGAGAAGAATTCCTATGCAAATACTAACAGTTGGTACCAATTGTAGTCGAGATTTGATTCTCTTCCCCTAATTTTGAAAATGGGCAGACGTCCACATTTGATATCTGTCAAAGTAACTTGTTATTCCCCAACGAAGTTTCCTTTCTTTTATTTGGGTTGTCCATCCTAAAAACGTGACCGATGGATAAATCTGGTTAATATCCTTTTTGGGATTCATGTTTATATCACAATTGCTACTAATAATTTCATTTCAGGTTTTTACACTAGAAATTTGGAACTACGTCTGACCTAATTCCTAACTCAACAGGATACATAGGCACCGTATTAGCTAGGTCATGTTCCCCATAATATTTTTATTTCTCTTTGTCACAGAAACTGGGGCAGAATTTTTGAGGAGATCTCAAAAATTCACAGGAAGATATTTTTCTCCAGCAAGTCAAGGTTTGAGATCATGATAAAATATCTCAAACAGAGTGCCAAGTTTGGAGAAATATTACAAATTGCACAAGGTGTGAATTTTTCCACATCAATAATATGGGATTTTCTTTAGAGCATGTATCTAGGGAAATTTTTTTGAGAATGATCTCAAAAATTCCACCAAAGCATCATCAAAAAGACCATTCAAAAAACACTGTCCCTCCGACGGACCAACATATCCTACCAATGGATCGACCTTTGGTTCCTCCGATGAACCAACACTTTTTGTCCCTCCGACGGACCAACAAATCCTATTGATGGATCAACCTTTGGTTCTTCTGATGAACCAACACATTTTGTCCCTCTGATGGACTAACAGATCTTACCAATAGATCAACCTTTGGTTCCTCCGATGAGCCAACACAAGTGTCCCTCCGAAGGACATGCTTATATTTTTATTGGTTCCTCCAATGAACTAACACAGGTGCCCCTCCAACTGACATGCTTATATTTTGTTTTGGTTCCTCCGACGAACCAATTCAACTATCCCTCTGACGGACCAACATATATGTCCCTGATGGATTAGTCTGTGTCCCTCCAATGGACCAACAACTCCACAATGATCCTCTCAAAGGGATGGTATTCATTCCCTAACTAATCTTTCAAAAATTTGGTCTTTAACTTTGACTAAAGTCGCTAGTTAAAGCAAAAATGTGTCTACTAATTGTATGGTTCAAGTGCATGTACATACAGGTAATCATATATTTACTTTTGCTAAGAGGGCCATGATATCTGGATTATCTCAAAACCGAAGGAGGCTGAAGTCAAAAAGGGTATCCAAAAGTCGCATTAAAACCAAAGGAGGCTGATGTGCAACCGAAGACCTATTATATCCAATATAGCATAGAGATGGAGAAGTCTGGAGTCAATGGTATTAGGGCATGATATCTAATATAGCGCAGAGGCGGAGGAGTCTGGCATCGAGGATATCTCCAAGTCACATCAAAACTAGAGGAGGATGATGTGTAACCAAAGACCCATCATATCCAATACAGCACAACGGCAGAGGAGTCTGTCATCGAGGGTATTGACATGATGTCCAATATAGTACAGAGGCAAAAGAGTTTAGGGTCAAGGATATCTCTAAGTCACATCAAAACTGGAGGAGGTTGATATGCAACCGAAGACCCATCATATCCAATATAGCACAAAGGTAGAAGATTCTGGCATCGAAGGTATTAGGGAATGATATCAAATATAGCACAGCGGTAGAGGAGTGTGGAGTCAACAATAGCTCCAAGTCACATCAAAACCGGAGGAGGATGATATGCAACCAAAGACCCATTATATCTAATATAGCATAGAGGCAGAGATTTCTAGAGTCGAGGGTATTAGGGAATCATATCCAATATAGCATAGAGGTGAAGGAGTCTGGCATCAAGGATATCACAAGTCGCATCAAAATCGGAGGAGGCTGATATGCAACAGTCGAGAGGGCCATTCTGAGAGGGACATTAAAAATTCATATTTCATATACTTCATATCATGTCTAGATGGCCATTACATAGTCATATTACATACATTTCATATCATTGCCAAGAGGGCTATAGCATATTCATATTGCATATATATTATTACCGAGAGGGCCATGCCGAGAAGGCCATTACATATTCATCTCCATTACACATTCACTTTACCAAGAGGTCTATTGCATATCCATTTCATATCATTGCTGAGAAGACCATTGTATAATCATATTCACTTTGTCGAGAGGGCCTGTAATGACCCTCTAGGTCATTTTCCTTGTTTGCACATATTTGTAGCATGTAGAGCTTTCTTATAGCTGCCCCAGGTTATTTGTGACTTACTGGGACTGATGATTTAGTCATCAGCTAGATCGTTTAGCTTTTAGAGTCATTTCCGTATTTAGAGGCTTTAGGTAGTCGAATATGGGTCTCAGGTCTAAACTCCAGTTATAAGGCCTTGGATTCCATTTCTTACCATCTCAATGGATCCAAAATATTGACTTCAGGCTAAATGGACCCTTGGTTCACGATTGGAGGCTCCCAAACTTGTTTTGGGCTACAGGTCAGTCATTGGCTTTGCTATGTCAGCCCTTGAGGCGTGGGCCCCACTTCTTCTGGAAACAACCTCTGATGGAAATTTCAACAGTGCTATTGAGTTTGGAACATCAAAATTAGTCAAGTAGCATAGCTTATTTGTGTACACAGGATCCCAAATCAATCCCGGGCATATAGTCGAAAAGGCCTAGGACTTAGTCAGCCTTGCCATTGGCCATGGGCAGGCTTTAGCACCTAGCACTTAGGCGCCCATTGATGAGCTAAAGCGGTCATGCCATGGCATAGGCAGGTGCTTAAGCGGCTAATGGTTGGCTTTAGCACATGGGCGCATAAGCCACCTAAGGCACGCTAAAGAGACGACTCGGTGGGGCGGTAGGCAGCGCTTAAGTAGCCATAAGGGAACATTAGCGCCACCTGTAGCCTATATATGTGTGTGTGTTTTCCACTCTTCTCTCTTATTCCAAGCGGTGTACATGACTATATACTCTATTTTTGGACATAAAAACTTAACTTTGAGCTATTCTCTTGAGGTCCAAGCTTGGGGGTTGGCATATTTAGATACGTGGGCTCGTTCTCGTCATTTATACGGTATGTTTTCTTAGATGTACGGTTGTTTTCATTTATGTTGGTAGTGCTGCTACTGATGTTGGTGTTTGAGCCTTATTTTGGGCTCGAATTTAGTTATGGTAATTGTGACTATTGCTTACGAGATAATTTGGGACGTTGTGATAGTTTTGGTTTTGCGATTGTACAAGCGGTCCCCATATTGGTTGTTTGGTCATTTTCCAACCTAATGCAATATGGGTATCGATAGTCATGTTTTGACTTGTAGTTTACTTTTGTGATAGCATTGCAGTGATTGGAGGTCTTTCGGAAGGAAAAGGCTCTTATATAGCTAATTCATGGATATGCTTTTAACGGCATCCAGGTAGGCTTCGATCTACTATGTTCTATTAGATATCATTTGATATTGATTATGTTCTAGGCGGGGTGTGACCTAGGCTGCTTGACTTATCTTTTGGCCTATACTTTACGGCCTTCACTGCAGCATGATTATTATATGAACCTTAGCCTAGACAACCCGCCCTAGCTTTGATATATTAGTAGAACTGATTGGTCGTGCATTAAATGTGACCTTAGATTGGTCTTGGAGATCCCTATTATGGGTGCTAGGGAAGTATCTGCCCGTTACATTGGTATTTACCTGATTATGCTCCCCTGGTAATATGATACGTATCCTTGATGCCATACCCTGATAATATATACCTAGTTGTATGATATGCATCTGATTGGTCTCATGACTGGGTTTCTGCTTATGGATATACCCTGTGATCATGCCATATATTACTTTATTGGGCTCGAGGCCTTGGTTACGAGAGCATGGATACCAGGTTAGTTCCCTTACACCTTGCTGGGGAGTTGTGATTCAGTCTATAGATATGTGGGTGCTTATCTTAACTTGTGTGGATATTGGTGATGGCATACATTGGTTACACGTAGTTCTCGCATGTAGTATCCAATTAGTGACCCTACAATCGGAGGCTAGGTTTGAATTCCTATTTATTGATAGATAGCCGCCTTAGGGCTAGACTTGGTCCCTTATCAGCACTTTGGGTTAGGAGTGAGGCACCTTAGACTCATTTTGGGCAGTCTTTATCATTAGAATGAGTTGTAGGGCCTAGTAGGAGACTCCGCTGACCTTTTTCCAGGTAGATAGCCTTATAGGGTCGTCTCTCGGATATAGATGACACATGTATATAGGTAGGTGTTACCCCAGACCTGAGGATGCCTAGGCTGGTTAGAATGCCTAGTTAGTTTCATTACCCTCAGAGAGAGTTGTAGCTCGACTTAATAGCTCGACACTGTAGTCTTAAATATAGGGGTATATACATACGAGTTGGCTGTGGGTTTAGGACCCCTTGTTTATCACTAGTTATGTTACACCTAGGAGCTCCGGTGGGGTCTAGCATTGACTTAGACTGAGTTTGACGTTCGATAGGAGTGCTAAATTACAGTTACATCAACTATGAGTTTCAGTTCGAGTCCGACATTTGTTCACAGTTATAATTTATCAGGCCTTTTGTTATTACCCTGTGAGCCCGATTCAAATTCGACAACTGATAATGACATTATTAGGCCTCTTATTATCACCATAGGGTCCAGTTTGAGTCCGGTGGTTATTATTATACGATTATGGAGCATTTGGCCTCTGAGCTACTGATATGACATATGGCTCTGGACTATGATTATGGAAGTCCTGGTTCAATACCAGGCAGTGTATTTGGACTTATCGAGTCCCTAGCAGGCCCCTCTATTCGAGATCGATAATACTGGAAGAGATTGGTGGCATTGGGTCCCGCCTTTGCGAGCTAGGTGAGCTGGAGGGGGTGTGTACACTTGGTTTGCTTGGACTTGGTATTGGTTTCACTCGGCATCAACACTCAGTTCTGGTTACGGTTCTGTTCCTTGCATGCATATCCTATCACCAGTATGGTTCTCACTTGAGTGTCCCACCATGGTTTATGGGCCCCCGATTGGTTGGTTCCATATGCTTCGGTGTCCTTCTAAATTATGGGGTCCATGTCAGGTTTTGTTTGCAGTGTGTGCCTTTCTGGCTAGCCGAAGGAGGGATGATACCCAGTTAGGTGATGATGTGTCTTGACTGGCCGATTAGATTCTGATTACTTGATAATGGCTTTTTGGTGATTACAACTTTGGTGAGACCTATACTTGTCAGTTATAGTTGGACACCTGGGACTCGAGTATCTCCGATTCTTACTTACGTTTAGGGTGAGTTTTAGGTATTCTAAGCCTTATAGGCAGACATATGTACCCTGTTTAGATTCCCTTCATATGTCAGGATTAGCTCCCTTAGTTGGTCATAATTCTCGATATACTAGGCCAGCTGCCTTTAGTTAGCCCGACCCATCATAGTTATATTTGCACTATATGACCAACGGTCCTCATGGTGGTGTGTATATATATATATATATCCGTATTTATACACTTTTTCCTTCCTACTATCACTTCATATCATTTGTATACCCTTCTTTCATATATCCATTATTTATCCCATGTCTCCTTCTTCATTACACCGTGGTACGGAGACTAGCCTTTTGTTTGTATAGTCTGGTCTCAAGATACCTATAGGGTGATAGCTTATGTTAGCTACCCTTATCTTGACTTACAGTCCTAGCATTATGATATCTCCTATTATAGATAGTTACTAGCACTGCTTACACCGGTTTTACATGTGATTCATATTTTCATTGTCTTTGGAGCTCAGTTGGCTGATGCGTACTTAGTACCTCGTGTTGATACTCATACTACACTTCTGCATATGAGTTATCACTGCTAATTTATGTATCATGCAGAGCTGCCATGGATCGAAGACCGGAGGTGAGCTTTAGACGTTCAAAGTGTACCTGATCTCCCACTTTTGCTAGACTAGTCTTTACATTGTATTTCAGAGATGTTTCTGTATAAAGTTATATTCATATCTTGTTCATCTTGTACTCTAGATTATTAGTGGCTTTATTAGTGGCTCTTGTACTAGCCTCACCAGTCTTGGGGTATTCTATTGTATTTCTTTGGACTCTCTTCTACTTGCACTTGATCTTATTTTCGATTCTTCATATTAGTTTGCTACTAGCCGTTCCCGACTATGGGTTGGCTTGCCTACTGGTGGGTTAGAGTAGGCGCCATCATGACCTGGGAAATTGGGTCGTGACAGGGCCATTACATATCCATTTCATATCATTGCCGAAAGGGCCATTGCATAACCATATTCACTTCGCCGAAAAGGCCATTGCATATTCACAATCATATTCATTACATATTTATTGCATATCCATTGCATATCATTGCCAAGAATAACATCGGGCTATCCACCCTATAACAGTTAGAGAGGCCAAAGAATGTCTATAAGCCACCTCTTATCCAAAGTTGGATGAGGCGCAAGACTTACCCAAAGCTATAAGATCAAATAGTTGCAAGGACCGTTCTATTCAGAATGTCGTCGGTGTCCAAGAGGGCCACTCCATTTTGAAAATGTTCAGTTTCCAAAGGGCTATAATATTTAAAGAATTCTTATTTCCATAACCAAAGGGGTTAACATATAAAATAAAAGATCATACGATTGCAGGGACCGTTTTACTCAAAATGTCGTCGATGTCTAAGAGGGCCACCCCATTTTAAAATGTTTTCAAAAATGCCAAGAGGGCCATCATATCCAACAACCAAGAAGGTTGTTGCTGCAAAAAGTTGTTATCTTCCAAAACAGATTTTATCAAGAACATCCAAGAGGATGAAATTCTCAACACAAAACTATAAATTTATCCCAAGAAAGACTGTCTAAGAGGACGAAGGAAATAAACAAATTTATCAAAGAAAGTGTCATACGTATAGTATGATAAAGGCTGTGCCGAGAAGGATGTATAACAACGCGGAGTTGAGGTGAAGACACTATCTCTCTACGTAAATTAATTTTACTACTAACAATCTTGTTTCAAGATATTTTTGAGAGCATCCGAAAAGGATGAAAATCTCAAACAAAAACCACAGGTGCGGATGACTTCAAAAAGGACGCAGCACAACGTGAAACTTTTTCTTAGCAGCAAACCGGGACATAGTTTGAAGAGGATTATAAAACTCTTTAGACACAAGCTAAAACGAAGATTGCCACCACCTAACCATCAATCCACATCCCTACTAGAAGTCATGTGGGTATTTCAGGATATTTTGATTTCAGTTTCACTTTCAGGGTATTTCTAAACTCACACCGAAGGTAACTTTTTCTTTCCTTCAAATCTGAGTTGTCCACCATATACAAGCTGGAACAAATCTCCAAGCTTCTCTGTCTCTAGCCTCCCATCCCGCTTCTTCCCAGCTTGCTAATGTTGTTGTAATGTTTCCATGCATTATCCAGGTTATTTCTCTTAGAGCTAAGAACATTCTCCATAGTAGACCTATTATCTTGCAATGAAGGAATAAATGTTTTACTGTTTCATCAGTTTCCCCACATAGACCACATGTGGAGCTGATGTCCATCCCTCTTTTCAAAAGGTTATCCTTTGTGAGGACTGCTTCTCTTGCCAGAAGCCAAACAAAACTTGAAACCTTTTTTTTATATTCAACACAAACAAATAGAACTAACAGATACAGAATCATAAACACGTTAAAGGCTATTGGACCAAAGAGAAGAAAAATGTCACTGACAAAGATGCAACAAGACATAATATTGAAGCAAAATAATTTTCTATATTCATGCTCTTGATGCAAGCAAATAAACAACAATGAGAGATTCAGGAAGAACAGATGTTAAAGAAGGGATTTTACCTAAACATAATAATCAACGACTAAAGTGACATATGCGGGTATTTTTTCTTTTTTCTTTTTTACTTTCTTTTAAAGATACCAAAGAGGCATAATCAGATTTAAAAAAAAAATCAAAGCTCAACATGTTTTCCAAGATGTGAACAAGAAAGGGGCATAGGTTACAAAATCTCAACGTCAGAAGCATTCCACATACATAGCTTAACAATAAAACTCATGTTCATAAAGTACATTGTACTAAGTGAGACAATGACATGCTTAGGAGCATTCCACATATTTATCAAACAAGATGGCAAATAGACGAATACAAGCTTCGGCATTGTTCGAAATTGAAACGCATCCCTAAATCAATATTTCTAACCACATACGACAATGATATTTTCTGGACAGAAATTAAGTAATGAGATTTGAAACGTTACAATAACTTGTTACGTAACCCCCAAATAGATATGTTCAGGTTTTACATATCAAATAAACTACAAAGCAAAACAAAATTAAAAGGAAATAAACTGACCTATTTGTGGGTAGTGAACGGGAGTATCGGCCTCAGATTTACTCATGAAATACCATCAAGCAAAAGAGGCTGAAATCTTTTGCTTTAGCTCGAAGAAAGCCAACAGAGATAAAAGCTAAAGAAACTTAAGCTTGGAAAACACCAAGAGCAATTGCAAATAAGCTAGACTAGTGAACTTTTGGGGGAAGTGGCGGCTCCAAAACTTGTTCTAAAACGAGTGCAAATACTAGCATTTATAGGAGGAGAGCTAGGATTTCAAACACTCATTTTTGGGCGGGATTTTGAATATCAAATTAGAATTTGGTCAAAGTGACCGTTTGAAAGTGGATGAAAGCTTACGATGAAATCATTTTTTCTCAGAAACAAATCGTCTCTTTGCGTAACGGACGAGAGGAGATAATGAAAGACAAATTTAGCACTAAAATGACGAGGCAACCTCTGGCCATGGTGGAAGGAAAGCTTATTAATTTTCTGGAAATTGAAGGTAAGGAGAGAGATGCACGCGCAGCTGTTGCAGGGGAATAAATGGAACCCTAATTGATTTAATAGTGGGGGTATTTCAGATATTTTAAGTAGCTAAATTGAGGGTAAAATAGATAGTTCATGATATTTTATGAGGGCTAATGGGTTGGAGTATTGGGCTGTTGCATTTGGGCTTTAAATTCGGTTTCTTGGACAAATTTGCTAGTCCAATTGGCTGGTGCATTTTGGGCCCTTTTCCTTCTTTTAATTAATTCTTTTGAGCCTCTAATTTAATAACAAGTACAATATATACTAAAAAGATACCGAAAATAAAGTACTAATGTTATAGCTTTCCGCTAATATCGGATATAAAATATTGATTTATAACTAATTTATTAAGTAAGAAAACTTGAAATAAGGAAACAATAATCGACGGTTTAAAAAAATACGAGGAGGTGTTAAGTAAAACTAGTAATATTGGTAAAGGTGTTGCTTTGAAGATGAAGATGATGATGATGATGATGATAATAATAATAATAATAATAATAATAATAAAAGGATATAATAATACAAATAGTAATTATATTTGCAATAGTCATAAAAATATTGGTGAGAATAAGGCATTTGATTTATTAATAAGTTAGAAGCTCATTGAAATAATTTGGAAGAAAAGAGGGTCAAGATTGGGTGTCAACAGTAGGTCCCGCCTTATTGCCCTTTTCCTTTTGGCTTCTTCTTCTGCGTAGGAGCCCTATCCAAATTCACCATAGAAGCATCTTTAATCATCCTTGAAACTTTTAAAGCAGAACTTTAAGAAAGAAATTGAAAAGAGTGAAAAATATGATGGCTTCCATTGCAAAGTTAATGATTCCTTTTGATGAAGTCCATGATTTTTTTTTTCACCGAAAAACTCAGCCGGAGAAGATCACCAGAAAAAATCAATGAGGACGACTACGGCTCTGCCGAAAACCCCCGTGATATTTATGTCTAAAATTTATGATTTTTTTTACCTAAACTTATCAAAAATCCATTAGAGAAGACATTACTTTCTCTTTGTCTGTTCTATTTCCGCCGGAGCACCATCGACTACTTTCACAATGCCATTTCAATCTCGAATAATCAATAACATAGTTAACTTTTTATACACACAAAGAATACCAATAAAATGCTTAATTTTAATCATTAATTACCAAAATTTTTGAAGAATTTAGCAATTTTACAGATCTAATTTTTTTTATTTGTTTCATTGACGACAATGGCGTTACCACCGCCAACAACTTCTATACTCCATAGACGTCTTATTATTGTTTGTTTCTCTCTCTCGATTCTTATTTTTCTTCAATTTATCAATGATGAAGAAGGAAGAAGAGGGGATTTAAAGGAAGAAGATATGCTATGGTGGAAGAGGAAGAACCCATAAAGAAAGAAAAGTGTTTTGAAAAAAGAGAGGCAATATTAAGGGAAAAAGGCTTTAAAAAAAAATTAAAATGATATTATACATGTGTTAAGCACGTGTATAACACCACTCCACATAAAATATGTGTTTGTCTTAGGAAGGGGGTATTAATTTCACTTTAAACAAGATTAGGGGTGTAATAGGTCGTCATATTAGTTTGAGTGTGAAATCGATTTTTCGTGTATAGTTTGAGATGGTTTTAATGTCTTTTCCCTTTTTATAACCTTCATTCTAGTTAATTAGATTATATGAAAACAAAATCATGAGGCGATAATAGTATCATCAAAATGTGCATCATGAACTTTGTTTTTTTCTATTAATTTAAAACTTTCAACAAAGCAATTTGACAAATAAAGAATACAATGGGACAAAAAAAGGAAAATAATTTCTCTTTGCAAAATTGATATCACCAAGAGCATACATCTCAAAATTTATTTTATCAAATTCAAAATTAATATTCCATCAAAATACACACCTAAAAAGGAAACAAAGAAAAAATCAAAAGAAAGAAAGGAAATACAGTGAAATCAAAATAAAGAGAACACATTTTTTTGGTTGATATCCATTCCAACTTTGGCTTTCTCAAATCCTCTCTCCGTCTTCGTTCTCTTCTTTAAGACCCAAAAACCACAAGTTTACCTCATAACTTGCATAATTCTTCTTCTCCGTAATGGATTTATATGTCTAGTGTTTGATTGATGAATTTATTACAATTAATATTTACCGTTTCTTTCTTGTCCATAATCAATAGGTTAGTTATCATCTTTAATAGTATTGTCACTAGTCTCTTTTCAGTTATATAAGTTTTCTTTTCAGTTGCCCATTATTAAATACAATAATTAAGATATAATTAGAGTTTATCATTTACAAATTAGAGAAAAAGGTCGAAAAAGAAAAATGACAATGGAGGTCATAGAGAACGTCACATCATCGGATCTACATTCAGCTTTATATATCTACTAGGTTTTCGGCACATGCGTTGCACGTGGATGCCGAGTCATATAGTATATATTTTTGTAAGGTAATATCAATATTACAAATAAATAAAATTTTGAGTAAATAATTCTTCATAAATAGAATATAGGGCAATTTTCATAAATCTCAATTGTTTAGTACCTAATTACACCCTACCCCACTCTTTACAAAATAACATAAAATTCTGGATTTTGAACTACCAGATACATTACTTAGATCGCGATACATCGCCTTCCGGATACATCACTTTCTAATACATAACTAATCAATCAAATTCTTATGTATCAGTAACTGATACGGGTGTGAGCTGTTCAACAAGACCACGACCTTTCACGCGTAGTCAAGCTCGGGAGTTACAAAAACTCCAAGCCTTATTCATGCAAATGGGCGTGTGTCAACTGGTCGTGGGCTCATCTAATGGTCTCAATATTCTTAAGTGTGAAGATGGGTCTTGAAGTGTAATAAACTTACACTCCAAAGCCCACCATGGCTGGCTGCTCCACAAGGCCCATAGGGTCATTTTTGTCTTCCATTTGTTATGTAATATAACTAGACCCTTTGGTGGTATTAGGCTTAGTTCTCTCAAGATATTTTTGGATTACAAGACTTGTAATATTTCACTCTCTCTCTCTCTTCCATTGGGAGGCAGATCTGCCAAGCTACCCAAAGAGGGAAGCTTGTGTTGTGTATTGGCTAGAAACGAGGGTCTTGAGGTCATTGCGTTCCTCTTGGTCCACGTAAGAACTTGGTGTTAATATTCACTAGTCTTAGGGTCCTTTCTACATGTTAGGGTTCTTAGATTCTTGAATATTTTATGTCAAGTTAACTATCTTTCTTTATCCTCTTGTTATTGTTGTATTTGTTATCTTGAAGTCTAGTGAAGCCGTGTGGGGCTCTTTCGATTCACTAGCATTGTTGTTGTTGTTGGCTGTTTTTGTTGTTGGAATCTTTGTGTTGTAGACTTGATATTGTATCATAACGGCCTCAAGAGTGACCCTCATAGAGTCAAGTGCATTAGTATCCACAACACAAAGATTCCAACAACAACAACAACAAAAACAGCCAACAACAACAACAATGCTAGTGAATCGAAAGAGCCCCACACGGCTTCACTAGACTTCAAGATAACAAATACAACAATAACAAGAGGATAAAGAAAGATAGTTAACTTGACATAAAATATTCAAGAATCTAAGAACCCTAACATGTAGAAAGGACCCTAAGATTAGTGAATATTAACACCAAGTTCTTACGTGGACCAAGAGGAACGCAATGACCTCAAGACCCTCGTTTCTAGCCAATACACAACACAAGCTTCCCTCTTTGGGTAGCTTGGCAGATCTGCCTCCCAATGGAAGAGAGAGAGAGAGTGAAATATTACAAGTCTTGTAATCCAAAAATATCTTGAGAGAACTAAGCCTAATACCACCAAAGGGTCTAGTTATATTACATAACAAATGGAAGACAAAAATGACCCTATGGGCCTTGTGGAGCAGCCGGCCATGGTGGGCTTTGGAGTGTAAGTTTATTACACTTCAAGACCCATCTTCACACTTAAGAATATTGAGACCATTAGATGAGCCCACGACCAGTTGACACACGCCCATTTGCATGAATAAGGCTTGGAGTTTTTGTAACTCCCGAGCTTGACTACGCGTGAAAGGTCGTGGTCTTGTTGAACAGCTCACACCCGTATCAGTAACATAGATCTCATTCTGATACATCTTATGTATCAGTAACACAAAAAAAATGTTGATACATATTTTTTGTCATATTTTCAACCAAATACATCTTTCTTATGTATCTGTACACAAAAATCAGTACGATACATATCATTTTCACTTTTTTAGTTGGTCCCGTGATGTATCTTCATGTCCTTCACCGCTCCATTTTTCACCTCCTCCATCTGCACCTTCCATCCGCCATTAATACGTGTCGGAGAGACAGTAAAGTGGCCGGAGAATCCATAGATTCCAATGAAGACACAAATGGGTCTCTGATAAGTTGGCAATTTACCAACTTCTTAGCACTTTTAAGCTTGAATTATCCTTTTATTCTCCTTTGATTCAATGTAATTCTCATGTTATATGGCTATTTTGTGCAGATAATGAATACGAGGTCGAGCTATCCATACGAGTCAAATTGGATGCGAGAAGTGAAGAAAAGGAGCTTAAAACCAATGTGTTGGGAGATTGGAAGCCACTTGCACTGGCAGGTGACCAGTCCGGTGGTAATTTCATAATTTTTGAAGAACGTGGATTTGGGGTTTTAAAAAGAGGGTTTTCAGCTCTAAAACACTATCTTGGTATTTTTGAAGCTTAAGAAATATAGAGTGAAACCCTAAGAGTGAAATTACTGAATTTATTTAGCTTTTTATTGAATTTGGATCTCAATTCTTGTGATTAATCTTTGATTCAATAGAAGAATGGAATGAGAATTTGGGTAATTTTCCTCTTTCTCTCTCTATGAGTAGCTAATTTCCTTGCTTGGGGTTATGCTTGATTAAGGTGTAATAATTGTATGGGTGTTGTTTATCTGTCTTCCTAATTAGCTAAATGTTGTGGGTTTTGCTTTTATTCCATGATTTTCATCTAAAATTAGAGGTTGCAAACTCTAATTAATCTAAGAACCCTTATCATTCTTGACAAAGGGGATGAGGGTGAGGAATAGGAGTGAACAATAACTTGATGTACATCATTTAATAGTATCTCTTAGAGATATAAGGATGCTAATTGAGGTTTTTGATTGCTTATATAGTTACACTTGTGAGGTGTTCGAAAGATCCCACTTGTGAGATTTTGGTGTGTAATTGACATATTGACGCTAAATACCCTTAATCTAACCTACCCATGACTAATAGCTAAACCTAGATAAATGTTCAAGTACCCATACATGCATTCACTCTTACAATGGCATAACCCCAAGCCTCGTTTCATACTTGAGTTCAACTTTGTTTCTCTAATCTTCAGAATTTACATTTTACTAGCGATTATCTTGATAATTACAAGTATTTGAACTAAAACCCCCCAATTTACTTTCTCATTTATTTATTATAGCATTACGAGCCAACTTTTAGTTGCCTATAGCACTTAAGATTGAAGGTCGTGTTCTCATTCCCTGTGGATTCGACCTCGACTCTTGTTGGGTAAAATATATTGACAACGATCACTTATACTCTTGAAGTATAATTTGAGCGTTATCAGTCTCCGAAAACAATTCAATCATTTTTACTCCCTCCATCGAGATCCTCCATTAACAACATTTCACAACCCGATTTCTCAGGTCATGATGGCACCTACTTCAACCCACTAGTAGGTAAGTCAAGCCATAGCCCGGAATGACAAAATGAAATCAATCAAAATAACAATATAGGCGGAAACAGACAAGATATACATATATAATATACTGTACAAGAGAAGGAAGAAGACAAATTATACAAAATAAATCCCTCCCAAGACCTGGTAAGGTCGGTACAGGAGCCACTATAACAAAAAGAAGAGTACTAAATAATATCCAAAATATACATATACACAGTAGTCTCAGAAAATATAAAAGACTGTAACTGAAGTAGATGGAGGAGGATCAACTCTGGACTCTAGAAAGCTCACCCCGTCTCCACATCAATAGTAAGGCCCGAGGATAAAATCAATGCCGGTGGCTTGTACTCAGATCTGCATTAGGAAAAAGATGCAGAAGTGCACTATGAGTACAAAAGCAACGGGTACTCAGTAGGCATCATCTACCGACTGAGGTCAAATATAATAAAATCATAAATATAAAGTGCGAGAGTGTAAGCTAAGTTAACAGTAAAAGGGATAGAAATGTAAATATCAAGCTATGCTAGGCAAATGCGATAAAGGAAATATATAACTCGAAAGTAAAAGAAAAGGACTAATTACAACCTAACTGGGCCCCCAAAAGCTCAGAAGGCACACACAAGAAGACAAATAACCTTACCGATCCCCCGTAAGCCAGATGGGTGCAAACAATAGGAAAGCTAAGGTAAGAAACATAAATAACCTTTAACCATACCAATCTCAAATAACTTTCTAAACCCAGATCTATAATAATAGTATATACCGGGCTTTAACCGGAACCAGTGGATAATAACGAGAGGCCAAACATCGGGCTCGAACCGAAAATAGTGGATAGTAACAAGAGACCAAATAATCTATATAAAATTATTAGAACTCCCTTACCAGAACCGAGTACCTCTTCCAGAACTCCCAGTAATAACCGTAAACAATACCAGAATAAACAGACCGTAGTCATAAACTGATGTTGGACTCGAACCAAAACTCATAAGTAATCAATGGTAAACGCAATAGATGGTTCCATAAAGAGCAAACCATAACCAAAACCAAGTCCCATACCCATATCAGAACTCATGATAGTAGCAATAAAGCATATGCCGGAATTGAACTGGAACTGAAATATAATTATAACTATACATATAAATATCTAAGCGTGAATTAGCTAGCGAAAGTCTAGGGTGTTCAACCTATCCTTAGAATGGTAGATTACTAAGTTAATTCTCTAGTTATAAGCCTACTAAGGCCCGACAGTTTGCCTTCCCAAGTCAACGCAGAGCGGCCCCAGGTCTGGTACTATCCTACTCGAGGAAAAAAGCTAAACAAGCGAATAACTAGGTCTAAGCCAATCCCAAACCCTGAGTAATAGCCTAAAGTAGCCTATCAAGCATCTAACTAAGCCTAAAGGAGCTTCAGGTCCAACATTTCTGTCTAAAAAAGGAAGTGGGGCCTACTGTGGGGTCTCAATAACCCAACATAAGTCAGCACCTACTTGAGTCTAGTCTAAGGTCTCCAACCCCATCCCAAGGTACTATGGGGTCATTTGGTAGGAGGTATAATGTGGGATATCCCATGGAAAAGTTTAAGTTATCCTATGGATAAAATTTATACCATGTTTGGTTGATGGCATAAATTTATCCTGGGACTAATTTATACTATCAACCAAAAGTGGTATAAAACTAATACCAAAGTTAGTCTTGGTATAACCCATCAACCATGGGATAATCTTATACCACCTTCCATATGGTATAAAATAGTACAGGGATTATAATCCTAGGATTATAATTCTGGGATAATTTAGTCTACATACCAAAAGATCCCTATAAGTACTAATTCTAGTCCTAAAAGAGGATAATTCACTACACTAAGGAGAAAGGGACCCAGATTCTTTTGAAAAGGGGCCCTAACCGGCTAAATATGACGTACAATGCTAAAACAATAATCGGGCTACAACTATCCACCCAAAACTAGCACAATAATACGCCAATATCATAATTAAGCTCAATCTAAAAGAAGGGTAAGTCAAGCCTACTTAAACGCCGTAGAACGCTAGTTGAATCCTCTAAACCATAGCTTTCCCATTCCGAGAGACCTCTAAGAGTTGTCATGCTATCAAAACAATGATCTATGCATCAAAATGAGAAAATCGATACACATATTAAATATAAATGCTCCGGCTAAAAATCCCACATAAGACTCACTTGCAGAATCATGAAATGGAAATTGTTACAGTATACCAAACAGCTCAAGGATCATTGGCTACATAAATTTGGCTAAATCTGAGCCCAAAATAGTCCTCAAAATCAGTCCAAACCACCATAAAAAATTAAAGAATCATTTCAAAGAATTTTACTAGAAATTAGGCAAAACTTAGGGAGATATCGACGATCACGAGCCTACCAACACGTCCCCACACTATTCCCGGCCTCAAACACTCAATTCCCTCACCAATTCGGAGCTTATAAGAGTCTCTAATGGTGGATTTTACTTAGGATCAAAATTGCAGATTAAGGAAAATGAAATATTATATAACACCAGCGATGGCCGCTTTCGCGGCTAAATGACCACTTAAGCGGTCACGCTAAAGCACCCAAGGGTCGCTGAAGCGACCAGGCCTAGGCTGGCCGGGCTCCGCTAAAGCAGTCCAGGGCCTCTTAAGTGGCTAGTACTAAAGCGAAGCCCAACCGCTAAAGCGGCTACCGCTAAATTAGTCCCCTGGCCTCTTGAGAGGCTGCATCAAATACTTGGCACCAGCCAAGTTCAACTAGTCCCAACGGACTCCGATTGGGTGCTTGGACTTGGTTTAGAATTTCGTGCTCGCAAACAAACTATGCTACCCTACCAAATTAAACATTCCAAACTCAACGGCACCATTAAAATTTCTATCCTGGGTCATTTCGATAAAAGTGGGTCCTACTTCCTAAAGAGTTTTTTTAGCCAAATTCCACCCCATACCCTAAAATGAGTTCGAAAGCCTTGGACCCAGACCAAGGGTCATCCTAGGCTAAAATTGACATTCTGAAGTTGATGAGACTGTCAGAAATGGTTTCCTAGTTTGTTTACTAAGGTTTTGGACGAGACCCATTCCTTAACTTCAAAAGCTCTAAAATGGAGAAATGGCTCTAAAAACCAAACGAATTGCCTGATAACCGAACTGTCAGTCTGTCACGTCTCAAATCCCATCGAGACATGATTGGCACCCGAAGCCGATATGGCCCGAGAGAACCAACCCTTGCTCATAAACATTCGTATGCATGTCCTCGTGTAATTCTCATTATTTCTAATACAACTATGCGGAAGTCATGGACATGGAAACATATGTCGTAGCTATATATGTAAAACTTGGCCGTTTGGGCCATCAAGTCAAAACGACATGTACCTTCACATTTATACACCCACATCCGTCTACAAAAGCCTCTAACAAAATGCATTGACCAAAATGAACTAAAAGTCAGGACAAGTCCCCGCTTTATACAACATGTACAAAATCAAAACATATGTACAACAGTGACTCGGAGAAGCCCCGAACTAACTGGAGCTCACCAAAGATCTGCAACACTGACAATCTACGGTGGAGGCCTACTAGTACCTGTGCCTGCAGCAAGTAAAATAAATTCCCCCAAAGGGGTCAGTACGAAGAATGTACTGAGTATGTCAGGCCACATGAAACTTGTAAGATATGAAAGTATGTTAAGAACTCAAGTTCAAATGCATAACCAATATAGAGAATTCACAATGTAGATGAGTCACTATTCTGTACTTTGGAAGCCATGTATATTACATTCATTCTTTCCCTTGCCTTTACTTGACTTTTACATTGCTCATATACTGTTAGGGCCCTCATCAGGCAGGTGTTCTTTTCACCCCATGGATAACATATCATCGTCATGCAGGTATTCGTTTTACCCCATGGATAAGATCATATCATCATGCGGGTGTTCTTGCACCCCATGGATAAATGGCCATCATCACGCGGGTATTTGCACCCCGTGGATAAACTATCATCATCATGCGGGTATTTGTACCCCATGGATAGAATAACATAACCAATATGCATTACTTTATTCTTACTTCATTTCTTTACTTTGGAGATTGATGCTTTAACTTGTGAGAGATTAGTACTTTTGCTTATGAGAGATGATTACAATGATAATGACAACTTTCTTTGAAGCTTTGGATCCATAATCAATGAGTGAGAAACATGGAAATAATCATTCCTGGACACTTAACCTTCATGGAAACATAACACTGTTGGAACCATTGGACAATGATCAATGAACAAGATACATGAATATAACCTATATTGAAACCTTGGAACATAACCTCATTGGACTTTTTGGAACATTACTAACGAATATACGACATGTGTATAACTCCATTGGAACTTGGATCATGACATGATTGGAATAATGCTATTTAAACTAAATAAGTCCTCTTTACCTCATTACTCTTGTTGAGATAGTCCTCTTAGACTTTACAACGTATGACAACTTAAGAACTTCCATCCATAAATAAGAACTAAGTGGGACATAATTCGTCTAGGAGTAAAACACATATGAATAACAATATGTATCAACCTTAGTTGGAATACTATAGAACCCCTTTGGAATAGAACACTTTTGAAAACTTAGGACAATGAGTACTAACTAGGTCACATGTGGATATCAACTGTTCCCCAACCTGAGATGCAATATCTTACAACATTTGGAACTCTTTACATATTAGCTAATGAACATGAGTCAACCAATGGACATGAGCCAATCAATGAACATAAGTCAACCAATGAACATGAGTCATATGATTCACCATTGACCAATGAATAATGAACATATGAGTAACTCTAGCCAACTTTTGGATACGGGATACCTTAGAGTATTTCGTAATCGAATGAGTACTATGACAATGTGAACCCCATATGTTGTAGAAAGATATAGAAGAGTAACCTTACATACCTTGGATTCGCAATACAAATATATACTCCTAGAGGTGCATACAATAGTCCCGCTCCTTCTTTATGTGTCACTCTACAACACAAATACAATACGAAATTCACATTAACCACCAACTACCTTACAAATGCATTTAATGTCAATAAGTTACATGTTTGTCGTTAAACATGTCATTTCCCCTTGAAAAAACCATTGATAAAATTATTTTTCCAAAAATCCCCCAATATTCCATACATTGACCACTACATGAAAATCAATACATTTCACCACCACACTTCTCCTTTACACTTTCTTATCCATACCACATCGCAAATAATCCATCAAATTACCTAATACAACTCATAACACATATTGGCCAAAATCCCACAATTTCCACTTATAGACAAGAACAAGTTTAATACCAAAAATAACACCATACATGTTCATATTTTGTCCATACCATGCTCTTTCATCAAAGGCACAAGTCCTAATTCAAATTCGAATCACCAAGATAGCACATCTTTTACCAAAAGCAAAAATATACTATTCACCATCTTGCCAACACAACTATCATAATATACATAATCTCCCATGCATATAATATGTTAATCCATGAGATTAAATACTTACCAAGGTTTGGAATAGGATGATCTTGTCCAAGGAGTCCAAAGGAATATTTTGCTTTAGGGTTTGGAAATGAGAAATGTTGAGAAAAATATCTTAAAGGAATGAGAGGTTTTGGACAATAAAAATCTGATCTTGGGGCCTTTATATAGACCCCAAGTCATACTTATCCATTCCTTTGGCATTTAATGTGGTCAAAGTGGAAGAATGGGTCATTTTGCCCTTGGGCCATGTCTTTTAATTTCATTTTGGGCCTAAATTTGGGCCCAATAACTCATATCCATGTAACCCATAAAATTTCATGAATTATTCACCATATATCTCATGTTTACATAATTCCATAATGTCACGACAATATTCTCTTAAGATATTCTCATTCGTCGTTTCGATCGCAAAAATAGGAATTCTAATCGCCCTTGGCTTCATTAGACATTTTGGATCACTATTCATGTTTCATGATTTGATCATGTAGGAGTATGTAGGAGTGTATTGAATTTTTTGAAGCTTTAACAATGCTTAAAGAACTCCAAAGAACCAAATGAAACCATCCAAGAAGCGTCGTAGAATTGCATTACAAAACGAGTCCGGAAAGGCATAGTATTTGTGCCTTGCGCCACTAGCTGCAAAGAAAGCTGTGGCGCAAGAAATGAGCCTCCTCTAAATTCAGGTGGCTTGCGCCACACCCCTGAGACAGGGTAGTGGCGCAAGTTTCAGCACCTTGCTGAATTTTTTGGCCACTTCTCCTATACTTGCATATCGTCCAATACCTTATCAAAACACTACAAAATACTTACTTAGTGATCTTAATCATCAAGTAAACATCACTTCAAGTCACCAAATGAGGTTAGAATGTGTACGGGGTATTACCCAAATGCTTCAAGAAATCACAAAACCCTTCCTATGAAAGTCTAATTGCATGTACGTGGCCAAATTTCAATTTTCCCGTCGTTAGCATTACCAAATACATACTTATATCTATTGACACCTAATAAAACATTATTCAACATCATCAAATAGGGTTGGGAAGGTACGGGGTGTTACATTCTTCCCCCCTTAGAAACATTCATCCTCGAATGTTAGTAACATCGTCTCATGTACAGCCCATGCATACTACTTCCCGATACTTTCTTGTTATTGCTCAATTTCCGTACTTTGAATTTTCTCTTCCGTTTGAAACCATTATGGGTACTCCGACTTTATCTGTTCTTTAGCTTTCCATTTGCTTTCTTCTATTTATCAATTCCTATGCCCTACCTTTCCTAATCTTTTCACTTACCCCTCTAGCATAGCAATATATATCTCTTAATAAGTAGGATTCTCCATAATGTGCACATTTTCAATAAAAGCAATGGATCTCGGCATATGAATTGTATTATCTTGTAGCTACTATTGTACCACCTTAATCTTCCCTCTAGCCTAGTGAACAAAATCTAACCCCCAAGCATGGTAGTTCCACTTACTTTAAACTTTCGTCCATATAAACCTTTGTACCATTTTTGGATACTTGAATTTTATCGTTCCGTTCAAGGATGGTCTTTTGTGGAAGAAAATAGAAATATACTTTCGTAGCTTGGCACTCTTCGTGACATACAAGAAGTCAACCACTTCATAACCATTACAACATAAAACAAAAATCCTTCATTTCCATCTCCATAAGATCAACCATCATAGCATGCTCAAAAACATCTACTATACCATTACGATATACTCTTTTATCTTAGATTCACTAACTAGTGTGTCTTGACTCCAATTAGCATAACTTGTAATTCTGGTTTCTTTCAAATTCGTTCCACAATCAATGGTATGATATATCATAAGGGAGAATACGGGTCATTCAATGCATATACATCGTGGTAAATAACCTAAATACCTGTATCGTCGTCGGGAGATGTTCCCTCATTCTACCGGTCCACTAAAGCATAAGTGCGATTCTGGACCCTACTAGTACCTGCTGCTCCTCCGGCACCTCTGCCACGGCCAACAGACTGCACATCTCAGTCTAAAGAAGGAACCGATGCTGATGATACCACAATAGACCCCGCAGGTCGTACCATACTATCCATGCCTCGTCGTGGATAGTCTCTCATTATGTGACCCGACATACCACACCAATAACAAGCATTCGTTCCCTTCCGACATTCACCTTCATGAAATCATCTGCAAAACTGGCACAGTGGGCGAGAAGACCCCGCTGTCTGTGAATCTAGCACCCTACCACTCTGCCCAATATGATTGCCCCTGAATCCTTGAGAGTGAGATGAAGCGTCTATTGTAGCATCAGAGAATGAGGGTCTAGGCAGTAACATTTGAGATCCAGATCCTCCTGGGGACACTATAGACTGCCCCATGGATCTTGCCCGTTTTACTGGCCCTTCCTCCGATTTCTGTATCCTCTTTCTTTGCCTTTGGTCTTCCATTTTCTGCGCGAAGGCCTGGATTCTCGCTATATCCATATCTTTATTTAAGGCAGCGATAGTACAATACCGTACCAAATAAGGCTCTAATCTGTCCACATATCTATGTACTCTATCTTCCATCGTGGCCACCACATTTGGAGCATATCGTTCCAAGGAATTAAACTGCAAACTGTACTCTCTTACACTCATATTTCCTTGACGTAAATTTAAAAACTGATCCGTACGAGCCTCACGAATCTCATAGGAAAGATAGTGATCCAGAAATTCCACTTTAAATTCTTCCCACGTAGGTGGGTTTGTACCAATACCTCGAGCTTTCTTCCAGACCTCATACCACAAAATAGCCTCGCCCTTCAGTTTATACGCTGCTAGTTCAACCGTTTCTACACCTGTTATGTGCATCACCTCTAGTGCTCTTTGAACCTGGTCTACAAAATCCTGTGGATCTGCTTTCAAGTCTGACCCAGTGAATATAGGAGGGTCCAATTTTAAAAAAGTCTTGTGTTTTGCGACTTGCCACTCTAGCCGCATCATCATCATGTGTCATTGGACCAGCTCGTCCTTGATTCTGGGCTGCCACTAACTGTGTTAACATATGAACTGCATTTCTAAGATCCTGGTCCGTAGTATTGACTGCTGGTTCTACAAGTATTTCTCTACCAATTGGCTCCTCCGGAGCTGGAAAGGTAGACGAAGACCGTGATGAAATTTCAGCATTTGCTCCACCTTGACTATCTTGGTCAGGTGGGAGTCTACTCCTTCCTTCTTCAGCAGGCACATCTACCTGCTTCCCTTTACCTCTACCTATCGTGATTGGCATTTTGACTATACCAAAGAAAAACAAATACCATGATCAGATACACTTCAACTTACAACACTGGCTCTATTGCACGATCAGAAGTGAAGAACAGAAACAACATCCTAAATGTCCCGTAGCCTCCTACTTATAAATATGGTGCACAACACATCGATAAGTAAGACTCTACTCAGACACGGCTTTGTAGACACCCTTAGACCAACCTGCTCTGATACCACTTTGTCACGTCTCAAATCCCATCGATACATGATTGGCACCCGAAGCCGATATGGCCCGAGAGAACCAACCCTTGCTCATAAACATTCATATGCATGTCCTCGTGTAATTCTCATTATTTCTCATACAACTATGCGGAAGTCATGGACATGGAAACATATGTCGTATCTATATATGTAAAACTTGGTCGTTTGGGCCATCAAGTCAAAACGACATGTACCTTCACATTTATACACCCACATCCATCTACAAAAGCCTCTAACAAAATGCATTGACCAAAATGAACTAAAAGTCGAGACAAGTCCCCACTTTATACAACATGTACAAAATCAAAACATATGTACAACAGTGACTCGGAGAAGCCCCGAACTAACTGGAGCTCACCAAAGATCTGCAACACTGACAATCTACGGTGGAGGCCTACTAGTACCTGCGCCTGCAGAAAGTAAAATAAATTCCCCCAAAGGGGTCATTACGAAGAATGTACTGAGTATGTAAGGCCACATGAAACTTGTAAGATATGAAAGTATGTTAAGAACTTAAGTTCAAATGCATAACCAATATAGAGAAGTCACAATGTAGATGAGTCACTATTCTGTACATTGGAAGCCATGTATATTACATTCATTCTTTCTCTTGCCTTTACTTGACTTTTACATTGCTCATATACTGTTAGGGCCCTCATCATGCAGGTGTTCTTTTCACCCCATGGATAACATATCATCGTCATGCAGGTATTCGTTTTACCCCATGGATAAGATCATATCATCATGCGGGTGTTCTTGCACCCCATGGATAAATAGCCATCATCAAGCGGGTATTTGCACCCCGTGGATAAACTATCATCATCATGCGGGTATTTGTACCCCATGGATAGAATAACATAACCAATATGCATTACTTTATTCTTACTTCATTTCTTTACTTTGGAGATTGATGCTTTAACTTGTGAGAGATTGGTACTTTTGCTTATGAGAGATGATTACAATGATAGTCACAACTTTATTTGAAGCTTTGGATCCATAATCAATGAGTGAGAAACATGGAAATAAGCATTCTTGGACACATAACCTTCATGGAAACATAACACTGCTGGAACTATTGGACAATGATCAATGAACAAGATACATGAATATAACCAATATTGAAACCTTGGAACATAACCTCATTGGACTTTTTGGAACATTACTAACGAATATAAGACATGTGTATAACTCTAATGGAACTTGGATCATGACATGATTGGAATAATGCTATTTAAACTAAACAAGTCCTCTTTACCTCATTACTCTTTTTGAGATAGTCCTCTTAGACTTTACAACGTATGACAACTTAAGAACTTCCGTCCATAAATAAGAACTAAGTGGGACATAATTCGTCTAGGAGTAAAACACATATGAATAACAATATATATCAACCTTAGTTGGAATACTATAGAACCCCTTTGGAATAGAACACTTTTGAAACCTTAGGACGATGAGTACTAACTAAGTCACATGTTGATATCAACTGTTCCCAAACCTGAGATGCAATATCTTACAACATTTGGAACTCTTTACATATTAGCCAATGAACATGAGTCAACCAATGGACACGAGCCAATCAATGAACATAAGTCAACCAATGAACATGAGTCATATGATTCACCATTGACCAATGAATAAGGAACATATGAGTAACTCTAGCCAACTTTTTGGATACGGGATACCTTAGAGTATTTCGTAATCGAATGAGTACTATGACAATGTGAACACCATATGTTGCAGAAAGATATAGAAGAGTAACCTTACATATCTTGGATTCGCAATACGAATATATACTCCTAGAGGTGCATACAATAGTCCCGCTCCTTCTTTATGTGTCACTCTACAACACAAATACAATATGAAATTCACATTAACCACCAACTACCTTACAAATGCATTTAACGTCAATAAGTTACATGTTTGCCGTTAAACATGTCATTTCCCCTTGAAAAAACCATTGATAAAATTATTATTCCAAAAATCCCCCAATATTCCATACATAGACCAATACATGAAAATCAATACATTTCACCACCACACTTCTCCTTTACACTTTCTTATCCATACCACATCACAAATAATCCATCAAATTACCTTAATACAACTCATAACACATATCGGCCAAAATCCCACAATTTCCACTTATAGACAAGAACAATTTTAATACCAAAAATAACACCATACATGTTCATATTTTGTCCATACCATGCTCTTTCATCAAAGGCACAAGTCCTAATTCAAATTCAAATCACCAAGATAGCACATCTTTTACCAAAAGCAAAAATACACTATTCACCATTTTGCCAACACAACTATCATAATATACATAATCTCCCATGCATATAATATGTTAATCCATGAGATTAAATACTTACCAAGGCTTGGAATAGGATGATCTTGTCCAAGGAGTCCAAAGGAATATTTTGCTTTAGGGTTTGGAAATGAAAAATGTTGAGAAAAATATCTTAAAGGCATGAGAGGTTTTGGAGAATAAAAAACTTATCTTGGGGCCTTTATATAGACCCCAATTCATACTTAGCCATTCCTTTGGCATTTAATGTGGTCAAAGTGGAAGAATGGGTCATTTTTCCCTTGGGCCATGTCTTTTAATTTCATTTTGGGCCCAATAACTCATATCCATGTAACCCATCAAATTTCATGAATTATTCACCATATATCTCATGTTTACATAATTCCATAATGTCACGACAATATTCTCTTAAGAGATTCTCATTCGTCGTTTCGATCTCAAAAATAGGAATTCTAATCGCCCTTGGCTTCATTAGACATTTTGGATCACTATTCATGTTTCATGATTTGATCATGTAGGAGTATGTAGGAGTGTATTGAATTTTTTGAAGATTTAACAATGCTTAAAGAACTCCAAAGAACCAAAAGAAACCATCCAAGAAGCGTCGTAGAATTGCATTACAAAACGAGTCCCGAAAGGCATAGTATTTGTGCCTTGCGCCACTAGCTGCAAAGCAAGCTGTGGCGCAGGAAATGGGCCTCCTCTGAATTCAGGTGGCTTGCGCCACACCCCTGAGACAGGGTAGTGGCGCAAGTTTCAGCACCTTGCTGAATTTTTTGGCCACTTCTCCGATACTTGCATATCGTCCAATACCTTATCAAAACACTACAAAATACTTACTTAGTGATCTTAATCATCAAGTAAACATGACTTCAGATCACCAAATGAGGTTAGAATGTGTACGGGGTATTACCCAAATGCTTCAAGAAATCACAAAACCCTTCCTATGAAAGTCTAATTGCATGTACGTGGCCAAATTTCAATTTTCTTGTCGTTAGCATTACCAAATAGATACTTATATCTCTTGACACCTATGAAAACATTATTAAACATCATCAAATAGGGTTGGGAAGGTACGGGGTGTTACACAGTCCTAGCAAGTTATAAATAACCTGGGGCAGCTATAGGAAAGCTCTAAACACCGAAAAGGCATGAAAATGAAGGAAATAACCTGAATGATCATTACACCATCCACTACTAAAAGGACTTTCATCCGCAAAAGTAAAGGATCAAGATGTACCTGAAGGCTCGAACAAGGAGGGATATTGGGTCTGCATATCACGCTCGGTCTCCTAGGTAGCCTTCTCGACTGGACGCTGTCTCCACTGAACCTCAACTGCAGGAATGTCTCTTGAGTGCAACCGTCTGACATCTTTGGCTAAGATAGATACAGGCTCCTCTACAAATGTCAACCTCTCATCTAACTGAACCAAGTCCCACCAAAGCACGTGAGACTCATTGGGGATATACCGTTGCAGCATATATACATGAATCACCAGGTGTATAGCTGAGACAGTTAGAGGCAAAGCTAACTCATATGCAACCTCCCCAATTATTCGAAAGATCTCAAATGGTCCAATATACCTAAGGTTGAGCTTGATCCTCCTCCCGAACCTCATCATACCCTTCATGGGCGATACTCATAGAAAGACCCGGTCACCAACTCTGAACCTCAAGGCATAAAGTCTACGATCAATATAACTCTTTTTCCTGCTCTGAGCTGCCCGTAGCCTATCTTGAATCACCCGAACCCGGTCCAACGACTCACGAAGCAAATCTATACCATGGGGCCTTACTTCAGAGGTATCAAACCAGCCAATCGGAGACCGACAACGCCTAGCATATAATGCCTCAAATAGTGCCATCTAAATACTCGAATGGTAGCTGTTATTATAAGTAAACTCCGTCAATACTAAAAGTTAGTCCCACTGACCTCTAAAATCTAAAACACAAGCACAGAGCATATTCTCCAAAACATGAATAGTTCGCTCTGACTAGCTATCGGTTTGAGGATGAAAAGTGGTGCTAAGTTCAGCCTGGGTACCCAACTCCTCCTGAAATGTCATCTAGAAGCTAGAAGTAAATTGAGAACCTCGGTGTGAATTAATGGATACGGACACCCCATGAAGGTGAACTACCTCTCGAATATAGATACGAGCCACCTCTCGGCACTGAAGGAGTCTGAATAGGGATGAAATAGGAAGACCTGGTCAATCAATTCATAATGAACCAAATGCTATCAAAACCATGAGAAGTACGAGGCAAACCATCTATGAAATCCATAGTGACCCGCTCCTATTTCCATTCGGGAATGGGTAGCCTCTGAAGCAATCTACCAGGTCTTAAAAGCTTGGCCTTCACTTGCTGACAACATAGGCACCGAGCCACAAACTCTGCTATATCTCTCCGTCTACCACTCCACCAGTAATGTTGCCTCGAATTCCTTTATATCTTACCTGTCATGGGATGAATAGAATATCTGCAGCAATGAGCCTCTCCAAGAATCAACTGAATTAAATCTCTAACCCTCGAAACATAAATACGACTATCAATTTTTTGAATACCCTCAAAATCTAAGGTAGCCCTCGTGGACTCCCCCTTCAACACTTGATCCTGAGTGCCACAAAGCCTGCTATCCTCAAACTAACGACCCTAAATATGCTCCAACAAAGTAGATCTAGCCTCAACACTAGCAAGAATCCTCCTGGGGTCAGAAATATCAAGACGTACCATCATCTTGGCTAAGGACTAGATGTCCAAAGCCAACGGCCGCTGAGAAACTAAAATAAGGCCAAGCTACCCATACTCACCGCCTTTCGGCTCAAGGCATCCGCTACTATATTTGTCTTGCCCCGATGGTATAAAACAGAGATATCATAGTCCTTCAGCAACTCAATCCATCTATGCAGCCTTGAATTAAGCTCTTTCTGGGTCATAATATACTGAAGACTGTGATGGTCAGTGAAGATCTCGCAATGAACACCATACAAGTAATGCTTCTAAATCTTAAGCACTAAAACTACCGCTGCCAACTCCAAGTCATGAGTGGGGCAGTTGCACTCGTGCACCTTAAGTTGCCTCGATGTATATGTAATAACATGACCCTGTTGCATCAGAACACAACCCAAACCACACCAGAAGCATCACAGTAGACGATGAACCCCTCGCCCCCAATCAGAAGAGTAAAAATAGGAGTTGAAGTAAGAAATTTCTTGAGCTTCAGAAAGCTCACCTTACAACTCACAAACCAATGAAATGAAACCTTCTTCCTAGTCAATCTAATCATAGGGGTTGTAATAGTAGCAAAAATCTCAACGAATCGCCTATAGTATCTTGCTAACCCCATGAAACTATGAACCTCAGTAGGAGAAGTAGGCCTAGCCCAATCACGAATTGCCTCAATCTTTGCTGGGTCCATCATAATACCATCTTTGGATACCACGTGCCCAAAGAAAGCTATAGACTCAAGCCAGAACTCGCACTTTGAGAATTTTGCATAAAACCTATGATCTCTCAAAGTGTGGAGCATAGTCCTCAAATGCTGCTCATACTCCTCCCTACTCCTCAAATATACCAAAATGTCATAAATGAAAACAATCATGAATAAGTCCAAATAAGGCCTGAAAATATGGTTCATCAAGTCCATACATGTTGTTAGCAAATTGGTCAACCCAAAAGACATCACTAGGAACACATAATGGTTGTAACGAGTCCTGAAGGTTGTCTTAGGGATATCCTCAACCCTTATCCTCAACTCATGGTAACCAGACCTCATGTCAATCTTAAAAAATACTGCTGCCCCCCAGACCGAATCCATTCGATTTCTAAAAAGGATTGAAGCTGGTCAAACAAATCATCAATATGAGGCATAGGATACTTATTCTTCACTGTCACCTTATTCAACTACATGTAGTCAATACACATAAGCATAGAACCATCCTTTTTCTTCACAAATAGAACTCGAGCACCCTAAGGCTATACACTTGGTCTTATGAAAACCTTACTCAGAAGACCCTGTAGCTGAATATTTAGCTCCTTTAGCTTGGCAGGAGCCATACGACAAGGGGCCATAGAAATAGGTCGGGTGCCCAACTTGAGGTCAATAGAAAACTCTATGTAACGCTCAAAAGGAAGGCCAGGTAGGTCAATAGGAAAAACATCGATAAAATCACGAACAACAGGAACAGAGCCAAGTGAATGACTCACAACACAAATATCCCAAATATAAGTAAGGAATGACTCACAACCCCTCTAGATCAGTTCCTAGCCCGAATATAACAAATAATCCCCATTAACACACGTCTAAAAGAACCCTACCACACAATAGTGGGTATGCCAGGCATGACTAAGGTAACGATCTTGGCAAAGTGCTCTAAGATCGTATAATAGGAAGATAACCAGTCCACACCCAGAATCACATCAACATTCACCATGTCTAATACAATGAGATCAACCCGAATATCATACTCTCGAATAATTACCAAACATGACCTATATACCTGATCCACTACTAAGAAATCACCCATGGGGGTAGCTACATGCAATGGCATAGATAACGACTCCAACGGCAAACCTAACCACAGTGTATAATAAGCAGTAATATATAAAAAATATAGATCCCAGATAAAATAAAGCAGAAGCTGGCTGATGGCATACTGAAATCGTACATGTGATAACAGAATCTGAAGCCTAAGCCTCAGGCCTACTAGGTACAACATATAAATGGCCCTGTACGCTTTCGAATTAGGTCCCTGCCCGACCACCTATCCTACCTGCTTGAGGACCACCTATTGAACCCTGGGGACCACCCCTACGACCCAATACACCACCCCTAGATGGAGGCATTACTGATCTGATCAGTTATGCACTCTAAATTGAAGACTCAATTATCCCATGTGAGGGACTCTCACGAGCGAAGTGACCGACAACCCCAAACTCATAGTAAACCTCAGGCTCTTTGCTCTAGCTAGAAGGTCCGACTGATTCAAAATGGCTACCTTGGCCTAATGACCCTGACTGAATACCTCTTTGCCGCTGACTACCGCTTTGACCACCGAAACTACCATAATTGGGTTGACCCTCATCTGAGATCTGAAGCGCTGCCTGAATAGGCGTACTAGGCTGTCCCTGATGCTGATATGACTGGCGCTGTAGGTGCCTACCCTGAAATCCTCAGCCTCTGAACTGTGAGCCGCTATGGCTCCCATTGTAGCCGCCTTAGTAATGGGGGCTCTTATCGCTTCCCCCTTGGGCCTCGCGATCCATCTCCTCTATAGAATAGACGTGCTCAGCAATATTAGAAACAAATTCCCCAAAGTCACCAAACTCTGAGTAGCCTAGCAAAATGGTAGTCTCAAACCTCTAATAAAACATTGAATTCTCTTGTACTCTTTAGGCAGAATCATAGTGGCATGCTGGGCTAGCCCATGAAATCTCACCTCATACTCAACCACAAACATAGAACCCTGTCTCTATGCAAAAAACACATCCCTCAGGTGCTCGCGTATGCAGTGAGGCATTTACTTCCCCAAGAAAGCCTTAGAAAATTAAGTCTAAGTCACATGTGGAGACCCAGTTGGCTTGGAATCAAGATAACCTCTCGACCACCACCTCGCTGCTGTGTCTAGCTATTAAGTAGTGAAATACACTCTGCGCAGCCAAACCAACCCCAAATTATGTAGCCTCTTCTCATAACTGGTAATAAACTTATAAGCATCCTCTCCCAGGGTCTCGGTAAACTTAGGTGGAGCCAATCTCAGAAATTGGCCCAGCATCTTCTGCTCCTCCATAGATATAACTGTCTGGGCTACTGTTGGCTATAGAACTATCGGTGTTGGCAGAACCTCTGCTCTAGGAGTCGTAGTTGCAGGCTGCACCCCTAAATTAATACCACATTGGTGCTACTCGCTGAGCACCACCAACTAACCCTAATAACTTAACCAATGCATCACGGATAATCGAAAAAGATATAAACTCGGTTGGGGCATGGGAATCCCCTGGCCCATATGCTGCTGTGGTGGCTCATGAGCTATAATAGGATCTGGTGATGGATCTTTAGCCTGATCTTGAGCTGGGGCTACAGCTCTAGCTTACCCTCGACCTCAGGGTCGACCTCTTCCTCTAACTGGAGCTTTATTAGCAGGCTCGAGATCATGATCCCAGACTGCAGTACCCCATACCCTAACCATCTATGAAAGAGTGAAACAAATAAGGATTTAGAAACCAACTACAGACACAACGCACGAAAGTGAACCGAAAAAGATAAGATTTTTCTATAATGTCTTATACCCTCCCGAAGATAGGATACAGATGTCTCCATACCGATCTGTGGGACTCTACTAAACATTGGCTCTTGTACCAATAATACCGGTGAAACTTGGTTTTGATACAATACTGTGATGACCAATTTCTCAGGTAATGATGGCACCTACTTCAACCCACCAGCAGGTAAGCCAAGCCATAGCCCAGAACGACAAGTAATGGGCTAATGGGCGGAAGATAAAAGGGAACAAGAATGAAATCAATGAAAATAACAACATAGGCAGAAGTAAAAAATATATACATATATAATATACTGTACAATAGAAGGAAGAGGACAAAATATACAAAATGAATCCTTTCCAAGACCTGGTAAGGTCTGTACGAGAGCCACGATAACAAAAAGGAGAGTACTAGACAGTATCCAAAATATACATATACATATTAGTCTCAAAAAATACAAAAGACTGTAATTACAGTAGATGGAGGAGGTTTAGCTCCAGACTATGGAAAGCTCACTCCATCTCTGGATCACTAGCAAGGCCCAAAGATAACGTCAATGCCGATGGATCTTACTCGAATCTGCATTACAAAAAAAATACAGAAGTGCAGTATGAGTACAAAAGTAATGGGTACTCAGTAGGCATCATCAACCGACTGGCGTTAAATATAATAAAAGCATAAATATAAAGTGTGAGAGTGTAAGTTAAGTCAACAGTAAAAGGGATAGAAATGTAAATATCGAGCTATGCTAGGTAAATGCGATAAAGAAAATATATAACTAAAAGTAAAAGCAAAGGACTAACTATAACCTAACTGGGCCCCCATAAGCCTAGAAGTCACACACAGGAAGACAAATAACCCTACCATGCCCCCATAAGCCCAGTGGGTGCAAACAAGAGGAAATCTAAGGTTAGAAACATAAATAACCTTTAACCGCGCCAATCTTAAATAACTTTCCAATCCTAGATCCATAATGATAGTATATACTAGGCTTTAACCGGCACCAATGGATAATAAAGAGAGTCCCAACATCGGGATCAAACCAAAAATAATGGATAGTAAGATGAGGCCAAATAATCCTTATAAAATTGTTAGAACGCCCTTACCAGAACCAAGTACCTTTGCCTGAACTCCCTATAATAAGCGTAATCAATACCAGAATAACCAGAACATAGTCATAGACTGATGTCGGACTCAAACCAAAACTCATAAGTGATCAATGATAAATGCAATAAATGGTTCCATAAGGAGCAAACCATAACCGGAAACTAAGTGCCATACCCATGCCAGAATTTATGATAGTAGCAATAAAGCATACGCCGGACTTGAACTTGAACTGATATATAAGTATAACTATACATATACATATCTAAGCGTGAATTACCTAGCGAAAGTCTAGGGTCTTCAACCTATCCTCAGAATTGTAGATTACTAAGTTAAATCTCTAGTTACTAAGCTACTAAAGCCCGGCGGGTTGCCTTTCTAAGTCAACACAGAGCGGTCCCAGGTTTAGTACTATTCTACCCAGGGAAAGAGGCTAAACAGGGAAATAACTAGGTCTAAGCCAATCCCAAACCCCGAGTAATAGCCTAAAGTAGCCTTTCAAGCATCTATCTAAGCCTAAAGGAGCTTCACGTCTAACATTCGATCCAAAAAGGGCAGTAGGGCACACTGTGAGGTTCCAATAACCCAACATAAGTCAACACCTACGCGATTCTAGTCTAAGGTCTCCAATCCCATCCCAAGGTACTATGAGTCCTCTAGCCCTAAAGGAGGATAATACACTACGCTAAGGGGAAACGGGCCCAAATTCATTTAAAAACAGGCCCTAACCGGCTAATAGACGTACAACACTAAAACAAAAATGGGGCTACAACCATCCACCCAAAACTAGTACAATAATATGCCAATACTAGAATTAAGCTCAATCTAAAAGAAGGGTATGTCTAGCCTACCTGAACACCACAGAACGCTAGCCAAATCCTTTAAACTAGAGCTTTCCCTTTCCGAGAGGCCTCCGAGAGCTGCCATGCAATCAAAATAATGATCTATGCATTAAAATGAGAAAAGTGGTACCTATATTACATATAAATGCTCCGTATCTAAAATTGGGCTAAAAATCCCATATGGGACCAGCTTGTGGAATCACGAAATGGAAACTATCACAGTGTACCATTCAACTCAAAGATCATCTGTCACATAAATTTGGCTAAATTCGAGCCCAAAATAGTCCTCAAAATCATTCCAAACCACCATCAGAAATTAAATAAATATTTCAATGAATTTTACTAGATATTAGGCGGAACTTACGAAGATATCGATGATCACGATCCTACCAATACGTCTCCACACTAATCCCGGCCTCAAAGACTCAATTCCCTCACCAATTTAGAGCTTATAAAGGTGTCTAATGGTGGATTTTACTTACAATAAAAATTGGAGAAGAAGGGAAATGAAATATTATATAACACCATCGATGGCCGCTTTAGCGGCTAAATGACCGCTTAAGCGGTCACCGCTAAAGGGCCCAAGGGTCACTTAAGCGACCAGGCCCAGGCTGGCTGGGCTGCACTAAGTGATACAGGGCTGCTTATGCAACGCCCAGCCGCTAAAGTGGCTACTACTAAAGCAGTTCCCTGGTCGCTTAAGCGGCTGTACCAAATACTTGGCACCAGCCAAGTTCAACTAGTCCCAACGAAATCCGATCGGGTGCTCAAAATTGGTTTGAAATCTAGTGCTTGCAAACGAACTGTGCTACCCTTCCAAATTTAAAATTTTGGAAATTCAACATTCTGGACTCAACGGCGCCATCAAAATTTCCATGCAGGATTATTTTGATTAAAAGTGGGTCCCATATCCTAAAGAGCCATTTTATTAAATTCCACCCCATACCCTAAAATGAGTCTGGAAGCCTCGAGACACGGACCAAGGGTCCCCTAGCCTAAAATCAACATTAAGGAGCTACTGAGATTGTTAGAAATGGCATCCGAGGCCATTTACCTGAGGTTTTGGCCCGAGACCCATTCCTTAACTTCAAAAGCTCCAAAATAGAAAAATATCTCTAAAAACAAATGAACTGCCCAGTAACAGAACTGTTAGTTCTGGCATGTCATAAATGACTTGGGGCAACTATAGGAAAGCTCTAAATGCCAAAAAGGCACAAAAATAAAGAAAATGACCTGTAGGGTCATTACACAACACCATCCACGACAACCACCAAAACCCATCAATAATTTCAACCAATTCCACCATGAGCACACCCCAATTCTTTTCTAAACCAAAAGAAGATAGAAAAGAAGGAAATGAAATAGAGGACGAAGAAGGAAAAGAGGGCGAAATAGAGGTGGAAGAAGAGGGAAAAGTGATGATGGTAAGGGGTGGGATTTTTGAAGGGTTATTGAAATTGAAACAGTGATAATGGTATGAGGGAAAAATGATGATGGTAAAGAGAAAGGTCACTTACGCGAGTTGGAAGGGTTGGGATTTTTGTAATTAGTTTATAAGGGTGGGATTTTAAGTAATACTGGTAAGTTAAGGTGTAGTATTATGTTATTTTTCCTAAAATATATTATTCTTGATTGATAAATATGGATTTTCTACTATTTACATGGTGCTCCAGACTACAACGCCTAACCCATCAAAAAGTAAAATAATGCTCAACTACCTATTAACCTTCTACCCTAATATGTGATCTTTGTACCCTCTTATCTATAGTCATCATGTTTCGGTAAGCTAAAGATTCTCCATGTCATTTCTAATCACGTCTCTCCAATACTTCATCAACCCACCTCTACTTCTCTTCTTACCCACTATATTCAACCTCTCAAACCTACTCATTAAGGCATATATGCTTCTCCTCTTTATATGTTCAAATTATTTCAGTTTTGCTTTCTTCATCTTGTCCACTACGGAGACCACTCTCATTTTTCCTTGCATAATCCTCATTCCTAATCTTATAATTTATCCTATTATACCTACACATCCATCTCAATATCCTTATTTTTGCAACTTGCATCTTTTGAACATGGGAGTCCTTGACTGTCCAAAACTCTATCCCATACAACAATACGACATGTGACATTATCATAGATCTCCCCATTACCTTGGATTAAAGACCCAAGATACATGAAATTTCTCTCTTGGGGATGAACTTGTGTATATCCAGTCTCACTTATACACCGGCCTCATGCGTTACACCGGTTAACTTGCACTCTAAATTATTATGCTTTTGTCGTGCTTAACTTGAACCCTTTAGAATCTAAGGTTTGTTTTCGAACCTCCAACCTAGGCTAAGAGATAATTCGTGGTACAACTCCATTTTGACATTGGAAGTGCTCTGAGTTTCCTCCCACTGTTCTTATCAGGTCTTGGCTCTATTTTACTTGTCCTTCATCGACCTTATATATGCCACCGCTACACCTCTAGCCTAGGTATCTTCATAAGACCTCCTTTGGGACTTTGTTATAGACCTTTTCTATGTCAATGAACACCATATGTAGGTTCTTTTCCTCTCTCCCTAAACTTCTCCAAAAGTCTCCTCACAAGATTGATGACTTTTGTAATTGATCGGACCGACATGAATTCGAACTAATTTTTGGAAATGGACACGCCCTTCCTCACCTTCAACCTTATCAATCTCAAACTTTCATTGTGTGGCGAAATAACTTGATACCCTAATAGGGCTAAACTTGCATTGTATGGCTAAATTTTAATAGTGTGACCCTATTAATAATGATACGTAGTTAATATAGGATAGCTAATAATCTCTACTTTCCACATCACATATAAAAACCTCAAAACATTAGTTCTCATCACCCTAAGCATATATGTGGTTTTCTAAATTTCTTAACAACACAGTAAAAAATTCTAATTGTAAAAAGAAAGAGAAAATTGTCAATGTCATTAATTGGATTATCCGAGCCAAGTCAGGATAATTTTTTGTCATGACCCGATTTCTCAGGTCATGATGGCACCTACCATAACCTACCAGTAGGTAAGCCAACCCATAATCTGGAATAGTGAGTAATGGAGAATCAAGAGAAAGGAAGAAAGCAGCAGAAAATGAATCCAAGAAAGAGACTAACATAGAGAAGTAACCCCAAAACCTGGTGAAGTCAGTTTAATAGCTTCTAACAAAACATGAGTACAACGTAAGAATAATGTATATATACAGAACTATCTCCGAAATGCAAAATAAAGATCAGTCCAACAAAGAGAGCAGGAACAACTCCGAAAGTCAAGAGCTCACCCAAAATCTTTGATCCATGGCAGCTTCGTACAATGCACACGTCAGCAGAGAGAACTCGTACTATGATCTGTAGGGTACAAAAGTGTAGTATGAGTACCAAATATGAGGTACTCAGTAGGCATCGTCCGACTGAGCTCCAAAGATAATGCAAGTGTAAATAACATGTAAAGTATAAATATAAACTATATGCAACTAATTAAGAAATGAACATAATAATGCCAATGAAGAGGTAAGGGTAAACATCAGATGCAACAGGTAAAAAGGGACGCAAACGCATTACCATAAATTACTAGTCAATATATGATCATAGGGTGAAAAAAGAGATATACAATGTACAAAGTAGTAGAAAGAAAGTAAATGATATAAAAGAGTAGCTAGAGAGGAATGGATATACAACCGCGCTATGCAAGCCACCAAACATGAAGGTACCACCCTGAGGGAGCTAGTCTAACATCACAAGGATCATAAACAATAAGGGAGCTAACTTTAAATAGTCAGGGTACCTAACCGAAATATGAATAAGCATAAGATAATCTAACAATAATAAATCTTACCATAATAAGGAGTAAAGGAATTCAGAGGCATATCTAAAACCTCGAGTACCAATCCACAACCAGCTTGCTATGAACTATATAATGATAACCGAATAATAATGTAACCAGCTAGCCCGGACAAACAATAACCTAACTGGGTGCCTATAAGCCTAAAAGGCACAAGAAAACACTCAGCAAACAACAACCATGACCTTTACCTTTGTAGCCCCCTATAAGACCGATAGATACAAGCGCCAAATAATTATAATGGTGATAGGTGATGCATATGAATGAATGAAAGTCATTAAAAGAACCAGATGATGCAAGATAAACCAAGTACCATATTCAACACAAATGTCTACTCCTTCTCTAGCTTAGTAGCTCACAAAGGCAGGACCTAGGACGTCCATCCTTCTCCGGTACTGTGGCTCATCGGATAAAGGTGCCCATAGAGGACTAGGGATATTCGTATACACTTCTTTGTCCCAAACCAGGACTTCTTTAATCTATAACCAATTCTTTCCATCTAGTACTAGAGATAAATATCTGTAAGAAGTGCTCGAAATTGAATCAAGACTAAAACAAGTGGAAATTCGTAAAGTCCAGTGCCTGAGATTGGATCTGGGACTAAAATGGTAGAATAGTATAGAAAGGGTTGGAATCGCCCTCGATCGAAGTAAGTAAATAGTGAAAAATGAGTGGGTCAAGAATGGACCAAAATTTGCCTTGGTCCGAGTTTTTAAAGTAGGATGCTAAGTTTAAAATATCATAAACCAAATATCATAAACCAATAATAAGGGTGGTACGTCTTTCATTTAAAAATCAATTTTAAAAGTGAAAAGCGGACATAAACCCCTTTTTGGAAAACAATAGAGAAAACCAAGGTTTAGTTGGAATCGTACCACTAAATAAGCAATAATGCGTCGAAACGTATTCATGCCATCACCAGTATCAAAACAATACAAACGTAAGTGTCTATAAACTAAAACACATCCTTTCAAGGAATTGGGTACTAACCTAATGTCCAACTGGTTTCGTAACCACGGCCTTAGACCTAACAATATACAATTTAGCAGGATAACAACATTATAACTCAGCAGGACTAAGGGCAATACAACCATCAAGCAACAAGGAGGATCTAATCGATGGATATTACCCAAATCACTAAGTAATATAGTAATCTTATACTAAGGGTTCTAAATCCAACCTAAGGTCATGTACATAAATAATCATACTTAATGGTATCCTATAGCTATAGTGGGTATCCTTAGGTCAAGGCTCAATTTACAATTCTATTCTAAATCCCCTAGACCGATCAAATCATGATACAACTAGCTATACACCTATTCTATAATCCCTTACCTAGCATGCAATCTATACAATACACAATCTCGTAGAGAAGAGTAGACCGTAGCCTACCTCTATGACGAACAGCAACCTCGAACCACCCACGAGCTGCTCTTCCCCTCCATACGATCTCCAAAAATCGCCACATCAAAAACCTCCAAGAATCAGGAAAAATACTCGTAGGTCCAAGTTTAGCATTATAATCCGAACTTAAATAACTAGATGTAGATAATCGATTTCTTTTTGAAAATTAAATATAATAAGTAAACTTTTCCCATAAAACTTATGTTGGTATACGTATGGATATAAGAAGCAATACAGCAAGTAACTTGTTGGTATTTAATAGTTATGCAAACTTTTAATATTAAAGATCTCCAATGAAAACTTAAATAAACATGCTAATTGCAAACTTTTAAATACTACTACCACCGTTTCTTAAAAGACATAGCTTAAGTGGCTACTAATTAATTAATGCATGGTAAAGGATTAAATGCCACTTATCCGACACCTAATTGTTGTACCCTCCCTCTTCTTCCGCGTGGAAAGGGAGTTGCAATAGAAATTTTCAAATTATCCTATTATGTATATACTCGGGTATTGTATGGGTTCGTGGTAAAATAAATATAACTTTGTAAATATACCATAAATAATAAAAAATTATTTTGAATAAAGCCTTTTATCAAATAATAAGAATTTTTCAACATAACTAGACTCACTATCTCCGTTTAAAATATTAATAAATTCTAAAACTATTAGTATAAAATAATATATATATATATATATATCATATTTAAAGAATTTTCATAAATATCAATAACATTTTAGAAAGGCAATAAAACTAAAAATTATAAATTTACGAAACTCTAATTTAAATTAAACATTTTAGAATAAACTCGGTATTAATGAAATTCTCAAATGAATATTCAAAAACCAAACCACCTATCCTGGAAGGTCATAGATAACGGGTAGCAACTATTGGGAAGCTCAAAATGTTCGAAATGCATGAAAATTGAAAAATAACCTAGAGGGTCGTTACAACATCCACTACTAAAAGGTCTTTCGTCCTCGAAAGTCAAGGAACAAAAAGGGTCTGAAAGTTTGAGAAGGTGAGGGTACTGGATCCGCATGCCCCACAAGGTTCTCCAGACACCCTCCCGGACAGAATAATACCTCTACGAAACATAAGCTAAAGGGATCCCCTAGATCTCAATCTATTGCTCAAAATAACCACTAGCTCATCTTCAAAAACTGACTAACCTCTAACTAAACCAAGCTCGACTGAAGTACGCAAAATCCAAATCAAAGTATACCGACATCACACCAATATGAGCACAACTAAGCAAATATTCAACCAGGCTAAATGCAATCTAACTCATGAACCATACCGCCAACTCCAAACTCCAAATCTAACATTCTCTGGTTTTCCAAACATGTTGTCTACTCTGAACTACAAAGAATCTCTCCAAAATCATCCGAGTCCTATCCGCATAATCACATCACAACTAACCTTGAACAAATGAAGCTGACCCACCAAAATTTTTCATGGACTAGCATATGAATAATTGATACGGGTGGGACAAGCTGTCCAACAAGTACCCGACCATTCACACGAAGTCAAGCTCGGGAGTTACAAAAACTCCAAGCCTTATTCATGCAAATGGCCGTGTGTGAGTTGGTCATTGAACCACCTAAGGATCTAAATGTTTTAAGGTGTGAAGATGGGCCTTGAAGTGTAATAAACTTACACTCCAAGGCCTCCATGGCCGGCTGCACCAACATGGCCCATATGGTCATTTTGTCTTTCATTTGGCTTGTAATATAACTAGACAAGCTTAGAATTATTTTGCCTTAGTTTTCTCATTGTAATTTCAAGACAAAGACTTGTAATATTTCTCTCTCTCTCTCTCTCTTCCATTGGGAGGCAGATTTCGGCCAAGCTTGCTAGAGTGAAGCTTGTGTTGTGTTTTGGCTAGAAACAAGGATCTTGAGGTCATTGAGTTCCTCTTGGTCTAAGTAAGAACTTGGTGTTTATATTCAATAGTCTTAGGGTCCTTTCTTGATGTTAGGGTTCTTAGTCTCTTGAATATTATATGTCAAGTTATCTACCTTTTACTATCTTGTTGTTGTTGTCTTTGAGATCTTGAAGTCTAGTGAAGCCGTGTGGGGCTCTTTCGATTCACTAGCATTGGTGTTGGTTTGCTGTTTTATTGTTGTTGTTGTTGGAATCTTTGTGTTGTAGACTTGATCTTGTATCATTTGGTATCAGAGCAAGACCAGTTGTGTTCCCACACAACCCATCTTGGGCTTGTTCTCGGATTAAACAAAAAAAAAAAAAAAAAAAAAAATCGGAAATCAGTCCATTAAAGACAAATCCGAGAATGTTGTTGTATGTTTAGATCTAGGTGTTATTTTGCTTGTTTAGTGTGTTTCTAGTGTTGGTTTCTTTCTCACCAACACTAAAGTGTCTAGATCTAAAAGTTGAGCTTGAAAACTTGACCATTGTTGTGGTGACTTGAAGTGGTTGAAAGTTGTATGTTGTTGATGACAAAAATTGGTGGTTGTGTGTTATGTGCTTGAAGAAGTTGATGAAAGTTGTAAGGTGTTCATCTTTTAAACTTGTTCATCTTGTTCATTTTGTGGTGTTCAAGTTGCAAGACAAGTCATAAAGTTGTTGGTGAAAGACTTGCACCCATCACTTCCTAGTTGGCCAACCACTCTTCCTTAATTCAAGGAGCCTTGTTTTGTGGGACTAGTTAGTCAAACCTAACCCTTTGAGTTTGAAAGGTTGAAAAAGGCTACAAGACTATTATTTTTCCCTCCAAAACACATTGTCATCCTTCACAAGTTGTATGAATATTGATTTTCAGATTTGTGATAAAAAAATAAAATAAATACATATAAGTTATATATATACAAACCGTGTGGGCCCAAGGCCAATTGCATGCTGCCACATCACCCTAAGCTCAACTTTGGATAATTTTCTAGTTTCTAATTGTTGATTCTTAGTTTCCTTACTTGATTCTAGAACTAATTAACAAACTAGTACATTCCTACTAGATTGTCAATTAGTCCTTTGAATTCGTTTGTTCGTGTCAACGTTTACTTGAGTGCTTTTATCTTTTGAACACGTTGTTGTTTTTGGTTCTAGTCCGACAAGAATTCTTTGAGTCTTCAAACAAGAATCCACTCCGGATAAGAGCTTACTCATACCTTAAAGGATTCACGGTTACTAGCCAATTTACAACACTTGTGGAACTCAAGCGTGTGGTGATCTAAGGAGTATAATACCTTGACAATGGAAGGGGCCACGTCCCATAACGTGGATACTAATGCACTTGACTCTATGAGGGTCACTCTTGAGGCCGTTACCCGGACACTTGAAAGGTTGAATTCGGAATTTGGGGCCGTGAGAAGGGACTTGGCAGCAATCAAGGGAGAAATATCGACTATTAGTGGGAGATTAGAACAAGTGGAGAGTCAAAGGAACTCTCATCCTTCTAATCCTCTACATGTATCTACCAATGGGCATGATAGGACTTCCTCCGCAACCATCACCCCCGAAACAGTCCACCAAATGCTAAATGCACCCCAAGCTCCATTAAATGCCGCAAGCCAAACCACCCTTTTTCCTCCAAACCGTGACCCCACTAGACCAATACGTTTCCAAGCTCCTCAAGTTCCACAAGAGGGATTTGGACGTCAAGTCCCTCCACTAAATCCGAACCCTCCATTCCAAGCTCCATTAAACCAAAGGCCACAAAATCCAATTCCTCCGAATCAAAATGCCCAAGCCCGACCAGACCCCTTTGAAGGATATGGTAGAGAGGAGTATGAAGGGTATGGAGCCTTTGATGATGATTACATGAGGGAGGAGGAGATAAGAGGGGGTCGTGGAGATCCAAGGAGATACCGAGGGTATGGAGATAGGGGAAACCAACACCAAGAGAGAGATGTAGGCATCAACACCATCAAGTTGAACCTACCAATCTTTAAAGGTGATAGTGACCCCGAGGCCTACTTAGCTTGGGAATCGGCTTGTGACAAAGTTTTCCAAGTTAATGACATCTCGGAAGAAAAGAAGGGTTGCTATGCTATAGCTCATTTTGAGGGTTATGCTAACACTTGGTAGGAGTATGTCAAGCGGTTTGGTAATGAACTCATTGATGGGCAGCCACCACCTTGGTATCGATTGAGGTATTTGATGAGGCAACGATACCTTCCCGAGAGATATCGCCATGAGTTGCTTGCTAGATTGTATGGTTTGCGTCAAGGTAACAAGAGTGTGATGGCATATTTTGATGAGTTTCAACAACTCATGTTGAAGCTTGATCATCGTGGGGAGCAAATCAGCCACGACATCATCCGGTTCAAGTGTGGGTTGAACAAAGATATCTCCACTCATTTAACCCTTCACAAGTTTGAAATCGTTGACGGTATTTTCCAAGCGGCTCTTGAGATTAAAAGGGAACTTAAGGAGAGATCATCTTTCAAGACAAGGGGACAAGCCCCCTCGGGTTGGCCCAAAAATAAGGACCAACCCGCCACTACTAGGCTGCCCGAGACCAAAACAGTCCCCAAATTGACTCCAAAACCGGAGGCTCACAAGTATCCTAACCCAAAGGGATTCCAATGTTTCAAGTGCCAAGGTTGGGGACATAAGGCCAATGAATGTCCAAACCGACGCAATGTGATCCTACGGGAAGGGAGAGTATATTACCTTGGTGAAGAGGTGGGTCCCGAATGGGGAGAAGAAGAGGCCGAGCCTCAAGATGGAGAGGAAACCGAAGGTGGACCACTTGATGATGGTGGTGATGATGGTGAAGATGTTTATCCGCAAGAAGGGGAGTGTGTGATTCCAAACTTTGTGGTTCGGCGCGTCATGATTAGTAAGGCAATAGATGACCCAAGCCAAAGGGAAAATCTATTCCATACTAAATGTCTTGTAAAGGGAAGTGTGTGTACCTTGGTGATTGATAGTGGTAGTTGTACAAATGTTGTAAGTCATGCTATGGTAAACTTCTTGAAGTTACCAACTACTCCGCACACTAGTCCTTACAAGTTAAAATGGTTGAATGATTGTGGTGAATTAAGGGTCGCAAGGCAATGTGTGATACGGTTTAAGGTGGGAAACTACCACGATGAAGTGCTTTGTGACGTGATACCAATGCAAGCATGTCACTTGTTACTAGGTAGACCTTGGCAATATGATAGGTCTACTAAACACGATGGGAGGACTAATCGATATACACTTGAGAAGGATGGCCGAAAGGTTACACTTCATCCTCTTTCGCCTTCCCAAGTAAATGAGTGGCATCAAAGGATGAGGGAATTGAAGAAAAAAGGAAAGGAATCCGAAAAGGGAGAAAAGGGAGGGAGTTCCGTAGGTGGGGCAGTGGGCCCATCCAAGGCTGCCCCAACGGCGAAGGGGACGGAAAACATGGTGATGTTGGTTAGGAAGAAGGAACTCTTCGTGGATCATGATGAGGATACGCCTATGTTACTCTTGGCTCATTGTTTTAACACTAACCCCACTAATTCTTCCATTTCCCCTTTGATTTCTTGTGTGTTGCAGGATTATGAGGACGTATTTCCTAAGGAACTTCCGCAAGGATTGCCCCCGCTTCGGGGAATTGAGCACCAAATTGACTTTGTGCCGGGATCACAATTACCAAACAAGCCGACTTATAGGAGCAATCCTACGGACACCAAGGAATTGCAACGTCAAGTTGAGGAGCTCCTCAACAAAGGGTATGTCAAGGAGAGCATGAGTCCGTGTGCTGTTATGGTGTTATTAGTGCCAAAGAAAGACGGAATATGGCGCATGTGTGTGGACTGCCGAGCCATCAACAAAATTACGGTAAAATATCGCCACCCTATTCCTCGGTTAGATGACATGCTAGATGAGTTGAATGGTTCATGTTTGTTTTCCAAGATTGATTTAAGGAGTGGCTATCACCAAATAAGAATGCAACCCGGTGATGAATGGAAAACCGCCTTCAAGACCAAGTTTGGTCTCTATGAATGGATGGTTATGCCATTCGGCCTAACAAATGCTCCAAGTACTTTTATGAGGCTAATGAATCACGTGATGAGGCCATTTATTGGGAAGTTTGTTGTTGTCTACTTTGATGATGTCTTGGTGTATAGCAAGTCCTTAGAAGAGCATGTGATGCATTTACAATGTGTGCTTGATGTCCTTAGGAAGGAAAAATTGTATGCAAATCTGGAAAAGTGCTCTTTTGGTGTCAATGAAGTTATTTTCTTGGGTTTTGTTGTTAGTTCAAGAGGGGTCGAAGTGGATGAATCCAAGATAGATGCTATCAAAAATTGGCCAACCCCACAAAACATTGGAGAAGTAAGAAGCTTCCACGGGTTGGCTAGTTTTTATAGAAGGTTTGTCAAAGGATTTAGCACCATAGCCGCCCCCTTGACCGAGGTCATTCGGAAAGAACAACCCTTCAAGTGGGGTGTCGAGCAAGCTAAGGCATTTGAAGCCTTGAAAGCTATGCTCATCTCCGCACCGTTGTTACAATTGCCCAACTTTGATAAGACCTTCGAGGTCGAGTGCGATGCGAGTAAAGTAGGCATAGGGGCTGTTTTGATGCAAGATTTGAAACCCATTGCTTACTTTAGCGAAAAGCTCAAAGGAGCAACTCTAAACTACTCCACGTATGATTTAGAGTTGTATGCCTTGATTAGAGCCTTGGCCACTTGGCAACATTACTTATGGCCCAAGGAGTTCGTGATCCGAACGGACCATGAATCCTTAAAGCATCTTCGGGCCCAAGACAAGCTTAACAAACGGCATGCAAAATGGATTGAGTTTCTTGAGACCTTCCCTTATGTTATCCAATACAAAAAGGGTAAGGACAATGTAGTGGCCGATGCTTTGTCTAGAAAACATGTCCTTGTGTCCACCTTGTCATCAAAATTGATGGGTTTTGAGAGTTTAAGAGAATTGTATCCCAAGGACCCTCACTTTGCTCCTATCTTTAGGGAATGTGAAGAATTGGGTAGGGACAAGTGGGATTCGGCTAGGGGTTCAAATCCCTATGCCAAGTTTGATGGTTACTTATTTAAAGGTAGACGATTGTGTGTACCATCTAGCTCTTGGAGAGAATTGTTTGTGAGGGAAGCACATGATGGCGGTCTAATGGGTCACTTTGGGGTCGAAAAGACCCTTGGAATATTGGAGGAGCAATTCTATTGGCCCAAAATGCGCAAGGATGTGGCTAGGATTTGCGGCCAATGTGTAGAATGCAAGAGATCCAAATCTCGGCTCCTACCTCATGGGTTGTACACCCCGCTGCCCACTCCTCTACGTCCTTGGCTTGATATATCTATGGACTTTGTGTTAGGGCTGCCAAGGACTCGACGAGGCCGGGATAGTATTTTTGTTGTAGTTGACCAGTTTTCTAAAATGGCGCACTTTATTCCTTGCTCTAAATGTGATGACGCCCCTAGCGTGGCCTCATTGTTTGTTGATAATGTTGTTAGATTGCATGGTGTCCCGAGGACCATTGCGAGTGATAGGGACTCTAAGTTCCTAAGCCACTTTTGGAAGTCCATGTGGGGTAGGCTTGGTACCAAGTTATTATTCTCTACGTCCTGCCACCCACAAACCGATGGCCAAACGGAAGTAGTAAATAGGACTTTGGGTGCTATGCTACGTTCCATGGTTAAGGGAAAAATGACTTCTTGGGAAGAGCACTTACCATTAATTGAGTTTGCATATAACCGTGTCATACACTCAAGTACGGGAATGACTCCCTTTGAGTGTGTATGCGGCCTCAACCCCCTCACCCCTTTGGATTTAACGCCTTTGCCAAGTGATCTCATGATTAGCTTAGAAGGAAGCAAGCGGGCAGATTCTATGAAGAAGTTACATGAGAAGGTGCGGCTTCAACTTGAGAAGAGAAACCAAGACATGGCAAGGAGGGCCAACAAGGGAAGAAAGAAAGTCATCCTTGAACCGGGAGATTGGGTGTGGGTGCATCTTCGGAGGGATCGGTTTCCATCCCAAAGAAAGTCCAAATTGATGCCGAGGGGTGATGGTCCATTCCAAGTACTCGAGAAAATCAATGACAACGCCTACAAGATTGACCTTCCACCGGAATATCAAGTGCACCACACTTTTAACGTTTGTGATCTTTCTCTCGTGGAGGCGGTTGAAGACGACCAAGTGCTGAATTTGAGGTCAAATTCCTCTCAAGATGGAGAGGATGATACGGGTGGGACAAGCTGTCCAACAAGTACCCGACCATTCACACGAAGTCAAGCTCGGGAGTTACAAAAACTCCAAGCCTTATTCATGCAAATGGCCATGTGTGAGTTGGTCATTGAACCACCTAAGGATCTAAATGTTTTAAGGTGTGAAGATGGGCCTTGAAGTGTAATAAACTTACACTCCAAGGCCTCCATGGCCGGCTGCCCCAACATGGCCCATATGGTCATTTTGTCTTTCATTTGGCTTGTAATATAAATAGACAAGCTTAGAATTATTTTGCCTTAGTTTTCTCATTGTAATTTCAAGACAAAGACTTGTAATATTTCTCTCTCTCTCTCTCTCTTCCATTGGGAGGCAGATTTCGGCCAAGCTTGCTAGAGTGAAGCTTGTGTTGTGTTTTGGCTAGAAACAAGGATCTTGAGGTCATTGAGTTCCTCTTGGTCTAAGTAAGAACTTGGTGTTTATATTCAATAGTCTTAGGGTCCTTTCTTGATGTTAGGGTTCTTAGTCTCTTGAATATTATATGTCAAGTTATCTACCTTTTATTATCTTGTTGTTGTTGTCTTTGAGATCTTGAAGTCTAGTGAAGCCGTGTGGGGCTCTTTCGATTCACTAGCATTGGTGTTGGTTTGCTGTTTTGTTGTTGTTGTTGTTGGAATCTTTGTGTTGTAGACTTGATCTTGTATCAATAATGCCTTATAAGGTCCCACCTGAATACCCAAATGGTGGCGACTGATGTATGTAATCTCTGCTAAAGCTAATAACTGGTCCCGATGACCCACAAAATGAATAGCATAAGTTCGAAGCACAACCTCTAGAACATGAACAATCCACTCTAACTGAATATCGATCAAAGGGTGAAAAACTACTCTAAACTCAACTTGAATACCCATGTCCCGCTGAGTAGACTTCCAAAAAGCCTGATGAAAACTGAGAACCAAGGTCAGAAGTAGTAGAAACCAACACCATGTGCAAATGGACCATCCTTTAAACATTATCTAAGTCAATCTCTCTGAATTGAAAAGAACTAAATTGATAAGCAGACGGGAGGCCTAGTCCTTCTACAAGAAATGTCTCACTGAAAAAAACCTTAAAAACATAGGATGCAAATTAGATAAGCAATCCATATAAATAAGCTTATCAATGGATCTAAACTACCCAGCCATAACTGCAAAAATTGATCCACTGACAAATAAGCGTTCGAACAATGAATCCAATACAACTCTTAGGCCATTATCTGAAAGGGTCAAAATAAAAATTGAAGCTAATAAGTCTTCGAGAATTTTGAATACCCAAGACAATCTCACCTACAAAAACTAAGCACATACCCAATGGCCTCCACAAGGGCTGAAGCTATGGTGCCACCAAGGAACACAATCAAAAATGAGTTATATCATGGGCGAAACATATGATTAAACAATCTGCACTTACTGTAGAACATAGGCAAGACCAAGGAATAACTAAAAACCCATGGGGACTATAAAGAGTCCTAATGATAGCCAAATCTCGAGCAACTTTGGAAATATGGTCACTGATACATGCTCTCTAGAGTAAAGCCCTTTGGTTTTTCACAATAAACATACAAGAACATACAACCATCCTTCTTTTTATTACACTAAGCGGACACATCCTACGAAGTCACACTAGGCTAAATAAATCTTGAAATGAGAAGCTACTGAAATCACCCATTCAAACTCCCTTAACTAAACTGGACCATGGACATCATTGCAGAAAGAACTAAGTACCCGACTCAACACAAAAACCAAGATCACGACCACTACAGAGTAGTGAACCAGCCAAACTGGATGAACAAACCTCAGACTTACCAACCTTAGGAATGGACCATAGAAAAGGATTGCCAATTCTAGAATTACATCATAACCACGAAAGGCAAAAACTTCATTTACATAATCCTCTCAACAATCAACCTTACTTTACCAACGAAAAAAGAAAAATGATAACCAAGGTAGGCGTCTAAGCTAAACAGACAAGAGTCACAAAAAAGAGATACTAACTAGATAACACTAGTCTAGCCATCTATCAAGTAAGGGTCAATCAAAGCTAAAACAATACCAATAGTAACAACAATATAAAATGCAGGTGGCATAAAAATAAAAAACAACCAGTACCATTCTAGGATCACATCAGGCCAATATGCCAAAGGAAAAAAAGGATTTACCCAAGCAGTACAACCCAAGACAATCATAATATCGATCCACCCAATCCACTACTAAAAGAAAATATCCACGGGGGTATTCATATATGCATAAATCTACACAAAGTCTTACACAATCAATATAGTAACATCAAGGCATATGAACATCGATGGGTATGAAAACCCCAACTCAATTCAAATAGAAACTAAATAATTGCAAATCAAAACCACACCTAAAACAATGGAATTTGAAGCCATGGTCCCTAACCTGCTCGAAGAAGTAAGAATCTAAATGCGTCTAACCCCAAACTAAGAATTTGGATAATCAACAATAATACCAAGGACACCGCCTCTGACCAAAGGTGCCATATCCCTTAAAGATTGATCTAGCAGTGCTGACTACTTGATAATACCACGTCGAGGACACTCTCTTGACTAATGACTAGTCTTTCTGTAATCGTAACAAACCCCTGAAGCTCAAATCTAGCAAGAAACATGAGTTGACCCTAACTTTCTGACCACCTCATGCCTGGGACACTACCTAGACCAATGACCAACCTCTCCACAATCATAAACATACCCCTGGAACTTTGTGATGTAATGTACCTGTTGACTTAGAATGGCTGCCATGGCCTAAATATGTCACGCCTCGAGTTTCACCGAGGCGGACTGGCACCCGAAGCCGTTAAGGACTGAGAGAACCAATCTCTATTCATGTACATTCATGTGACCATCCCTGAGTGAACAATATGTCATCTCATGCAAATACACAATACCAATAGTGGAAATCATGGAGAACATATGATATACATATATGAAACTTGGCCGTTAGAGCCATCAAGTCAAAAGCATACATTTCCTACATCCCTTCCTTTATCCCACAACATCTACAAAGACTCTACAGATGCATAGACATAACCAGCCTAAAGTCGGGACAAGTCCCCGCTTTATACAAAATTTACAATACCAAAACAAATGTACATAGTGACTCGGAAAGCCCCGAACCAAATGGAGCTCACCAATGATCCGCAAATGACCCGCAACCTACTGTGGAGGTCTACTAGTACCTGTGCCTGCAACAAGTAAGGTAAGTCCCCCAAGGGACGTCAGTACGAAGAATGTACTGAGTATGTAAGGCTGTAAGAAACTGCATGATACAAAAGTACTTCAATGATATCAAGTACAAGTGGGTATTCGATATGGATAAACCTCCATTCTGTATATGCGGAACCATGTACATTGCTTTCGTTATTTTCATTTTCGATCATTCATTCATATCATTATCATTCATATAATATCATTCATATATACTTTCCTTCAAGTGATAAACTTTCATTCAAGTGCTTTACTTTCTTTCCTTTTTACACTCATCCTTATTACCATTCATCTAGCTGATCAGTGGGCTATAGTACAATCATCCACCTTATCGGTGGGCCATAACATAATATAATGTCTTATATCAACAATCATCCACCTCATCAGTGGGCTATAATATAAGATAATGTATTATATCAACAATCATCCACCTCATCGATGGGCCATAATATAAAATATACCTTACTTTATTCCTTACTTGTGAGAGATTTATACCTTTACTTGTGTGAGATTGATACATTGGTGGTTGAAACATTATTGGAACTTTGGAACACAACATTATTGGAACTTTGGAACCATGTTGATAATTATGTGACACATGAATAACAATTGATCAATGAATAAGGAACATGTGAATAATAGATGACAACCTGAAATGGGATACCTTAGAACATTTTGAAATGGAACAAGTACAATGTCAATGTGAACAATATGTGCTGCAGAAGGATACGAAAAGAGTAACCTTACATACCTTATCTTCCCAAAATGAATACACAGTCTTATATGTGAGTACAATAATCCAACTACTTCCTTAGGTTTTACTCTACAACATAAGTACATAACGGAGCTCACGTTAACAACTAACTACCTTACAAGTGCATAAGAAGACAATGAGATACATGATTGCCCTATAACGTCATTTCACCCTTTACAATACCATTCACGACAGCGTCATACAACCAATACCACAACATTCCATACATTGACCAAGACATCATAAACCAATAGCGTTTCACACCAAGTTTATCCTTTACGCTTCCTGATTAACACTGCATCACAATTACTCCATCAAGTCACCTCAATATGTTTCATAACTACAATCCCACAAGTTATACACATAGAAAAAGCAAGTTAAGGACATAAACACACCATACATGTTGATATTTCATCCGAACCATTCACTTCCATCAAAACCTCAAGTCTCCTTTCAAGTTCAAGTCACATAGATGACACATCTTTTAGCAAAAAAACAAAAGTGCACCACTCAACACCTTTAGACATAACCATCATGATCTACACAATCCCTCATGCATATAATATATTAAATCACAAGGTTAAACACTTACGAATACTTTCAAAGAGATGATCTTGTCCCAAGAGATGGTTGCCTTAGGGTTTGAGAGTAGAGAGAAAATTGTAGAAAAATCTAGAAATGGCATGTGTACTTTGTGGAATAAAAATCTAATTTTTGTGCCTTTATATAGGATCTCATGGGCATCCTTAGCCACTTACTTATTCATAAATGTTGTGTTTACTTGGTCAACACAAGAATGGGTCATTTGCCCCATTTGGGCCATGTCTTTTGTTTGATTATTTTGGGCCTCCAATTGAGCCCAATAGCGCAAGATTAATTTAGCCCAACAAATTTAATACATGATCCACCAACTATCTCATGCTTAAAGAATTCTATAAATGTGAAGACAATATTCAACTCACGATATTCATGTTCGTAGCCTCATCCCCAAGAATAAGCAATTTTTGCCACTCATGGCTTAATTTATCAGAAATTGATAAAAATTATAAAAAAGAAATAAAATAAAAAAGGAAGAAGAATTAACCCTCATTTGGATGCCAAAATAGTCCAAGAGTAGTCCCACCAAGATGGAATAATGATACAATAACCCAAAAGCCCTAATTAGAGACTAGTGGTCGGAGAAAAAATTTGGCAAAAAGCGGCCTGGCACACTGCCTGGAGCGCCCCTATGTTGCCCATGCCAAAAAAATTTCTGTCAAAAGTGGCCCGGCGCGCTGCCTGGCGCGCTTGGCCATAAAAATTTGATTTTCTTCTTTGTTCGATTTTTCTTTGCGGATTTGGTTGGATTCTTCAAGTTCAAATCTTTAGCTTGCCTCTTATCTTTAAAATCCTTCTCTTGAAAGTCCTTCAAGCCTCACTTTTCACTCCAAAAATGCTCCAGAAAGTCACAAATGCCTCTTACAAGGGTCTAACCACATTTATTAGCACAATCTCAAATACTCCATACAAAAAAATACAAAATACGTACTTATTGCTCTCAAAACTAAGGTAAACAAATTGTACGGGGTGTTACAGTAGTCGCGTGAGTTCAGAAATGTACGGGGTGTTACATTCTTCCCCCCTTAGGAACATTCATCTTCGAATGTTAGTAACATTATCCCATTTACACAAATTTAGGTCTCAGTTTATCCTTCATGTTATTATATACATGTATTGCTTGTAAAGATTTACTTGTTATTGCTCCAATTCCGCACCTTGAACTTTTTCTTCCGTTTGAAACAAATACGGGTATCTCAACTTCATCATTTCTTCGGCTTCCCATATGAGTTCTTCTACTTGCTAATTCCTCCAAAGTACTTTCACGAAAGCTATTTCTTTATTCCTTATTCTCTTCACTTGTCAATCTAGAATGGCAATAGGTGTCTCTTTCACAAATACCCCGTCACCTGTATAAGCTCGTAGCATATCTTCAAGTGTTTGAATAGTACGTTCTGCTTACCCATCTGTCTGATATAATAGAAATTGGAATCCCATGTAAACACACTATCTCTTTAACATACAACCTTGCATAATTTCCAGCTGTACAAGTGGTCTTGACAGGTAAAAAGTGTGCTACTTGGTAAGTCTGTCAACTATCATCAATATGAAATCAAATTTTTGAAATGTACGAGGCAAACTTGCGATGAAATCCATGTTAATCATATCCCTCTTCCAAACTTGAAGATTCCTATATTGCATATAACCTTCAGGTTTTTGATGCTCTACTTTTACCTGTTGATAATTCGGACAATGAGCTACAAATTCTGTAATGTTCTTCTTCTTTATATTGCCTCACTAATACATCTCTTCCAAACCATGCTCCCAAATGAATAGAATATCGTGAATGATGTGCTTCTGTCATAATTCATTTCCTTAGCTTATCTATATCCGGTACACAAAATCTACCTTGGCATTAAAGTACTCCCCCTTGCGTAAGTTCAAATACCTTTGTCGAACTTTGCTGTACATTCTTTTTCACTAAACTAAAATAGGATTGCAAATTGCTTTTTCCGGATGGTATAAGATATCACTATCATCTTTTTTTAGTAATTCCACCCACCTTTGTTGTCTTCAGTGTGGGTCCTTTAGCTTAACAATATACTGCAAACTTTCATGATCAGTACATATATCAACGTGAACCCTATACAAACAGTGGCGCCATATTTTTAAAGCAAATATCACAACCACTAACTTAAGATCATGTGTTCGATAATTTCTTCCATGTGGACGCAATTGTCTTGAGGCATAGGCTATTACATGATCGTGTTGCATCAATACACATCCTAAGCCGACTCCTGAAACATGACAGTATACTGTATACCCTTATGTGCCTTCGGAAAGTACTAATACAGGTGTAGAAGTCAAGTTATCTTTCAGCTCTTGGAAACTCTTCTCACATGCATCATTCTATGAAAACTTGGTTGCTTTGTGTGTTAGCTTGTTAAGGGTGCCGAAATGGAAGAAAAAATCTTTAACAAACCTTCTGTAATAGCCTTTCAGCCCAAGAAAACTATGAACCTCTGTAGGCGTCATAGGTTTTGGCTAATTCTTCATTACTTTAATCTTTTGTGTATCAACCTGAATTCCTTCATCTGACACAATGAGACCCAAAAATTCTACAGACTATAACCAAAATTCACATTTAGAGAACTTTGCATACAACTTACGCTCACGAAGAATTTGTAACACCTGTCGTAAGTGATTAGCATGGTCCTTTTGTGATCTTGAATAAACCAGAATATCATCTATGAACACGGTCACGAATACATCCAAGAATGGTTTGAACACCCTATTCATCAAATCCATGAAAACCGCTGGTGCATTTGTTAGTCCAAATGACACGACTAAAAATTCATATTTTCCATACCGTGTTTGAAAAGCTGTCTTGGGTATATCTTTTTCTCTAACCCTGACTTGATGGTAACCCGATCTCAAGTCAATCTTTGAAAAAAATTTGGCACCCTGTAACTGATCAAACAAATCGTCAATTCTGGGGAGGGGATATTTGTTCTTGATCGTTACCTTATTCAATTGCTGATAGTCAATACACATTCTCAACGTGCCATCTTTCTTTCGTACAAATAGTACTGGTTCACCCCACGGGGACATACTAGGCCTTATGAATCCCTTGTCCAGCAAGTCTTTTAATTGCTCCTTCAATTCTCGCAATTCTGCTAGAGCCATTCTATACGCAGGAATAGAGATCGGCTGAGTGCCTGGCATCACATCAATACCAAACTCTACTTCTCATTCTGGAGGCAAACCCAAAAGATCTTCAGGAAATACCTCAAGAATTTCATTTACTACTGGAATCGATTGAAGAGTTAGTGGCATCACATCAATATCTTTCACTCTTACTAAGTGACATATGTACTCCTTTGGGTATCATTTCCCTTGCCTTGAGATAGGAAATAAAGTTACCTCTCGGTGCTCCCATATTACCCTTCCATTCAAGAACATTCTTTGTGGAAAATGAAAATGTAACTTCTTAGCTCAGCAATGCCAACCAGTGTATCATAACCGTTACTATACAATTACGATATACTCTTTCAATTACAATAGATTCACCAACTGGTGTATAGACCTCAAATGGCATAACTAGTAGTTCTGGTTTTCTTTCAAAATGTTTTCCGCAATCAATGGAGTAACATATGATAATGTAGAATACGGGTCGATCAATGCATATACCTTATGTAAAAATATGACTATTGTACTTGTGTCTTCATCAGGATAAGCCTCCGAATTCTGTCGATCTGCTAAGGCATAGGTACGATTCTAAATTCCACTAGAACTAGCTGCTCCGCTAGCACCTCTGCCATGGCTAGTAGGTTGTACACCTGACAAAGATAATGCAATGGCTGATCCCATAGGTCGTGTCATACTACCCGTGTCCCTCTGTGGGCATTCTCTACTCATGTGCCCTGACTTACTACACCAAAAGCAAACATTCGTTCCAAACCAGCATTCACCTGAATGAAACTTCCCGCAGCGCTGGCACAGCTGACGAAATGACCTCGATTGACTCATACTTCCTTGTTCTCGATACCCCACTATCTGTGAACCCTGAGTCCCACTACTATGCCCAGCTTGACCGCCTCTAAACCCTCGAAATTGAGATAGAGTACCTACTGTAGGGTAAGAGAATGATGGTCCAGGTGGTCTAGGCAAAACCCGAGGCCTAAATTCTCCTTGGGATGCCATAACCTGTCTCGTAGATCTAGCCCTTTTAGAAGACCTTCCTTCAACTTCTTGTGTCCTTCTTCTTTGCCTCTGATCCTCTATTTTCTGTGCAAAGGCTTGTATTCTAGCTATATCCATATCTCTGTTCAAAGCAGCAATGGTGCAGTCCCTCACCAAATATGGCTCCAATCTGTCCACGTACCAATGAACTCTGTCGGCCATAGTAGCTACCACATTCGGAGCATACCTAGCCAAAGAGTTAAACCGAAGACTGTACTCTCTGACACTCATATTTCCTTAGCGAAGATTTAAAAATTGGTCTGCACGAGCCTCTCGGACCTCATATGGAAGATAATGATCAAGGAATGCCATTTTAAATTCTTCCCAATTAGCTGGATTTGTGCCAATACCCCTCGATCGTTTCCAATCTTCATACCACAATATAGCTTCTCCTTTCAATCTATATGCCGCAAGTTCCATTCTATACCAGTCACATGCATATCCTCTAGAGCCCTTTGAATTTGGTCCACGAAGTCCTGTGGGTCTGCATTTGGATCTGACCCAATGAATGTGGGAGGATCTAATTTCAAAAAATCTTGTGTCCGTCGACGAGCTACTCTAGCCGCGCCATCCTCACTTGTCATTGGACCAACTTGTCCCTGAGTTTGTGCAACAACTATATGAGTTAACATATGCACTGCATTTCTCAAATCCTGTGAAGTGGCATTCATAGGCAGTTCTGCAGGTACTTCTCTACCTCTTGGCTCTCCCGAAAATGGAAAAGGAGAAGAAGCCCGCGATGCAAACTCCTGTTCAGCACCACCTTGACTAGCATGGTCAGGTGGTGATTTACTCATTCTTTCTCCGGCAAGCATATCTACCTGCTTACCTTAGCCCCTACCTTGTCTTGTCATCAGCATTTTACTATAACAAAGAAAACCAATTACCATGGTCAGATATGATTCCACTTACAACATTGGCTCTATTGCACGATCTAGAAATGAAGAAAAGAAACAACTACTAAATGTCCTGTAGCCTCCTTCTTATAAATGTGGTGCACAACACATCCATAAGCAAGAATCTACTCAGACACGGCTTTGTAGACACCCTTAGGACGACCTACTCTGATACCACTTTTGTCACGCCTCGAGTTCTAATGGGGCTGGCTGGTACCCGAAGCCGTTAAGGCCCGACAGAACCAATCTCCATTCATGAACATTCATGTGACCATCCCTGAGTGAACAATATGTCATCTCATGCAAATACACAATACCAATGGCGGAAATCATGGAGAACATATGACATACATATATGAAATTTGGCCGTTAGAGCCATCAACTCAAAAGCATACGTTTCCTACATCCCTTCCTTTGTCCCACAACATCTACAAAGCCTCTACAGATGCATAGACATAACCATCCAAAAGTTGGGACAAGTCCCCGCTTTATACAAAATTTACAATACCAAAACAAATGTACATAGTGACTCAGAAAGCCCCGAACCAACTGGAGCTCACCAATGATCCGTAAATGACCCGCAACCTACTGTGGAGGTCTACTAGCACCTGTGCCTGCAACAAGTAAGGTAAGTCCCCCAAGGGACGTCAGTACGAAGAATTTACTGAGTATGTAAGGTTGTAAGAAACTGCATGATACATAAGTACTTCAATGATATCAAGTACAAGTGGGTATTCGATATGGATAAACCTCCATTCTGTATATGCGAAACCATGTACATTGCTTTCGTTATTTTCATTTTCGATCATTCATTCATATCATTATCATTCATATAATATCATTCATATATACTTTCCTTCAAGTGATATACTTTCATTCAAGTGCTTTACTTTCTTTGCTTTTACACTCATCCTTATTACCATTCATCTAGCTGATCAGTGGGCTATAGTACAATCATCCACCTTATCAATGGGCCATCACATAATATAATGTACGGAAAAGGGTCAGAAATACCCCTTAAGTATTGAAATTGGTTCAAAAATACCCTCCGTTAACCTATTGGGCCAAAAATACCCTTCTACCCACCTTTATGGCTCAAAAATACCCTTCCATCCACCTTTATGGCTCAAATATACCCTTATAACTAACGGTCCTTTTTTAAACCATAATTAAAAAAATTATTTATTACGTGTCAGTTTTCTATTGGTTGCAAATTAAATTAATAAAAATGTTATTATTTTATAATCAAACTCAGACCCAACTAAAACTACCCGACCCAAACCAGACAAAACCCCCCCCAACCAATTAAATAAAGAGGCAAATCCATTTCTTCTAAACCTAATTTCATTCATATTTTACATCTGTTGAAAGCTGGGTCTTCTTCTTCTTCAATTTTTAGGGTTCTTGAAAACTATTTCGTGTTCTAAACTCATTTTTCTTCTCACTGCGAATGAGACTTGCAAGTAAGTAGGTTGTTGCCAATGAGACATAGTTTTACCTCCCTAACTGGGGGTGGGCATTCGGTTCTTCGGTTCGATTCGGTTCTTCGGTTTTCGGTTTTGTAAAAGTGTGCACCGAAGAACCGTTACCCCTAAACCAAACTCCGAACCGAAGCACCGAACTACCGAAATAAAAATGGAAACCGAACCGAAGAACCTAAACCGAAGAACCGAATTAATTCGGCTCGGTACGGTTTTTTGGTTCTCTGATTTTTATGCCCACCCCTATCTCTAACGTATTTGCAGGCAGACACAGAAAGTAGAAAATTATTCACCTTTGAGGTATGGTGTAACTGATATAAACCAAAAAACTATGGGTCACCGTTATTTAATTGGTTGGGACGGATTTTGTCGGGTAGTTTTAGTTGGGTCCAGATTTGGTTATAAGATAATAACATTTTAATTAATTTAATTTGCAACCAATAAAAAGCTGACACGTAATAAATATTTTTTTTAATTATGGTTTAAAAAAGGGTTGTTAGTTGTAAAGGTATATTTGAGCCATAAGGTGGATGGAGGGGTATTTTTGGCCCAATAGTTAAACGGGGGGTATTTTTGAACCAATTTCAATACTTGAAGGGTATTTTTGGCCCTTTTTCGTTTTTTAAATTATGGTTTAAAAAAGGACCGTTAGTTATAAGGGTATATTTGAGCCATAAAGGTGGATGGAAGGGTATTTTTGAGCCATAAAGGTGGGTAGAAGGGTATTTTTGGCCCAATAGGTTAATGGAGGGTATTTTTGAACCAATTTCAATACTTAAGGGGTATTTCTGACCCTTTTCCCTATAATGTATTATATCAACAATCATCCACCTCATCAGTGGGCCATAATATAAGATAATGTATTATATCAACAATCATCCACCTCATCGGTGGGCCATAATATAAAATATACCTTACTTCATTCCTTACTTGTGAGAGATTGATACCTTTACTTGTGTGAGATTGATACATTGGTGGTTGAAACATTATTGGAACTTTGGAACATAACATTATTGGAACTTTGGAACCATGTCCATAATTATGTGACACATGAATAACAATTGATCAATGAATAAGGAACATGTGAATAACAATAGATGACAACCTGAAATGGGATACCTTAGAACATTTCGAAATGGAACAAGTACAATGTCAATGTGAACAATATGCGTTGTAGAAGGATATGAAAAGAGTAACCTTACATGCCTTATCTTCCCAAAATAAATACACAGTCTTATATGTGAATACAATAATCCAGCTCCTTCCTTACGTTTTACTCTACAACATAAGTACATAACGGAGCTCACGTTAACAACTAACTACCTTACAAGTGCATAAGAAGACAATGAGATACATGATTGCCCTATAACGTCATTTCACCCTTTAGAATACCATTCACGGCATTGTCATACCAAAAATACCACAACATTGCATACATTGACCAAGACATCATAAACCAATAGCATTTCACACCAAGTTTATCCTTTACGCTTCCTGATTAACACTGCATCACAATTACTCCATCAAGTCACCTCAATATGTATCATAACAACAATCCCAGAAGTTATACAGATAGAAGAAGCAAGTTAAGGAAATAACCACACCATACATGTTGATATTTCATCCACACCATTCACTTCCATCAAAACCTCAAGTCTCCTTTCAAGTTCACTTCACATAGATGACACATCTTTTAGCTAAAAAACAAAAGTGCACCACTCAACACCTTTAGACATAACCATCATGATCTACACAATCCCTCATGCATCTAATATATTAAATCACAAGGTTAAACACTTACGAATACTTTCAAAGAGATGATATTATCCCAAGAGATGGTTGCCTTAGGGTTTGAGAGTAGAGAGAAAATTGTAGAAAAATCTGGAAATGGCGTGTGTGCTTTGTGGAATAAAAATCTGATTTTGTGCCTTTATATAGGCCCTCATGGAAATCCTTAGCCACTTACTTAGTCATAAATGTTGTGTTTACTTGGTCAACACAAGAATGGGTCATTTGCCCCATTTGAGCCATGTCTTTTGTTTGATTTTTTTGGGCCTCCAATTGAGCTCAATAGCACAAGATTAATTTAGCCCAACAAATTTAATACATGATCTACCAACTATCTCATACTTAAAGAATTCCATAAATGTGAGGACAATATTCAACTCACAAGATTCATTTTCGTAGCCTCATCCCCAAGAATAAGCTATTTTTGCCACTCATGGCTTAATTTATCATAAATTGATAAAAATTATAAAAAAGAAATAAAAATAAAAAAGGAAGAAGAATTAACCCTCATTTGGATGCCAAAATAGTCCAAGAGTAGTCCCACCAAGATGGAATAATGATACAATAACCCAAGAGCCCTATTTAGAGACTAGTGGTCGGAGAAGAAATTTGGCAAAAAACGGCCTGGCACGCTGCCTGGCGCGCCCCTATGTTGCCCATGCCAAAAAAATTTCTGTCAAAAGTGGCCCGGCACGCTGCCTGGCGCGCCTGACCATAAAAATCTGATTTTCTTCCTTTCTTCGACTTTTTTTTGCGGATTTGGTTGGAGTCTTCAAGTTAAAATCTTTAGCTTGCCTCTTATCTTTAAAATCATTTGCTTGGAAGTCCTTCAAGTCCCACTTTTCACTCCAAAAATGCTCTAGAAAGTCGCAAATGCCTCTTACATGGGTTTAACCACATTTATTAGCACAATCTCAACTATTCCATCAAAAACAATACAAAATACGTACTTATTGCTCTCAAAACTAAGGCAAACAAAATGTACGGGGTGTTACAGTAGTCGCTTGAGTTCAGAAATGTATGGGGTGTTACAAAATACCTAGACCAAGAACCCCATAATACTTGACCAGAACCCTGTCCACTGTGACCAGCATGACCTTTTTGAGAGCCAACCATAATCTAAGGTGCTATCTGTGCGTGCCTGATCAACTGTAATGGATGCTGACCTCTGCTGGATGGACCCCTACCTCCAGATAGAATACCACTAACACTGAACTGTTGATATGGCCTCTTACCACTACCTTCATATATCTCAAGATAGGCCCTCTTTATAGTCCTCAGATAATCAATAACCTGAAGGAAAGTAAATCCAACTGCTATCAAATACTCCGATGTCAAATGGAGTGGCAATGCTAATCCTCTGATAAATCTCTGCACCATCTCTAGCTCTGTTGGAAATAACATATCAGTATGTCTGGCCCACTCGAGAAACCGAATCTCATACTCTAAGACTGATAAATATCCTTGTCCAACACTAATAAACCTAACTCTGGTCTGAGAACTACTCGATGTACTGGGCACTACCACTGACTATGAAGTATCCTTGAAAAAGCTTGGAATCCCTAACACTGAATCCTAACAAGCTGAGGCGGTCACAAACTCTGCCGGAGCTTAGACTGGCCCCAGACCCTCTGGCCGATACTGAAGATCCTCAATATTAACCTCTAACTCTCTAGCCCGATGCTGAGCTGAAACTCTAGTATCATATGTAGAATTCCCATCCGCATCTATCGAAAACATTATGCTATCCATCCGGGAAAGAGTGGAGTCACAAAAAGTACTTAGAGGTTCATAGAAGTATGGACACATGATAAGGAATCAAGAATTGGGATTTCCTAAGAATGCCCTATAGTCTCCCGAAGATAAGATACATACGTCTCTGTAATGATTCGCAGGACTCTACTAGGAACTTAGCTCACCCTAGTAGCAGAATGGAATCAGTTTACCGGGTTGACTTCCATGCCAACACGAGTAGTTTAACTCATCACTACCTGATACAATATCAAACCCACAATACGAAATTTCAGCAACAACAACAAGATGAACAACTATCACAAGAACAACAAGTGCTAGTGAATCGAAAGAGCCCCACACGGCTTCACTAGACTTCAAGATTTACAAACACAAGCTTAACAAGATTACAAAAAAAAGGATAGATAGCTTGACATACGAGATTACAAGAAATAGGAACCAAACCGTGTATCAAACGATAAGACCCCTAAGACCCGCAATAACAACACCAAGCTCTTATGGTGACCGCTAAGGGAATCAACTCCGCCTTACAACCACCGTTTCTAAGCAAGGATCAATAATGGCTTTTCCAAGCCCTACACTACTTGGCCTTTCCAAGCCCTACACTACATTCTCAAAGAGAGAAGAAGAAGTCTTTCAAATATCCATAATGAACTAACTAGAAAATAAGACTAATGAAGTCTATTTATAACTATTACATCAATGACCAAACTACCCTTAATGAAAAGGGGCTCCTATGGAGTGTAAAGAAAAGACACAAAAAGACCAAAAACACCCTTAATAAGGGCTGGTCATGGAGTGTAAGGACTCCTTCTTCACACTTCAACCCTTGCAATCCTTTGGAGCCTCGGGTAGTCATCAAGGCAAGCCTCCAAGCAACCTTCCACACACGAAAGTGCTTTATTAAGTGTCCAAAATGACTTCCCCATGCATACTCTCGGGCCTTCAGGGTGTCCAAAATCAGATTCTCCATGTGTTGGCCACGAATGATGGCATCAAAAGTTATGATGGCCATTTGTCTTGTATCATCCTCCCCTTCTTGAAAAGGATTCGACCTCGAATCCAAACCTTGCAAAAATCAAAGAAAGGACAAACGAATACAAACTCCTCATGGCATGAGGGTTAGGGTTAGCACAATAAATCAGCTCAACATGCCAAGGTTGCTTATACTTGCAATATAACCAAGGATCCTTTGAATTAATTATTAAAAACTTATTAAAATATGCACAAAGGATTTGGCTATTTAAATCACCAAGAGATAAGGAAACTACAAAGGTCCTAATGGCATCAAATAATCTCCAAGGTAAAACTACCTTCATCTTAGGAGCCATAAGACACAATTGCTTCTTTATCTCTTCAAGAGACCACACCAAGGGTGGAGCCTCAATTGGTTCTAATGTCCACAAGATCCATATAGCATTATCATTCATACAAGTGGACAAACCAACCAATTTCCTACCTCTAAATAAAACAAATCCAAAACTAGCATGGATGTCATCATAGGCAAAGAGGTAGTATAGGAAAGAATCAAGTGTAAAGGCATACACGGGTGAAGACAAAGCATTTAAGCACACCCACATTCTTTCCTTCAAGCAAATAGAGAACTTGGCATCCACAAGTTGAGATTCTTGTAATTTAAACACAATTGTGTCAAGCAAGGATGCACATTTAGAAACATTACCCCAAGGAAACAATGACACTTTTGCTCTCGGGTTTTCAAGAATGACACTTTGCTTGTCATGTAGACCAAGCAACAAGTTGGGTGCGCCAACATCACCATTTCTATATTTGGCACTGGGGTCAAATAAAAAAAGTAGCCATAGACACGGGTCTAGACAATACTTCCTTTCCCCATAGGCTTCACCCAAACTACAAGATATACTCTCTACAATAGCATACATCTCATCAAAAGCAAATAGAGAGTGGAGAATGGTATCACTCAAGTCAAGTTCAACTAAGGTGTCCTCATGTGAGTACTCACTACCAGTTTCAACATCATCACCGTGAGCACTCTCAACAATAAGGTCACACATAGTAGAAGAAGTAATTTCCAAATAATGGACACCTTCCCCTTCTATGGAAGTACCCTCAAGTAGACACATACCACCACTAAAGTCCAAGGAATTGTTACTTAAGTCTTTACAAGCAAGCAATTCATCCTTATAGTCATCAAACATGGGTGGGGTGTCATACAAAGGATCACAACCACAATCAATTTTCAAGGAAAAATCACTTATTGGGTTTCTTAAGAATTCAAGCAAATCAAAATTAGCATCACCCAATTGATCATTCCTTTCCAAGACCTCGCATTCCCTTTCCTTAAGAGTACTCTCATCTCCCAAGAAGAGATTTCCATCTTTAGGAGGAATGTTTTTACACCATAGTGGGTTGGCATATAGGCTATAGCTTTCAAGACAAGCTATACCTTCAACGTCATTCTCACCACTAGGTTCTTTAGGAGTGAACTCATCATCTTCAAACAAGATATTGTACTTAAAGAGAGAAGGATCTATCCATGAAGAGGCTATAGAACATGCAAATCCATTCTCTAAAAGATCATTATCAAGTATCAAAGATGTTTCAAGCACATGATTATCCCTATGAGCAAAACCGAGAGTAGAACATTTACTAGAGGTCATACTAAAGGGGTCACTCCTATTTATTTGATCAATATTTTCAATATAATCATTCACTTGAGATCCATTAAACACATCACACATATCCTCAAGTGGTGGACAAATTTCGCACATAAGTTGATCAACACAATTCCCACAAGATGATGTACCATCATTCAACACATTGGCTTCAACACTAGGTGGACATAAATTGATCTTACAAGAAGAGTCAATTTTGTCATCAATAGGATCAACTAGTGTATCCACACTCACAACAAGTACATCATCAACAAGAGGCAAAGAATCAATAGACTCACAAATAGGCAAGCTACTACTCACACTCAATGGGCTACTAGCAACACAATTATCATTCACATGCACAAAAGTGTAAGAGTAAGCGATTTTACCTTGAAGTTCTTGAGTAAATTCTCCTTTGCCGTGGTGTGAAGGTTTCCCACATGCTTCGGCAGTAACTTCTCCTTGGCCTTGTGCTTCTCCGCTTGCCATGTTGGTACCTACACAAATGTCCTTAGAAGGAAAAGGACAAACATAGTTAGCATGATTTGGTGGCAACCCTCTCACTTCGCTCCACACAACCTCTCCTTTTTCCCCTTTCGGATTACCACCTTTCACACCCTTACTCCTCTCAATCTTTTGTCTCTCATAATCAATCGGCTTGGAGTAAGTGATCACATCTCCTTGCGGTTTGGGAATAATTGAGGTAAAGAGATAATTTCCCCAATGGTCCACTATAACCTTAGGCCAATTTAGCACATTTGGAACTCTATGTTGTGCAAACCAATTGGCACCCAAGCATACATGACCTTGTGTCAAGGGAAAGATATCGCACCACACCTCCTCATGGTATTCAAATTGGGTGAAGACAATCCTCACTCTCTCGGTAACCCTATACCCGTCCAAGGAATATGGAGCAAGTAAAGGTTCTCGAAACAACCCTAAATAGTCAACCATCGGTGGCATGATGTAGTTCTTATGGCGCCAATCATCTAGCACAAGGAGGCAGCCCGGTACCCCATCAATGCTTACCTTTCCGGAGTGAACACTTCTCCTAGGATCAACATTGTAGAGTTTAGGACAACCCAACGGTACATGAGTACCCCTCGGCCTTGGAGATGTACTCTCTCTTCTTCTCATGGGGCAACCTACACTATAGCTAGTATACCCATTCACACCTCTTCGACCTTGACAAGATGTACTACAAGGTGAAGAATATGAATCTTCATTCCCCACACGTGCACTCTCACCATGGCTCTCATAAGCTTTGCGAAGGGAGGGGTTATACCTTACTCCAATTCTAGGTTCAAAATGGGAAGTGTAAGACTCCTCATATGCCCCAACTTCATCATAAGAACTATCATAAGGTCCTAAATCATCTCCATATCCACCATAAGAGCTAGGCACTTCATTCACCTCATTTTCTCCCTCAAAACCATAACCCTCAAATCTGCCCATGTCTTGATCATGGCTATATTCATAGCCCCCATAATCTGCAACATCATCGTAGCCATAAAATCCCTCACTACAATCATAGTCTCCCATGTTGTAGTCACATAATACGAGGCTACCAAGATATGTTCCCCTTATATCACCTTGTACCTACAAAATGAACAAACAAGATTAGTAGTAAAAGCACCTCACCAACACTCGTATACACTCGCCTTTGTGATTCTCACCATTGGAGCGGCGAATATTGAAAGTTGCTTATACTTCGGTAGTTAATAAGGTGTCAATCACTACTTAGCGACCGGAATAGATTATTGTTTGATCGACTCAAGACACAAAACAAAATCTACTTATGAACTTGAATCAAGGAAGTTCAACGAATCAAAATGAGAAAAAGCACACAAAGAACGAAAAACACGAAGAAAAACGGATTCAAAAACCAATTCACAATCTAGTAGGTGATTACTAGTTGTTAATTGGTACTAGAATCAAGAAATGAAACTAAAGAAACAAGGAAATGAAACTTAGAATCTGAAATTTGAGCTTAATGGTGACGTGGCAGCATGTAATTGGTCTTGGGCCCACACGAAAATATATATATATATATATATATATATATATATATATTTATTTTTTTTGTCACAAATCTGAAATTTCAATATGAAACACAACTTGTCATGGATGACAATGAGTTTTGGAGGGAAAGTAAAGTCTTGTACTCTTTTTTCAACTTTTCAAACTCAAAAAGGTAAGATTTGACTATTCTAATCCCACAAAACAAGGTTCCGTGTTTTAAGGAAAAGTGGTTGTCAAGTCTAGGAAGTGATGTGTGCAAGTCTTCTCACCAACAACTTTATAGCTTTTGTCTTGCAACCTTTTGGATCTATTTTACACTTTTGTGGCCTTAAGTTGTAAGAATGGATGAAGAACAAGATGAACACCACAACAACCTTCAAAAACACAACATCAACTTCTTCAAGAACATAACACAAAAAACCACCAATGGTCATCAACAAGGTACAACCTACGGCCCACTTCAAGTCACCACAACAATGGTCAATATTATAAGCTCATCTTTAGATCTAGACACTTTTAGTGTTGGTGAGAAAGAAACCAACACTAGAAACACACTAAACAAGTAAAATAACACCTAGATCTAAACACACAAACACTATTCTCGGCCAAGACAACAAGATGGACAGATTTCGTTTTGTTTTTTTTTTTGACAGATTTCGTTTTTTTTTTTTTTTTTTTTTTTGATCGAGATAGCCCAAGATTGGTAGTGTAGGAACACAACCAGCCTTGCTCTGATACCAAATGATACAAGATCAATCCAACAATATGAAATTTCAGCAACAACAACAAGATGAACAACTATCACAAGAACAACAAGTGCTAGTGAATCGAAAGAGCCCCACACGGCTTCACTAGACTTCAAGATTTACAAACACAAGCTTAACAAGATTACAAAAAAAAGGATAGATAGCTTGACATACGAGATTACAAGAAATAGGAACCAAACCGTGTATCAAATGATAAGACCCCTAAGACCCGCAATAACAACACCAAGCTCTTATGGTGACCGCTAAGGGAATCAACTCCGCCTTACAACCACCGTTTCTAAGCAAGGATCAATAATGGCTTTTCCAAGCCCTACACTACTTGGCCTTTCCAAGCCCTACACTACATTCTCAAAGAGAGAAGAAGAAGTCTTTCAAATATCCATAATGAACTAACTAGAAAATAAGACTAATGAAGTCTATTTATAACTATTACATCAATGACCAAACTACCCTTAATGAAAAGGGGCTCCTATGGAGTGTAAAGAAAAGACACAAAAAGACCAAAAACACCCTTAATAAGGGCTGGTCATGGAGTGTAAGGACTCCTTCTTCACACTTCAACCCTTGCAATCCTTTGGAGCCTCGGGTAGTCATCAAGGCAAGCCTCCAAGCAACCTTCCACACACGAAAGTGCTTTATTAAGTGTCCAAAATGACTTCCCCATGCATACTCTCAGGCCTTCAGGGTGTCCAAAATCAGATTCTCCATGTGTTGGCCACGAATGATGGCATCAAAAGTTATGATGGCCATTTGTCTTGTATCACTACCTCATAAGGGCGTTGAGAATTGTTTTTGCTTTTTTTGCTAAAAACTTTGGAAAAAGTATTCAAAGAGCCCTTGCATTCAATACAAAATCTGGAAAGCTGCAGGGATGACAAAAAGAGGGCGCTTTCCTGTGTTGTACTAAAAAAAGGACCTAAGAGACGAGCGTCTTCTCTTAGGTTTTGTCCTCCCGCGGCCGTCGCCGCCCGGCCCGCGTTAGAGGGGAAGATTAGCAAAGCAGGAAAAGAAAGAGGGAAGGGGAGCAGCATCTTATTCTCTTCGCGAGAACTTTCGGATCGTAGAAGCATTCGGAATGGGCTCCGCGTTCAAGCCCCCTATAGTTTTCGTTACCAAGATATCTTTTTTTTTCATTGTTCCCAGGGATATTTTGGGGAATTTGCTCCTATGCTGCAAACAGTCAAATCTAAACTAAACCCTGTCGCTCTTCTTTCTTTCCTCGCAAGCAGGAAGCACACCAGTAATGTGCTGTACCAACAACATCGGTGAACCTAGGCTCTGATATCAATTTGTCACGATTCGATTTCTCAAAACATGATGGCACTTACCATAACCCACTAGTAGGTAAGTCAACCTATAATCCGGAACAATGAGTAACGAACTATTAAGTGAAAAGAAGAAAGCAACAGAAATTGAATCCAATAAAGAGACTAATATAGAGAAGTAACCCAAAAACCTGATGAAGTTAGTACAAGAGCTTCTACCAAAATAAGAGTACAAGGTAAGCATAATATATATATATATATATATATATATATATATATATATATATATACACACACAAAATCGTATTTGAAATGCAAAATAAAGATCAGTCCAACAACAGAGGGAGAGCAGGAATAACTCCAAACGTCTGGAGCTTACCCCAAATCTCTGATCCATGGCAGCTCTGCATGATGCACAAGTTAGCGATGAGAACTCATACTATGATCTGTAGGGTGCACAAGTGTAATATGAGTACCAAACACGAGGTGCTCAGTAGGTATCGACCGACTGAGCTCCAAAGATAATGCAAGTATAAATAGCATGTAAAGTAGAAATATAAACTACATGCAACTATTTAAGAAATGAACATGATAATGCCAACAAAGAGGTAAGAGTAACTATCAGATACTATAGTAGGGTAAAGAAAGAGATATACAATATACAATAGTAGTAGAAAGAAAGGAAATGATATACAAGAGTAGCTAGAGAGGAATGGATTTACAACTGCACTATGCAAGCCACCCAACATGAAGGTACCACTCTGAGGAAGCTTGTCTAACATCACAAGGATCATAAACAATGAGGGAGCTAACTCTAGCATAGTTAGGGTATCTAATCGAAATGTGAATAAGCATAAGATAATATAACTATACTAAATCTTACCATAATAAGGAGTAAAGGAACTCGAAAATGTACCTTAAACCTCGAGTACCAATCCATAACCAACCTGCCATGAACTATACAACAATAACTGAATAATAATGTAATCGGCTAGCCCAAACAAACAATAACCTATCCAAGCCCCAGAAATCCCAGAAGGCACAAACAAACACTCAGCAAACAACAACCATATCCTATACCTATACAGCTCCCCATAAGACCAATATATATAAGTGCCAAACAATTATAATAGTAATAGGTGATGCATATAAATGAATAAAAGTAATGAAAAGAACCATATGATGCAAGATAAACCAAGTACCATATTCAACACAAGTGTATATACCTCCTCCAGCTCAGTAGCTCACAAAAATAGGATCTACGACGACCATCCTTCTTCGATACTGTGGCTTATCAAATGAAAGGTCCCATCGGGGACTCAGGATATCCATATACACTGCCTGATTCTAAACCAAGACTTTCATAATCAATAACAAATTCACTCTGTCCAGTACCAGAGGTAAATATGTGTAATAAGTGCTCGAAATCAAATCGAGACTAAAACAAGTAGAAATCTGTAAAGTCAGCACTTGAGATTAAATTCGGGATTAAAGTGGTAGAATAAAGTAGAAAGGGTCGAAATCTCCCTCGATCGAAGTAAGTAAACAGTGAAAAATGAGTGGGTCAAGAATGGATCGAAATTTGCCTTGGTAGGAGTTTTAAAGTAGGATGGTCAGTTTAAAATAACATAAACCAATAATAAGGGTGGTACGTCTTCCTTTTAGAAATCAATTTTAAAAGTGAAAAGCGGACATAAAACCCTTTTTGGAAAATAGTAGAGAAAACCAAGGTTTAGTTGGAATCGTACCACTAAATAAGCGACACTGCATCTAAACGTACGCATGCTCCAAACAATACAAATGTAAGTGTCAATGAACTAAACCACATCCTTTTAAGGAATATGGTCCTAACATGGTATCCAACTGGTCTTGCAAACTCGGCCTCGGACCTAACAATATATAATTTAGTAGGATAATAACATTATAACTCAGCAGGACTAAGGTAAATATGGCCATCAAGCAACTGGGAGGATCTAATCGAGAGATAACACCCAAATCACTAAGTAATACTATAAATCTTATACTAAGGATTCTTAATGTCAACCTAAGGTCATGTACATAAATAATCAGACTTGACGGTATCCTATAGCTATAGCAGATATCCTTTGGTCAAGGCTCAATTTACAATTCTTTTCTAAATCCCTTAGACCGGCCAAATCATGATACAACTAGCTATAAACCTATCCTATAATCCCTTACCTAACATTCAATCTATACAATACACAATCTCATAGAGAAGAGTAGACCGTTGCCCACCTCGATGCTGAACAACAGCCTTGAACCATCCACGAGCTGCTCGTCCCCTCCACATGATCTCCAAAAACTTCCACGTCAAAAGCATCCAAGAATCAGGAAAAATACTCCTAGATCCGAGCTTCGCATTAGAATCCAAACTTGAATAACTAGATGTAGATAATCGATTTCTTTTCGAAAATTAAATATAACAAGTAAACCTTTCCCACAAAACTTATGTTGGCATACGTATGGATATAAGAAGCAATAAAGCAAGTAACTTATTGGTATTTAATAGTAATGCAAACTTTTAATATTAAAGATCTCAAATGAAAACTTAAATGAACATGCTAATTGTAAACTTTTAAATACTACTACCACCGTTTCTTAAAATACATAGCTTAAGTGGCTACTAATTAATTAATGCATGGTAAAGGATTAAATGCCACCTATCCAACACCTAATTGTTGTACCCTCCCTCTTCTTCCACGTGGAAAGGGAGTTGCAATAGAAAATTTTAAATTATCCTATTATGTATATATTTGGGTATTGTGTAGGTTCGTGGTAAAATAAATATAAATTTTTGAATATACCATAATTAATAGAAAATTATTTCAAATAAAGCCTTTTATCAAATAATAATAATTTTTCAACAAGATTCACTATCTCCGTTTAAAATATTAATAAATTATAAAATTATTATAATATATATATATTGTCACGCCTCGAATTCCAACGGGGCGGACTGGCACCCGAAGCCGTTAAGGCTCGACAGAACCAACCTTCATTCATGTACACTCATATGCATGTCACTAAATGAACAACACTCTATCATATATACAAGATACCAATGGCGGAAGTCATGGAGAAACATTCAATAGTTTTGAAACTTGGCCGTTGGGGCCATCAAGTCAAAATGGAAATACATTCCTTCATTCGTCTTACAACGTCTACAAAACCTCTAACAGATACATTTACATAACCAACCTAAAGTCGGAACAAGTCCCCGCTTTATACAATCCTTTATACAATACCAAAACAAATGTACATAATGACTCGAAAAGCCTCGAATCAATCTGGAGCTCACCAATAGTTTGCAGATGATCAGTATCCTACTGTGGAGGTCTACTAGCACCTGTGCCTACAGCAAGTAAGGTAAGTCCCCCAAGGGACGTCAGTACGAAGAATGTACTGAGTATGTAAGGCTATAAGAAACTATATGTAATATAAGAACTTCAATGGAATCAAATACAAGTGAATAATCAATATGGATAAACCACCATTCTGTATGTGTGGAACCGTGTACATTACATTTATTACTTTCTTTGCTTTTACGTTCATTCATTCCTTCATCCTTCATTCATCATTCATTCATATAATGCCCGGGCCTTAAGCTGATCAGTGGGTCATAACAATAATCAATCGGGATCGACCTATGCTAGGCTTTCCTTTTACCCCTGGGATACCACCCGTGGTTGTGGGATCGACCCATTCTAGGTGTTTTTTCCACCCCTGGGATACCACCCGAGATATTGGGATCGACCCATTCTAGGTATTCTTTCCACCCCTGGGATACCACCCAAGAATAAAGACTTTCATTACATCACTTCTTTAATCATTGAGATAGTTCATTCGGTGGTCATAACATTATTGAAACTTTAGAACATCAGTCCATAAATATGAGACATATGAATAACTTTGGTAACAACCTGGAATGAAATACTTTAGAACATTTTGGAATAGAAACAAGTACGGTATCAATGAGAACAAGAGATGCTGCCAAAGGATACAGAAAGAGTAACCTTACATACCTTATCTTCCCAATATGAATACACAATCCTATATGTGAATACAATAATCCAGCTCCTTCCTTACGTGTTACTCTACAACATAAGTACATAACAGAGCTTACGTTAACAACTAACTACATTACAAGTGCATAAGATGACAATGAGCTACATGACTGCCATATAACGTCATTTCACCCTTCACAATACAATTCCCTGCATTACCATACCAACAAGACCACAACATGCTGCACATCAACCAAGACATCATAAACCAATAGCATTTCACACCAAGTTTATACTTTACACTTCCTCATTAACACCACGTCACATTTACTCCATCAAGTCATCTCAATACTTTTCACCATAACACATAAAACAACAATTCATAATTTATACAATTCAAAATGCCTCCGGACTACCCCTTAGGGCCATTCAAATAGTACCATAAGTTGATAATTGCATCCAAAAAGGGTATAGGGGCCTTAGGGGGTCAAAGAGAAGCAAAAACAATCAAAATGGAATTCTGGAGGGACCTGCGAAGCCACCTGCACCATCAAGTGGGTGAGGTGCGGCTGCAGGTGCCCATTGGCCTGGTCCAGGGCCACGTGCGCCCGCAGGTGCCCCATTCGCAAAGGCGGATGCCCGGTTCGGCCAAAATGGGTCTCTTTTGGGTCCTTTTTTGTAATAAATGGTACATGGCCATAAGTAAGCTTATCTTTTCATATTTTATGTTAAATTTGATGCCAAAAAACAACCATGGTCTCACAACGCACATGAACATCACAAAACTACATTTTTCCCCTCAATACGCCACCGGTTCCATGCGCAATTTCACAACAACAATTCCAAATGTTATACACAAAGAGGAAGCAAGTTAGGGACATAAAACATCTTACATGTTGACATTTAATCCATCAAAATCACTTCCTTCAATACCACAAGTCTCCCTTCAAGTTTAGAAGGCAAAACCCTTTACCGATTAAGCAATAAAAGACTGTTTTACACATCGTGGACTACTCAACACTTTGTCTACATAACCAACGTGATTTATACACACTCTCATGCATATAATATCTTAAACCATAAGAGTAAATACTTACCAAAGCTTGCAAGAGGATGATCTTGTCCAAAGAAATGGTTGCTTAGGGTTTAAGAGAAGAGAGAAATATCTTGTGGAAAATTCTAGAATGGGACATGTGTGTTTTGTTGAATAAAATCTGATTTGTTTGCCTTATATAGTCCCTTTAGATCTCATCCTTAGCCCCACTTTGGTCATAAATGTTATGTTTACCTGGTCAACTTAAGAATGGGTCATTTCTCCATTTGGGCCATGTCTTTCTTGTTAATTTTTGGGCCTCATTTGAGCCCATTAGCACAAGACTAATTCATCCCACTAAAATTAATGTGTAATACACCAACCATCTCATGTTTAAATAATTCCATAAATGTTAAGATAGTCTCATAGGTTCGAAAATGTACGGGGTGTACATATATATATATATATATATATATATATATCATAACTAAAGAATTTTCATAAATATCAATAACACTTTAGAAAGGCAATAAAAATTAAAACTATAAATTTTCTAAACTCTAGTTTAAATTAAATAGTTCAGAATAAACTAGGTATTAATGAAATTCTCAAATGAATTACTCAAAAACCGAACCACCTATCCTGGCAGGTCATAAATAACTGGTAACAACTATTGGGAAGCTCAAAATATCAAAAATTTATGAAAATTAAAAAATAACCTAGAGGATCGTTACAATTTTATGGGACTTATAAACTGATTTGTGTGCTTCAAATTTAATCTTTAGCCTTAGTGTCACCTGCATCTTGAAATGTAAATTTATAAAAAAGATGAATTTCTCTCGTACAAGAGACTTTTTTGCTTCTAAAAAATATCTGGACAAGTTAGCCATTAGTAGGTGCAAATCAAACCTTTCTACTTCTAAACAGGGGCTATCTAGGTGGGGATCACCGGGTTCACGCAAACCCACGCTCCCCTCCCTAGATCATATATAGTAGTGTTATATTTTTCTTAAAATATTTAAATATAGATGTGTGAACCCACGCTCAAAGTATTTTCATAATAGTACACCCATCCTTTCAAAATCCTGGATACACCTCTGCTTCTAAAAATATGAATTTGGACAAGATAACCATTAGTAAGTGCAAATCAAGTCGAAAAATAATTAAGAAAATATCAAATTAAAAAATAAGGAATATGATTTTCTTCCTTGATGTGGCCACTGTTCCTAGTGCTTGCATCACTTTAGTCATTTCAAAATGTCCAAGCCATCGTTGAAAGACAATTTTTAGCATGCCGTCAACATAGATTTACTCAAAAAAATTTCAATATTCCACATTTTGTACTTGCCTCATGAAAATCTCCTATTCATAACCATTGTACTTTTGACGCCCGTTATTACAACCACATTGTTTGAAGTGGTAATATGACTATATAATGAAGGGTCGTGTTGGTTTGCAGCCTGTTGGCATTATATTTTTGTTAATGCGATAATTATTTTTTAATAAGTCGAGGTATTAGGAAAAACAACATGGGTATTATAGTAGTTTAACTTTCAAGTTAGGGAGTTCTTGCTTTTATTAGAAATGTAGATATATAGTCACTCTATTTGAAGCGACTCTTCTTTTCTAGATGTGTCTAATAGATAAATGATTGTAAGGAAGTAACATTATATAGATAGTACTTATCAACTATAGCCAAGGAGCGCCAACACAAAATGTGTCAGACAAAAAATATAGTGAAAAGCCAAAAAGTTCTATAAGTTGCGAAAGCACATATAAGATTTATATTTATCGACAAAATTTTATTTGTGCGTCAACCTCACAATATTTTTCTATGAGATATCTAAATATATGTTGGTACAAACATTATAAAGAAACTTAAAGGAACCCCACAGGTATAACCAACTACACTCTGGCTTCCATTAGAAGCCTTTTCAATGTGGAGCTACCTGGCAATCTTGTAACAACAAAGCACATCAAAAAATTAAATGCACAAAACTGATCATTCCATTTTCTCCAGGAACTTATTAGATGACATGAGAGTTAAAGGAATACCTATTAAATATAATTTGAATTTTCTTCTTCTAATAGATATCCACATCTTGCTCTTAGAAAAGAGCAATACTACAGAATTGAAAAGGTTGAAGAACAATTTAAATATCCTTTCTACAATAGCAAAAGTTACCTCTGACTCATATATTCTAGGACTCTTCAAAAATGTCAAAGGATGTGTGTTGTATTTCTTCAAAAGCAGTATATATTTACAAAATCTAACCATGAATATGACATTCAAAGTGAAGAGTCCGCGCAAAATGAAGTGAAAAGACAACATCATTTTCTTGGGCTTCTTATGTCAGGCTTGAGATTGCTTACAAGTTCTTTATTCCAATAGTTGAATCTAAATTTGGGAGATTTACATGTCTCTTGAACCAAAGGAGAGAGATCTCTTTGTTAAAGAAAAAAAACTAAATACCTTTATAAAATGGAGCAGCTGTGACTTTTTACAAACATTAGAATGCAGGGATAAGTTTCTCGTGCGTGGATGTAGAGGTCAGATCCTTCATAATATAAATGGAAAGATTTGGATATATGGGTGCAAGGATCCATTTTCCTAGGTGTATGCATGTGTCTTGTAGTTTCTGGTTCGTGGTGTTTTAGTGATGTTTATGATTTTCAAATAGATTGTGTATAGTATTACTCTGTGGGTGTCTATTTTCTTTTATTTATCTATTGGCGTGTATCCCATTGTATTTGTTGTTTTTTTATTTTGTTTATATTACTCTTATTTGTCCTGAGTTGGAGGTCTATCGAAAACAACCTCTCTACCTCGTATGAGGTAGTGGTATGGACTCCGTACACCTTACCCTCCCTAAACCCCAATTTGTGGAAATATACTGGGTATGTTTTTCTTGTTGTATTATTTTAGTAAAGACAATTAGCACTCTCCATACCCTGAATCATCAAGGAGTAAATAGAGAATAACAAAGAAAATATAAATTATCATAATCCAATGTTCAAGCATCTAGCAGCAGTTGTAGCAGCTTTGCTTCCTTCATATTTGTTAGTATACTCGTCCTTAGTTCTTTGTAGTAGCGTAATTACAATTTTTTTCCAATAGATTATGACAAAAGAGGTAGAACATAACAATTGTGTTGTCAGTTGCAAGGCTTTATTCCCTTTTGCAGTTGAGTTTTCCTCCTTTATTCTCTTTCATGATTATATTATCTAATAATTAGTTATCATTTATTACTATTTCCTCTAATCTTGATTTTGACAAATGTTTTCTTTATGAGAATCACTATTTAAACTCGTTGATGCAAAAGTCTTATCTTCTTGCCTAATGTTGATGATACTCATACAAAATAAAAGGAAAGTAAAGTATACACATGATATCAATTCAACACTAACTCATATGAAACTTTCGATAGAGACACCTAGATTGAGGGGTGGATGCATGGACAAACATAGAGAAAATTCAAGGACAAAAATATGAGTCCAACTATGGAAGTAAATTATTTCAAACAACACTGCATTAAAGAGGAAAATAATATGACAACAGAAAGATTAGATGTACTGATATTAGTTGAGACTTACCAGAGAATTTCACCAATGTTTTGGTTTACGCATTAATAGCGAAATTAGATACAAGAAATAGCATGATGACAGAAATCTAAACAGAAATTACAATGGAATTAGTTGTTTCAATAAATGTTTGAAAGATGGGCGTTTGAGAAGTAACATAGCATATCTGATAGCTTTATACAGAAGACGAAAGATTGTTGGGTAGTACAAAGATGGGTGTTTGAGAAGTAACAGAGTATATCTGATAGCCTTACATAGAAGATGGAAGATTGTTGGGGTAGTGCCATTGGCTTTTGTTTTTTAAAGAAATTAAATCGTTTTTTTGTTAATACCTGTTGGTTGAGGCAAAGCGCCTGAAGCTGATTTCCTTGGTGCCTCTTCGGAGATTGTAGCGCACACATTAGGGTTGAAAATCTGATTTAAATTAAATGGACTAGGGTAATTATGGAATTTAAATAAGTTTGCTTTAATTAAATGAGTTAGGTGTATTTTAGTAATTTCACTTTAAACTTTTGGAGTTCATGCTTTTAAGATAGTGTGTTTATATGTAATTATGTTGTTTTATTGCATAATAAATTTTTACTAAATTACTAAATCAATGACGATGATTTTTGAGCTTTCTAAACTGAAAAAAAAGATGAATAATTATGAGAATGTAGTTAAGAAATGTTTTATGGCTTTAAGAAATGCGTCATATCCTATGGCTTTATTTTCATGCATTTTTGTGTTTGAAACTTTTCTATAGCTGCCGTAAGTCATTTATGACTTGCTAGGACCGGTAGATCAATTCTCAAGCAGTTTGTTTGAGTTTTAAGTCAATTTTCCTGTTTTGGAGCTTTGAAGTTGAGAAATTGGTCTTTATCCAAAACTTCTAATAAATAGCCTTGGATGAAAAATTCGACAGTTCTGTTAGCTCTACAACATGGATTTTAGGCAAGGGGGACCTTTGGTTTAAGTTTCAAGGCTTTTGGGCTCGTTTTGGGCTATTGGATGAAATTTGGTTAAAACGGAAAAGAGTGCACGTGGACCTACTTTCCATCTAAACAAACACATTTGGGAATTTTATTATTTTCTTTGAGTTTGAAATATTGTTTCCAGTAGGGTAGCAGAGTTCGTTTGTGTGAATGAGGTTCCGAATGAATTTCGAGCACCCGATTGAAGTCTTTTTAGACTTAGCCAAATTTTTGGTGTAGAACATCTGGTGAAACCATTTAAGCAACCATTTTGTCACCTAAGCGGAGCCACTTATGCATCTGCTGATGGAACCAATGTCCACCACTCAAGCGGCCCCATCTCTGCTTTAGCGGAGCCACTTGAGCAACAAGGGAACCGCTTTAGAGGGAGCTAACATGCGTGGCAGGGACCAATTTATGGGTAAAATTACCACTTTAACGGATCCGCTTTAACTATTAATTTTTCCACTTAAGCAGCCAATACTGGTACTACATAAAATTTGTCCTTCACAGTTTAAATCCATTTCCTTGGTGTTTTCCTCCATTGTTGCACCTTGGGAGCTTGGAACACCTTGAGCAAACATATTGTGGAGCTAGGGCAAGGTGTTTGCTCGATCCATGATCACTTTTCCATCATTAATTCATAAGTTTCTGGTTTAAACTTAATTTAACCCTTGGTTTTAAATTCTTATTTTTTTCTTCTTTGGGGGCTGATTTAGACCTCAATTTAAGTTCGGACCACACTCAAATTATGATAATGATATCCTGGAGTTGTGAGGTATCTAATGATATATTTAATTTCTAAATTTCATACACAGGTCTCACTGGCTTATTTTTGACTTAATTTTTGGGTCGGAGTTCATTATTACAATATGGGTATTATTTTACTTGTATTGACGTGTAGATTGAATTTTTGATATCACGATCAATTTTTTGAGGTTGTATTGAGGGAAAGATAGCTCGTTGATTATTCGAGGTTGTTGTTCGTCTTTGAATTAGGCTACAGTCTACTTTCTGTTAGACTTTGCCCTATGAGATTATGTATTATATAAATTGCTTGTGGGGTAGAGGTTTATATGATAGGCTTAAGGTTATCTTTCCTTTTCACTATTCTTGGCCTTTGCCAAGAGCCTTTGATTAGAATTATGTTTCAAAATCTTTAGTTTAGGTAGTTGTTTCCCCTTTTTGGCATGGCTTAGTATGTGTAGTATCCTTGAAATTAGAATTAGAAGCCTTAGCTTAGTTTTGGGTAGTCACTTGCCTTAGAATGGGTTCTTCGGGATATTATAGTGAGCATAGAAATTTCTTAAAAAGCTTCCCTAGAATAGTACCCTTGTAGTAGCACATAGACCATAGGCTTTTTCAGTATTGTGTGATTTATATATAGTGGATTATCGGCTTGCTTATTTGCCTTATTACGTCTACAACTTAGATTAGGATAAGGAACTTTGCTTACATGCTATGACTATAAGATGAGATTAGTGGTCCTTAGTATAGGTTTGAAGTAGTATCTCGTGATTGTGTTGTTTTCCCTCATTCGACGATTCTAGTATCATGTTGTACCTTATTTACACTTATTTCTCTATATCTGTTAATTATATATATACTGTTTGGTACGTTGGTAGGCCTGGGGCCTTGGATGCAAGCCAGTTGAGTTTCAAGATTAGTGTACCTATCTCTCAAAGTTGGTGATGCCTACCTTGGTGTATTTGTATGAATATACTCTTAGTGGTGATGGTATGCATACTTTCCTCGAGGACATGCATTCATTGTTGTACGACTCCAGGGAAACACTTGGATTTTCAATATTATGTTCCAAAAAAGGGATTTATTCTCATTATCCTGTCATAAAATTGTTTTTAAAATGAAAGTCATACCACCATTACTGTTGAACGATAGCTTTGTAACTAAGTGCATTATTTATGCTCCGGTTCGAGTCCAGGAACTTGTGGTTTTTACACCTTACTGTTGATTTTATCTATCATTTTTTTGAGGTGATCTGCCTTGACACTCACTTACTAATTTTGAATATGGAACATGATTTGAATTGATTTTTCCGACACACTGGTTTTAAAAAAGGAAAAGAAAAGGCATAATTTTAGTCCTTGTCCGATTCCCCATGGGTCCTACCTTGCTAGCCACAGGGACGGAGGAGGTGTATACACTATGGTTAGGCATGGAACTTGTATAAAATTGCATTATTTGGTTTTCATTGCATTCATTTATTCTTATGCATTACCTATCACCAGTATGTTTGTTGTTTGTACCTTCCAGGCTTATGAGGGCAAGGTAAGGTTATTGTTTGTTGTTTGTAATTATGTCTATTGTATGTATCTTTTGGGATTATGGGGGCCTAATTAGGTTATTATTGATCTTTTCTTGATAGCTTGAGATGATTTTGTTGTGCACGTTCTCTTGTGGCTCAGGTACGTCTCCTGGACTCCCTTTATTGCATTTCCAGCTCTAGTGTTAGATTATCTTATTGTTTCTCTTACTGTAGGTAGACATTCTGAGTATTCTACTAGTGATATTCTTATTTAACATAATTCATGCCGCGATAGACTATTAAGTCTAGCTTCTGCAGGTAAGTGCCTCCTTCTTTGTTATTTATATTGTGTATCCCTTTCTTATGTGTTATTTGTACTTGAATTTATCTTTTACACATACTACACTTCTGTATCTTACAGATCCTAGTATGAGTTATTGCTGCTGACATATGCCTCGTACGGAGCTGTCCTAGATTAGAGACTTGGAGTGAGCTCCTGGAGTCCAGAGTTATTCCTTCTCCCTCTATTTTGCTGGACCGGTCTTTACCTTGTATTTCAGTGAAGGTTCTATGTATATTATGTTTACTTAGTACTCATATTATATTTAGTATCTCGTGCTCCAACTGATACCAGGTCTTAGGGGTATTTTGTATATTATGGTTCTTTTCTCCCTTTTTTATGTATGTTCTAGTCTTATACCTTATATTAGTCTCTTTCTCTTTTATTAGCTCGTTACTCATTATTTTGGGCTATGGGTTTGGATTACCTACTGGTGGATTTAGTACGTGTCATTATGACCTGAGACTTTGGGTCGTGATAGTTTGGTAGTAGAGCCCAAGGTTCACCGGTATTGTTGGTACAAGAGAAAAATGCCTATTAAAGTCCTGTGAATAGGTACAATGAGGTCCATATCCTATCTTCTATAGGCTATAGGTATTTCTTAGGAAATTTCATTTCTTGATTACCTAATATGCGTCCCTATCTCTATCAACTTCAAAATTCTTCCTTGGCTCTACTCTTCTTCATATGGATCGCGCGAGATCATTAGATGGCGATAGCTGGACTCCTACACATATTGCTAGAGTTGTAGCCAAGGGGAAGTTTAGGGAGTATTTTGTAGAGGTAGATCTTGATTTTGAAGATTTACAACATCAACCAAAGGGTATGGGGACAAACCAGGCTCTGATCAGATTAGTGGCAATGCCAGTTCTTTAGGTTACCATGGTTTGGATTTTGAGTCTTCTAGGGAGTACATCATAGGCAGGGGTAGTGCCTGATACATCGAGTGGTTTTCTGTCAAGAGATGAGTTCTCAAGTATTCAGCAGGGTCCCATGTCAGTTTCAGCGTATAAGATTACATTTCAAGTAGGACAAATAGACTTTTATGACTTCTCCTACAGAGCATGACGTACTGTTTGGCATATGAGTCTTTAGTAGCACTTAGATCTCAGCTTCTTCAAGTTGATGACCATCTGAGGACTATAGAGTGGGCATGTCTCGAGACCTATAGAGGTGGTGGTAAAAGGCCCCGCCATTATCCCAATTAGTAGTAATACGTCCAGAGAAAGGAATTCTTCCAATGGAGATCACCATCACCCTCAGCTTAGCAAGCTCGTAGAGACAGTACCTCAAATCATAGGTGGGGATCAAACAAGTCATAGTGGTTACAGTAGCTAGAGATTTATACGAGCATTGCAGGGTTCTTGATCTGGGTCTTCACGCCATGGTGGATAGTCTAGATCGTTAAGTTCTTCACACCTGACTTTGGCTAGCAGAGGTTGCTTTGATTGTGGTGACTTTGAGCATTATTCTAGGGAGTGCCCCATGCATGAGTTTATCAGCCTGTCAAGGTCAGCATGTGTTCCTGTAAAGAGTGTCCCAGCATGGGATTATTGAGCCGTCAGTACAACCAGCTCATCCTCTTCATATTGGGATGCTACCAATTGGAGGTGGTGCCCAGGGCATTAGGGATGGTCCCTAGAGTGTTAGATGTAATTAACAATCAGGTGGTTTTGATAGTGGTGTTGATGCTTAGTTCGGGGATGGACGCGATCAGTTACGTACTCCTTTGGGTAGGCCAGGGGCTGAGACTTCAGATATGGCTTTTATACATGTAATTTTGATTTGTTTCCCTTTAGTTTCTATAATGTTTGATTCAGGGTTTTCATGCCCATATATGCCTACTTATTTTGCTATTTGTTTATGATATTGTTGTTAGCTTTTATCTGTGTCTATGCGTGTATAAATGCCTCCATAGGTGTTTACTTTTAGTAGTGTGTTGAGTGGATCAATCTTGCATGGTGACTGCCTTGGGGTGAGACACTTAAGTAAATGTCATTATCATAGATTCTGTGGTTTTCAACATGATTTTAGAATTTGATCGGTTGTTTTATTTTCATGGCATTGGTATTGTATTTTGCTATTACCTTAATCGATTAATACTTATATGTGACGACTAGTCTAGTATTGTCAGGTTAGTATCTCGTTATCTTTTGGTGGTGGGTAACCTTGCCCAATTTTGATTATTACTTAGAGTATGATTTGCACTCCTCAAATTGTGAAGTGAGAACTCAATTATCTGTTGTAGTTGATGCAGGAAAAGAGGAGGGTTGGTAGGGAGAAAGCATTTAGTCTCTTTTGATTACATTCTGGTACTCCCATTGATTTTTCTTTACTCCAGTCCCTTTCTAAGATTAGTAAGTTATCAATGTTTGTTTTCCCAATTTTCCTAGTTTGTTTCCTAATTGTGATCTTTATTTTCGTGTTGATGTTAAGTATGGTACTCAATTTATTTTTTTATATCGTACCGGATGGTTTTGGTTGAGTGGGGAATGCTATAAAAGGTAGTTTTGGGATCTTCTGAGTATTGTGTTATTTGGTCCGGTGTATCATAATGGGATGTTTTTGCTAGGTTTAATAGAGAGATAGTTTTATGTGCTTGTGTTTGCCTACCAACAGTTGTGAGGGAGTTTCTGTTGTCATGTATTAGGGATTATCTCGACCAGCTTTAGGGTACAACCTTATTTTCTCAGTTTTGCATGAGGTCCGACTGCCATTAACACCCTTTTTGGTCACCGCAAGTTTTTGATTATGTCCTTGGTATTGCCAATGCCCCCACATTAGGTATGGATTGGGTGGACCATGTAACTAGGCCTTGATTGGACTCATTTATGATAGTGACCATCGATGGCACCATAACTTCAGCCCTTATGGGATCAACGTATATGTGCTAAGTTTTTAAGTGTGAGATTGGCTTAATGAAGGGATTTCTTCTTTGGCAGCATGATTGTCCATATAAGTTCAAAGATGACCATCATCAGTGGTTCAACGTGTATCAGGTGAGCTTTCAGGGACATAAGGCCTTATTTGAGATATTGAAGAGATTCTGTGTAGTTCAGAGCTGGTAGGAGACTAATGATGACTAGAGGATGTTGGACTTAGAGCTTGAGGTTTGTGATTTTATATATGAGTTAGCTTGCATATAGCCTTGTCAGGTGTTCACTCCATTTTCCTCGTATCTATGTGGTGTTTGTATACTTTCAAAGTCTAAATTGGGGGGATTCCTGTAACTAAGGTTCCGTGAAGACACCGTTCAATATGGGAGGCTGTCTGGGGAGCATAGCAGGGCATGCTGACCCAGTAACCTCATCTTTTAAAATCAGGCTCTTTCTATTCCTTAACTTTTGAAGATGAAAGTCCTTTTAGTAGTGGATATTGTAATCACCCTCCAGGTCTGTCACGACCCGAGACTACCCCCTAGTCGTTACATGGTACTTAGGGCCATAAGTAACCCTAAGCTAACCCATCGCCTTCCATGACACAAAAAAAACTGTATATAACTAATGAATAATGTGTGGAAGCTAAAATTTGAATGATATAGTAATATCAAAGAAAACAAATCTAAATTCTGATGTCAATATAAGAATCATCTAATAAACCATAAAGGTGAAAGTATACTATTTGTCTGAAAGCCTCTGAATAAAATAAGTTGCTAGGACAAACCCCCAACTAACTCTAACTGTCTGAAAACTCAAATGACTAAAATATGAAACTAATCATAAGTCTTGTCCTCGAAAGATGAGAACTCACCAAACTATGCTGCTGAGATGAGTACGAGATCGTGCTCACTGTGATCTGGATGTTGAGTGTCTGAAACTATATTATAATATAATATAGCACAAAATAAAGTATGCGATCATAACTTTGAATATACTGAGCATACGAGGTATACACTACACTATATAAAACTGAACATATTGAACATAAGAGGCTAAACTAAATATGTAACTGAGGAATGCAAGCTGATGCAATGACCAAGTAAATAATCATGTAACTGATCAATACTATACTGAATAAACTGAAAACAAGGTCATGCAATATATGAGTCTGAACTATGGGAGCTACTATTAACCAACATACTCCGTCTGAGGTAATTGGCTTCCAACCTATACCCCAGTTGGAAGGACGCTCTGTACCTTGATAAGAGTAAGAACATTGATTGACGTGGATCTACTAAACTGATATCCAAAGGTACTAAGGTGTCATCCTGGTCTGAAGGGTGACCCTTTAGAATCTACGGTGACATGTAGTTCTAGGACTTAAGGACTTCTACTAAAGATCTCAGGCTAAGTGATGGGTGAGCCTTTATCCCTGCGTTCGCTTGGTGCTAAGTACTACTCCCAACTGAATTAAACTGATAAACTGAGTAGCTCAATAATACTGATGTCTAAGACTAAATGATAGACACTTTATCTGAAAGCATCCTAAAACATGTGGAACTAAAGGACTGAATATTCTACTATCAAATTCATGAAACACTAAGTCATCGGGTGTTCATAACCCACCATCTTTGATGAATGCAATTACTCATGACAATTTTTATTTTCTGAATAGAATATGAATTTATACGACACAAGTCCAACACATGGAATATCAATACACTGAGGGTTTAGAACTGTACATATATAAGTGTACTGAATTTCATGGGAAAACATGTATTCATGGACTATTCATGATAAGGAACAAAAATATAAAGAAACTCATCCTTTTCATGAAAACCTTAGGCTCTAAAGAATGAATTAACTTAAGTACTAAGTTCACATAGGGACTCAATGTGTGAAAGGATACCCATTGATGAAATCTCACATACCTAGAAGTGAAAACCTTGCTATAAACCTTGAACTTAAATCTTGGAGATGAGGTACCCTAGTTTCTTGTTTTGAAGAGGAAGGGTTGCTTGTTTATCTGATTTTTGCTAATTATTGTGTTTTATGAGGGAATGGGGGATTTGGAGTATCTTAGGCTTAATATTAACCTTTGGAATAGCCAAAACAACAAAGTTTAGGAGGTTAAATGATGGGAAAAGACTAAGTATGAACCAACCAATGACTTGTTGGTTCTACCAATGGCTCATTGGTTGTTCTCGTTGGTTTTAGGGGTCATGATGGTTCTCAAGACTTCTTTAGATGAGACAAGGGATGGCTAGTTGGTTCCTCCAACCAATCATTCCTTGGTTTGTCGTTGGATCCTCAAGCTGGGTTAATTAGGGACCACGGTCACAACCAACAACTCGTTGGTTCTTCCAGCGATGGATGGTCCCTCTCATTAAAAAGGAGTCACTTTTTCAACCTTCGGGACTTTTGGGACTATTCTATAGATGAGCACATGGAGTGGGTCATCCTAAGAACCAATGGTTCATTGAAAGGATTGTTTTATCTAACAATTTGATAGTGCTTCACTAAAATGGCCATAACTTCTATCTCTTGAATCATATTAGTGAGTAATTAGATGTGTTGGAAAGAAAACTCAAAGACCTTTAATTTGGTGGGTCTTGATATTCAAAATTCAATATATTCAAGGAGTTATGATCATTTGAATTTTACCCTAGCATGATCCAATACGAGAATTTGATCGATAAGGAATCTTTCAACTTTACTATGAGCTAGAAGTTACTTATGGCCTTAAATCATATCTAAAACCCTTCTCATATTACCAAATTATTGGGTTTGGTTCTATATACACTTAAAGAGATGTTCTGATCTTAGCTTGAATTTTTGGTGTGTTACAATATCTTCCCCTTAGGATCATTCATTCTCGAATGAAAACTAACTAGGCTGATAGGAAGGGAAAGATATGCAATCCCAACACTGAGTTCTAAGAGCTGACTACTGACATGATAACTAAATCTCTACCTGAAACATGGACTGTACTGAACTCATGAATGCATACTATGACATGTAAGCAACTGAGTGACATGAGACTAGAAGAAGTAACAAAAGGAGAAATTGTTACCTCAAGCTGGAAATAAATTTGAAGAGAAAGGGTAAGGATACTTGGTCATCATATCTTCCTCTGCTTCCCAAGTATCTCCCTCAACTAGATGATTCTTACAAAACACCTTCACTGAAGCGACTTCTTTGTTTCTTAACTTACGGACCTGATGGTCAAGAATCTCAACTGGTACCTCTTCATAAGAGAGACTATCTTTCAGCTTGAAATCTCTAAAGGCACAAATAAAGATGGATAACCAATGCACTTCTTCAGCAAAGAAACACGAAAAATTAGATGCACTGATGCTAAGTCTGCAGGTAAGTCTAATTCATAGGCCACACTACCAATGCGCCTCAAAATCCCATAAGGACCAATATAACAGAGACTGAGTTTCCCTTTTTTGCCAAATCTCTTCACCCCTTGCATGGGTGAAACTTTCAAGTAGATCAAATCCCTAATCACAAGCTCAAATTCTCTTCTCCTCACATATGCATAGGAATTTTAACGACTCTAAGCTATTTTCAGCATCTCTTTAATCAACTAAACTTTTTCTATAGCCTCATGGACTGAATCAGGTCCTGTCAAGGTATCTTCACCAACCTCAAACCAACCAATAAGAGATCTACACCTCCTACAATAAAGTACTTCAAATGGGGCTATTTGAATACTAGAGTGGTAACTATTACTGTAGGCAAACTCAATTAAAGGCAAGTGATCATCCCAACTACCTTTGAAATCGATCATGCAAGCCATCAATATGTCCTCTTAAGTCTGAATGGCCCATCTTCCTGACCATCTGTCTGTGGGTGAAAAGTTGTGCTAAGATGAACTTGGGTACGAAGACCCTTCTGAAATATTTTCCAGAACTGAGAAGTAAATTGAGTACCCTTATCCAAGATGATAGTCAAAGGGACTCCATGCAATTTCACCAACTCTCTAAGGTAAAGTCTAGCATAATCCTCAGTTGAATCTGAAGTGTTAACTGGTAGGTAATGTTCTAGCTTAGTCATTCAATCCATAATAACCCAAATAGAATCATGTTGTTGGTGAGTACGAGGCAACCCTATTATGAAATCCATATTTACCACTTCATACTTCCAAGTAGGTATACTAATATTTTGAATTCATACCACTAGGTCTCTGGTGCTCAACCTTAACCTGCTATCAATTTGGAAACTTAGCCATAAATTTTGCGATATCCTTCTTCATACCATCCCACCAATAGACTTCCCATAGATCATGGTAATCTTAGTGGCTCTTGGGTGAATAGGGTACATAGAATTATGAGCTACTATCAACATCCACTACCTCAAGTCATCCATATATAGAACACATAGTCTACCCTGACAACAAAGAACACCATCTCCCCCTTGGGAGAAAACCTCAACTTTCTGATTTTGTATAGCTTCATTCAACTTAAGCAAAATAGGGTTGCTATCTTGATTTGCCTTACCCTTGGCTACTAAAGAGGATTCTGAACCATGACACTACTTTCGCAGAATTAACCAACCGAACTCCCAATCTAGCAAGCCTGTGAACCTCGCGAACCAACTTTTTCTTCTCATCCTCTGCATGAGCAAAACCTCCCATAGACAACCTGCTAAGGGCATCGGTTACTATATTGTCTTTAACTGGATGGTACAAGACACTCATAACATAATCCTTTAACAACTCAAGCCATCTCCTCTGATGAAGAGTTAGATCTTTCTGACTGAATATATACTGAAGCCTTTTGTGATCCGTGAACAAGTTTACATGATCTTTAATTGGCAGCAGTCATTTTGGCCAAGGGAAAACTTGTTGTTTCCTCCAACCAATCATTTCTTGGTTGGTCGTTGGATAATCAAGCTGTGCTAACTAGTGTCCATAGTCACAACCAACGGTTTGTTGGTTCTTCCAATGATTGTTGGTCTCTCTTATTACCAAAGAGGCACTTTGTCATCCTTCAGTATTATTCAACAGATGAGCACATGGAATAGGTCATCCTAATAACCAATGGTTCATTGGAAGGGTTTCTAACATCTTGATAATGCTTCACTAAAATGGCCATACCTTCTTGCTTTAAAATCAGATTAATGCGCAATTAGAGGTGTTGGAAAGAAGACTCAAAGACCTTTAATTTGGTGGGTCTTGATCTTTAAAACTCTTCTTATTTTAATATTTATGCTCATTTGAAGTTGACCCTAGTAAGATCCTATACGAGAATTCGATCGGTAAGGAAGCTTTCAACTTAACTATGAGATAGGAGTTACTTATGGCCTTAATTTATATCTAAAGCACTTCTCATATTATTATATCATTAGGTTTGGTTCTGTACACACTTGAGGAATGACTCTAATCTAAGCTTGAATTTTTGGGGTGTTACAAGGTCATTTTCTTTATTTTCATGCAATTTTTGAGTTTTAAGCTTTCCTACAATTTCCCCAAGTCATTTATGAATTGCTAGGACCGGTGGTTCAGTTCCGAGGTAGTTCATTTGGGTTTTAAGTCAATTTCCATATTTTAGAACTTTTGAAGTTGAGAAATTTGTCATTGGAAAAACATCAAGTAAACAACCTTAGATGAAAATTCTGGTAGTTTTATTAGCTCCAAAATGTGGAGTTTAGGCTGGGGGACCTTTGGTTCTGGTCCCAAGGCTTCTAGGCTCGTTTTGGGCTATTGAGTGGAATTTGGTTAAAATAGAAAAAAGTGGGTGTACGACCCACCTTTCATTGAAATGACTTCGATTGGGAATTTCTTTGATTTTGTTGAGTCTAGAATGTCGTTTTTAGTAGGGTAGTATATTTCATTCGAATGTACAGGTTCTAAATGGATCTTGAGTACCCGATTGGAGTCTTTTTAGATTTAGTCAAATTTCTAGTGTAGAACATCTGGTGCAATCACTTAAGTGACCCTTTTGTTGCCTAAAGAGAGCCATTTTAGTGGCTAGCTAGGGAGCCACTTATGTGGATGCTGATAACACCAGCATCCACAACTTAAGCGAGCCCTTCTCTACTTTAGCAAAGCTGCCTGAGCGGCTGGGGAATCACTTTAGCTGAAGCTGACAAACGTGGCAGGGACCTCTTTAGCAATAAATTTTTCCACTTAAGCGGCCAGTACTGGTATTATATAAACCTTGTCCATTTATGATTTAAACCTATTTCCATGGTGTTTTGCTCCATTGTCTCACCTTGGGAGCTTAGAAAACCTTAAGGAAACAAATTTTGGAGCTGGGGCTAGGTGTTTTCTCGATCCATGATCTCTTTTCCATTGTTAATTTGTAAGTTACTGGTATTTTCCTACGCACTTGTTTTAAAAATTAAAAGGAAAGACATCATTTTTGTCCTAGTTTGATTCCAAACACCTATCATATTTACAATTATTACTAATTATATTCTTGGAAGTCCCATTCCAGAATCGGGTAGTGTATATGGATATCCTAAGTCCTCAATGGGTCCCTTCGTCTGTGAGTCACAGTGCCAGAGGAGGGGTATTCCCCATGGGTCGTGCCTTGCAAGACATAGGGCCGGAGGAGGTGTATACACTATGGTTTGACATGGAACTCATCTCATATTGCATCTCTTGGTTTTCATTGCACTCATTTGTTCTTATGCATTACCTATCACCAGTGTGTTTGCTGTTTGTACCTTTCAAACTTATGGGATACTGGTTAGGTTTTGTTGTTTGTGATTATGTCTATTGTTTGTACCTTCTGGGATTATGGTGGCCTATTTAGGTTATTGTTTATCATTTCTTCATAGCTTGTGATGATTTTGTTGTGAACGTACTCTCGCAGCTCAGGGACATCTTGTGGCTCCCTTTATAGCATTTCCATCTCTAGTGTTAGATTATCTTGTAGTTTCTCTTACAGTGGGTAGCCATTCTGAGTATTCTACTAGTGACAGTCTTCTTGTAAGTACCCGATTTCTCAAGTCATGATGACACCTACTTCAATCTACCAGCTCCCTTTAAAGCATTTCCATCTCTAGTGTTAGATTATCTTGTTGTTTCTATTACAGTGGGTAGATATTCTGAGTGTTGTACTAGTGGTAATCTTCTTTTCAGGACCCAATTTCTCAAGTCATGATGGCACCTACTTCAACCCACCAGTAAGTAAGAAAGCCATAGCCCGAAATGTCAAGTAATGGACTAACGGGAGAAAGATAAAGGGAAATGAGAATGAAACCAACAATAACAATAATATAGGTGGAAGCAAAAGAGAGATACTTACATAATATAAGAGAGGGAAGAAGACAAAAATATACAAAATGGATCCCTCCCAAAACCTGGTTAGGACAGTACAAGAGCCATTATAAAAAAAAAGAGTACTAGATAGTATCCATAATATACATATATACACAGTAATGTCATAAATACAAAAGACTATCACTAAAGCAGAAGGAGAAGGATCAGTTCCAGACTTTAGAAGGCTCACTCCATCTCCAAATCAGTAGCAAGGCCCAAGGATAACGTCAGCAATAGTGGCTCGTACTCATATCTACATCAGGGAAAAGAAGCAAAAATGTAGTATGTGTACTAAAGCAAAGGTACTCAATAGGTATCATCGGACGACTGAGCTCAAATATAGTAAAAACATAAATAAGGTGCGAGAATGTAAGTTGAAGTCAACAGTAAAATGAGTAGAAATATAAATCTCAAGATATGCTAGGCAAATACAATAAAGGAAACAAGTAACTTGAGAATAAAAGAAAAGGACTACCTACAACCTAACTGGACCCCCATAAGCCCAGAAGGCACACACAAGAAAATAATTAACCCTACCGAGCCCCAATAAGCCCGGTGGGTGCAAACAAGAGAAAATAAAAGGTAAAAAGTTTAAATAACCTTTGACCATACCAGTCTCAAATAACTTTCCAATCCCAGATCCATAATGAAAGTATACATACAGGGCTTGAACTGGAACCAGTGGATAATAACAAGAGGCAAGACACTGGGCTCAAACTAAGAATACTGGATAATAACAGAAGGCCTAATGATCCATATACAACAGAACCCAGTACAACTGCCTGAACTCCCAGCAAATAACCATAATCAACACCCGAACACTCCAACCATAGTCATAGACTGATGTCCGGCTCGAATCAAAACTCACAAGTAGCAAACCATAACCATAACAGATGATTTGATAAGGAGAGAACCATAACCATCAACCAATGCCAGTCTCTTACTAGAACTCATAATAATAGCAGTAGAGTATACACCAGACTTGAACCGAAACTGATATATATATATATAAGCAAACTGGCTAGCAGAAGTCTAAGGGTTTTAAGCCTATATCCAATCTATATAATCATATAGATAAATCTCAGGCGGTTAAATCCACAAAGGCCAGACAGGTCCCAAATTCTAGGTCAAGCAGGTGCGATCCAAGGTCGATTACTACCCTACCCAAGAAAAATGCTAAATCATCTAGTAATTAAGTCTAAATAAACCCCAACCCAAGGTAATAGCCTAAGATAGCAGCCACGAGTCTAACTAAGCCTAAAGGAGCTTCATTGCAAATATTCTATCTAAAATGGGTGGTGGGGCCTACTACAAGATCCCGATAACCCAACCTAAGGAAAAACCTACTCAAATCTAGTCTAAGGCTTCCTAGTTTCATCCTTAGGTACCATAAACACTAATTCTAGTCCTAAAGGATGATAATACACCATACTAGGGGAGAACATGCTTAGATTCTATCGAAAAGGGGCCCTAATTGGCTAAATAGGCCATAAACAGCTAAAACAATAACCAATACATAAATACACACCTAAAACTAGAACAATAATACAATAATACCATAATTAAACTTAATCTAAAAGAAGGGTAAGCCTAGCCTACCAAGACACCGCCAAAAGCTCACCGAATCCTCTATACCAGAGCTTTTCCCTTCCAAGAAGCCTCTGAGAGCTTCCACACTATCAGAACAATGAGCTATGCATCAAGATGAGAAATTTGATACCCATATTGCATATAAACACTCTAGGTAAAAAATCAGACTAAAAATCCCACATATGGCCCACTTGCGGAATCACAAAATTAAAACCGTCACAACATCCCACTCAGTTTAAGGATCATTTACCACATAAATATAGCCAATCCTGAGTAAAAACAGCCCCAAAATCAGTCCCAATATAATTGAAAATATATAAACTAAACTAGAGAATTAGACTAAAGTTTAAGCGGAACTTACGGAGATAACGAGGATAAATGATCACCACAACTCCACTAAATCAGCCCAGCACCAGATACTCGATTCCCCTCCATTTTCTAAGGTTACAATAGTCTAAAGTGGTGGTTCAAAAATTAGAATCAAAGTTGGAAGAGAGAGGAATGAAATATATATATAAGTACCATCGATAGCCATTTTAGCGGCTAAATGACTGCTAAAGTGATCACCGCTAAAGCGGTCACCACTAAGGCGCCTAACGGTCGCTAAAGTAACCTAGTTTCGGCTGGCCAGCTCTGCTAAAGTGGTCTAGAGCCGCTTAAATGGCTACTGCTAAAATGGTTCCAAGCCGCTAAAGCGGTCTCTTGGCCTCTAAAGCGGTTGCACCAGATAATTTGGCACTAGCCAAATTTAATAAGTCCCAACGGACTTCGATTGGTTGCTCAATATTGGTTCAAAATCTCGTTCTCACAAAAAAAAATATTCTACCCTACCAAATTTGATATTCCGAACTCAAGGCGCCATCAAAATTTTCATCCGAGGTCATTTTGATAAAAAGTGGGTCCCATATTCAAAGGGACCATTTTAGGCAAAATCTACCCAATAGCTCAAAATTAGGCCAGAAGTCTCGATACCAGAACTAAGGGTCCTACTAGCCTAAAATCAACATTTTGGAGCTAATGAGACTGTCATAAATGGCATCCGAGGTCGTTTACTTTAAAAACTCCAAAATAGGGAAATGGCTCTAAAAACTAAATGAACTGCTGGGTAACCAAACTGTCAGTCCCAACAAGTCATAAATGACCTGGGGCAGCTATAGAAAAGCTGTAAATGCAAATAAATCATAAAAACATAAAAAATGACCTGGTAGGTCATTACACTTCTTTAACATGATTCTTGCTAATATAGACTGTTAGGCTAGCTTTTATAGGTTCCTTCCTTGTTACTTATATTGTGTATCCCTTCCTTACATGTTATTTGTACTTGCGTTAATCTTTAGAGCTCAGTCAGCCTACGCCTATTGAGTACCATTTTTTTGGTACTCATGCTACACTTCTGCACCTTGTAGATTCTAGTACGAGTTGTCGCTGCTGACATGCGCCTCATGCAGAGCTGCCCTGGATCGGAGACTTAGAGTGATCTCCTGGTTTTTGAAGTTGTTCCTTCTCCCTCTATTTTGCTAGACCTGTCTTTACTTTATTTTTTGGAGATGGTTCTATGTATATTGTATTTACCTAGTACCCATATTATATTTAGTAGCTTTTGCACCGACTGATACTAGGTTTTGGGGGTATTTTGTATATTATGGTTCTTTCTCTTCCTTTATTTGCGTATGTTTAAGTCTTATTCATTATATTAGTCTCTTTCTCTCTTATTAGCCCATTACCCGCTGTTCTGGGCTACAGGTTTTGCTTACCTACTAGTGGATTTAGTACGTGCAATCATGACCTGAGATTTTGGTTTGTGACATCTAATTTGTAATTTCTCTATGACGGAGGGGGTATTTTTTTAGCCATACAAATATCTATGACTTATTTTTTAATACTTGTTTTAAAACTCATTCATTTATTCTAAAATTTTGCATCTTATAGAACTGAATCATATAAAATGGGACGAAGGGAGTGAAATTTATTTAACTAATATTTTTAATATACTATTAAAGTATCCTAAATTATAAAAAGTTATAATCTATAGTACCTTCTTTTTAGTTTCTAATTATCTATATTTAGTTTATCTTTGTGTTTGAAGTAATAATTGAGATTCTAATCGAGGTACATGTACATCTATTACTGATTGAAAACTACCTCCAATGATCTTTTCTATCTGGATACACCCTTAGCCATTGAAAATTCTTTAAAGGGTTTTCTTTAGGGTAAAACCCTAAAAAATATCTATATTTTATTCAGAAAATGTAATGACCCTCCAGGTCATTTTCTACTTCTCTACATTATTTTTGGCTTGTAGAGATTTCTCATAGCTACCCCAAGTCATTTATGACTTGTTGGAACTGACACTTTGATTGTCGGGCAGTTCGTTTGGTTTTTAGAGCCATTTCCTTATTTGGAAATTAGTGCTTTTCGAATTTGGCTACCAGGCCTAACATTAGGTAGACGACCTCGTATTTCAATTCTAACAGTTCCTTCAGCTCCAGAACATCTATTTTAGACTAGGGGGGACTTTGGCTTGGGTCCCGAGGTTTCCAGACTCATTTTAGGCTATTGGGTAGAAATTGGTTAAAATGACCATTTAGGTGTGGGACCCATATTACATCAAAACAACCCCGGATGGAAATTTTGATTGAGCCATTGAGTTCGAAATATCAAATTTGATAAGGTAGCATAGTTCGTTTGCATTCATAGGATTCTGAACGAATCCCGAGGGCCCAATCAAAAACTTGGCAATTGCCAACTCGAGCTTATGCAATATCAGCTGGTGTAGGACAAAAATGGCCTTCGCATTCGCAATGCCTTGGCAGCGTTTACAAAGGCCAAACCGTCAGGCCATTGTGTTCGTGAGCTGCACTTCATTTTCGTGAAGGGTAAGCTGGCCTGGCAGGCTCAGCCTTGTCCTTCGCGTTCACGATCGATCGGCCAGGGTCGTTCTCACGATGGGGTCCCCTCATTCGCGATAAAGGGACCCCTGGCAGTATATTTACATGCCAAACCCAATTTTCTACATTTTCCACAAGTCCTAAACACCATTAAATGCCCTAGAGAGCTAAGAGAGTGAGAGTTTCGATACGTGGGTGTTCGGGGTAGGTTGGAGAGTGAGTGGGAACATTTCCTCATCAAATATTATCGTAAGTTTTCATTAATTTATCGAAAAATTCCCCGTTTTAAAGTTATAACCCTAGTTCATTAATGCATTGATTTTAAATGTTATTGTGCTTGGAATTTATCCATTATTGAGGGTACATGATCCTTGATCCATGAGGGGCATTTTGACTGTTTCAAACTTATGATTTCATAAGTGGGCCCCACATGAGATTTTTAGCCCAATTTTGGACCAGATGTATTTATATGCAATATGGGTATTATTGTTCTTGTATTTTTGAGTAAATTGTTATTTTTATAGCGTGACATCGTGCGGAGGCTTCTCGGAATGGAAAGACCCCACTTTAGCAGACTTTATCTAGCTTTCTTCGGCGTCCAGGTATGATAGGCTTACACTAATTATAGATTGAGCTTAATTATGGTATTAGTATGATATTATGATAGTTTTAGGTTGGAATTTATGGTTGGTTACTTCGTTAGTAAAAGTTGGATTATTTGGCCGATTGGAGGGCCGTTTCAGAGGTAGAATCGACTCATTTACATTTTTCTTAAGTAAATTAATGCTTCGAGGTTGTTATAACGTACTTAGCTCATTGTAGACATAGGAGGCCTTCTTTCATGACATTATCCTTAATCTTGAGCCTTAGAATACATAGCATATACCTAGGTCTGGGCTAGGTTAATGATATTGAGCTCATTTAAAGATCGATTTGAGTCCGACATATTTTATTGATTTATGGAATTTAAAGACCGGTTCGAGTCCAGCATATTCTATTGATTTATGGCATTTAAAAATGGGTTAGAGTCTGGTATATTCTATAGGTTTATAGCCTTTAAAGACTGGTTCGAGTCCGACATACTCTATCTATTTATGGCACTAAATTACCGGTTCGAGTCCGACACTTGTGGTGAGTTATGAGGAGGGAAATCTAGTTCAAGTCTGGTGTTTATGGGTTATTTCTTGGTATTATGGTACCAGTTCGTGTCCGGTGAGTTGTGGTATGGAAGGGTTCATAAGTATGGTAGTGGTATATTCCTTGATTGCATCCATCGGGCTTATGGGAGTTCGTTTGGATTAGTCTTCTCTTGTTTGTACCCTCTAGGCTTATGGGGGCCTAGTTGGGTTCTAGTAGCTACTTTAATTTTAGTATCACGTGCTTATTTATTAATTTACCTGTGACAGAGCATCTTCTCAGGTTTGGCCTTTTCCATTTACTTATTTTACATCCTCACTTTGCATTATACTTTTATTATGATTTGGCTCAGTTGGCCGATGATGTCTACTGAGTACCCATTGTTTTGGTACTCATACTACACTTCTGCATCTTTTCTGGTGTAGATCCGAGTACTAGCCAAAGTCGTTAACATTCCAGTCAGCTTGCTTATAGGATTTGAAGATTGGGTGAGCTTTCGAAACTGGAGCTGATCCCCTTCTCTTCCTTTATTTTGGACAGTCTTTACATTCAAGACTATTTGTATATCGATACTACTAGTACTCTTATTCTTTTGGTTAGTGGCTCTTGTACTGGCGTTACTATGTCGTGGGATATTCTTTTACTCCCTCCCTATTTTATCTATATGTATGTTGTTGTTTTGGTAATTTCTTTATCTTCCACCGTTTAGCCCATTACTTGTATTTTCAGGCTATGGTTTGGCTTACCTACTGGTGGGACATAGTAGGTGACATCATGAGTCAAAAATTAGGTCATGAAATATTGGTATCAGAGCACCTAGGTTCACCGATTTTATCGGTATAAGAGCAAGTGTCTAGTAGAGTCCCGCGGATCAGAATTATGACGTCTGTATCTTATTTTTGGGAGGCTACAAGACATTCTTAGGATGACTTCACTTTCTTCATTCATTTTGTGTGCCAAGTCTATGTTGGTTTCTAAGGTTTTCATTATTTCACTCTGTTGAAGATGGTTAGGATGCGAGCTACGACGATGGGTGAAGGTCACCTTGAGCATACTGTAAGGGCACCTGCTAGAGGTTATGGCCTGCACAGAGGTCTCGACGAGGCTAGAGTTGCATCCGTAGAAAGGGTCCGAGATAGAGAGCCTTTGCTAGATTTAGATATTGCTCCTGAGGCAGAGGTTGTTCCATAAGTTCAGCCACCCTAGCTATTGGTGGGACAGGGGGCAGCCCTGGCTCCACCGAGGTTTATTTCTTCCTCATTACTTAGAGATACCTTGATCCAGTTATTTGGATTAGTTGGTGGTGCATCGTCTGATGGTGCATAGTGTGCGGATCCGAGTGGTATAGATATAGGGGCAAAGCCTGTAGCTGCGGCACCTAGAGATCAGGTTCTCCCGACGCTTGTAGTTTCTCAGCCGATAGGCCAGCCTGCTATGTCTATTGAAGAGTAGAAGATGTTGGGTAGATTTTTGAGATTGACTCCTCTGAGGTTTAAAGGGACTCCTGGCGAGGATGCATTTGAGTTGTTGGCGGCTTGCGAGGTTAGGCTCCGTAATTTGGCCCTAGTTGAGGTTCGTGGGGCACTACTTTTCTATTGGACTTGGCTGTTAGGCATTGGTGGAGAGGTTTTCTTGATTCCAGACCAGCTGGATCTCCCTCTTTTACATGAACTCAGTTCTTCGAGGTCTTATTTGAGACGTATATGCCCCGCAATCTTTGTGAGCGATTAAGAGATCAGTTCACAGGGTTATAAAAATGTTCTAAGATGGTTCTTGAGTATGAGGCGAGGTTCTACGAGTTGTCCAGACATGCTACTGTGATCTTACCTATCGAGTATGAGCATATTTGGTGTTTTGTAAGAGAATTAATGCTTTCTATTCACATGGCCACTCAGAGTATGGTTGCTGAGGGTAGATCTTTTGTGTATGTTTTTGATCATACTCATTCTATGGAGGAGATGCATCGTGAAACCCAAGGAGAAAGCGATAAGAAGCCACACTATCAGGGTAGTTTTAGTGGGAGCCGTGATAGCTTGTGGTTCAGAGGCAGAAGTTTTTGGGGTAGTTATCCTCCACGTCAGTCATATCAGCACCAGGGTTAGTCTAGTATTCCTGTTCAGGCAACACTTTAGATTTCTGACGGAGATTAGTCCAGCTTCAAAGATTTTTACGGCCAAGGCAATGGCTAGTCTCTGAGTGGTGCATATTTTTGGTCTTCTAGCCATGGTGGCTATTCCGAGTCAGTTGGATCTTCTGTACCGAGTGATGTTTTTAGGCCTTACTATACTTATAGAGTATTTGGCCATTTCACCAGAGATTGTCCCCAGTATGGGATAAGTCAGCCTACGGTACAGAGTGTTCTGCCTATCAGATCAGTGTCGCCTCCAGTTAGAGGTGGTGCTTAGAGTAGAAGGAATGGTCCCTAGGGTTTTGAGAAGGTTCATAGGCAGGTAGGATAGGTGGTAGGTCAGACGCCCAGCCAAGTGGTGGGTGAGGTCATTTATATATTGTACCTGGTAGACCGGAGGTAGATTCTTCGGATGTTGTTATTACAGGTATGATTTTAGTGTGCTACTCTATTTTGTCTGGGATCCATTTATTCGTATGTTTCTGCTGATTATACACCATGGTTAGAGTTGTCTTAGGAGCCTTTATCTGTCTTGGTCATTAGTAGTGGATCAGATTTATTGATCATGTGTTGTGACTATTCGAGAGTTTGATACTCGGACCGATCTTATTATGTTAGATATGGTGGACTTTGATGTGATTTTGGGTATGGACTGGTTATCCCCTTATCATGCTGTCTTGGATTACATCGCCAAGATCGTTACCTTAACCATACCTGGTATACCCTCAGTTGTGTGGCAGGGTTTTTTCAGCCGTGCACTAATGGGAATTATTTATTATGTTTGGGCTAGGAGATTGGTGTGTAGGGGTTGAGAGTCTTACCTCGCTTATGTTTGTGATGTTAGTACTTAGAGTCCCTCTCTTGATTCTGTTCCTATTGTTCGTGAGTTTGCTGGTGTTTTCCCTATCGACCTGCCTAGCCTTCCTCCTGAGCTTGATATTGAGTTTTCTACTAATCTTGAGTCGGGCACCCGACCTATTTCTATGGCACCTTACCTTATGGCTCATGTAGAGCTTAAGGAGCTGAATTCTCAGCTTTAGGATCTTCTAGGTAAGGGCTTTATTCTGCCCAGTACATCGCCTTGGGGTGCTCTTGTATTGTTCATGAAGAAAAAAGATGGGTCTATGCGTATGTGTATTGACTACAAGCAGCTGAATAAGGTGACAGTGAAGAATAAGTATCCTATCCTATGCCTCGTATTGATGATTTATTGACCAGCTTCATGGTGCGACAGTGTTCTCCAAAATTTACTTGAGATCAGGCTACCATCTGTTGAGCATTCGGGCTGAGAACATCCCTAAGACAGCCTTCAGGGCTTGGTACGACTATTATGAGTTCTTGGTGATGTCTTTTTGGTTGACCAATGCCCCAATGGCGTTTATGGATATGACGAATTGTGATTTCTAGCTCAATTTAGACTCATTTTTGATTATTTTCATTGACGATAGTCTTGTATATTTAAGGAGTGGGAACGAGCACGAGCAATATTTGAGGATTGTGCTTCAGACTTTGAGAGATCATAGGCTATATGCCAAATTCTCAAAGTGTGAGTTTTGGCTTGATTCTATTACATTCCTAGGGCACGTGGTGTCTAAGGATATGATTATGGTGGATTCAACGAAGATTGAGATTATTCATGACTGGGCCAAACCTATATCTCTGATTGAGGTTCATAGCTTTATTGGTTTGGCAGGTTACTACCGATGATTTGTTAAGGGTTTTGCTTCGATTGCATCGCCTATGACCCGACTGACTAGGAAAAAGCTTTCATTTTAGTGGTTCGAGGATTGTGAGTTGAGCTTTCTGAAGCTTAAGGGCTTGCTCACTTTAGCTCCGATATTGACTCTTCCTGTTGAGGGCGAGTGGTTTATAGTTTATTGTGATATTTCTGGTGTTGATTTGGGTTGTGTTTTGATGCAGTATGGATGAGTTATTGCTTATACGTCGAGGCAACTTAAGGTTCACGAGCGCAACTACCCCACCAATGACTTGGAGTTGGCGGTGGTAGTTTTCGCGCCTATGATTTAGAGACACTACTTGTATGGTGTTCATTGTGTGATCTACACTGACCATTGTAGTCTTCAGCACCTTATGACTCAGAGAGAGTTTAATTCTAGACAGCGTAGATGGGTTGAGTTGCTGAAGGACTATGATATATCTATCCTATACCATCCGAGCAAGGCAAACGTGGAGGCGGACGCCTTGAACTGAAAGGTGCTGAGTATGGATAGTCTGGCTTCTATTTCAAATTCAAAGCGGCCGTTGGATTTGGACGTTCAGTTCTTAGCCAACTTGTTGGTTCGGCTTGATATTTCGGAGTCCAGAAGGATCCTTGTGAGTGTTAAGACTAAGTCTACCTTATTTGAGTAGATTCAGAGTCTCCAGTCTGAGGATAGTAGACTTTTCGACATCCATGATCAGGTTGTGAGGGGTGAGTCTAGTCGGGCTACCCTAGATTCAGAGGTCCTTTTGAGATTTGATGGTTGCATTTGTATTCCAAGGGTTGGAGATTTGATTCAGTTTATATTGCGGGAGGCTCATAGCTCCAGATATTCTATTCACCTGGGGACAACCAAGATGTATAGAGATTTAAGGCAGCATTGCTAGTGGAGTGACATGAATATTGTGGACTTTGTAGCTCATTGCCTTTGTTGTCAGTAGGTAAAGGCCGAGCATCAATGATAAGGTGGATTGCTTCAGAGGCTACCCATTCCTGAGTGGAAGTGGGAGCAAATTACTATGGACTTCGTGACTGGTCTACCTCATTTTTTGTATGGTTCTGACAGTGTTTGTGTCATCGTAGATCGGTTGACCAAGTCTACTCACTTTATCCCAATTCAAATTTTCTTTAGTGCCGAGTGGTTAGCTCGTATCTACATTCAAGAGATAGTTTGCCTTCATGGGTACCCGTGTCCATTATTTTTGATAGAGGCTCAGTGTTTACTTCTAGCTTCTAGACGACTTGTTAGGAAGAGTTAGGTACTCAGGTTGATCTTAGCATCACATTTCATCCTCATACTGACGGCCAATTGGAGTGGACCATTCAGGTTCTTGAGGATATGCTTTGCGTGTGTGTGATAGACTTTGGAGGTTAGTGGGAGCAACACTTAGCCTTAGTAGAGTTCGTTTATAATAATAGCTACCATTCAAGCATTGAGATGGCACCATTTGAAGTGATATGGTAGGCATTATCGATCTCCGATTGGTTGGATTGAGACTTCAGAAATTAGCCCCCATGGCACTGACTTGCTTTATGAGTCCTTAGATAGGGTGCGGGTGATTCAGGATAGGTTGAGGGCTACTCAAAGTAGGCAGAAGAGTTATGCTGATCGTAGACTTCGTGCCTTGATATTTGGGGTTGGTGATCGATTTTTCCTCTGAGTATCACCTATGAAGGGTGTGATGAGGTTTAGGAGGAAGGGTAAACTTAGCCCCCGGTATATTGGTCCATTCGAGATACTTTGAATAGTTGGAGGGGTAGCTTATGAGTTGGCCTTTCCCCCATATTTCCCTGCTATTCATCCAGCTTTCCATGTCAATGCTGCGGTATTACTACCCAGATGAGTCTCACATGCTTCGGTGGGACTTGACTCAGTTGGATGAGAGATTGATATTCATAGAGGAGCCCGTCCTCATTTTAGCTAGGGACGTCAGTCGGTTGTGGTTTAGAGAAATTCCAGTAGTTAAGGTCTAGTGGAGGCACCCTCCAGTTGAGAAGGCTACCTGGGAAGTCAAGAGTGAGATACGGACCCAGTATCCCCACTTGATCGAGCCTTCGGGTATTTCTTGATCTTTTACTTTTGCGGATGAAAGTCTTTTTAGTAGTGGATGTTGTAATGACCCTCCAGTTTATTTTCTACTTCTCCACATTATTTCAGCGTTTAAAGCTTTCCCATAACTGCCCCAAGTCATTTATGACTTACTGGAATTGACAGTTCGGTTACCGGGCAGTTCATTTGGTTTTTAGAGCCATTTCTCTATTTTGAAATCAATGTTTTCAAATTTGGCTACCGGGCCTAAACATCAGGTAGACGACCTCGTGTACCAATTTTGACAGTTCCATCAGCTCCAAAACATCAATTTTAGGTTAGGGGAACCTTTGGTTTGGGTCCAGAGGCTCTCAAACTTTTTTTAGGCTATTGGGTAGAAATGGGTTGAAATAACCATTTAGGTGTGGGACCCATATTTCATCGAAGCAACGCCGGATGGAAATTTTGATTGGGCCATTGAGTTCGAAATGTCAAATTTTATAGGGTAGTATAGTTCGTTTGCATTCACGGGATTACGAACGAATCTCGAGGGCCCGATTGGAAACTTGGCAATTGCCAAGTCCAACTGATGCAACATCAGCTTGTGTAGGCCAAGAATGGCCTTCGCGTTTGTGAAGGCCAAACCTTTAGTCTGTCGCGTTCATGAGCTATCCTTCGTGTTTGAGAAGTGTAAGCCAGCCTGGCTTGCTCAGCTTTGTCCTTAGCATTCACAGTCGATCGGCCATGTTCACGAAGGGTCCTTTTGGTCCAGGGTCGCGTTCTCGATGGGGTCGCTGCGTTCGCGATTAAGGGACCCTGGTATTATATATACATGCCAAACCCAATTTTCTTTATTTTCCACAAGTCCCAAACACCATTAAATGTCGTAGAGAGCTAAGAAAGTGAGTGGGTCAATACGTGGGTGTTCGGGGTGGGTTGGAGAGTGCGTGGGAACATTTCCTCATCAAATATTATCGTAAGTTTTTATAAATTTATTGGTAAGTTCCCCGTTTTAAAGTTATAATCCTAGTTGATTGATGGGTTTATTTTTAATGTTGTTGTGCTCGAAATTTATCTATTATTGAGGGTAAATGATCCTTGAGCCTTGAGGGACGTTTTGACTATTTCAAACTTGTGATTTCTAAGTGGGCCTCATATGGGATTTTAGGCCCGATGCATTTATATGTAATATGGGTATTGTTGTTCTCGTATTGTTTATTAAATTGTTATTTTGATAGTGTGGCATCGTGTAGGGGTTTCTCAGAAGGGAAAGGCCCTACTTTAGCAGACTTTATCGAGTTTCTACGGCGTCTAGGTAGGCTAGGCTTATCCTACTTATTGATTGAGCTTAGTTATGGTATTTGTATGATATTATACTTGTTTTGGGTGGAAATTTATGGTTGGTTGCGTAGTTAGTAAAAGTTGGATTACTTGTTCGATTTGAATGGCCGTTTTGGAGGTAGAATCAACTCATTTACCTTTTTCTTAACTAAATTAATGCTTTAGGGTTGTTATAACGCACTTACCTTATTGTAGACATAGGAGGCCTTCTTTCGTGACATTATCCTTAATCTTGAGCCTTAGACTACATAGCATATACCTAGTTTTGGGCTAGGTTAATGATATTGAGCGCATTTAAAGATCGGTTTGAGTCTGACATATTCTATTGATTTACGGCATTTAAATACCGGTTCGAGTCCAGCATATTCTATTTATTTATGGCATTTAAAGACCGATTAGAGTCTGACATATTCTATAGGTTTATGGCCTTTAAAGACTGGTTCGAGTCCGGCATACTCTATCTATTTATGGCACTAAATTACCGGTTCGAGTCTGGCACTTGTAGTGAGTTATGAGGAGGGAAATATAGTTCAAGTCCGGTGTTTATGGGTTATTTCATAGTATTATGGTACCGATTTTATTTAGGTAAGTTGTGGTACGAGAGGGTTCATAAGTATGGTAGTGATATATTCCTTGATTGCATCCATCGGGCTTATGGGGGTTTGTTTGGATTAGTCTTCTCTTGTTTGTACCCTCTAGGCCTATGGGGGCATAGTTGGGTTGTATTAGTTACTTTAATTTCGTTATCGCGTGCTTCTTTATTTACTTACTTATGTTAGAGCATGTTCTCAAGTTTTCCCTTTTCTATTGACTTATTTTACATCCTCGCATTTTATTATACTTTTATTATGATTTAGCTTAGTCGGTTGATGATGTCTACTGAGTACCCATTATTTTGGTACTCATACTACACTTATGTATCTTTTCTGGTGTAGATCCGAGTTCTAGCCAACGTCGTGGACATTCAAGCCAGCTTGCTTATAGGATTCGAAGATAGGATGAGCTTTCAAAGCTGGAGCTGATCCCCTCTCTATTCTTTATTTTGGATAGTCTTTACATTCGAGACTATTTGTATATCGATACTACTAGTACTCTTATTCTTTTGGTTAGTGTCTCTTGTACTGATCTTACTAGGTCGTGGGATATTGTTTTGCTCCCTCCCTATTTTATCTATGTGTATGTTATTTTCTGGTAGTTTCTTTATCTTCCGCCATTTAGCCCATTACTTGTCTTTTGGGGCTACGGTTTGGATTACCTACTGGTGGGACGTAGTAGGTGCCATTATGACTCAGAAATTTGGTCGTGACATATTGGTATCAGAGCACCTAGGTTCACTGGGTTTGTTGGTATAAGAGAAGTGTCTGGTAGAGTCCCGCATATTAGAATGATGACGTCCATATCTTATCTTCGGGAGGCTACAGTACATTCTTAGGATGACTTCACTTTCTTCATTCATTTCGTGTGCCAGGTCTAAGTTGGTTTCTAAGGTTCTCATTATTTCACTCTTTCACAGATGGCTAGGACGTGAGCTGCGACGACGGGTGACGATGACCTTGAGCCTACTGCTAGGGCACCTACTAGAGGTCGTGGCCTGCGCAGAGTTACGGCCAGGCTACAGTTGTAGCCCCAGCCAAGGGCTGAGATAGAGAGCCTTTGCCAAATCCAGATATTGCTCCTGAGGCAGAGGTTACTCCTAAAGTTCAGCCACCCAAGCTATTGGTGGACCAGGGGGTAGCCTAGGCTCCACCGAGGTTTATTTCTTAGTCATTGCTTAGAGATGCCTTGATCCAGTTATTTGAATTAGTTAGTGGTGCATCGTCTAATGGTGTATAGTCTGCGGATCAGAGTGGTACGGATGTAGGGGCGGAACCTGTAGCTGCGGCACCTAGAGATTAGGTTCCCCCAGCGCCAGTAGTTGTTCAGTCGGTATTCGCCCAGCCTGCTATGTCTGTTGAAGAGTAGAAAATATTGGGTAGATTTCTGAGATTGACTCCTCCGAGGTTTACAGAGGCTCCAAGCGAGGATGCATTTGAGTTCTTGGCTTCTTGCGAGGTTAGGCTCCATGATTTGGGCTAAGTTAAGGCTCGTGGGGTTGATTACACTACTTTTCAGTTGGACTTGGCTGCTAGGCATTGGTGGAGAGGTTTTCTTGATTCCAAACCAGCTGAATCTCCCTCTTTGACATGAACTCAGTTCTCTGAGGTCTTCTTTGAGAAGTATATGCCCCATAATCTTTGTGAGCGCTTAAGAGATCAGTTCACACGGTTATAGCAGGGTTCTAAGATGGTTCTTGAGTATGAGGCGCGGTTCTACGAGTTGGACAGACATGCTACTATGATCTTGCCTACCATGTATGAGCATATTTGGTGTTTTGTTAGTGGATTGAGCCTTTCCATTCGCATGGCCACTCAGAGTTTGGGTCCTGCGGGCAGATCTTTTATGGATGTATCTGATCGTATTCAGTCTATGGAGGAGATGCATCGCGAAGCCCTAGGAGGAAGTGATAAGAGCCTACGCCATCAAGATAGTTTCAGTGGGAGCCGTGATAGCTTGCGGTTCAGAGGCATAGGTTTTTGGGGTAGGTACCCTCCACGTCAGTCAAATCAAAACCACGGTTAGTCCAGTAGGCCTGTTCAGGCAGCACTTTAGATTTGTGGAGATCAGTCCAGCTTCAGTGATTCTTATCGCCAGGGCAGTGGCTAGTCTCCGAGTGGTGCACATTTTGGGTCTTCTAGCCGTGGTGGCTATTCTGGGTCAGTTAGATCTTATGGACTGAGTGGTGTTTCTAGGCCTTACTATACTTATGGAGTATTTGGCCATTTCTCTAGAGAGTGTCCCCAGCACGGGATGATTCAGCCTGCAACATAGAGTGTTCTGCCTATCAGATCAGTACCGTCTTTAGTTAGGGGTGGTACTCAGGGTCGCAGGGGTGGTCCCCATAATTCTTGGGAAGGTTCTCAGGCAGATAGGATGGGTGGTAGGTCAGACGCCCAGCCAGGTGGCAGGCGAGGTCATTTATATGTTATACCTAGTAGACAAGAGGCAGAGTCTTCAGATGCTGTTATTACAGGTATGATTTCAGTATGCCGTCGGCCAGCTATTGCTTTATTTGATCTGGGATCCACTTATTTGTATGTTTTTGCTTATTATGTACCACGGTAAGAGTTATCTTGGGAGTCTTTATCTGTTCGATTGCTTGTGTTGACTCTCGTGGGTGATTCTTTACAAGTGGATCAGATTTATCGATCATGTGTTGTGACTATTCGAGAGTTTGATACTCAGATTGATCTTATTATGTTAGATATGGTGGACTTTGATATGATTCTGGGCATAGACTGGTTATCCCTTTATCATGCAGTCTTGGATTGCTTCGCCAAGACCGTTACCTTAGCCATGCCTGGCATACCCCCGGTTGTGTGGCAGGGTTCTTTCAGCCGCGCACCAATGGGGATTATTTCTTATGTTCAGGCTAGGAGATTGGTGTTGAGGGGTTGCAAGTCTTGCCTCACTTATGTTCATGATGTTAGTACTGAGAGTCCCTCACTTGATTATGTTCCTATTGTGCATGAGTTCACTGGTGTTTTCCCTACCAACCTGCCTGGCCTTCCTCCTGAGCTTGATATTGAGTTTTCTATTGATCTTGAGTCAGGCACCCGACCTATTTCTATGGCACCTTACCGTATGGCTTCTTTAGAGCTTAAGGAGCTGAATTCTTAGCTTTAGGATCTTTTAGACAAGGGTTTCATTCTTTCTAGTGTATCGCCTTGGGGTGCTCCGATCTTGTTCATGAAGAAAAAGGATGGCTCTATGTGTATGTGTATTGACTACAGGCAGCTGAATAAGGTGACAGTGAAGAAGAAGTATCATATGCCTCGCATTGATGATTTATTTGACTAGCTTTAAGGTGCGGCAGTGTTTTCTAAGATTAACTTGAGATCAGGCTACCATCAGTTGAGGATTCGGGATGAGGACATCCCTAAGACAGCCTTCGACACTTGGTACAGCCATTATGAGTTCTTAGTGATGTCTTTTGGGTTGACCAATGCCCCAACAATATTTATGGATTTAATGAATCGAGTTTTCTGGCCCTATTTAGACTCCTTTGTGATTGTTTTCATTGATGATATTCTTGTATATTTGAGGAGTGGGGAGGAGCACGAGCAGCATTTTAGGATTGTGCTTCAGACTTTGAGAGATCATAGGCTTTATGCCAAATTCTCAAAGTGTGAGTTTTGGATCGATTCTATTACATTCCTAGGGCACGTGGCATCTAAGGATAGCATTATGGTGGATTCAACAAAGATTGAGACTATTCGTGATTGGGCCAGACCTATATCTCCGACTGAGGTTCATAGCTTTATTGGTTTGGCAGTTACTACCGATGATTTATTGAGGGTTTTACTTCTATTGCATCGTCTATAACCCAACTGACCAGGAAAGAGCTTTCATTTCAGTGGTTCAAGGTTTGTGAGTTGAGCTTTCTGAAGCTCAAGAGCTTGCTCACTTCAGCTCCGATATTGACTCTTTCTATTAAAGGCGAGGGGTTTACAGTTTATTTTGATGCTTCTGGTGTTGGTTTGGGTTGTGTTCTAATGCAGCAGGGCCGAGTTATTGCTTATACGTCAAGGCAGCTTAAGGTTCATGAGCGCAACTACCCCACTCATGACTTAGAGTTGTGCTAGTTTTCACGCCTAAGATTTATAGACACTACTTGTATGGTGTTTATTGCGAGATCTACATTGACCATCGTAGGCTTCAGCACCTTATGACTTAGAGAGAGCTTAATTCTAGACAGCGTAGATAGGTTAAGTTGCTGAAGGACTATGATATATCTATCCTATACCATTCGAGCAATGCGGAAATGATGGCGGACGCCTTGAACTGAAAGGCGGTAAGTATGGGTAGTCTAGCTTCTATTTCAGCTTCAGACGGGCCGCTGGCTTTGGATATTCAGTTCTTAGCCAGCTTATTGTTTTGGTTTGATATTTCAGACTCCAAAAGGATCCTTTCGAGTGTTGAGACTAGGTCTACCTTATTTAAGCCGATTCAGAGTCGCCAGTTCGAGGATAGTAGACTTTGTGACATCCATGATCAGGTTGTGAGGGGTGAATCCAATCAGGTTAGATTCAGAGGGAATTCTGAGGTTTTGATGGTCTCATTTGTGTTCCAAGGGTTGGAGACTTGATTCAGTTGATATTTCGGGAGGCTCATAGCTCTAGATATTCTATTCACCCGGGGACAACAAAGATGTATAGAGATTTGAGGCAGCTTTGCTAGTGGAATGGCATGAATGTTGTGGACTTTGTAGCTCATTACCCTTGTTGTCAACAGGTAAAGGCCGAGCATCAGCAGCCAGGTGGATTGCTTTAGAGGCTACCCATTCTCGAGTGGAAGTGAGAGTGAATTACAATGGACTTTGTGACTGGTCTACCTCGTTCTTCTCATGGTTCAAATAGTGTTTGGGTTATCATAGATCGGTTGACCAATTCTTCTCACTTTATCCTTATTCAGATTTTCTTCAGTGCCGAGAGGTTAGCCCATAGCTACATTCGACAGATAGTTTGCCTTCATGGAGTACCCGTGTCCATTATTTATGATAGAGGTTCAGTGTTTACTTTTAGCTTCTGGAGGACTTGTCAGGTGGAGTTGGGTACTCAGGTTGATCTTAGCATCTCATTCCATCCTCAGACTGACGGCCAGTCGAAGAGGATCATTCAGGTTCTTGAGGATATGCTCCACGCCTCTGTGATGGACTTTGGAGGTCAGTGGGAGCAACAGTTAGCCTTAGGGGATTTTATTTATAATAATAGCAACCATTCGAGCATTAAGATGGCATCATTTGAGGCATTATATGGTAGGTATTGTCAATCTCCGATTGGCTGGTTTGACACTTCAGAGATTAGCCCTCGTGGCACTGACTTGCTTCGTGAGCCCTTAGATAGGGTGTGGGTGATTCAGGATAGGTTGAGGGCAACTCAAAGTAGGCAGAAGAGTTATGCTTATCGTAGACTTTGTACCTTGAGATTTAGGGTTGGTGATCGAGTTTTCCTTCGAGTATCGCTAATGAAGGGTGTGATGAGGTTCAAGAGAAAGGGTAAACTCAGCCCTCTGTATATTGGTCCATTCGAGATACTTCAGACAGTTAGAGGGGTAGTTTATGAGTTGGCCTTTCCCCAAAATTTCTAAGCTGTTCATCCAGTTTTCCATGTTTCTATGCTGCGGTGTTACATCCTAAATGAGTCTCACATGCTTCGGTGGGACTCGACTCAGTTGGACGAGAGATTGACATTCGTAGAGGAGCCTGTCCTCATTTTAGCCAGGGATGTCAGTCGGTTGTGCTCTAGAGAAATTCCAGTAGTTAAGGTCCAATAGAGGTACTGTCCAGTTGAGGAGGCTACCTGAGAGGTCGAGAGTGAGATACGGACCCAGTATCCCCACCTGTTTGCGCCTCCAGGTATTTCTTGATCTTTTACTTTTGCGGATGAAAGTCTTTTTAGTAGTGGATGTTGTAATGAACCTCCAGGTTATTTTCTACTTCTTCACATTATTTTGGCGTTTAGTGCTATCCATTAGCTGCCCCATGTCATTTATGACTTACTGGGATTGGTAGTTCGGTTACTGGATAGTTCATTTGGTTTTTAGAGTCATTTCCCTATTTTGAAATCAATATGTTTTAGATTTGGCTACCTGACCTAAACATTAGGTAGACGGCCTCGTATAGCAATTCTGACAGTTCCATCAGCTTCGAAATATTAATTTTAGGTTGGGGGGGCCTTTGGTTTGGGTCTCGAGGCTTTCAGACTTGTTTTGGGCTATTGGGTAGAGATTGGTTGAAATGGCCATTTAGGTGTGGGACCCATATTTCATCGAAACAACCCCGGATGGAAATTTTAAATACGCCATTGAGTCCGGAATGTCAAATTTGATAAGGTAGCATAGTTCGTTTGCATTCACGGGATTATGAATGAATGCCGAGGGCCCGATCAAAAACTTGGCAATTGCTAAGTCCATCTGGTGCAACATCAGCTGGTGCAGGCCAAGAATGGCCTTCACGTTCGCGAGGCCTTGGCTGTGTTTGCGAAGGGAAAACCTTTAGTTCATCGCGTTCATGAGCTAGCCTTTGCGTTCACGAAGGGTAAGTCGGCCTGGCCAGTTCAGCTTTGTCCTTCGCATTCGCGGTCGACCGGCAACATTCAAGAAAGGTCCTTCTGGTCCAGGGTTGTGTTCGCGACGGGGTCCCCACATTCGCGATTAAGGGATCCTGGTACTATATATTAATGCCAAACCCAATTTTCTTCATTTTCCACATGTCCCAAACACCATTAAATGCCCTAGAGAGCTAAGAGAGTGAGAGGGTCAATACGTAGGTGTTCGGGGTGAGTTAGAGAGTGCATGGGAACGTTTCCTCGTCAAATATTATCGTAAGTTTTCATTAATTTATTGATATATTCCACGTTTAAAAGTTATAACCCTAGTTCATTGATGGGTTCATTTTGAATGATATTGTGCTCAAAATTTACCCATTATTGAGGGTAAATGATCCTTGATCCTTGAGGGACGTTTTGACGGTTTCAAACTTGTGATTCCATAAGCGGGCCCCCATGGGAATTTCATCTCGATTTTGGACCCAATGCATTTATATGCAATATGGGTATTGTTGTTCTTGTATTGATGAGTAGATTGTTATTTTGATAGTGTGGCATCGTGTAGAGGATTCTCGGAAGGGAAAGGCCCCACTTTAGCAGACTTTATCAAGCTTTCTTCGGTGACCAGGTAGGCTAGGCTTACCCTACTTATAATTTGAGCTTAATTATGGTATTAGTATGATATTATGCTTGTTTTGGGTGGGAATTTATGGTTGGTTTCTTAGTTAGTAAAAGTTAGATTATTTGGCCGATTTGAGGGCCGTTTCGGAGGTAGAATCGACTCCTTTACCCTTTTATTAAGTAAATTAATGCTTTGGGCTTGTTATAACGTACTTAGCTCATTGTAGACATAGGAGGCCTTCTTTCGTGCCATTATCCTTAATCTTTAGCCTTAGACTACATAGCATATACCTAGTTTTGGGCTAGTTTAATGATATTGTGCTCATTTAAAGACCGGTTTGAGTCCGACATATTCTATTGATTTATGACATTTAAAGACCGGTTCGAGTCCAGCATATTCTATTGATTTATGACATTTAAAAATGGGTTAGAGTCTGGCATATTCTATAGGTTTATGGCCTTTAAAGACTGGTTTGAGTCCGGCATACTCTATCTATTTATGGCACTAAATTACCGGTTCGAGTCCGGCACTTGTGGTGAGTTATGAGGAGGGAAATATAGTTCAAGTCCGGTGTTTATGGGTTATTTCTTGGTATTATGGTACCGGTTCGAGTCCGGTGAGTTGTGGTATGGAAGGGTTCATAAGTACGGTAGTGGTATATTCCTTGATTGCATCCATCGGGCTTATGGGAGTTCGTTTGGATTAGTCTTCTCTGGTTTGTACCCTCTAGGCTTATGGGGGCCTAATTGGGTTCTAGTAGCTACTTTAATTTTAGTATCACATGCTTATTTATTTATTTACCTGTGTCAGAGCATGTTCTCAGGTTTTCCCTTTTCCCTTGACTTATTTTACATCCTCACATTTTATTATACTTTTATTATGATTTAGGTCAATCGGCCGATGATGTCTACTGAGCACCCGTTATTTTTGTACTCATACTTCACTTCTGTATCTTTTTTGGTGCAGATTTGGGTACTAGTCGATGTCTTTGACATTCCAGCCAGCTTGCTTATAGGATTCGGAGATAGGATGAGCTTTCGGAGCCAGAGCTGATCCCCTACCCTTTCTTTATTTTGGACACTCTTTACATTCGAGACTATTTGTATATCGATACTACTAGTACTCTTATTCTTTGTGTTAGTGGCTCTTGTATCGGCCTTACTAGGTCATGGAATATTCTTTTAATCCCTCCCTATTTTATCTATGTGTATGTTATTTTTCGGTAATTTCTCTATCTTCCGCCATTTAGCTCATTACTTGTCGTTTCGGGCTATGGTTTGGCTTACCTTCTGATGGGACGTAGTAGGTACCATCATGACTCAAAAATGGGGTTGTGATAGAAAACTTATGAAATAATGTTTAAATTATGATTAAAAATTAAAAGGGTTTGTCCTCGTATTCCAAACCCCTTCATTAGATATATATATATATATATATATATTTGAATGGACGACGAGTATAATTTATAATATTATAAAAGAATAAGGTAAATTACAATACACACTTTTATATTTCAATTCTAATACTCACTCTTCAAGGTTTATTCCTATTGAAGTGATTCAGGTCGAGCTTATCTTTATGCTTTCCAGTAATATTAGTACTTTACTGTAATTTAATTTGATGAGAACAGTGGATGCTAAATGGTGATAACTCTCTTGAGACTAGTAATTTGTCATTAGAAAAAAATTATATTAGATAAAAAAGTAGCTAAATGTAATTACATGATACAAACCAAAATACAAAGAAAACGAAGAAACTACAAAAACAGCGTAGACAAGAGTAAAATGGGAAATATGAAAATACAAGATGAAGAACAAAAGGAAAACAAAAACAATAAAGGGAAAAGATAGATAGATAGAAACAATATGATAAGAAAAGGACAACCAAAGGTATTTCAAACCAAAGACCTTCCTTTAAATTACCACAAGCACCAATCTCTTAAGAAGACCGAAAGAGGAAATGAACCTCTAACAATCTACATTTCTCACAATCTAGAAAGCTCCCAACAAGCTAACATAAACACTCTCAAGTGTAACATTCATCATAAATAATCATCTTCCCTAAAATAAAAAAGAAAGCTAACTATTTATAGCCATGGGCCTTATTACATAATGGGCCCACAAGTGACCCTAAATGCCATATGGGCCCAAAAGTGACCCAATATAAAAAGGTGGCCCATTAGGTACTTTTAACCATGCACCTCCTACGCTCCAAGCTATCATCCAAACATGTTGTAGTTCAATAATCCCATGGATAATATCTTCAACCATAGCTTCTCTCGTGTGCCAAGCTATCATCCAAATACGTATTTGCCTTTCTAGGATGATCAAGTCTCGGATCCTTAGAGATTGTCCTTGAAGCTTAGATCTCGAAAGATTAGGCCAGATTTGGATTGTATCATCCTCCCATTCTTGAAAAGGATTTGACCTCGAATCCAAGTCTTTTATCAGTATGCCATCACACTTTTCAATTTTAGAATCCTTTGGTAAGAACTTTGCTAGGCCTTCAAGATTATCTTCATAAAGCACTCTCCTTGATTCCTCCTTTGGACAAAGTTGTTCATGATCCTGCATAAGAGAAGTAGGGATACTAGGTAAAATACTAGTATCGTGGTTAGTGGATATCAAAGGCCTAAGGTTGAAAGTGTCTTTGCCACATTGGATTTGGAGTGGTTGAACAACAATTTGGGGAAATTGTTTTGTTCTTGGTAGGTTTGAGGGAGTTTGGAGATGGGGTCGAGGAATAAAATTTGAAGCCTTTAAATGATCCCCAATGTTTTCCAACTTACTATCCAATTTTGACAATCTCTCATTCATGTGTAACAAGCTTTCGGTCATTTGCTTCACATCTTGTCGCATCTCTTGGAGTGCCTCCAAGATGGTTTCAAGGGTTGCTCCACCCATCGTTCTTAGTACAATTGAGAAAAAGGGATAAAGCACATACCAATGACTCGGTTAAGAGTTAAAGGACTTGACTCAAAGAAGTTAACTAAGAAACAAACGATAAAAGCACACAAAGAAAAGAACAAGAAAGAAAAATGAACTTAAGAAATAATTAACAACTAAGAAGGATGACTACTAGTTGAAAATTAGTTTAAGAATCAAATAAAAATGATCAGAAATCAAAGAAATGAAACTAGGATGTTAGAACCTGAGCAAAATGAGATTTTAGAGTTTTGAGGTGTGTTCAGGTGACCTGCTCCCGCAGGTGATGACATGCCCACGTAGGTGGCAATGCATGTCAAAGAAGAATGAACTGCCTTGGTCACCTGCCTACACAGATGGGGGCGCAGGTCTCTAGACAACCAGCTATAACCTCCGAATTTTAAGCTTTTTGTGGGCCCTTTTTGCACTCTTTCTCTTGGAATATTCCTTTTTCTTTTGGATATTCTTTGTACCAACCCCCAAACTCTTTTATCTTTCTTCCCTTTTTGATCTAACACACCTTTTTGGAAGATTCTTCTTCAACAAGATATGAATTTATGAAGAACACCAAGAACAAGATGAATCTTTAAAAATACATAACTCTCTCAATTTAGCTCGGCATTTGACGAAATTCAAAATCTAAGCTCGCCTTTTATTGGGTAAAAACTTCCAGCAATTTTAACCCTTCAAATCCACACCCAAAATTCTAGATTTGAAACCCACTTCGATTTCTTCAAAAACTCAAAGCTTAACAATGGTAGAGGCTTCAAATCACCTCTGATTTAGCTCAAATTTGATATTTAGACTCAAATAGTGTTAGGGAACAAGAATCTAACACCAAAAACACAAGAAAACAACAAAATCAAAAACTCAAAATTTGGGCTAACACCAAAAACGTGAAACACCAATTGTTTTTGTGATTTTCAATTTTCTTTCCACAACAAACCCAAGACTAGAATCGTGGGAACGATTTTAAGCTCGGCTCTAATACCAAATGCTACAAACCAAAATACGAAGAAATAAAAGAAACTACGAAAACAACGGAGACAAGGGTAAAATGGGAAATACAAAAATACAAGACGAAGAATAAAAGGAAAACAAAGACAATAAAGGGAAAAGATAGATAGACAAACACAATATGATAAGAAAAGGACAACCAAAGGTATGTCAAACCAAAGACCTTCCTTTAAATTACCAGAAGCACCAATCTCTTACGAAGACCGAAAGAGGAAATGAACCTCTAACAATCGACGTTTCTCACAATCTAGAAAGCTCCCAACAAGCTAACATAAACACTCTCAAGTGAGACATTCATCATCAATAATCATCTTCCCTAAAATGAAAAGAAAGATAACTATTATATCCATGGGCCTTATTACATAATGGGCCCAAAAGTGACCCTAAATGCCATATGGGCCCAAAAGTGACCCATTATGAAAAGGTGGCCCATTAGGCACTTTTAACCATGCACTTCCTACGCTCCAAGCTATCATCAAAACACGATGTTGTTCAATAATACCATGAATGATATCTTCAAACATAGCTTCTCTCATGTGCCAAGCTATCATCCAAACACGTATTTTCCTTCCTAGGATTATCAAGTCTCGGATCCTTAGAGATTGTCCTTGAAGAGTAGATCTCGAAAGATTGGGCCAGATTTGGATTGTATCATTACATTAAATTATATGACAAGGAAAAGTTTTTACAACGTTATTTTGTAGAAGTTAAGCTCTAATTTAACACATTTATCGAAAAAGATGTGACGGTGAATGGAGAGGAGAGGAGACAAATGTCTTCTTGCTAAATTAAATAACTAAGTAAATCATGCAGAGAGAGTTTCAAATATATTTACTTAATTTTTGATTAGTTTCAAATAAACACATTGTTATCAAGTAATTAAAGTCAACAATTAAACCCAAAGAGTGCGACAACTTAGTAGATAATACAAAGGTCAAGGCGCACTTAGGAGAAATTAGAAATTGGAGATGGTCTAAATGGGCGAGTGTTAAAAATAAGGGTAAACCAACATAAAAGTATAATGGGAGAGGTATATATAGACCCAAAGTATATCAAAAAAGGTATATTTGTACTGGATGTATATCAAAGGGTATATTTATATTATTTCTAATAGTACAAGGGTACATATGAACCCAAATTATAATGAAAATGGTATATTTGGACCAAAAGTATAACGAGGGGTATATTTAAACTATTTATAATTGTACGAGAATATATTTAGCCCTTTTTCGTATCATATATACAAATTATCATTTCGAAGATTCATTATATAATATATATGGATTTTTTTCTAGAATTATTTATTAGATCAAATGAATCATTTATAATTGAAAGTAATTAATTTTACTTAATAATTTATGGTTATTCATAGATGTAAGGTCACAACCCGATTTCTCAGGTCATAATGACACCTACTTTAACCCACCAATAGGTAAGCCAAACCACAACCTAAAACGGTGAGTAACTGGCTAACAGTTGGAAGCAAGAGAAGCAAGGGTAAAAATAGTAATGTAAAGTAACTAGCAGCGAAAATACACAAGTATGATATACAAAAAATAAGGGAAGGGACAAAATATACTAAAAATGGATCCCTCAAAACCTAGTAAGTTCAGTACAAGAGCCACTATAAGAAAAAGTACTAGACAGTGCCAAAATATACAAGGTAGTCTCTGGATTTACAAAATAAGACTAGTGCTAAAGTAGAAGAAGAAGATCAGATCCAGACGCTGAAAGCTCACCCAAATCTCTGGTTAGCAACTCCGCTCGAGGTCGGCGTCAATGGCAATGACTCATACTTGGATCTGCATCAGGGAAAAAGATGCTATTGTGTAGTATGAGTACAAAAACATGGGATACTTAGTAGGCATCATCGGCCTACTAAGCTCAATTAAAGTAAAAGCATAAATAAAGTGCAAATTTATACTAAAGGGCAGTAAATAAGGGTCAGAAATGGTGACAACATGCTATGCTAAGTAGATGCAGAAAATCAAATATAAATACTCAGAAGTAGAAGAAAATGCCTAGCTATAACCTCACTAGACCCCTATAAGCCTAGAAGGTGTACACCAATAAAAATAAACCCAACCGAGCCCCCATAAGCACGATGGGTGCAAGCAAAGAGTAATACTAATATAAAGCCAAGTATAACAGTAAGGAAAGTAAAGACGAGCCAAGATGTGTGATAAGTGAACCATATATTTTTCCTCCATCCATAACCATAACACCTACCGGTCTCAACCATATTTCCTACCAAAGATTAATATCTATAATAAATGTCGGACACGAATCCAAACTAATGGATACCAACCATATACAAAATGCCGGACTTAAATCGAAACTAATAATTAATAAATAGTAACCTAGGTGCCGACTCAAACCAAAACTAATGAATGATAAGTAACAATATCCTAGAGTTCTGATTCATTCCAAGTCTATCTACTCCCTTTTCCCATTTTAGAAGGCCAAATTTATTAAAGGAGTGCAAGGTTCCATTTATTAAGTCAAAAATTGCGATTCAAGACTGAAATGCTAACATACAAAGGATAACAAAGCTAACAAGTATAACATAATGATTAATCCAACCCAATCTTAATAACCAGTCTCTCGTAACAATCCTATAGTCATTTATGTCGAAGAGGACGTTATTCTAAAGCAACCTACCTAAAAAAGTGTGAAAAGACCAACTACAAGTCTTGAGAACCTGACCTAAGGAAAACAAACTACCCGAAACTAGGATAAGGATTATCAATCCTATCCCAAGGCCCTAAGTAGGCTAGGTCAAGTCCTAAAGGATGTGCAACTACTAACTTTAGGGAAATGAGGTTGAAATCCACTCTAAAAGCCCCATTAAACAGCTAAAATAATAAAAAATCTACTAAACAACTATCCTAACAATAGATACCCACCAACAATTAGCAAAATACCATACCAATACCATAAAAGAGAAAAGTCTAGAAATAGTAAGCCTAGCCTACCGGGATGCCGCTGAAAGCACTTGAAAGTCCTCTATAATGGAGTTTTTCCATTTCGAGAAGTCTCCAACCACTGACATGCCATCAAAATAATAATCTAGGCGTCATGACGAGAACAACGATACTAATATTGTGGATTTACATTCCAGGTCAAAAATCAGGCAAAAAATCACATGTGGGGTTCGCTTGCAGAATCCTGAAATTGAAATCGTAATAATGTCCCTAGGGGAACAATGAGCTAGTGCTCAAAAATTAAGCAAGACCAGCCCTTTAATTTGAGTCCAAATCATCACAAAGAATAAAGAAAAACAAGAATATAAGCTATAAAATCGATGGGATTTAGGTCGGGAACTTACGATAAAACTATGGGATAACGATCACTAGCACGTCCCCTAGCTATTCTCAGATCCAACTTATGATCCCACATAATTCTTGAGCTCCACCACTCAGCTATGGTGTTTAGACTTAGTAAAAATGGATCTAAAAATGAGGGGGAAATCATTTATATAAAATACCAGCAGTAATCGCTTAAGCGGCCAAATGATTTCTTTAGCAGTAATTGCTTCGCTTAAGCAGCAAGGACTGCCTAAGCGACCCCCGGTGAGATGGCAAACTACCACTTAAGTGGTACCCAACCTCTTTAGCGGCTATCGCTTAAGCGATTCCTAATTGCTTAAGCGATCAGCAAGCCGCTTAAGCTGCTGCTCCAGCAGCCTTGGCACTAGAAATTTTTTCTAAGTCCAAATAGACTCAGACTAGGTGCTCGAGATTCAATTAGAACCCCGAGCACTCAAACCAACTATGCTACCATACTATATTTGGCATTCCAGACTCAACGAAACCATTAAAATTCTCACAGAGGTCATTTCGACAAAAACTGTCCCCCACACCCAATGTTTCATTTTTACCAAAATCCACCCAATAGCCCAAAATGAGCCCAAAAACCTTAGGACCCGGACCAAATGTCCCTCTATCTTAATATCGGCATTTCAAAGCCAAGGAAATTGTCGGAATTGCCATTCGAGACTGTTTACCTGAAATTTTGGCTCGAGACCATTTTCTTAACTTCAAAAAGCTCCAAAACTGCAAAATGGCCATAAAAACCAAAAGAACTACCTATAAACCAAACTGTTAGTCCCAAAAAGTGATAAATTACTTGGGGAAGCTATAGGAAAGCTCTAAATACAAAAAAACATGAGAAGATAGAAAGTGACCTGGAGGATCATTACAACATCCACTACTAAAAGGTTTTTGTCCATGAAAGTAAAGAGTTAAGAAGTACCTGAAGGCTCGAACATGTGAGGATACTGAGTCTGCAATTCATGCTTGGTCTCCCGATAGCCTCTTCAACTAGATGGTGTCTCTCCTAAACCTTAACCACATGAATTTCTCTGGAATACAATCGTATGACATCTCTCGCTAGAATGAAGATTGTCTCCTCCATGAAGGTCAACCTAGCATCCAACTGAATCGAGTCCCACTAGAGCACGTGAGACTCATTCGAGATATAGCACAAAAACATTGGTACACGAAAAATTAGGTGAATAGCTGAAAAAGTTGGAGGCAAGGCTAACTCATAAGCTACCTCCTTATAACGCTCAAAGTATACCTAGAAAGTATAAGCGGTTGTTGTTAATATAATTACCCAACTTCAAGTCGAGGTCAAATCCACGAGGAATGAATGCAATAGCTTCACCTCTAAGTTTCAAAAACAACTAATTCTTGCACTTAATGATATAAAAATAATACAGAAAAGTAAATGGGGGGTTTGTTTTAACATTTTGTAATCAACTATATCAATAGTTGATTGAGGTGCAAAGTTTGAGCAATCGAGAGTTGTAATCAAGTGTAAAAAGGGTTGGGGGTTATGCTATCTTAAGAGTTAATACATGCATGAGTAGTTGAGTATTTGCCTAAATTCAATTAATAGCTATGGGTAGGCTAGATTATAGGTCTTTGGTGCTAATCCTTCAATCAAACACCAAAATATAAAAAATGGGTTCTTTCAAACACCTCACAAGTATAGCTATATAACCAATCTAATTCCTCAATTACTTGATGTTAAAATTGAGTTTCTAATTTCATCCCTTTAAATTTGAAAGAATTAAAGGGAAAATCATCTAATTAGGGTGAGAAATGTTTAGACATACATTTGAATTCAATTTCCTTGCATTACTTGTATTAAAAAGATTCACTATAGATATTAACCCGAAAATGTTATAGAGCCATGGTGAACACAATCCAAGTTTGCTTTCTCTACTGGTTCATATTTCGTTAAATTAACGTTGGTTACTTAAAACAAGTTAGATATTGATTCCAAATTTCTTATTATAAACCACCCCAATTTACAGAAAATGTAGACTAATAGTCACTTAAATCGTAAACAACTTAGTGTTCACCATATTCCCTGTGGGCTTTGACCCTAACCTTTGTTGTGTTAGAAATATCCAAATATTCCAAGCTACCCAAACTCTATATCTTTTGAACCAATGCATCTACCACTGCATTGGCCTTTCTTGGATGATAGAGGATCAAAATGTCGTAATCCTTATGTTGCTCCATCCACCTTCACTATCTTAGATTCAAGCCCCTCTGAGTTAACACATGTTGTAAGCTACGATGATCAATGAATACCTCACATTTTACCCCATAAAGATAATGGCGCAATATTTTGCGAGCAAACACTACTGTTGCCAACTCCTAGTAATGGGTGGGATAATTTTTCTTATGAACTCCAGTTGCCTTGAAGCATAGGCAATCATATTCTTCTCATGCATAAACACAACACCCAACTAGAATATGAAACATCACAATAACGATAAAGGACTTTCAATGGGCCGGGTAAGAATAAGAGCCAAATTCAGCAAAGTCCTAAGCTTTTGGAATATCTTTTCACACTTATTAGTCCATACAAAAGGTAGTTCCTTCTGAGTCAATAGATTCAAGCTTGAAGTAATATAATCAAACCCTTTGACAAACCTACTATAGCAGCTAGCCAACAAAATAAAGATTTGGATTTTGGTCACAGTAGTTGGCCTAGTCCAATTTTTAATGGCCTTAATATTTTATAGATCCACCAACCCTTTCCTTAGAAACCACGTGTCCTAATAAGGACACTGAAGATAGCCAAAATTCACACTTAGAATACTTGGAAAAGAGCTTCTTCTCTTTTAGAAACCCCAAAACAATGCTCAAGTGAGCCGCATACTCCTACTCTTGGAGTATACTAAAATAAAATCAATAAAAACAATGACAAAATAATCCAAATATGTATTAAAACCCCATTCATCAACCCCATCAAAGCAGCCGAGGCATTAGTCAAATTGAAGGACTTTACCAAAAATTCATAATGACTATAATGAGTTCAAAAACTAGTTTTTAGTATGACCTCTGTTCGAATCTTAAGTTGGTGATAACCACACCTCAAGTCAATTTTAGAGAAAATAGAAGCACCTTGTAACTGATCAAATAAGTTATCTATCTTGCGTAAAGGATACTTGTTACAAATCAAAACCTTGTTAAACTGCTAGTAAACAATGCACATATATAGACTACTATCCTTTTTCTTAACAACCAAGATCAGAGCACTCCCAAGGAAAAACATTAGGATGAATGAAACCCTTACCCAACAATTCTTGCAACTTGACCTTTAGCTTTTTTAACCCTGTCGGAGCCATCCTATAAAGAGGAATGGAATGGGAAGAGTGCTTGGCTCTAAGTCTGTGAAAAAATTAATGTCACGGTTGGTGGCATCTTGAGTAGATCATCAGGGAATACTTTTAAGAATTCACACACAACCAAACTGAAGTAATAGCATGAAGCTCATCACTAATATCTTAAATATGAGCTAGAAAAGACCGACACCCCTTCCTAACTAACTTTGTGTCACAAATTAAAGATAAATATATCAAAAGAGTAGGCTTATAACCACCCTCCCACTCCAATCTATCCATCTCGAGCATAGTTACAGTGTTTGTCTTGGCATGATAGTCAAGAATCACATAGTCTGGAGACAACCAATTCTTTCATAAGATGATCTCAAATACAACATGTCTAGAATCAAAAAATCAACCCAAATCTGATATCTCATGAATAAAATAGAGAAAGCTCGATAAAACTGATTGAGTACAACCAAAACCCTAACTATTATAGACACATAGATAGGGGTATCAAGAATTTCACAAACCCAGTCCACGTCCAAAACAAACTATATAGAAACGTAAAAGAACATGAAGCCTGGATCAAACAAAATAGAAGTCATGCAGTCACATACAAAAGTAGTACATGTGATCACCGCGTCTGAAGACTCAGCCTCAGGCCTACTGGGAAAAGAATAAAAGTGAGCCTTTTCACCTATTTGAGCACTACCTCTACCATCCGACATACTACCTTTATCAATAGGTCCCCCACCTCGGTTGGCCTAGTAGCCACCTCTACCCATCTGATGACCGCCACACCCACCCTGTAGATGACCTATACTATTACCTCCACCTCTTCTGCCTACTGGAATTAAGGCCTAGGAAGTCTGTCGCTAGCCTAGCTCATCGTGTAATTTAGATTAGGGGAAAACCTTTTAATGTGACCAACCTTATCGCATTCAAAGCATATAAGGTCTAGAGTAGGTCTCTGAGCTAATGATGACGAAGGAACATAACTAACAAAATTTGATAAAGGCTAGCTGACCCTAGACGACCCCCATTAGACACAGATATTGCAAACTAAATAGTCTAGGTACGGTAGCCCTGTCCACTATGGCCCTGGAAATAATATCCGCTAAAGTTACCCCCCTTATGGGCCTTATCCTCCCCCATATTAAATAACCCTCTTGTCTCATACACTCCACTATTTTCACAAAATCCACTATCTCCTGAAAGTTATTACCTAAAGATATCATCTGGAGTATAGAAACCTGAAGTCCAGTATTCAACCCCTTCACAAACAAATGGATCCTCTACTTTTTAATAGGCTACAACTACATCACATATCGGGACAAAGCATGAAATTTGGCCTCATAGGCCACAACTGACATGTTTTCCTACTCAAGCCTAGTGAACTCATCTTTTTTTCTATCTCACAAAGTATGTGACACATACTTTTTCGAGAATATCAAATGAAACTTGGCCCAATTCAATGGAGGAAAACTTTAGATCTACGTTTAATGAATGCCCTTTACCACAATTTAGCATCCCCCTACAACTGGAACGTAATGAATTCCACACCATGCTTCTCTACCATACCTATCTCGTGAAGCCACTCACGATAATCAATGATAAATTCATACACATCCTCTAACTCAGTACCATGAAACACATGAGGTTTCAAGTTTTGATACTTACAAAACAATTCATGTTCATCTCTAGTCATCACCGAACCAAATACCTATCATGGAAGGGTACTTATCTCAGACCCCTCGTCTATCTGAGGCATTATAATTGGAGAATATTGTAAACCTAGATGCTGAAAGACTGAGACATCTTAGGTAGCACCTATACTAGCTAACCCGCTTAAAACCCACAAAACCTGTTGAATCAACTCTAAGGACATCTGAACTTGTGCAACACCTCCCTATGTGGGCACAATATCTCCCTGATTTGGTACTTCTCTAACCTCTACTATGACCTTCTCATTCTGAACTATCTCTAAAGAATCCTCATATGGGGGAGAAAACGATGATCTCTGTGTAACTGAGCCTCTACATCTGAGGCTCTACCCCTAGGGGTGCCACCCCTCTACCTCTCCCCGTCCTCTACCTCCTGCTTTGACTCTTTCCCATACTACTGCCCCATCAGCTGGCTCGGGTGCTGCTACTGCTACCACTTTATTTGCACATATTTTTACCCTCTACGAGATAAGTATGAAGGATTCAGATACTAATTTGGATTACCAAATACCAATTGGAATCAGGTACTAGTACGAAAGAATGAAAAAGGGTGAAATTTCCTAACGTCCTGTAGTCTCTTAAAGAAAAGCACAAACGTCTTCATACTGTTCCACAAGACTTTAATATACTTGTTCATGGGTGATGAGATTGATAAAGCTAGAGCTCTGATATAATATTTGTCACAACACAAATGGTCGGTAGTGGCATCTACACTTACCCTCTAGTGGAAGAATCATTTAACCTAATTACTAACATTTTCATTTAGCCATTTTTAGACAATAATTAATAGCACCACCTTAATGATAATATAATACAAAAAGTAATCAATAAATAAATGTGGAACTTCAACAACTATCTATTACAATCCCCCAAGATAAAAAAATCATCGTACAAGAACATCTAAATCAACAAAACTCAAGTCTAAAATAAACATCTAAAAAATAACTAATAAAGGAATGTCATTGTCCGAATGAGTGGATCTGATCAATGAGAAGATCAAATGATTTCCCAAACATAGGTTATTACCCTTAGATCAATAAGCTGCTTGTCACGAACTAAACTCAAGGTATCGCCTTAGTCACTGTAAAACTATTTGCACTCAACCAAAGAAAGAGTATAGGTATTATCAGTATAAACACTATGTACTGGTAGGCATCAATGGTTGACTAAACTTAAAAACCATACATAAATATGAATCAAATAAAATCTAGTCACAACCAACACGTAGAAGAAACTAGACCTTAATTTTTACCACCATCCAAAACCAACCTCCAAATGTAACATAAACAATACAATAATAGCATTAATAGCCTATTTCCATCTTCATACTATCATCTCAAACTAAGCTAATCAAAAAATAGGGGAGAGCCTAAGTCCCTCCTATTATCTCAAGTATAACACACCAAGCTATGTTAATCTAGTCATTTCACAAGTACTCTTAAGCTACTCCTAGTTAGCACAACAATTATACAAACTAATAAAACCAAATACAATTTAAATTAGAAGTATAAAGTGGTCGCTGTAAAATATAGAATCCAACTAGGTTGGGGTCGAATCCCATATTGAATGAAGTGAAAACTATGCCTTATGCGGTTATCTGACTATTAATTGGTTATTTTCATTAAGAGGGGGGGGGGTTGTAAATGTGGAATTGTTTTAAAGTAAACTTTGAATAAATGACAATAAAAATATTCCAGAGTGTGAATTCAATTGAGAAATAGAACTACGTGTGTGTTCACCATGGTTTCATCACACAATTGGGTCACTAACGATAGTAGATGCTTCTATTGCTATGCTTGCAAAGCTATCGATTACTTCACTACCTCTAAATATTTCTCGACCTATTAAGATGATTTCCACTTGGATTCCCTTGAACTAAGAGTGATGATAGTACAAAACTCGATAATTACCCAAAGTTGGCCAATCTTATTACAACATTAATCATTAGACGATGGTTTGAAGCCTCGAATCCTCATTATTAATTCTTTTTCCCAGTACTAACTTCTATACTCAAGAAAGTTATTCTAAGGCACAGATGACAGCTACCCTAACTATCAACAATTAAGAGTGCTATCCAAGTGCCTTCACCACAAAGAAGTTACATATAAACAATACTCATTCAAATTAGGACTAGAACATGTACACTCACTCACACCACAAAGTTCAAACAATGCATGCAAAATACATAGGCTCGCTTTTAGTTTTTATGCCTCAATTTTTGAACAGCTAAACTAGGATCACTATAGGACTTTCTAGGCTTGTAAGGTAGGATTGGGGATTGGTATAATATATTTGGAAATAGTGACTAAGACCTCTTTGACACTGCACTACTTTTATTCCACTTCTTACCAATCGTTTTTCTCTCTTTTATCTTTTTATCCAATCCTTTCTTCCACTACGGGTGTGGCTTTCTTTCTAACACAAATCTTTTTGTATTTCCTCTTTTTCTTTTTTTTTAGTGAACGCCACAACCGGTTTCCCTCTTTCATCACTGGGCTTTTCTTTTCATGCCACATTTTTCTTTTCATGCTCATCTACAGTAGCCACCATCAACTTAGATGATTTGCTTGAGTTGAGGTGCATAATGTCCAAGGATGGCCTGGGCCAAAGAAAAGGTTTCAAGAAGACCTACAGTAGCCACTCTTAACCTAGGTGATTTGCCTTAGTTGAAGCACACAATGTCCAAAGAGGTACCAGGTCCAAAATAAGGGTTCCAAAAAAAAATTGGAAAGATGAATAGGCTAATAAATCAAAAGGATCAATTAGGCTTAAAATAAAGGAACAAGGGACAATTTACATCATTTGGATTGTCATTCATGTTGAGTGGAATAATATCAAACATGACCTATGATCCTTTCTGAATCCACTAGCCTATGACCTATGTAAGATAAATTCGAAAAGTATCGGATTGCATACACAAAGTAAGAACTATACAAAATCACACAAACTTGGCACAAAAAATCCCAATAAACTACTAACTATCAAGTTTATGATCTTAATTAAGCAACAATTGTCACATCCATATATACCTAATGTCATGCAAAGATCCATAACAATTAATATATCAAAACAGATACACACATGCCATACAAAATTTGAAGGGGCCTCTATTTTTAAAAATAGACTGCCTAAAGTTCACCTATATTTATTTTACCTATACAACAACAATTACACATAAAAGACAAACATCCTAAATATGCCAGTTCTACTAGATAGCACACTTGTGAAAAAAAATACGACAACAATAACCCTTAAGTAGTGAGTCACATAGGTACCCCACCCTCCATAAAAAAGATATACATTCTCCCCAAAGCATTATAAAAAATATTAATGTGTTAAAGGTAGGACATACCTGTGGTAACCTAGGCTCTTATTTTGGTGAAATAGAGTGGGCTGTAGTATCATCTCTTTAAGTTTGAAAGAGAATCTCCTACTGATTTGAGGGCTTTGAGTAACCTTGCCCAGTTTAGACTATTACTTAGAGTATGATTGGCACCCCTCAAATTGTGAAGTGAGAGCTCAATTTTTGGTTGTTGTTGATATGGGAAAATAAAAGGGTTGGTAGCAAGAAAACATTTAGTCTCTCTTGATTACAGTCTGGTACTCCCGTTGATTATTCTTTTCTTCAGTCCGTTCCTAAGATGTAAGTTATCGATGTTTGTTTTCCCAATTTTCCTAGTTTGTTTCCTGATTGTGATCTTTATTTTTGTATTGATGTTAAGTTCAGTACTAAATTTATTTTGTTATATCATACCAGATGGTTTTAATTGAGTGGGGGAAGTTAAAAAGGGTAGTTTTGGGATCTTCTGAATATGGTGTTAATTGGTTGGGTGTGTCATAGTAGGATTTTCTGTTAGGTTTAACAGAGAGATGGTTTTATGTGCTTGTGTTTGCCTACCTACCATTGTGAGCGAGTATCTATTTTCATGCATTAGAGATTAGCTCGACCAGCTTCAGGGTATAACCTTATTTTCTCAGTTTTGCTTGAGGTCTAACTACCATTAGCACCCTTTTTAGTCACCATAAGTTCTTAGTTATGTCCTTGTTTTTTGCCAATACCCCCACATTAGGTATGGATTGGGTGGACCATGTGATTAGGACTTGATTGGACTCGTTTATGATAGTGACCATCGATGGCACCATAACTTCAACCCTTGTGGGATAAATGTATATGTGCTAAGATTCGAATGAGGGATTTGCTTAGTGGAGGGATTTCTTATTTGGAAGTATGATTGTCCATAATAGTTCAGAGATGACCATCATCAGTGGTTTGATGTGTATCAGATGAGCCTTCTGCGACATAAGTCCTTATTGTCTCCAGTTTTAATAACTCTTTTGAGTGAAGACCTAAGGTGTGTGATAGATCCTATATTATGATGATGGTTTACCAGTTGGGTATAGTTTGGACACTTGGGTCCTAGTGGTTTAGCTCAAATACTAAGTAGATAGTTGTGGATTTGGTGACTCACTTACAATATTTGTTTTGGGGTTAGATTCTTTTTGGGACATCGTGATTGGTTGACTAGACTTACTTACTACCTACTAGTTCATTTTTACTTTAGACCAGAGAGGTTGGCTCAGATTTATCTTTGAGGGATGGTTTGTTTGCATAGGGTTTTGGTTTCTACCACTTTTGATTTTTATTCTTAAGTTGCAGTGGGTTCCTAGACATCTACTCAGCTGGAGACAGATAGTAGAGTTGAGCTTAGCACGACTTTTTCACCCATAGATTGATGATCATTTAGAGTGGACTATTTAGATTATGGAGGTTATACTTTAGACTTATGTTATTGGTTTTGAGGGTGGGTCATTGGGACAAGGTATAGGCCTGGGCAGAGTATACACCTAATAGTACCATTTTGATTATTTTGGGTAGGTCCCTTTGAGACATTATACATATGATGGATTGTATGATTAGGCCTTGATTAGACTAGTTTATGATAGTGACCATCGATGGCACCATAACTTCAGCCCTTGTGGGATCAACATATGTGCTAAGTTTCTGAGTATGAGATTGGCTTGGTTGAGGGATTTCTTCTTTGGTGGCATGATGGTCCAGATTAGTTCAAAGATGACCATCATCAGTGGTTTGATGTGTATGAGGTGAGCCTTCTAAGATATAAGGCCTTATTGGCTCAAATTTTGATTTCAACTCTTCCGGGCGAAGACCTGAGGTATGTGATAGATCTTGTATTCTGATGATAGTTTATCAGTTGGGTATAGTTTGGAAACTTGGGTCCTAGTGGTTTAGATGCTAAGTAGATAGTTGTGGATTTGATGACTCACTTACAACGTGCATTTTGAGGTTAGATTATTTTTGGGACATCGTGATTGGTTGACTAGACTTACTTGCTACCTACCAATTTAGTTCCCTTCAAACAGAGAGGTTGGCTCAGATTTATCTTTTAGGGATGGTTTGTTTGCATAGGGTTTTAGTTTCTACCACTTTTCATTTTGGTTCTCAAGTCATAGAGGGTTACTAGACATCTACTCAGCAGGAGATAGATATTTGAGTTAAGCTTAGCACGACTTTTTCACCCATAGATTGATGATAATTTAGAAAGGCTATTTATATTCTAAAGGTTATGCTTCAGGCATATGTTTTTTAAGGGTCATTGGGACCAGGTCTAGGCCTGACAAAGTTTACATCTAATAGTTATTACCATTCTGATTATTTTGGGTGGGTCCCTTTCGAGACATTTTACATGTACTAGGCTATGCGGATCTCCGATGGGTTGGTTTTACCCTTTTAAGGTGTATGGTTGTAATTATATAGATAGGAATGAGATGATGCTGGAGATATTCTGTGTAGTTTAGAGCCGGTAGAAGACTTATGATGACTAGAGGATATTGGACTTAGAGCTTGAGGTTTGTGATTCAGTATATGAGTTTTCTTGCATATAGCCCTGCCAGGAGTTCACTCCGTTTTCCTCGTATCTATATGGTGTTGGTATTTTCTGAAAGTCTAAATTGGGGGGATTTCTATAGTTAAGGTTTTGTGAAGAAACCATTCAATATGAAAGGCAGTATGGGGAGCATAGTGGGGCATGCTAACCCAGTACCCTCATCTTTTCAAATCAGGCTCTTTCTGTTCCTTGACTTTTGAGGACGAAAGTCCTTTTAGTAGTGGATATTGTAATCACGCTCCAGGTCTGTCATGACCCGAGACTCCCCCTAGTCTTTACATGGTGCTTAGGGCCACAAGTAAACCCTAGCTAACCTATGTCATGTCATGACACTAAAAAATTTGTATATAACTGATGAATACTGTGTGGAATATAAAGTCTAAATGATATAATAATATCCAAAAAACAAAACTCAATTATGATGTTAATACGAGAATCATTTAATAAACCATAAAATTAAAAGTCCACTATCTGCCCGAAATCCTCTAAATAAAATAAGTTGGTAGGACAAACTCCCAGCTAACTCTAACTATATGAAAACTCGAATGACTGAATTAAGAAACTAATCATAAATCCTCGAAAGATCAGAACTCACCCAACTCTGCTATTGAGAAGAGTATGGGATTGTGCTAACTGTGAGCTGGATGTTGAGCATCTAAAATTATATTATAATATGATATAGTACAAAAGAAAGTATACAGTTATTACTTTGAATGTACTGAGCATGCAATGTATGCACTACACTATATAAAACTGCACATATTGAACATAAGAGGCTAAACTATAAATGGAACTGAGGAATGCAAGCTGATGTAATAACCAAGTAAATAAGAATGTAACTTATCAATACTATACTAAATAAACTGAATACGAGGTCATGCAATATATGAGTCTTAACTATAGGAGCTACTGTTAACTGACATACTCCATCTGAGCTAAATGGATTCCAACCTATACCCCAGCTGGGAGGGCACTTTGTACATTGCTAAGGGTATGAACATTGACTGACGTAGATCTACTAAGCTAATGTTCAAATGGACTAAGGTGTCATTTAGGTCTGATGGGTGACCCTTTATAACCTATGATGGCATGCAGTTCTAGGACTTAGGGTCTTGTACTAAAGGTCTCAGCCTAAGTGACGGGTGAGCCTTTATCTCTACATTTGCTTAGTGCTAAGTACTACTCTCAACTGAATTAAACTAATAAACTGAGTAGCTCAATACTATTGATGTCTAAGACTAAATGATAGATACTTTATCTGAAAGAATCCTAAATCATATGGAATTGAAGGACTGGATATTCAACTATCAAATTCATGAAACACTAAGTCATCGGGTGTTCAGAACCCACAGTCTTTGATGAATGTAATTACTCATGAAAATTTCTATTTTTTCAATAGAATATGAATTTATATGACAAAAGTACAAAACATGGAATATCAATACACTGAGGGTTCAAAACTATACATCTATAAACGTACTGAATTTCATGGGAAAACATGTATTCAAGGACTATTCATGATAAGGAACAGAAATATAAAGAAACTCATACTTTTCATGAATTAACTGAAGGAATGAGTTCACCTAGGGAATCAATGGGTGAAAGGATACCCATAGATGAAATCTCACATACTTGGAAGTGAAAACCTCGCTATAAACCTTGAACTTAAAGCTTGGAGATGAGGAATCCTAGTTTCTTGCTTTGAAGAGGAAGGGTTACTTGTTTCTCTGATTTTTGCTAAGTATTGATGTTTTATGAGGGGATGAGAGATTTGGAGTAGTTTAGGCTTAATATTCACCTTTAGAATTACCAAAACAACATAGTTTAGGAAGTTAAATAATGTGAAAAGACTGAAGTACGAACCAACCAGCGACTCGTTAGTTCTACCAATGGCTCGTTGGTTGTTCTCATTGTTTCTGGGGGTAATGATGGATCTCAAGACTTCTTAAAATGATATAGGGATGGCTTTTTGGTTCCTTCAACCAATCATTCCTTGGTTGGTTGTTAGATCCTCAAGTCAGGCTAACTAGTGACCATGGTCACAACCAACAACTCATGAGTTCTTCGAGTGGTCTTTAGTCCCTCTTATTGACAAGGAGTCACTTTTTTAAACTTCAATACTTTTGGGACTATTCGATAGATGAGCACATAGAATAGGTCATCCTTAGAACCAACGGTTTGTTGAAAGGATCATTTTATCTAACAGGTTGATAGAGGTTCACTAAAATGTCCATAACTTCTAGCTTTGGAATCATATTAAAGAGCGATTGGATGCATTGGAAAGAAAACAAAGACATTTAATTTGTTGGGTCTTGATCTTAAAAACTCAATCTATTCAAAGAGTTATGGTCGTTTGAAGTTGACCCTAGCATGATCCTATACGAGAATTTGATCGGTAAGGAAGCTTTAAATTTAACTATGAGCTAGGAGTTACTTATGGCCTTAAAACTTATCTAAAGCACTTCTCATATTACCAAATCATTGGGTTGGTTCTATATTCACTTAAAGAGAGGTTCTGATCTTGGCTTGAATTTTCAGGGTGTTATAATATCTCCCCATTGGGATCATTCATCCTCAAATGAAGACTAACTAGGGTGATAGGATAGGGAAAAAGCTGTAATTCCAACACTGAGTTCTAAGAGCTGAATACTGACATGATAACTAAATCTCTACCTAAAACCTAGACTGGACTAAACTCCTGAATGCATACTAAGACATATAAATAATTGTGTGACTAAGACTGGAGAACTAATAAGAGGGAAATTGTTGCCTCAAGCTAGAACTAAATTCAAAGAGAAAAGGTAAGGACATTTGGTCATCATATCTATTTCTGCTTCCCAAGTAGCTCCCTCAACTAGATGATTCCTCCAAAGAAACTTCACTGAAGCAACATCCTTAGTTCTCAACTTATGGACCTGACGGTCAAGAATCTCAACTGGTACCTCTTCATAAGCGAGACTATCTTTCACGTCTTAACTCTCTAAAGGTAGAAATAAAGTTGGATTACCAATGCACTTCTTCAACAAAGAAACATGAAAAACTGGATGCACTGATGCTAAGTCTGCAGGCAAGTCTAATTCATAGGCCATATTGCCAATGCACCTCAAAATCTTATAAGGACCAATATAGCAAATACTGAGTTTCACTTTTTCCTCAAATCTCTTCACCCCTTTCATAGGTGAAACTTTCAAGTAGATCAAATCACTAATCGCAAGCTCAGGTTCTTTTCTCCTCACATCTACGTAGGAATTTTGACGACTCTGATCTATTTTCATCCTCTATCTAATCAACTAAAGTTTTTCCATAGCCTCATGGATTGAATCAAGTCCTATCAAGTTATCTTCACCAACCTCAAACCAACCAATAGGAGATCTACACCTTTTACCATAAAGCACTTCAAAATGGGCCATTTGAATACTGGAGTGGTGACTGTTATTGTAGGTAAACTCAATCTTAGGCAAGTGATCATTCCAACTACCTTTGAATTTGATCACGTAGGCTATCAACATGTCCTCTAAAGTCTGAATGGTCTGTCTTCTTGACCATCTGTCTATGGGTAAAAAGTTGTGTTAAGATGAACTTAGGTACCAAGACCCTTCTGAAATATTTTCCAGAACTAAGAAGCAAATTAAGTACCCATATCTGAGATGATAGTCAAAAGGACTCCATGAAATTTCACTAACTCTCTAAGGTAAAGTCTAGCATAATCCTCTGCTGAATCTGAAGTGTTAATTGGTAGAAAAACTGCTGACTTTGTCATTCGATCCACACTAACCCAAATGGAATTATGTTATTGGTTAGTCTGACACAACGCTATAATGAAATCCATATTCACCACTTCCTACTACCAAGTAGGCATACTAATATTCTGATTCATACCACTAGGTCTCTAGTGCTCAAACTTAACCTGTTGGAAATTTGGACACTTAGCCACAAATTTTGCAATATCCTTCTTCATGCCATTCCACCAATAGACATCCCGTAGATCACGATAATCTTAGTGGATCCTGAATGAATAGAATACTAAGAATTATGATCTTCTATCAACATCCACTACCTCAAGTCATCCACATCTAGAACACATAGTCTGCCCTGATAATAAAGAACACCATCTCCCTCTTGGGAAAAAACCTCAACTTTCTGATTTTGTATAGCTTCCTTCAACTGAAGAAAAATAGGGTCGCTATCTTGGTTTGCCTTCACCTTGGCCACTAAAGAGGATTCTGAACCATTATGAACCATGACTCTACCTTTGCTTGAATCAACCAACCAAACTCCCAATCTAGCAAGCCTGTGAACCTCGCAAACTAACTTATTCTTCTCATCCTCTACATGTGTAAAATTCCCATAAACAACCTGCTAAGGGAATCAGTTACTACATTGGCTTTACCTAGATGGTACAAGACAGTCATATCATAATCCTTTAACAACTCTAGCTATTTTCTCTGATAAAGAATTAGATCTTTTCGACTCAATACATACTAAAAACTTTTGTGATCCGTTAACAAGTCTACGTGATCTTTAATTGGTAGCAGTCATTTTGTCCAAGGTACATCTCATTGTTTCCTCCAACCAATCATTCCTTAGTTGGTTGTTGGATCCTCAAGCTAGGCTAACTAGTGTCCACAGTCACAACCAACGACTCATTGGTTCTTCCAATGATTCTTGGCCCTTCTCATTTCCAAAGAGGCACTTTATCAACCTTCAGGATTTTTCTACAAAAGATCACATAGAATGGGTTATCCTAAAAACCAACGATTCATTGGAAGGGTCATTGTATCTAAGAGCTTGATAGTGTTTCACTAAAATGGCCATAACTTCTAGCTTCAAAATAATATTAATGGGAAATTAGAGGCGTTGGAAAGAAGACTCAAAGAACTTTAGTTTGGTGGGTATTGATATTCAAAATTATTTATATTCTAGGATTTATACTCATTTGAAGTTGACCCTAGCAAGATCCTATACGAGAATTCAATTAGTAAGGAAGCACTCAACTTAATTATGAGCTAGGAGTTACTTATGACCTTAATTCATATCTAAAGCACTTCTCATATTATCAAATCATTGGGTTTGGTTGTATATGCACTTGACAAATGAATTTAATCTAAGCTTGAATTTTTGGGGTGTTCAAGATCATTTTCTTTATTTTTGCGCATTTTTTGTTTTTTAACTTCCCTAAAATTTCCCCGAGTCATTCATGAATTGCTGGGACCGGTGGTTCAGTTCCGAGGCAGTTTATTTGGGTTTTAAGCCAATTTTCATGTTTTGGAGCTTTTAAAGTTGAGAAATTGGTCATAGGCAAAACATCAAGTAAACATCCTCAGATGAAAATTCTGATAGTTTTGTTAGCTTCGAAATGTTGAGTTTAGGTTGTGGGACCTTTGGTTCTGGTCCTAAGGCTCATTTTGGGCTATTGGGTGGAATTTGATTAAAATAAAAAAGAGTGGGTATGGGACCCACCTTTCATTGAAATGACCTCAATTGGGAATTTCTTTGATTCTGTTGAGTCCAAAATATAGTTTTTAGTAGGATAGCATATTTTATTTGCATGCACTGTTCTGAATGGAATTCGAGCTCTCGGTCAAAGTCTTTTAGAATTAGCCAAATTTCTAGTGTAGAACATATGGTGTAACCACTTAAGTGACCCTTTTGTTGCCTAAGTGGAGCTACTTTAGAGGCTAGCTAGGGAGCCACTTATGTGGTTGATGGTAACACCAGCATCCACGCCCTTCTGTGCTTTAGAGAAGCCGCTTGAGTGGTTAGGGAATCACTTTAGCTGGAGATGAAAAATGTGGCAGGGACCGCTTTAGGGGTCAAATGTATGCTTTAGCAATAAATTTTTCTGCTTAAGTAACCAGTACTAGTACTATATAAACCTTGTCCTTCACGATTTACACCTATTTCCTTGGTGTTTTGCTCTATTATTACACCTTGGGAGCTTGGAAAACTTTGAGGAAACATATTTTGGAGCTGGGCTAGGTGTTTTCTCAATCCATGGTCACTTTTCCATTGTTAATATGTAAGTTACCGATCTAAACTTTAATTTAATGCTTTGTTTTAGATTCTTGTTTTTCCCTTCTTTATGGGTTGATTTTTGACCTATATTTAAGCTGGAATCACACTCAAATTATGATCATATGATCCTGGAGCTGTGAGGGAACAAATGACTGATTCAATTTCTAAATTTCATATGTAGGTCCCACGAGTCTATTTTTGACCTGAAGCTTATTATTGCAATATGGGTATTATTTTACTTGCATTGACGTGTAGATTGTAGTTTTGATAGCACTACAATTTTTTTGAGGGGACGAGTAGGTCGTGGATGGTTTGAGGGTATTGTTTGGATCTGATTTAGGCTACAGTCTACTTTCTTCTAGAATTTGCTCTCCGAGATTGTGTATTTTATTAATTTCATAGAGGACAGATGTTTATAGGATAGGCTTAAGGTTATATTTCCTTTGTGCCCTTCTTGACCTTCATTAGGATCCTTAGACTAGAATTATGCTTCAAAATCCATAGTTTAGGTAGTGATTTCCCCTTTTTGTCATGGCTTAGTATGTGTAGTATCCTTGAAATTAGAGTTAGAATCCTTAGCTTTGTTTCGGGTAGTCGCTTGCTTTAGAATGGGTTCCTCGGGATATTATAGTTAGCATAGCAATTCCATAAAATAGGTACCCTAGAATAGTACATTTTTATATTTTGTGGACCTAGACTTCTTCAGTATTGTGTCAACTTGTATGGATCATCGACTTACTTATTCGCCTTATTATGTCTACAACTTATATTAGAATAAAGAACCTTGTTTACATGCTACAACTTTAGGATGAGATTAGAGGTCCTTAGTATAGGTCTGGGATAGTATCTCATCATTGGGTTGTTTTTCCTTGTTTGACTCTTCTAGTATCGTGTTGCACCTCATTTACTCTAACTTCTCTTTACTTGTTATATATTAACTATTTGGTACATTGGTGGGCTCGAGGCCTTCAATGTGAACCAGTTGAGTTTCCAGGTTAGTGTACATATCTCAGAAAGTTGGTTATACCTGCCTAGGTGTATTCGTATGACTATGCTCTAATTGTTTTTATACTTGTGATGGTATGCATGCTTTCCCCGAGCACGTATATGCATTGTGGTACAATTACAGGGAAACACATTGATTTTCACTATTATTTTCCAAGAAAGGGATTTATTCTCATTTTCCTCTCATAAACTCTTTTTTTAAATGGAAGTCGTACCACCCTTACTGTTGAATGATAACTTTTATAACTAAATTGCATTATTTATGCCCTGGTTCGAGTCCGGGCACTTGCGGTGTTTACAACTTACTACTGATTCTCTATTATTTTTTGGAGGAGATCTGCCCTAACGTCCACTTACTTATTTTGACTGTGGAATATGATTTGTATAGATTTTTCCTACACACTGGTTTTAAAAAAGGGAAAGGAAAGGCATCATTTTTGTCCTAGTTTGATTCCAAGCACCTGTCATATTTATGATTATTACTAATTATATTCTTAGAAGTCCCGTTTTGGAATAGGACAGTGTATATGAATATCCCGAGTCCCCTATGGATCCTTTAGTCTGTGAGCCACAGTGCCAGAGGAGGGGTGTTTCCCATGGGTCATGCCTTGCGAGCCATAGGGTCGGAGGAAGTGTATACATTATGGTTTGATATGGAACTCATCTCATATTGCATTTCTTGGTTTTCATTGCACTTATTTGTTCCTATGCATTGCCTATCACCAGTATGTTTGTTGTTTGTACCTTTCGAGCTTATGGGGGCCTAGTTAGGTTATTGTTTGTTGTTTGTAATTATGTCTATTTTTTGTACCTTCTGGGATTATGGGGGACTAGTTAGGTTAGTGTTGATCATTTCTTCATAGTTTGTGACGATTTCGTTGTGAACGTACTCTCGTGGCTCAGGTTCATCTCGTGGCTCGCATTTCCATCTCTAGTGTTAGATTATCTTGTTGTTTCTATTACAGTGGGTAGACATTCTGAGTATTCTACTAGTGGTGGTCTTCTTGTCAGGACCCGATTTCTCAAGTCATGATGGCACCTACTTCAACCTACCAATAAGTAAGCCAAGCCACAGCTCGAAATGACAAGTAATGGGCTAACGGGCTGAAGATAAATGGAAACAAGAATGAAACCAACAATAGTAATAATATGGGTCGAAGCAGAAGAGATATACATACATAACATAATGTACAAGAGAGGAAAGAGGAAAAAAATATACAAAATGGATCCCTTATAATACCTGGTAATGCCGGTACAAGAGCCATTATAACCAAAAAGAAGAGTACTAGACAATATCCAAAATATATATATATATACACAGTAGTCTCAAAAATACAAAAGACTATCACTAAATCAAAAGGAGAAGGATAATTTTGAACTTTAGAAAGCTCACCCCATCTCTGAATCAGTAGCAAGGCCCGAGGATAATATCAGTAATGGTTGTTCGTACTCAGATCTGCATCAGGGAAAAGATACAGAAGTGCAGTATGAGTACCAAAGCAACGGGTACTCAGTAGGCATCATTGGTCGACTGAGATCAAATATAGTAAAAGTATAAATAAGGTGATGTTAGCTGAAGTCAATAGTAAAGGGAGTAGAAATATAAATCTCAAGATTTGCTAGGAAAATACGATAAAGGAAATAAGTAACTCAAAAACAAAAGCAAAGAACTAACTACAACCTAACTAGACCCCCATAAGCCCAGAAGGCACACACAAGAAGACAATTAACCCTACCGCGCCCCCATAAGCCCGGTGGGTACAAATAAGAGGAAATCTAAGGTAAGAAGCATAAATAACCTTTGATCATATCTATATCAAATAACTTTCGAATCCTAGATCCATTATGAAAGTATATATAAGGGGCTTGAAACGGAACCAGGATAAAAAAAGAGGCCAGTCACCGGGCTCTAACCAAGAATAGTGGATAATAATAAGAGGCCAAATGATCCATATACAACAGAACTTAGTACACCTGCCTGAACTCCCAGTAATAACCATAGTCAACACCGGAACACTCCAATGGTGCAAGCCGAGCCTCATCAATATCATGGAATGAAGAGTTGAAGCTCGAGAATATGCTAAGGTGGAAGTACAAGAAAGAAAGGTGAATATGGAAGAAAGAGGCTATAGACGTAAAGTGACTATTCTTGATATTCAAGCCTCATGCTAAAGAAGACCCTTATTTCATTAAGGGTATTTTTGTAATTATTAGTGTAGGCTATAAATAAGGGGGAATAACTCATTTTAGGGGAGATTATCTTGATGAATATTGAATACTTAATACTTTTTTGAGAGTTTGAGAGTTTGAGAGCTTGTTGAAGCTTTTGATTGTTTCAAGTTTAGAAAGGAGGGTTGCTTGGGAATCTGATTCCCTTGAGGTCTTTCTCATAGGTTTAGGTGCTTATTTGGATATTTGAAGGTATTTTCTTTTTATAGAATTGGTTGCCTTTGATTCCACTTTTGTGTCTACCTTTCTATCCCTTTTATCTTTGTTTATCTTGTTTCCTTTGTTCTGTTAGTCTGCTGCGTCTTCTTTCTTGTATCATTTGGTATCAAAGCCTAGGTTAAGATTTGTTTTCACAAATCTTAATTTTGGGATATTGATCTATTCAAAAAAAAAAAAATTATCCAAAAATAAAAAAAATAAAAAAAACTAGAATTTTTTTTGTTTTGATTTCTTATTTTTGAGACTAGATCTTGATTTCCTAGTATTTTTTGAGTCTAGATTTCATATTTAATTCAAATCGGAGTTGTAGAAGTGAAGTTACCATTAAAGAGTTTTTAAGCTTTTGAGTTTTTGAAACTTGAAAAGTGGGTTTATTTTTGGCTTGAAGTTGAGAGGTAAAAATTATTGGGGATTGTTAGTGGCGTTGAAAGGAGCACGTGGGCGAAAATTTCATTGAATTTGGACCAAAAATGATGAAGTTATGAGTATTTGAAGATTGAGATTTTTCTTGTGTTCTTGAGCATCTTCATCTTGTTCTTAAAGAAGAAGATAGAAAGAGTATACTTTGTTCCAAGATCTTCAAGTCAAAGTTGGTCAAAGATGTTTGTGGGTACAAGTGGCAATTAGTTGAAAAACAAAATCGAAATCTGAAAAAAAATCAAAATTGCCACATCACCAGTCAACTGCCACATCAACAGTCAATGCCCAGTCAGCAGTCAACTGCCCAGTCAGCAAAAATCAGGTTTTCAACACTTAGTTTTTTTGGGGGGGTCCTAAAGTTTTTTGGACATAAAATTTTTTCTAAGTGTCCGAATTTCGTGATTCTTTTTTTGTTCTTTTTCTCCTTTGACTTCTCAACTATTTAACAAGTAATTAACATATTAAATCACTTGTTAACTAGTTTTAATCATCAAATCATCAAATCAAATTCTTTAAAATGATGAACTTCTTTAAGGCGTCAAACAATCATTGGCCGAAGCAATTTGTGAGGCAAATAAAGGTGCGATTCTTGAGTGATTGTGAGTATATTTTAACTAACCTAACATGTTTATTTGATTTGGATGAGTGTCTTAAATAGGCAACAATGGAAGGTCAAGAAAATAAAAACCAAGTTCCCATCGGGGAACCCACTTTGGGTAAATTGTTGAACTTGTTCACCACCCTCTCAACTAGAATGGAAGGATGGTTGGATAGGTTGAGTACTCAAATTAATCGATTGAAACTTATCTTTCCACCAACTTTCCCTAATCCTCATCAATGACTTGAAGAGTGTACCAATGCATTGAGAGGATTCTCATCCCAAGGTAAAGAAGACCTTTCTTGTGAGCTTCAAGGTAAAATAGCTAAACTTGACACTTTCGAATTTTCAAATGAACAAAGTGTGAGTGATAGCTTGTCTTTATGTGAACTTAATAATTCTTTTCCACATAGTGATAATGTCTATGTTGAGAATGTTCATACACTAGTTAATCCTATTGATGACCGAATTGATTCTTCTTATGAGATCGATTTGTGTCCACCTAGTGTTGACACTTGTGACATGAATGATAGTACATTGTCATGTGTTTCTTTGCCATGTTTTTATAATGTGCTTGTTGAGAATGTGGATACATTAGTTGATCCTATTGATGACTGAATTGATTCTTCTAGTAAGATCAATTTGTGTCCACCTAGTTTTGATACATGCGTTTTGAATGATAGTTCATTATCAAGTGATATTGGTATTGATCAACTAGCTTTTGCGTGTAGTACACTACTTGAGGGATATTGTGATGTTCTTATTGAGCGTCAAGTTCGTGGTAATATTGATGAAGTTGATCAATTGAGTAGGAGTGACTCTTTGAGCATATCTTTTATTGAAGATCCTATTGCTTATTTTGCTCATAGAACTCATGTGCTTGAAACCGCCTTAAAAGATGACATTTGTCTTCTTAAGAATGAGATTACATGCTTTAATTCTCCATCTTTCATTGATTCTTCTCACTTTAAGTATAATGTCTTGTTTGATGATGATGAGGTCCCTCCTAGTTTGGTGCCTAGTGGTGTGAATAGTGATTGTAATGTAGCTGTTCATGAGATCTATACTTTGTATGATAACCCACTATGGGATGCTGAGAAGGAAGGTGATGTGTGTTCATCAATTGCTACTTCTTGTTTGAGTGTACCAATTCTTGATAGTATACTTGATATTCTGGAGTCTTCTAGTGATCTTACACATGAGGACACCTTAGATGAAGTTATTTTGCATGATACCTTTCTTTACTAGCTATTTGCATATGATGATGCTCATTCTTTTGGGGAGGGTACGTCGTATGTTGGTAGGAGTTTATTTGGGACAAATGGTTGTTTTCTTGATCAAGATATATGGGTAATCTTTCCTTTTGACCCCAATAACAATTTGCATCTGTGGGAGTTGGCCATGGATCCATCTCAAAAATGGTTTTGTCTTGAAATAGAAGATCGTTTGTACTTTGTGTATATAACCAATGTGTGCGTACCTAGTTGGTGTTTCAAACCTATTGGTTCCTTGATGATATCTTTAATTATTGATCCTTGGACTAGCCAAGTACTTTGTGCTACATGTAAAGATTTATTCTTCATTAGACTAGTTGATGTTTGGTTATATAACAAGTTTGTACATCCTTGGCATGTTGGTGAATTTATTAACCCTCGTGCTAATCCTCATGCTATGAGGCCCTTGTTCTTGTTTGTCTTCCTTATGGTTTTTCTAGGTTTGGATTCGAGGACGAATCCTTTTCAAGAAAGGGAGAATGGTGCAAGCCGAGCCTCATCAATATCATGGAATAAAGAGTTGAAGCTCGAGAATATGCTAAGGTGGAAGTACAAGAAAGAAAGGCGAAAAGGGAAGAAAGAGGCTATAGACGTAAAGTGGCTATTCTTGATATTTAAGGCTCATGCTAAAGAAGACCCTTATTTCATTAAGGGTATTTTTGTAATTATTAGTGTAGGCTATAAATAAGGGGGAATAACTCATTTTAGGGGAGATTATCTTGATGAATATTGAATATTAAATATTCTTTTGAGAGTTTGAGAGCTAGTTGAAGCTTTTGATTGTTTCAAGTTTAGAAAGGAGGGTTGCTTGGGAATATAATTCCCTTGAGGTCTTTCTCATAGGTTTAGGTGCTTATTTGGATATTTGAAAGAGGTCTTTTCTTTTTATAGAATTGGTTGCCTTTGATTCCACTTTTGTGTCTACCTTTCTATCCCTTTTATCTTTGTTTATCTTGTTTCTTTGTTTCCTTTGTTCTTTAAAGTCTTCAGCATCTTCTTTCTTGTATCACCAACCATAGTCATAGACTGATGCCAGACTCAAACTAGAACTCATAAGTATCAAATCATAACCATAACAAATGATTTCATAAGGTGCGAACCACAACCATAAACTGATGCCAGTCTCATACCAGAACTCATAATAATAGCAGTAGGGCATACGTCAGACTTTAACCGAAACTGATATATATATATGTGTGTATATATATATATATATATATATATATAAAGGGAAACCCAGTGCACTAAAGCTCCTGCTATACGCAGGGTCCGGGGAAGGGCCAAACCACAAGGATCTACTGTACATAGCCTTACTTTGCATTTCTGCCAAAGGCTATTTCCAAGGCTTGAACCTGTGACCTCCTAGTTACATGGAGGCACTTTACTAGTTACTCCAAATATATATATTTATAAGCATAACTAGATACTAGAAGTTCAAGGATTTCAAGCCTGTCTCCAATCCATATTATCATATAGATCAATCTCGGGCGATTAAATCAACTAAGGCCAGACGGGTCCCAAATTCTAGGTCGAGGAGGTGCAGTCCAAGGTCAGTTACTACCCTCCTAGGGGAAAAAGCTAAACTGGCTAGTAATTAAGTCTAAGTCAACCCCAACCCAACGTAATAGCCCAAGGTAGCAGCCATGAGTCTAACTAAACCTACGGGAGCTTCATTGCATAACATTCTATCTAAAAGAGGTGGTGGGGCCCACTACAGGGTCTCGATAACCCAAACTAAGGCAAAACCAACCTGAATATAATATAAGTCTTCCCAATCCCATCCTAAGGTACCATAAACACTAATTATAGTCCTAAAGAATGATAATACAGTAAACTAGGGAAGAACGGGCCTAGATTCTATCCAAAAAAGGGGCCTAACCGGCCAAATAAGGTGTAAACAGCTAAAACAATAACAAGGCCATAATACCAACCCAAAACTAGCATAATAATACACTAATACCATAATTAATCTCAATCTAATAGAAGGATAAGCCTAGCCTACCTGGACGATACTGAAAGCTCACCGAATCCTCTATACTGGAGTTTTTTCCTTCCGAGAAGCCTCTGAGAGCTGTCACACTATCAGAACAACAATCTATGCATAAAGATGATAAATTTGATGCCAATATTATGTATAAATGCCCTGGGTCAGAAATTGAACTAAAAATCCCACGTGGGGCTGGTTGTGGAATCACGAAATTGAAACCGTCACAGCGTCCTAATCAGCTCAAGGATCATTTGCCACATAAATATAGCCAATCCTGAGATAAAACAGCCCCAAAATCAGTCCTAATATAATTTGAAATATATAATCTAAAACAAAGAATTAGACTAAAGTTTAAGTGGTACTTACAAGGATAACGAGGGTAAAACGATCACCACAATGCCACTAAATTAGATACTCGATTCCCCTCAATTTCCTAAGCTTACAATGGTCTAAAGTGGTGGTTTAACACTTAGAATCAAAGCTGGAAGAGAGAGGAATGAAATATATATAAGTACCAGCGATGGTTGCTTTAGCTGCTTAATGACTGCTAAAGCAGTCACTGCTAAAGCGCCTTACGATTCCTAAAATGACCTCGCTTCGGCTAGGTATCTCCACTAAAGTGGTCCAGAGCTGCTTAAGTGGCTTCCTCTAAAGAGGTGCCAATGCGCTAAAGCAGTCTCTTGGCCGCTAAACCGGCTGCACCAGATAATTTGGCACCAATCAAATTTAAGAAGTCCCAATGGACTCCGATCGGGTGCTCGAGATTGGTTTGGAAACTCACGGTTGGCAAAAAACTATGCTACCCTACCAAATTTGACATTTCGTACTCAACGACTCTATGGAAATTTCCATCTAGGGTTATTTTGATAAAAAGTGGATCCCACACCCAAAGGGGCCGTTTTAGTCAAAATCCACACAATAGCCCAAAATAAGACTTGATGCCTCAGGACCTAGACCAAGGGTCCTCCTAGCCTATAATCAACATTATGGAGCTGATGTGATTGTCAAAAATGACATCTGTTACAGTTTACTTGAGGTTTTGACCCGAGACCCATTCCTTAACTTCAAAAGCTCCAAAACAGGCAAATAGATCTAAAAACCAAACGAACTGCCCGGTAACTGAATTGCCAATCCCAGCAAGTCATAAATGACTTGGGGAAGCTATAGGAAAGCTCTAAATATAAAAAAAAACCATGAATACATATAAAATGACCTGAAGGGTCATTACACTTCTTTAACATGATTCTTGCTGAAATACACTGTTAGGCTAGCTTTTGTAGGTAAGTGCCTCCTTCCTTGTTATTTATATTGTCTATGCCTTCCTTACATGTTATTTTTACTTGCATTTATCTATAGAGCTCAGTCGGCCTACGCCTACTGAGTACCATGTGTTTGGTACTCATGCTACACTTCTACACCTTACAGATCCTAGTACGAGTTGTTGTTGCTGACGTGTGCCTCGTACGGAACTACCCTATATTGGAGACTTGGAATGATTTCCGGGTGTTCAAAATTGTTCTTTCTCCCTCTATTTTGGTTGATCACTCTTTACCTTGTCTTTCAAAGATGGTACTATATATATTGTATTTACCTAGTACTCGTATTATGTTTAGTAGCTCTTGCACAGACTGATACTAGCACTACTAGAAAAATGCATATTACATGGGAATTCATTTGGGGATTATATATGAAAATTCGCAAGTAATCTAATTTCCTGCGGATTTTCCTACTAAAAATAATCCGATGGTAAAACCTTCGTGGATAATTATTACCTGCGAATTTTTAAATCCCCAAATAAATTACATGGGGATTTAAAAACCGCATATAAATTACCTACGAATTTTCTTGCAAAAATATTAAAAATTCACAAGAATTTTTTGGTAAAATTTCGTGTAGGAAAGGATATTTCTTGCGGATTTTCATACGAAAAAAACCGCAAGTAAAGTCCTAAAGAATTTTTGGCAAACAAAAATGTGAAAAAGAGGGATTAATTTAATAATTTGTTTTTAACTCACTTTTTCCATTATTTTTTTTTGATGACTACTTTTTTTTTTTGATGACTACACAGGTACTTCCTCTTTTCTATTTTAGCCCAGCCACCCCATGTTATTATTCTGCTTTCAATTCAATTTTTTCATATTATATATTAATTAATTATTTAACCTGGCACAACACAAGTGCACAAATCACCTCTAATCCTTGGGTAGGGACAAATTAACATCCTTGGTCTCTACCTGCCAACTATCGCCAATATCTAAATTGCTATGCTCAATATAAAGTCCAATGTGGTACAGAGAAACTATGGCTATAATTTTTTCTTCCAGTTTTCTATTCACCAACGCTCCGTTTGGCCATGAAAATAATATTTTTTTGGAGTTGGAGTTGGAGTTGGAGTTGGAGCTGGAGTTGAAGTTGGAGTTGTGTTTGGCCATGAATATAAATTGGAGTTGTTTTTAAAATTTTGTGAAACAAATAGGAGTGAAAACAAGTTTTTCTTGACAATGCTATCAATAAGTAAATGGATGAAAATTATTTATATTCCTCAACTTTATTTTTAAAATCGAAACTTATCCTTATTTTTTTAAATAATAAACATTCTCCACTTTTACTCGATACAATATCTATCTTATCCTTGATATTTTTAATTCTTCATCTACATAATATCTTTTTATATTATATATAATATTTTGTTTTCTAACCTAGATATTTTACCTGTAGTTTAAATAAATTTATATATTATTATAGATTTTATTTAAGTTTATAATTAATTAACATTCTAAATAGAATAATCCTTTTATGAAGTTGTTACAAAATCAAACAATATTTTTTTATGATTTTTATTTTTATAATACATGCATTAAATATGTATATTCATGTTTCATTTCTCATTTACTCTGTTTTTAAAATGGATAAATGAGTTTGATTGTCATTAATGAAATATTTTCTAAATTATAGAATAAAATTTATAATTTTAAAGAAAAATTAAAAAATTGATAGTATAATATTGGAATAACCATTAAATATATTTAATTGACATATGAGGAGGAAAACGTCTATTATACAATGTTGAGGAGGGGGTGGGAGAGGGGGGGTTGATTTTTAAATCAAAGTTGAAAATGTAAATAATTTTGACCCTCTGTAAATTTAACGAAATATGATAATGTTATTAATATTTAAGTCTAAATTGTTGCCTTAAACCTTTTTCTTTTTAAAACCTTATTTGAGTGAGAATATTGCATAAAATATTACTTTTAATTTTTATAAAACCTAGTTATTAAATTAAAACTATTAATATTTCTTAAAACTACCTTAAAAGTTTGTAAAAGCTTTTTAAAATCCTCATAACAAAATCTACAAATAATTTTTTGTAAGAAAATCCACAAAATAGATTCCCTAAAGTTAAATAATAAGTTAAATGTCTAGAACTAAAATTCCCAAGTAATTTTTTAGGTAATAAAATTCTCAGGTAAATTTCCAAGAAAAAATTTAAGCTAAATTCACAACCAAAAAAATCCCAATAATTTCCTATTTAATAAAATTCCCAGGTAAATCCCCACGAAGAAATCCCAGCTAAATACGCAATTAACAAATCTCCAAGTAATTTTGCAGGAAATGTAATCATCATGTAAATTCCCAAGAAATGATTCAAAACTAAATTTGCAGAATCAAAATCCTCATATATATCCCCAGGTACGAAAATCCCCAGGTAAATCTCCATATAACTATCCCTAACTAAATTCGTAAGTAGCTTTATCTAGGGATTTTTTTGTAAATTAACAAAAGGAATTTATTTTATTCATTTACTTGCGGATTTATCTATGAAAATAATTTCTGCGGATTAATTTCCCATATAATTTCCTAGGTAATATTTTGCACAAAAATGACGCCAAATTTATCTGCAAATTCTCTTGCGAAAATAGTTTTCGCAGGAAAAATATACTAGAATTTAGGAATTTCAGAATTTCCCATGAAAATCCGCAGGAAATATCTGCGAAGAAAATCTCCTAGTAAAATCCCCAGGTAATTAACAGTTTTCTTGTAGTGTAGGACTTGGGGGTATTTTGTATATTCTTGTTCTTTCTCTCCCTTTGTTTGTGTATGTTCGAGTCTTATTCTGTACACTAGTCTCTTTCTCTCTTATTAGACCATTACTAATTGTTTTGGGCTATGGGTTTGGATTAGCTACTGATGGATTTAGTAGGTGCCATCATGACCTGAAATTTTCATTCATGACATCTAATTTGTAATTTCTCTATGACAGAGGGAGTATTTTTTCAGCCCTACAAATATCTATGACTTATTCTTTACTACTTGTTATAAAACTCATTCATTCATTCTAAAATTTCGTATCTTGTCAAACTGAATCATATAAAATGGGACAAAGGGAGCGAAATTTATTTAACTAATATTTTTAATATACTATTAAAATATCCTAAATTATAAAAAGTTATAATGTGTAGTACCTTCTTTTTAGTTTCTAATTATCTATATTTAGTTTACCTTTGAGCTTGAAGCAATAACTGAGATTCTAATCGAGGTACATGTATTGCTGATTGAAAACTACCTCCAACGCTCTCTTTTATCTGGATACACACTTAGCCATTGAAAATTCTTTAAAGGGTTTTCTTTGGGGTAATACCCTAAAAAATATCTTTATTTTATTTAGAAAAATTATGAAATAATGTTTAAATTATGATAAAAAATTAGAAGGGTTAGTCCTCGCATTCCAAACCCCCTCATTAGATATATATTTGAATGGATGAAGAGTATAATTTATAATATTATAAAAGAATAAGTTAAATTACAATACACCCTTTTATATTTCAAATCAAATACTCACTCTTCAAGGTTTATTCCCGTTGAAGTTATTCAGGTCGAGCTTGTCCGTATGCTTTTCAGTAATATTAGTACTTTATTTTAATGTAATTTAATTTGATGAGAACAATGGATGCTAAATGGTGATAACTTTCTTGAGATTAGTAATTTGTCAATAAAAAAAATTCATCTTACATAAAAAAGTAGATAAATTTAATTAAATTAAATTATATGACAAGGAAAATTTCTTACGATGTCATTTTGTAGAAGTTAAACACTAATTTAACATATTTACCGAAGATGTGACGGTGAGTGGAGAGGAGAGGAGAGGAGAGGAGACAGATGTCTTCTTTCTAAATTAAGTAGCTAAGTAAATTATGCAGAGAGAGTTTCAAATATATTTACTTAACTTTTGATTAGTTTCAAATTAACACATTGTTATCAAGTAATTAAAGTAACAATTAAACCCAAAGTGTGCAGCAACTTAGCAGAAAATATAAAGGTCAAGGTGCACTTAGGAGAAATTAGAAATTGGAGATGGTTTATGTGGGCGTGTGTTAAAAATAAGGGTAAACCAGCATAAAAGTATAATGGAAGAGGTATACCCAAACTATATCGAAAAAGGTATATTTGGAATGGATTTATAACAAAGAGTATATTTATATTATTTCTAATAGTACAAGAGTATATATAAACCCATATTATAATGAAAAGGGTATATTTGGACAGAAAATATAATGAGGGATATATTTAAACCATTTCTAATAGTATGAGAATGTATTTATCCTTTTTCCGTATCATATATATAGATTATCTTTTTGAAGATTCATTATATAATTTATATAGATTTTTTTTTGTATTATTTTTTAAATCAAATGAATCATTTAGTTGAAAGTAATTAATTTTACTGAATAATTTATGGTTATTCATAGATGTAAGATCACAACCTGATTTCTCAGGTCATGATGACATCTACTTTAACCCATCGGTAGGTAAGCCAAACCATAGCCTAAAAAGGTGAGTAACGCCCCGAGTTCCAACGGGACGGACTGGCACCCGAAGCCATTGAGGCCCGAGAGAACCAATCTTTACTCATATACCTTCATACGCATGCTACTCAATATACATCACCATCATGTAAGGACATAAAATGCTAATAGTGGAAATCATGGAACATGTGATACGTACATATGTGAAACTTGACCGTCAGGGCCATCAAGTCAAAATGGACATACATCTCCTACATTCATATACCCACAAACGTCTACAAAAGCCTCTAACAGATGCACATACATAACCATACTAAAGTCGGGATAAGTCCCCACTTTATACAACATTTACAATATCAAAATAAAGGTACAACTGTGACTCGAAAAGCCCCGAACCAATCGGAGCTCACCAAAGATCAATAGATGATCCGCAGCTTACTGTGGAGGTCTACTAGTACCTGCACCTTCAGCATTTAAGGTAGGTCCCCTAAGGGACGTCAATACGACGAATGTACTGAGTATGTAAGGCTGAAATGAATCTGCATGATATAGGTGCTTCCATGAAATCAAATATAAGAGAATAGTCGGTACAAATAAAACACCGGTCTATATATGAGGAACCATGTACATTACGTACTTTACTTTTTTTGCTTTTACATCTATGTTTCTTTTACATCTATTCATCTTTATCATTCTACCCATGCTAGGCTGTTAAGTCTCCCCTGGGATGAGATTAACCCATGCTAGGTATTTTAACCCCTGGGATGTGATTAACCCATACTAGGCTTTTCTATCGCCACTGGGATGTGATTAACCCATGCTAGGTACTTTGACCCCTGGGATGTTATATTAACCCATGCTAGGTACTTTGACCCCTGGGATGTTATTTTAACCCATACTAGGCTTTTCTATCGCCCCTGGGATGTGATTAATCCATGCTAGGTACTTTGACCCCTGGGATGTTACATTAACCAATCAATTATACATTATTTCATATCTTTACTCCTACGAGATTGATACATTGGCGATGGTACATTATTGGAACTTTGGAACCATATCCTCAATTATGTAACACATGAATAACAAATGATCAAGGAATGAGGAGCATGTGACAACAATAAATGAAAACTTGAAATGAGATACCTTAGAACATTTCGGAATGGAATAAGCACAATGTCAATGTGGAAAATATATACTGCAGAAGGATACGACAAGAGTAACCTTGCATACCTTATCTTCTCAATATGAATTTACAATCCTATATGTGAACACAATAGTCCAGCTTCTTCCTTATGTTTCACTCTGCAACACAAGTGCATAGCGGAGCTCACGTTAATAACTATCTACCTTACAAATGCATACGACGACAATGAGTTACATGATTGCCTTAACATGTCATTTCCCCCTTGACACTACCACAACATTCCATACATTGACCAATACATCATAAATCAAAGCATGTCATACCAAGTTCATACTTTACACTTCTCCATCAATACAACATCACAATTACTCCATCAAGTCACCTCAATACACTTCATAACAACATATCGACAACAATCCCACAATTTACACTTATAGAAAAATAACAAGTTAAGGAACATAACCACACCATTCATGTGGATATTTCATACATACCCTGCACTTTCATCAAAACCTCAAGTCTCCTTTCAAGTTTAAATCACAAAGATGGCACATCTTTTAGAAAAAAGCAAAAGTGCCCTATTCAACCTTGCCAACATAACCATCATGATCTACAAAATCTCTTATGCATAGAATATATTAAATCACAAGAATAAACACTTACCCAAGCTTGGAAAGTGATGATCTTGTCCAAAGTGTCCAAAGAAAATGGTTGCCTTAGGGTTTGGAAAATAGAGAAATGTTTGAGAAATATCTAAAAAGGCATGAGAGTTTGTGTGAATAAAAATCTGATTTTTTCTTGTCTTATATAGACCTCTCAAGTCATCCTTAGCCAATTCTTTGGGCATTAAATGCCATGGTCCCTTGGTCAACACAAGAATGAGTCATTTTCCCTTTAGGGCCTTGCATTTTGGCTCCCTTTTGGGCCTCAAATTGGGCCCATTAACACATGTTAACTTAGCCCATCAAATTCAATGTGTAATCCATCATATATCTCATGTTTAAATAACTCCATAATGTCACGACAATATTCACTTACAAGATTCATGTTCGTAGCCTCAATCGCAAAAATAGAAATTCAATTCACTCACAGCTTAATTGAACATAAGTTGATAAAATACTTGTGTGTCATGCCTTGATTAGGTAGGAGTGTATTGAGGTATTTAAAGCTTTAGCAAGGAGAAAAGAAGCACCAAGGAACCAAAAGAAACCAAGGAAGAATCGACGTTGCAATGCGATGCGAAACGATTACGGAAAGGCCAACATATTTGTGCCTTGCGCCACTGTTGCAAAGCAAGAATTGGCGCGAAAATGGCCTGTTCTTTGAATCTTCAGGCTTTCGCCATACCCCCTGAAACAAGGAGTGGCTCAAGTTTTGCTATTTCTCTGAATTTTGACTACTCCTTGCAAACACTAGCATACCATCCAATACCCCATCAAAGCAATACAAGATACGTACTTATTGCTCTCAACACTAAGGTAAACATGGCTCAAAGTTGTCAAGTAAGGTCGGAAATGTACAGGGTGTTACATTCTTCCCCCCTTAGAAACATTCATCCTCGAATATTAACAACATCTTTTCAACTATAACAAATGCATCTCTATATTAGCATATATATATACACATACACTTAATGCCCACAGATACTTACTTGTTATTGCTCCAAATCCATACTGTGAGCTTTTTCTTCTATTTGAAATAGATGAGGGTATTTGGACTTCATCATTTCTTCAGCTTCCCATGTGATCTCCTCCACTTTTTGATTCCTCCAAAGGACTTTTACGGACGCTACGTCTTTATTTCTTAACCTCTTCACTTGTCTATCTAGAATAGCAATAGGTTTCTCTTCATAAGTGAGATCCTCTGTAACTTGAACATCGTCAACGGGAGCAATACAAAATGGATCTCCTATGCATTTTTGAAGCATCAAAACATGGAATACTGGATGGACTGAGGAGAGTTCTTGGGGTAATTTCAATTCATATGCAACCTGCCCAAATCTCTTGATAATTTCATATGGGCCTATATAACATGGACTCAATTCCCCTTTCTTTCCAAATCTCAACATCCCTTTCATTGGCGACACCTTCAAGAATACACAATCGACTATGGCAAACTCGAGCCCTCTTCTTCTAATATCAGCATATGACTTATGTCAACTTTGGGCAATTTGTAGCCGCTGTTGGATCACTTTATCTTTTTCCATAGCTTGGTGAACAAGATCTGGCCCAAGTAATGCAGTTTCACCCACTTCAAACCATCCGATTGGTGACCTACATTTCCTTCCATACAAAGCTTCATAAGGTGCCGTTTTAATACTTGAATGATAGCTATTGTTGTAGGCAAATTCAATTAGAGGTAAATGTCCATCCCAAATGCCTTGAAAATCTAACGTGCAAGGTCGTAGCATATCTTCAAGTGTTTGGATAGTACGTTCTGCTTGTCCATCTGTCTAAGGATGGAAAGCCGTACTTAGATTCAACTGTGTACCCAAGCTCTGCTGAAAAGATCTCCAAAAATGCACAGTAAACTGAGCTCCCTTGTCAAATATAATGGAGATTGGGATCCTATGTAATCGCACTATCTCTTTAACATACAGCCTTGCATAATCTTCAGTGGTATAGGTGGTCCAGACTGGTAGGAAATGCGCTGATTTGGTAAGCCTGTCAACTATGACCCATATGGAATCAAATTTCCGCAGCGTACGAGGCAAACCTGTGATGAAGTCTATATTAATCATATCCCACTTCAAGACGGGAAGATTTATACATTGCAGGTAACCTCCCGATTTCTGATGCTCTACCTTTACTTGTTGACAATTCGGGCATTGAGCTACAAATTTTTCAATGTTCTTCTTCATGCTTCCCCACCAATATATTTCATTCAATTCATGGTACATTTTGGTAGCTCCCAGATGAATAGAATATCGTGAATGATGCACCTCTGTGATAATTCGTCCCCTCAACTCATCTACATCCGGTACACATAATCTTCCTTGGCATTGAATTACTCCCTCTTGCATAAGATCAAATGCCTTTGTCAGAACCTGTTGTAAATTCTCTTTTAGCTGCAATAACATAGGATCCGCAAACTGCTTCTCTTTCACTTCAGCTATTAAGGAGGATTCTGCTGCATTTTGTACAATAACCCCTTCATCTGGAGATTCAAGAAGGCGAACTCCCAAGCTGGCTAGTTGATGTAGATCTTTGATTATCTCTTGCTTTTCAGTCAACTGGCCACTAGTGCTTCCTACTTCTTTGTGGCTTAACGCATCAGCTACCACATTTGCCTTCCCTGGTTAGTATAAGATATCGATATCATAGTCTTTTAAGAGCTCCAACCACCTTTGTTGCCTCAAATTGAGTTCCTTCTGCTTAAAGATATATTGCAAACTTTTGTGATCAGTATAGATATCAACATGAACTCCGTACAAATAATGACGCCATATCTTTAAACCAAAGACCACTGCTGCTAACTCAAGATCATGTATGGGATAGTTTCTTTTGTGTGGCCGCAACTGTCGTGAGGCATATGCGATTATATTACCGTGCTGCATCAACACACACCCTAAGCCAACTCCGGATGCATCACAATATACTGCATATCCCTCTGTGCCTTCTGAAAGTACCAATACCTGTGTGGAAGTCAATTTCTCTTTCAGTTCTTGGAAACTTTTCTCACATGCATCATTCCACTGAAACTTGACTGTCTTGTGTGTAAGCTTTGTTAAAGGTGCAGCAATGGAAGAAAACCCTTCAACAAACCTTTGATAATAGCCTGCCAACCCTAGAAAACTATGAATTTCCGTAGGCGTCGTAGGACTTGGCCAATTTTTCACCGCTTCAATCTTTTGCGTATCAACCCGTATCCCTTCATCTGACACAATGTGACCCAAGAATGTGACGGATTTTAACCAAAAGTCACATTTAGAAAACTTTGCATACAACTTACGTTCACGGAGAATCTGTAACACCTGTCGTAAGTGATTAGCATAGTCCTCTTGTGATTTTTAATAAACCAAGATGTCATCTATAAATATCGTCACGAACACGTCTAGAAATGGCTTAAACACCCTATTCATCAAATCCATGAACACAGCTGGTGCATTTGTTAGTCCAAATGACATAACTAAAAATTCATAATGGCCATACCGTTTTTGGAAAGCAGTCTTGGGTACATCATTTTCTCTAACTCTGACTTGATGGTAACCAGACCTCAAGTCAATCCTCAAGTCAATCTTTGAAAAAACACTTGGTGCCCTATAACTGATCAAACAAATCATCAATTCGAGGGAGGGGACATTTGTTCTTGATAATTACCTTATTCAATTGCCTATAGTCAATGCACATTCTCAATGTGCCATCTTTCTTCCGTACAAATAATACTGGTGCACCCCACAGAGACATACTAGGCCTGATAAAGCCCTTGTCCAGCAACTCAATCAATTGCTCCTTCAATTCATGCAATTCTACTGGAGCCATTCTATACGAAGGAATAGATATAGGCTGCTGAGCGCCTGGTATCAGATCAATACCAAACTCTACTTCCCATTCTGGGGGTAAGCCTGGAAGATCATCAGGAAATACATCGAGGAATTCATTAACCACTGGAACCGACTGAGGAGCTAGTGGTTCCACATCAGTATCTTTCACTCGTACCAAGTGACATATGTACCCCTTGGCAATCATTTTCCTTGCTTTTAGACAGGAAATAAATTTTCCTCTTGGTGCCCCCACATTACCCTGCCATTCAACACCATTTTCTTGTGGAAAATGAAAATGTACCTTCTTGGCCCGAAAATCTACCGTGGCATAACAAGAAGCCAACCAATCCATTCCCATTATCACATCAAAATCCACCATGTCTAGTTCAATGAGATCGGCCAATGTATCATGACCACACACAGTTACCACACAATTATGATATACTCCTTTTGGAATAATATAGTCACCAACTGGTGTAGCTACTTCAATTGACTTAGTTAATAGTTTCGGTGTTCTTACAAATTTCACAGCAATCAATAGAGTAACATATGACAATGTAGAACCCGGATCAATCAATGCATAAACATGATACAAAAATATGGATAATGTACCTGTGACTACGTCAGGAGAAGCCTTCGAATTCTGCCGGTCCTCTAGAGCATAGGTGCGATTCTGAGTTCCACTGGAACTAGATGCTCCTTTGGCACCCTTACCACGACTAGCAGGCTGTACACCTTAGCCTAGGGAAGGAACCGATGATGATGATGCAACAGCAGATCCCATAGGTCGTGTTATACCTGTGTTATACCCCCCGTGCTCCTCTGTGGGCATTCTCTCATTATGTGCCCTATCGTACCACACCAAAAACAAACATTTATTCCCAACCGGCATTCACCTAAATGATACCTCCCGCAACGCTGACACGGAGGATGAGAAAATCCTGCTGCCTGTGATCCATGAATTCCACTACTCTGCCCAGATTGACTACCTCTAAACCCTTGGAATTGAACTTGAGTACCTGCTGTGGAATAAGAGAATGAGGGTCTAGGCGATCTAGGAAACATCCGAGGCCTAGATTCTTTTTGGGACACCATAGACTGTCCCATAGGTCTAGCTCTTTTGGACTGTCCTCTGTCAGATTCATGTACCCTTTTTCTCTGTCTTTGGTCCTTCATTTTTTGTACGAAAGCCTGAATTCTCGCTATATCCATATCTTTGTTCAAAGCAGCAATAGTGCAGTCCCTTACCAAATATAGCTCCAATCTATCCACATATCAATGGACCCTGTCTGTCATTGTGGCTACTACATTCGAAGCATATCGAGCCAAAGAATTAAACTGCAAACTGTATTCTCGAACACTCATATTCCCTTGTCAAAGGTTTAGAAATTGATTTGCACGTGCCTCTCTGATCTCATAGGGAAGATAGTGATCAAGAAATTCCACTTTAAATTCTTCCCAATTAGGTGGAATTGCACCGATACCACGAGACTTCTTCCAATCTTCATACCACAATATCGCCTCTCCTTTCAATCTATATGCCGCAAGTTCAACTATTTCAATACCTGTCACGTGCATAACCTCTAAAGCCCTTTAAATTTGCTCCACAAAATCCTGTGGATCTGCTTTCGGATCTGACCCCGTGAATATAGGAGGGTCTAATTTCAAAAAGTCCTGTGTACTGCGACTCGCCATTCTAGCCGCATCATCCTCATTTGTCATTGGACCAGCTCGTACTTGACTTTGTGCCGCAACTAACTGAGTCAACATATGCACTGTATTTCTTAGATCCTAGTCAGTGGCATTCATAGGCGGTTCTGCGGGTAAAGTAGAAGAAGCCTGCGATGCAAACTCCTGTTCAGCACCACCTTGATTAGCTTGTTATGGTGGTGGTCTACTAGTTCCCTCTCCAGCACTCCTATCTATCTTTTTACTTTTACCTCTACCTTTTCTTGCAATTGGCATTTTCTATAACACAAGAAAACCAATTCCAATGGTCAGATACGATTCCACTTACAACATTGGTTCTATTGCACGATCTTGGAATGAAGAAAAAAAACAACTCCTAAATGTCTCGTAGCCTCCCACTTATAAATTTGGTGCACAACACATCCATAAGCAAGACTCTACTCAGACACGACTTTGTAGACACCCTTAGGACGACATGCTCTGATACCACTTTTGTCAAGCCCCAAATTCCAACGGGGCGGACTGGCACCCGAAGCCGTTGAGGCCCAAGAGAACCAATCCTTACTCATATACCTTCATACGCATGCAACTCAATATACATCACCATCACGTAAGGACAAAAAATGCTAATAGTGGAAATCATGGAACATGTGATACGTACATATATGAAATTTGACCGTCAGGGCCATCAAGTCAAAATGGACATACATCTCTAACATTCATATACCCACAAACGTCTACAAAAGCCTCTAATAGATGCACATACATAACCATACTAAAGTCGGGATAAGTCCCCGCTTTATACAACATTTACAATATCAAAATCAATGTACAACTGTGACTCGGAAAGCCCCGAACCAACTGGAGCTCACCAAAGATCAATAGATGACCCACAACTTACTGTGGAGGTCTACTAGTACCTGCACCTACAGCATGTAAGGTAGGTCCCCCAAGGGACGTCAGTACGACGAATGTACTGAGTATGTAAGGCTCAAATGAAACTGCATGATATGTAGGTGCTTCCATGAAATCAAATATAAGAGAATAGTCGGTACAAATAAAACACCAGTCTACACATGAGGAACCATGTACATTACGTACTTTAATTCTTTTGCTTTTACATCTATGTTGCTTTTACATCTATTCATCTTTATCGTTCTACCCATGCTAGGCTGTTAAGTCGCCCCTGGGATGAGATTAACCCATGCTAGGTATTTTAACCCATGGGATGTGATTAACCCATGCTAGGCCTTTTTATCGCCCCTGGGATGTGATTAACTAATGCTAGGTACTTTGACCCCTGGGATGTTATATTAACCCATGCTAGGTACTTTGACCCCTGGGATATTATTTTAACCCATACTAGGCTTTTCTATCGCCCCTGGGATGTGATTAACCCATTCTAGGTACTTTGACCCCTGGGATGTTACATCAACCAATCAATTATACATTACTTCATATCTTTACTCCTACGAGATTGATACATTGGAGATGGTACATTATTGGAACTTTGGAATCATATCCTCAACTATGTAACACATGAATAACAAATGATCAATGAATGAGGAGCATGTGACAACAATAAATGACAACTTGAAATGAGATACCTTAGAACATTTCGGAATGGAATAAGCACAATGTCAATGTGGACAATATATACTACAGAAGGATACGGCAAGAGTAACCTTACATACCTTATCTTCCCAATATGAATATACAATACTATATGTGAAAACAAAAGTCCAGCTCCTTCCTTATGTTTCACTCTACAACACAAGTGCATAGCGGAGCTCACGTTAATAACTATCTACCTTACAAGTGCATACGATGACAATGAGTTACATGATTGCCTTAACATGTCATTTCCCCCTTTACACTACCACACCATTCCATACATTGAACAATACATCATGAATCAAAGCATGTCACACCAAGTTCATACTTTACACTTCTCCATCAATACAACATCACAATTACTCCATCAAGTCACCTCAATACACTTCATAACAATATATCGACAACAATCCCACAATTTACACTTATAGTAAAATAACAAGTTAAGGAACATAATTACACCATTCATGTGGATATTTCATACATACCCTGTACTTTCATCAAAACCTCAAGTCTCCTTTCAAGTTTTAATCACAAAGATGGCACATCTTTTAGCAAAAAGCAAAAGTGCCCTATTCAACCTTGCCAACATAACCATCATGATCTACATAATCTATCATGCATATAATATATTAAATCACAAGAATAAACACTTACCCAAGCTTGCAAAGTGATGGTCTTGTCCAAAGTGTCCAAAGAAAATGGTTGCCTTAGAGTTTGGAAAATAGAGAAATGTTTGAGAAATATCTAAAAAGGCATGAGAGTTTGTGTGAATAAGAATATGATTTTTCCTTGTATTATATATACCTCTCAAGTCATCCTTAGCCAATTCTTTGGGCATTAAATGCCATGGTCCCTTGGTCAACACAAGAATGAGTCATTTTCCCTTTTGGGCCTTGCATTTTGGCTCCCTTTTGGGCCTCAAATTGGGCCCATTAACACATGTTAACTTAGCCCATCAAATTCAATGAGTAATCGATCATATATATCATGTTTAAATAACTCCATAATGTCACGACAATATTCACTTATGAGATTCATGTTCGTAGCCTCAATCGCAAAAATAGAAATTCTATTCACTCACAGCTTAATTGAACATAAGTTGATAAAATACTTGTGTGTCATGCCTTGATTAGGTAGGAGTGTATTGAGGTATTTGAAGATTTAGCAAGGATAAAAGAAGCACCAAGGAACCAAAAGAAACCAAGGAAGAATCGACGTTGCAATGCGTTGCGAAACGAGTACGGAAAGGCCAACATATTTGTGCCTTGCGCCACTGCTGCAAAAGCAAGCAGTGGCGCGAAAATGGCCTGTTCTCTGAATCTGCAGGCTTGCGCCACACCCCCTAAAACAAGGAGTGGCTCAAGTTTTGCTATTTCTCTGAATTTTGACTATTCCTTGCAAACACTAGCATACCATCCAATACCCCATCAAAGCAATACAAGATACGTACTTATTGCTCTCAACACTAAGGTAAACATGGCTCAAAGTTGTCAAGTAAGGTCGAAAATCTACGGGGTGTTACAAAAACCAATAATATTCAACTCACGAGATTCATGTTCGTAGCCTCAACCCCAAGAATGAAGGATTTTAGCCACTCATAACTTGAATTAACATCCTACTTTGATAAAAATTCATAAAAAGAAGAATTAACGCTAAATTGGATGTTCCCAATCGTCAAGAAAGTATTTCAACCAAGATGGAATTTTTTGATATAATAACCCAAGAGACCTATTTATAGACTAGAATTCAGAGTCAAAAATTGCCAAAAGGTGGCCAGTCACGCTACGTAACGCGCCAGATACTTAGCCAAATTTCTGCCTAAAAAAATGCGGGAAATAGCGGCCCAGCACGCCCCTTGGCGCGCCTCTCTGCTGTCCATCTGAGCAAAATTTCTTTCAAAAGCGGCCCGGCACGCCCCTGGGTGGCCTGGCCCTTAGACTCCAATTTTTTTCTTTCTTCGACTTTTCTTTACGAATTTGGTTGGATTCTTCAATTTCAAATCTTTGGCTTGCCTCTTCTCTTCAATATCATTCGCTCGTAAGTCCTCCAAGCCTCTCTTTCCACGCCAAAAATGCTCCAAATAGTCGTAAATTTTACCTACAAGGGTCCAGTCACATTTATTAGCACAATATCAAATATTCCATCAGAACAATATAAAATACGCACTTATTGCTCTCAAAACTAAGGTAAACATGAGTCGAAGTCGGCAATAGGGCGTATAAATATGCTCCAGATCACCACCCCACACTTAAACTTTTGTTTGTCCTCAAACAATAACCACAATCACCCAAGGCGACTTTATCCAACCAACAAACAATAGGCATTCAAGCATAGCTACATAACTACCTTCATCAATTTATGCAACTAACATGCTAATATCACCAACAAATGAATAGTAAATTGAAACGACCTATCCTCACAAAACAACTCTACTAGTTGCGAATTCATGCATGACACGTTATCAATGGATCACGACACTTTGCTAAACATACACCCTCACCATAAGAGAATCACCCAACATCTCACTCAATTCATTCAAAGTAATGATTGAATGGGTGCATGAATAAAAGTCCTCTCACTCTCGAAAAGAATTCACATTCAACACAAGATAAACTATAAGCTTGCCCTTAGTGTAGTACTCCACTAATATTAGAATGTCAAAGCTCAAGATCAAGTAGGACTTTAAGGGTTGTAATGTAGACTAAAGGACGGGTAGGAACTATTTGGGTAAGAATAGTGAGTATCTTCCATAAGCGCTTTAATACACTACAATTCACTTTCAGATCACCTCGAACCAACCTATTTTACACCACTTTTGTCTTCCCAATTCTCTTTAGTCTTGCCCCATCAATTTAAGTTAGCTTACACGTATCAGGCAGGGAGTATTTGCTATCAACACATGATTCACTTCTTTTGGTCAAATTTTCTTTTCATTAGATTACTCCCTACCAAAAACACATAAACTTTTTCACACACCAAAAGCTATTTACTTGGGGCTTCAACTTCACTTTTTCCTTCTTCAGTTTTTTCACTCATTAACATCTTAATTTCTTAATTAAAGCGCTTAGGAGTTTTGGGTCAAATTATGGTTAATTTGAAAGAAAAGGATTAAGCTACATTTAAGGATACCAAAGAATAGGCTAAAGGCTCAACGGGCTAACTAAGATCATGCAAAAAAGGTAGATAAAGTAGGTATAAAACATGGGCTATCAAAGAAATGCCTATATCATCTCCTAAACTCAACACTCTTTATTTCGCTTTGCAAACACACCGGGCAAGTTCTAGACATCAATATGCACATGGAATATCACAAAAATCTCACTCACACATGGCACATGTTTTAACTCAAGCAGGCTCACCATAAAGTTTATACGAAGTCATGCACGAGTTCAACATTAAGCAACTTATCAAGTCGACTAAGTGAGCATTAGATATCTCTACACTTGCTATTATATAACTTAACATGTTCCACAATTATACCAGATGTGTATGCGTAATTACATAGCAAGCAAGAACACCCAACAATAACATGACTAATTTACTCTTAAGACGGTCGTCATCCATCCATCATAGAGCAAAGCTCCTAATACTATGACTAAAAGACTCAATCTAAAAAAAATAAAATCTTTTTGTGCTTTTCTATGGTTCAAAGGGACTATCCTTAGAAAAAGAACCAAAAGAAAAGGCTAAGGAACCCAAAATAAAATAACTAAAAACACATATATACACATATAAAGGGAATCCCATAACCCTCCACCCCACACTTAAGAGATTAGCATTGTCCGCAATGCTACATAAATTAAACAAGTCAAGAGTAGGGTGTAAAGAGCTCCCTGGTCAATCGAGGAAGTCATCATCCTCAAGGTCACATACTGCTAAAGGTGCATCACCCTCTTCCACCTCATCCTCATTGGATTCAGGGTGACAGTCATCCTCTTCTATGGGGACATCATCATCTACGGGCTTAACAAAATCTGGCCCAATCCACAACAATGCTATGGCATGCTCATTTAGAGGATAATCCCTCTCAACCTGGCTCAACTCATCTGCCGTAGAGGGCCTACCCCCATTCCTATGGCGTAGCATCTCCAAACCATACATACGAGCTAAGATCCCGTCATCACGAGCGTTATGCTATGCTAACGTGAGAGTGGGACCTAGCGCATCTGGTGCTTTGGTTTGGGTGACATCAACAGGTGTCGTTACCAAAAGAGGATGATAATCAAATGCTTCTTCGGTCACGTCGACTGCTCTTAGTAATTTGGTAACCACGACTCCAAAAGCATATCGAAGGCCTTTTTGTAGTCAAGCTTTATGCATAGCCGACAACACCATGGAACCCACATCGATTTCGACATCATTCATTAAAGCATAAACCAAACAAACTCGGTCCCTAATGACCTCCGTCATGTGGCTACCTGAAATCAAGCAACAACAAACAATCTTCAACCAAATACGCGTTTCTTTATTTAAATAAGCATAGGGTAAACTCATGTGGTACCCTCTTTTATGGTGTCGAAGCCACCTTACCGTCGACCGTTGGCCACAAAGTGTGTGGCAAATCTGCACATAGGGAGGCTGAACATTCAGCTTATGTAGGTCGTGGGGACTAGCTCGAGTATGTGCTCCCAATAACCCATTTAGGCCCAGAGAATCCAGTATGACATCTGATCCTCGCACAACTACCGAGCTGGTAGGTGCATATGGGTTCCAATTCGCATATAATTCCCTTACAAGATGAAGGTTGCAATCAGTTGGTTTTGCAAAGATGAAACCCATACCCAATTTCATAATGCGATCCAATATTTTTGGGTAAGTTCGGGCTAGGCTGTCCAGATCAATACACTCGTCCGTGAAGTATTTCACCTTGGTGTGACTCTTATACCAATTTTTTTTAGCACTAGAGACAACATTTAACCCATATTTTCTTTTTTTGCCTTTAAGGACCGGGGGAGCCACTGGAACCTTATTTTCGAATCGTCTTCGCTTGTGTGAACTTGAAGCTGCCACGTTAGATTTCGACATGGTACCTGTGATAAAGTTCCAATAAGTATGTCAATTTCCTATCTAAAGATAGCTAAACAACTCAATGTGTGTTGGCTTTAAGGGCTACCCCACACTTAGTTGATTAGCATCAATTCAAAATCTATGGGTGTAAGGGTACTTAGACTTCCCCTTTTCACTTAACGCCCAATCAAGAATTCCAACCCATATTCAAGCTCATCATCCCCAACACAAGTTACACATTCCCATGAATATCATTATAATGGATTACTTGTTTTACTCAAGAATTCAAATAAGTTCCATGCAAATTCAACAATAAATGGGTTATTCCAAGTGAATTTACCAAGCAATTTTCTCAATTACCACCATTTAAGCTCAATCCACTTGTAAGTTGTTCAACTAAAAACATGATTAACCAAAAAACTTCACTTGCACTTCAAGTTCTTATTCATGACACCCCATAAGTTCCAACTCTAGCACAATAATCAAGTGAAACGACAAAGAAAATAAAGGGCACCAAAAATTTGAAATGCATAATCCCCAAATTTTTCCAACATTCTCATAGCAATCTAGAGAGAGAAATCTTAAAGAAAACATACCTTCATAGCCTTAATGTAGTCTTGCATACACAACCCAAGAAAGAGAAGAAGAAATTATGATTGGTGGCGTGGTGGGTTGGAAAGAGAAGAGAAAATTCTTGTTGAATTTGAGGGGAGAAAATCTGGTAAGGGTAAGGGATTTGTGATGAATTAAAAGAAAATTAGGGATTTTAATAGATAGGGGGTGGGGTGGGTCGGGTAAGAGGGTATGGGGGTCCTCTCCCTTTTAAAAAATATCAGCCCAAGGACTTAAGGGGGTAGCGGTCCAGCAGGCTCCTTGTCTCGCTACCCCACTGCCAAGAAAACCAAAAAACTAGGCAGGAGTGGCCTGGCACACTGCCTGGCGCGCCTTCCCACTGTATATGCTATCCAAATTTTGAGCAAGTATGGCCCAACACGCTAGGTGCCTCGCCCTTTACTTGACATCATACCTGGGCATTTTTTTGCATTTTTCAACATATTTTGGGGCTTTTTCAAGTCCCACGATGCAAAACTTCACTCAAACACATTTCTTACCTCCCTAACACCTTCGAAAGATCATCCACTCTTCAACTTACCTTTTTATCTTGGCAAAACACTCTAAGAACTCCTGCATAAATAATAACTCCTAGATATAGGTTAGAAAAGAAGAATTTAAAAAGAAATGGGTTGCCTCCCATCAAGCGCCTTAGTTTTGGTTGTGGCACAACTCTTCTTTTTGTATTTTTCACTTGATAATTCCTAACTATTACAATACATTTATGGGTTTCCTCCCATGCAGCGCCTCGTTTAATGTCGCGGCTCGACCAAGCTTGGCTCAATCATCATCTAGGTGAAACACTTCCTTCTTACGCTTCTCATCTTCCCCAAAATAGTCTTTCAAACTTTGGCCATTCACAAGAAATTTAGTACCATCACCTTTATTCATGATTTCCACCGCACCATAAGGAGTTGTGCAACTTACCTTAGAAGGACCACTCCAGTTAGATGTTAGCTTGCCCGGAAACAACCTAAGTCTAGAATTGAATAGTAGTACCAATTGGCCTGGTTCGAAAGTGTGTTGGAGAATGTGCTTGTCGTGCTATCGCTTCATTTACTCCTTATAAATATTTGCATTTTCATACATGTGGAACTGAAACTCTTCCAACTCATGTAGTTGCAACAATCTTCTTTGACCAGTCAATTCCGGATATAGGTTTAATTTCTTCACCGCCCAATATGCTTAGTGCTCAAGCTCAACTAGGAAGTGAAATGCTTTACCAAAGACAAGATGATATGGAGAAGTCCCTATAGGTGTTTTATATGCAGTTCTATAAGCCCAAAGAGCATCATCTAGCTTAAGAGATCAATCTTTTCTCTGAGTATTAACAGTGTTTTGCAAGATTTATTTTATCTCGTGATTTAACACTTCAACTTGGGCACTTGTTTCGGGATGATATACTGTTGAAACCTTGTGTCTAACACCATATTTAGCCAACACCCTCTTCACCAAATAGTTTATAAAGTGTGAACCTCCATCGCTAATAATAGCTCTTGGAGTTCCAAACCTTGTGAAGATGTGTTTTTGAAGGAACATCACGACAACCTTAGAATCATTTGTAGAAAGAGAAACAACCTCTACCCACTTAGACATGTAATGCACTACTACAAGTATGTATTGATTCCTATTTGACTTTGGAAAAGGGCCCATAAAATCTATCCCCCACATATCAAAAATTTCAACTTCAAGGATGGTAGTGAAAGGCATCTTATGTCTTCTTGAAATCATCCCCATACGTTGGCACTGGTCACAAATTTTCACAAACTCACGTGCATCTTTAAATAGAGAAGGCCAAAAGAAACCTGATTGTAGAATTTTGCGGGCTGTACTTTCACCACCATGATGACCACCATAAGGTGATGCATGGCAACTCTCCAACATATTTTTCACCTCCGTATCTGGAATACATCTTCTAACTACTTGATCGGGCCCTTGCTTGAATAAATAAGGCTGGTCCTAAATATAAGAACGTGCCTCATACGATAGCTTCTTCTTTTGTTGAGGACTCAAATCAGGAGGAAATAGCCTACTCACCAATAGATTCACAATATCTGCATACCATGGCAACACATCAACCCCCAAAACTAACAATTGCTCATCTGGAAAATCTTTACGGATACAGCTATCATCAATTACATGTGTTGAGTTCTCAAGTCTAGAAAGATGGTCAGCAATTTCATTTTTTGACCCGTTCCTATCTTTAATCTCCAAATCAAACTCTTATAGTAATAAAATCCATCAAATCAGTCTTGGCTTAACATCTTTTTTATTAAAAAAATAACGTATGGCAGCATGATCCATGTATACAATGACGCTAGTGCCCACCAAATACGATCTAAATTTATCAAAGGCGTACACCAAAGCTAATATCTCTTTTTCAGTCACCATGTAATTAACTTGGCCTGCATCAAGTGTCTTACTCGCATAATAAATAGAGTGAAATACCTTGTTCTTCCACTACCCAAGAACCGCACCCACTGCAACATCACTCGCGTCACACATGAGCTCAAATGGTAAATCCCAATTCGGAGCAATAAGGATGGGTGCTTCTACCAACTTCTTCTTCAAGATCTCAAATGCCTTCACACATGACTTACAAAATACAAATTTAACATCTTTCTCTAAGAGCGTGCAATCTTAGAAAAATATTTAATGAACCGTCTGTAAAAACCAGCATGTCCCAAGAAACTACGCGCCCCTTTCACCGACACTGGTGGAGGTAATTTCTCGATAACTTCAATCTTTGCTCTATCAATTTCGAGACCTTTCTTTGACACTCTATGTCCAAGAACTATACCTTCCGTCACAAGAAAATGATATTTTTCCCAATTGAGAACAATATTAGTTTCTTCACACCGAGCAAGGACTCTATCTAGGTTTTGCAAACATACCTCAAAAGAGTTACCGAAGACTGAAAAATCATCCATAAAAACTTCCACGAACTCCTCCATCATGCAACACTGAAAGGTAGCCGGTGCGTTGCACAATCCAAAGGGCATTCGCTTGAAAGCATAAGTGCCATAAGGACATGTAAATGTAGTCTTCTATTGATCTTGAGGATCTATAGCAATTTGATTATACCCAAAATATCCATCATGAAAGCAATAATATTCCTGCCGGCTAACCGATCCAACATCTGATCAATAAAAGGGATCAAATAATGATCTTTCCTCGTGGTATCGTTTAGTTTTTGATAATTCATGCAAATACGCCACCCAGTCACAGTTCTTATAGGAATCAACTCATTATTTTCATTTGTGATTACCGTCATACCACTCTTTTTCGGGACACACTGTACTGGACTAACCCATGTACTATCAGAGATAGGGTAAACAATGCCCAAATCTAACAAATTAATTACGTCTTTCCTTACCACTTCTTTTATTAGTGGATTCAAGCGTCATTGGTGTTGTACACTTGGCTTATGCCCTTCCTTCATGTAAATTTTATGCATACACAAACCCGGATTAATATCATGGAAGTCAGACATTTGCCATCCAATAGCCTTCTTCCTTTGTTTGAGTATCACCAATGCTACATCGACTTATTCCCTTGATAAATTTGCTGCAAGAATAATGGGAAGGGTCTCATTGTCACCTAAGAAAGCATATAAAAGATGAGATGGAAGTTCTTTCAATTCAAGCTTCGGGGCCTCCTCAATTGATGGCTTGGGTAGAGGTCTGAGTGAACGATTTAAAGGTTCCCATCCACCCTCCTTGGCATAGATGCCCATAAAATCAAGAAACTGAACTATTTCATTAGCTTTCGCATCACCAAAAATATCTTGGCCCATCAAAACTCTTTCCAAGGGATCTATTGACAAAGTGTGGATGCTTTCAGCCGCCAAATCTATAGCCGAGATAGCTGACAAGCTCTCATAAATTTCAGGTAGCTTCAAAGTCCTATATACATCAAAGACCTCAACCTTATAATGATCTCGCATAGTCAATTTCCCTGCTGCTAAATCAATGATCACACCCCCTGTGGCCAGAAATGGACGCTCCAAAATAAATGGGACTTTCGGGTCAGGTTAAAAATAAGCACCACAAAATCAATCAGAAAGATCAACGAACCCATTTGAACCAGAACATCCTCAACAATACCATCCGGTCTAGTCACGGATCGGTCTTCAAGCTGCAAAATAATAGTAGTAGGTTTAGGACGACCCAAACCCAACTCCTTGAAAATCAAAGTGGGCATCAGATTAATACTAGCCCCCAAATCAGACAAACACGATCTCCCAAAGTAATTTTTACAATAAAGCTTTTGGGATCCTTCAGCTTGGTAGGTAAACAGTTTTGAATGCAAGAGCTGCACTCCTCATAAGTGCAACTGTTGCACACTCAATCAATCTACTCTTGTTTTCCACAATATCCTTCACAAACTTAGCATACTTTGGAATACCCTGTAAGATATCCACAAGTGGTAAATTAATGTGCACATGTTTAATTAATTCAATGAAATTACCAAAGCATTCGTCCTCCTTTTTCTTCTTGAACTTCTGGGAAATGAAGGAGGCAACTTTACACTTTGGACCACTTTCTCATCTTTGGAGCTTTTGTCAGACTCAACTTGTTAGTTTTCAACCACAACTTCTTTCGACTCCAATTCTTTTGCTGGTGGAACTGTATCCTCTAACTTCTTACCACTACGAGTAACAATAGCACTCATCTACTTTGGGTTAGGATTAGTATCACTTAGAAGACCTCATTGAGGCCTTTAATTCTATGCATTTGCTAACTGACCAATTTGCTTCTCCAAATTTTGAGTAGCCAACTGATTGTTCCTCACATCTGCTACCAGCTTAGCTTGCTCTGCCATAATCTGCTTCAACATATCTTCCATGCTCATATTTCTGGGCTTAGCACCCATTTGATTACCTCGACCCTGTTGTTGGTTGTATTGTGATGCATATCCTTGAGGCCTATACTGATTTTGATTACTTCCCCAAGATAAGTTTTGGTGATTTTTCCATCCAATATTGTAAGTATTTCCATAATTTTATGCTCCACCTCTTTTTTTTGAAATTACCCACAAAGTTCACGAAATCTGGATTTGCACTGCACAACTCGCTGGTATGGTCCCCGTTGCCGCATACATCATACCCTACAGACCCATGTTGTTGTACTGCATTTACGAGAGCTTGTTATTGCCCCAAATTTAAACTGTTGAAGTGATTGTTCATCATGTTTTACATGGCTGAAATTTGGGCAGATAATGCCGTGAATGCATCCACCTCTAGTTTCCCAGCAACCTTCTTTGTAAAATTTTTAGAATTATCACCATGCCAATCTGGATTTCCCTACAAAATATGATTCAACAGAGCATACAATTCATCGTAAGTTTTCTCTAAAGCTTGTCCACTTGCAGCTGAATCAAGTAGAATTTTAGTGTTGGGGTCGAGAGCCTCAATAAAAGTATGCACCTATACTTCATTTGCTTGCTGATGATGAGGACAATCCCTCAACATGGATTTGAATCTGTTCCAATCTTGGTGTAAATTTTCATCATCTCTCTGTTTGAAACTCAATCACTCCTCAGCTTTGTTGTCTTTTCGGATGAAAAAAACCTTATCAAGAATTTCCGAGCAAGATCATCCCAAGTCGTGATACAATTCGTCGGCTCTGCATCTAACCACCTCCTTGCTTCCCCCAACAGATAAAAGGGGAACAAAGTTAGTCTCACATAATTTGAAGACACACCCGCAGGAATATATGTGTCAGTGATCTCTAGAAAATCTCGGATATACCTCTATGGGTCCTCATGAGCAAGACCTGTAAACTATCCACTTGAGTGTAAGAGTTGCACCATGTTCTGTTTAAGCTCAAATCTACCTCCAGCTACCAGTTTTTGAATACTGGAGGTAACATTAGTAGCGAGTGGGATTGCCACATCGCGAACTATCCTAGCTGCCATAACTACCTACTCACTTCTATTTCCCAGTGGGTCCACAAGATCAACTGGATTTGCTGGATTCCTTAGGTATTCCTATCGATCCTCAATTCTTACGGGATTATCCTGTATGCCTTCTTCAGCCAGTTTGAACTGCTAGATTAGGTAATCTGCATCCTGTCTCCTCAATCTATGAAAGTATCTCTCAAATTCAGACTGTGGGGTTACCAAATCTTTATTCCTTGCCAGTGTTCAGATGAAGTAAACCTGTAAAATAGAACAGCTAAGATCAAGTTGTCAACACTTAGCCAAAAAAATTGAAGTAAAAACGTCAATAATTAAAATCTATTTATTTGAAAGTCCCCGTCAACAGCGCCAAAAACTTAGTACGACCCAGCTATACACACAACTGCATGTGATTGTTCAAGTAATATAATGGCTCCTTTAAAAGAGTCGAATATCGAACCAAAGGGACTTTTGTCAATAGAAGTCAATTTTAGACGTCAAACAATAATTAAAAACTAGTGTAGCAAAAAAAACAAGGAATTTGTTACTAAAAATTAAATGATTGCAGAATATAAACTACTATCTTTGCTAGTATAACTTCAGTTTTCGAAAATATGATATAAAAGTCAATAAAAAGTAAATTCCCAGGGTTAAGGCACTCAAAACATCATCTCTAGAACATGAATATTACTGGTTTAAGCAATTCGAGTCGTTTATCTTGGTTATTGATCACGAGGTTAATATTATGATTATATTTGTATCCAAACTATAAACTTCTATTAGAAATTGGGAACCTAACTACATCATTGAGCAGGGATAGATTTAACCAACTCTAACGCCATTAAGCTATCTTCCCGTATTTGAACAAGAGCAACAATTAGGTACCTCTCGATCGTAACCGCATATCAATCTCTTGGAATCTGTTCCTCGAGTAAAGATTGCGCTCCTTATATTCCTCATTCTATCTCTCAGTTTCTCTCTCTAGCTCACCTCAAGACAAGTGATTTATTCCAATGGTGATCAAGCATTAAAATAGTACAAACAAGAATATAAGAATAACCATAAATTGATAAATTTCAGCAAAAACCAATAATATTCAACTTACAAGATTCATGTTCGTAGCCTCAACCCCAAGAATGAAGGATTTTTAGCCACTCATTACTTGAATTAACATCCTACTTTGGTAAAAATTCATAAAAATAAGTAAGAGATGAAAAAAATAATTAACCCTAAATTGGATGTTACAAATCGCCAAGAAAGTAGTCCAACCAGGATGGAAATTTTTGATACAATAACCCAAGAGCCCTATTTATAGACTAGAATTCGGAGTCAAAAATTGCCAAAAAGTGGCCCGGCACACTACCTAACGTGCCAGACACTTAGCTAAATTTTTACCTCTAAAAATATGGGCAATAGTGGCCCAGCACGCCCCTTGGCGTGCCCTTCTGATGTCCATCTGAGCAAAATTTCTATCAAAAGCGGCCCGGTACGCCCTTGGGCGTGCCTGGCCCTTAATCTCTGATTTGTTTTCTTTCTTCGACTTTTTTTTCCGGATTTGGTTGGATTATTCAATTTCAATTCTTTAGATTGCCTCTTCTCTTCAATATCCTTCACTCGTAAGTCCTCCAAGCCTCGCTTTCCACCCCAAAAATGCTCCAAATGGTCGTAAATTTCACCTACAAGGGACCAATCATATTTATTAGCACAACATTAAATATTCCTTCAAAACAATACAAAATACGCACTTATTGCTCTCAAAATTAAAGTAAACATGGGTCAAAGTCGGCAATAGGGCGTATAAATATGCCCTAGATCAGATTCCTTGGTCCAGTTATTGGGATTAGTTGGTGGTGAATTGTCTGATGGTGCACAATCTATAGATCAGAGTTGTATAGATGTAGGGGAACAACCTGTAGCTATGTCTTCCAGAGTTGAGATCCCTCCAACACCGGTAGTTTCTTATTTAGTAGCCACCCAGCCTGCTATGTCTGTTGAGGAGCAGAAGATGTTGGGAAGATTTCTGAGATTTACTCCACCGAGGTTTATAGGGGCTCCAGGTGAGATGCATTTGAGTTCTTGACTGCTTATGAGGATAGGCTCTATAGTTTGGGCCTAGTTGAGGCTCGTACGATTGACTGCACCACTTTTTAGTTATACTCGATAGCTAGACTTTGGTGGAGAGGTTATCTTGATTCCAGGCCAGCTGGATCTCCCTCTATGACATAGACTCAGTTCTCCAAGGATTTCTTGGAGAGGTATATGCCTCACAACTGTCATAAGTGCTTGAGGGATCAGTTCACCCACTTATAACAGGGTTTTATGTCAGTGGTTGAGTATGAGGTATAGTTCTACAAGTTGGCTAGATATGCTTCTGTGATCTTGCCTACCGAGTATGAGAGGATTCAATGTTATGTTAGGGGACTGAGACTTCCTCTTCGTATGGATTCTCAAAGTTTGGTTGTTGCTGGTAGGTCTTTCTTTGAGATTTCTGATTATGCCAGACTATGGAGGAGATGCGTCGTGAGGCGAAAGGGGGCAGCGATAAGTGACTATATCATCAGGGCAGTTTCAGTGGGAGCCATAGTGGTTCGCAATTTAGAGGCAGAGGTCCTTAGGATATGTACCCTCCACATTAGTTTTTCTAGTCCCAGTGTCAATCCAGTAGGCCCATTCAGGTATCACTTCAGATTACTGATGGAAGTAAGTCCAATTATAGTGATTATCCTGGCCCGAGTAGTGTCCAGTCTTCGAAGGGTGCATATTTAGGATCTTCTAGTCAAAGTGGCTATTCTGAGTCAACCATAACTTTTGGATAGAGTGGTGTTTTTGGGCCTTGCTATTCTCGTGAAGTGATTGATCATTTCTCTAGAAAGTGTCCCCAGTATGGGATTATTCAGCCTGTAGCTCAGAGTGTTTAGCTAATCATATCTGTGCCATCTCTAGCTAGAGGTGATGCTCAGGGTTTTAGGAGTAGCCCCCAGGGTTCTCGAGAAGGTTCTCAGGCATGTTGGACAGGTGGTCGATCAGACGCCTAGCCTAGTGGTGGGCGAGGTCATTTATTTTCTATACCTTCTAGGCCAGAAGAAGAGACTTCGGATGCTATTATTACAGGTATGATTTTAGTGTGTGTCAGCCAGTTGTTACTTTATTTGATCTGGGACCAACTTATTCATATGTTTCTACTTATTATGCACCACAGTTAGAGTTGTCTTGTGAGCCTTTATCTATGCCAATTCTTGTATCTACTCCCGTGGGTGATTCTTTAATAGTGGATCAGGTTTATAGATCACGTGTTATGACCGTTCGAGAGTTTGATACTCGGGATAATCTTATTATGTTATACATGGTGGACTTTGCTGTGATTCTGGGCATGGACTGGTTAACCCCTTATCATATGATCTTGGATTGTTTTTCCAAGATCGTTACCATAGAAATACCTGGCATACCCTCGATTGTGTGGCAAGGTTCTTTTAGCCATGTACCAACGAGGATTATTTCTTATAGTTGGGCTAGGAGATTGGTGTCGAGGGGTTGCAAATCTTATCTTGCTTATATCCACGATGTCTACTCGGAGAGTCCTTCGCTTGATTCTATTCCTATAGTCCATGACTTTTCTATTATTTTCTCTATCGACCTACTTGGCCTTCCTCCTGAGCGTGATATTGAGTTCTTTATTGATCTTGAGCCGAGCAGCCGACATATTTCTATGGCACCTTACCATATTTCTCCTGTTGAGCTTAGGGAGCTAAATTCTTAGCTCCAAGATTTGTTGGGTAAGGGCTTTATTAGTCTGAGTGTATCGACCTTGGGATGCTTCTGTCTTGTTCGTGAAGAATAAGAATGGTTCTATGCATAGGTGTATTGACTCTAGGCAGTAGAATAGGGTGACCGTGAAGAATAAGTACCCTATGCCTCGTATTAATGATTTATTTGACCAGCTTTAAGGTGTGGCAGCTTTTTCTAAGATTGACTTGAGATCGGGTTAACATCAGTTGAGGATTTAGGCTAAGGACATCCCTAAGACAGCCTTCTGGACTCGATATGGCCATTATGAGTTCCTGGTGATGTCTTTTGGGTTGACCAATGCCTCAACAACATTTATGGATTTGATGAACTAGGTCTTCAGGCCCTATTTGGACTCGTTTGTGATTGTTTTCATTGATGACATATTGGTGTTTTGGAGAAGTAGGGAGGACCACGAGCAATACTTGAGGATTGAGCTTCAGACTATAAGAGATCGCAGGTTTTATGCCAAATTCTCAAATTATGAGTTTTGGCTCAATTCTGTTACATTCCTAGGACATGTGGTATCTAAGGATGGGATTATAGTGGATCAAGTGAAGATATAGACAATTTGTGATTGGGCCAAACCTACATCTCCGACCAAGGTTCGTAGCTTTATTGGTTTGGTAGGTTACTACAGACGGTTTTTGAGGATTTTGCTTCTATTGCCGTGCCTATGACCTGGTTGACTAGGAAGGAGGTTCCTTTTCAGTGGTCTATTAAGTGTGAGTTGAGCTTTCAAAAGATAAAGAAGATGCTCACTTCAGCTCCTATATTGACTCTTCCTATTGAAGGCAAGAGGTATATGGTCTATTATGATGCTTTTAGTGTTGGTTTAGGTTGCGTTCTGATGCAGCAGGGCCGAGTTATTACTTATGTGTCGAGGCAACTTAAGGTTCATGAGAGCAACTACCCCACCCATGACTTGGAGTTGGCGGCGATAGTTTTCGTGCTTAAGATTTTGAGGCATTACTTGTATGGTGTTTATTGAGAGATCTACACTGACCATCGTAGTTTTCAGCACCTTATGAATTAGAGGGAGCTAAATTCTAGAAAATACAGGTAGATTGAGTTGCTGAAGAACTATGACATCTCTATTCTTTACCACCCGGGTAAGGTAAATATAGTAGCAGATGCCTTAAGCTGGAAGGCTATGAAGATGGGTAGTTTGGCCTCTATTTCAATTTCAGAGCGACTGTTGGCTAGGGACATTCATTCCTCAGCTAACTTGATGGCTTGACTTGATATTTCGAACCCCAGGAGGATTCTTACTAGTAAGGAGACTAGTTCTACCTTACTTGAGCAGATTTGGAGTCTCTAGTTTAAGGATAGTAGACTTTATGGCCTTCATGATCATATTCCGAGGGGTGAGTCTAGTTGGGCTACCCTATATTCAGAGGGAATTCATAGATTTGATTGCCATATTTGTGTTTTGAGGGTAGAAGACTTAATTCAGTTGATTTTGTGGGAGGCTTATAGATCTAGATATTCTATTCACCCTGGGAAAGCCAAGATGTATAGAGACTTGAGACAACATTACTGGTGGAGTGGCATGAAGAGAGATATTGCAGACTTTATATCTCATTGCCTATATTGTCAGCAAGTAAAGGCCGAGCATCAGAGACTGGGTGGATTACTTCAGTGGCTACCTATTTATGAGTGGAAATGGAAGCATATTAGTATGGACTTTATGACTGGTTTGCCTCGTACTTCCCATGGTTTTGATAGTATTTGGGTCATAGTAGATCGGTTGACCAAATCTGCTCATTTCATCTCGATTTATGTTTTCTTCAGTGCAGAAAGGTTAGCCCATATATATGTTCGTGAGATAGTTCGCCTTCATGGAGTGCCAGTGTCCATTATTTGAGACAGAGGCTCTGTGTTCACTTTTATTTTCTAGTGGATTTTTTCAGGAGAAGTGGGTACTCACATTGATCTTAGTACTGCATTCCATCCCCAGACCGATGGACAGTTGGAGCAGACTATTTAGGTCCTGGAGGACATACTCCACTCTCGAGTGATGAACTTTGGAGGTCAGTAGGAGTAACACTTAGCCTTAGTAGAGTTTTCTTATAATAATAACTACTATTTGAGTATTGAGTGGCACCATTTGAGGCATTATATGGTAGGCGTTGTCGTTCTCTGATTGGCTAGTTTGAGAGTTCAGAGATTAGTCCCCATGGTACTGACCTGCTTCATGAGTCGTTGGATAGGGTGCGGGTGATCCAGGATAGGTTGAGGGCAGCCTTGAGTAGGTAGAAGAGATACACTGATTGTAGGCTTCGTACCTTTAAGTTTGGAGTTGGTGACCGGGTTTTCCTATGTTTATCACCCATAAAGGGTATGATGAGGTTTGGGAGGAAGGTAAGCTCAGCCCCCGGTATATTGGTCCATTCGAGATACTTTGGATGGTTGGAGAGGTAGCTTATGAATTGGCCTTGCCCCCACACTTCTCAGTTGTTCATCTAGTTTTCCATGTCTCTATGCTACAATGTTACTTCCCAGATAAGTCGCATGTACTTCGGTGGGACACAGTTCAGTTGGATGAGAGATTGAAATTCGTGGAGGAGCCAACCCTTATTTTTGCTAGGGATGTCAGACGGTTGCGCTCTACAGAGATTCCAGTGGTTAAGGTTTAGTGGAGGCACCATCCAGTTGAGGAGGCTACCTGGGAGATCGAGAGTGAGATGCAGACCTAGTATCCCACCTGTTTGAGGCTTCAGGCACTTCTTTACCTTTCACTTTCGTGGATGAAAGTCATTTTAGTAGTGGATATTGTAATGACCCTCTAGGTCATTTTCTATATTTCCACATTATTTCATTATTTAGAGCTATCCTAGGGCTTCCCCAAGTAATTTATGACTTTCTTGAGCTGACAGTTCGGTTTCCTGGCAGTTCATTTGGTTTTTAGAGCCAATTATCTGTTTTGAAGTCTTCGTTGTTCAAATTTGGCTACCGGGCATAAACTTTAGGTAAATGAACTCGTATTCCTATTCTGACAGTTTCATCAGCTTTGAAATGTCAATTTTAGGCTAGGGGACCCTTGGTCCAGGTCTCGAGGCTTCCGTACTCATTTTGGGGTGTTGGGTGAAAAGTGATGAAAATGGCCATTTGGGTATGGTACCCACATTTCATCGAAACGACCACTGATGAAAATTTTGATTGCTCCATTGGTTACATAATGTGGAATTTGATAAGGTATCATAGTTCGTTTGTATTCATGAGATACAGAATGAATCCCGAGGGCCCATTGGAAACTTGGCAAAATATTGCCAAGTGCTGATGCTGCTTCAGCTGGTGTGGGCCACTTTAGTGGCTTGGGCACCGCTATTGGCATTCACAATATTCGCCAAAATGGACTTGATCTCACTATCGGAAACCTCAACTTACCTACTTGATTGAGGATGGTAAGGTATTGCCACCATATGTTTTACATCATATTTCTCAAGAAAGGCTTTGAATAGACAATTGCAAAAGTGCGAGCCTCCATCACTAATTATAACCTTGGTGTCCTAAATCTGGAAAATATGCTCTCTCTCAAGAATGTTGTGACACTCTTGCCTTCGTATCATTCAACCTCATGAAGGGGCCCATGACATCAATACTCTCTACATAAAATAGCTCAATCTCAAGAATAGTGGTCATTGGATGCTCTTGCCTTCGCGAGATATTTCCTTGCCTTTGGCATTGGTCATAAGCCTTAGCATAGTCATGTGCATTTTTGTAAATGGTGGGCCAATAGTATCTACATTGCAAGATCTTGTGTGCAGTCCGCGCACCTCCATGATGACCCCCAACTGCTGACGAGTGACATGCCTCTAAGATACTTATCATATAAACTTCAGGAACACATCTCTGAAATACTCCATCAGTACAACTTCGGAACAAGTATGAGTCATCCTAATAGAACTTCCTCACATCATACATGAATTTCTTACGCTACAGAAATGATAGGTCTTCGGGAACCACATCACTTACCAAATAATTTGCGAAGTTTGCAAACCATGGAATCAAATCTTGTAATACGGCCAACACCTGTTTATCCGAAAAAGTATCATCAGTCTCAAACTCATCTTTCAGTTTTAGCATGGCCTCTTTTTCAAGGCATGATAAGTGGTCAGCCACTTGATTCTCAGTCCCTTATCAATCCTTGACCTCAAAGTCAAATTCCTGCAGTAAAAGTACCCAACGAATCAACCTCGGCTTCGCATCCTTCTTTGCCATAAGGTACCTAAGAGCTGTGTGGTCAGTTTGTACATTCACTTTTTTGCCAAGAAAATAAGACCAAAATTGCTCAAATGCAAACACCACAACAAGCAACTCTTATTTAGTCACAGTATAGTTTTCCTAAGCAGGGTTAAGCACTTTACTAGCATAGTAGATGGGATGTAAAATCTTCTCTCACCTTTGACCTACCTAGAACTAAGTCCCTTGTATCACATATAACCTCAAATGACATGGACCTATTGGGAGACACAATAATGGGGGCTGAAATCAACTTCTCTTTCAGGCACTCAAATGCCTTTAGACATGACATGCATCATCAAACACAAATTTCACCTCCTTCTCCAATAACTTGCACAAAGGATTTGAAATTTTAGAGAAGTCCTTGATAAATCTCCAATAGAAACCCTCATGCCTTAAAAATCTACAAATACCATTCACCAAAATTGGTGGAGGCAACTTTTCAATCACCTCTATCTTCGCCTTGTCCTCTTTAATCCCTTTTTTCTAAATCTTATGACCATGTATCTATTGTTTATTCCCTTCTTCCCATCCGTACTCTTGTTTTTGTCCCAAGTAAACTTAAGGTGAGTTATAATGTTGTACACCACCAGAAAGGAATCATACCCAAGGAAATAACAATACATGCATGAACACTGATTGAGAATCGCTTTATACTATGGACACTACTTTGTTAATCTGTCATGGTTCCCACAATGCTTGTTGTGGCTTTAAGCTACTTATATTTACAAGAACAAAAGAAGAACTCTGATAAGAAAATATAATTATGCACTTACAATAATAAGATGAAAAACTCCAAAATTTCATTTTGAATTAAAACCCTAAAAATTGATGTTTGTAATTCCAAGACCAAGAATGTGCCTTAGAACCTTACAATAATGTAATAGAACATAAAATAATACAAATGAATGAATAAGAGTATTTATAAGCAAAATAAAACTTATCCTAAATATAATAAGATTTTCTGAGTCGGTCACATCGGATGAGTGAAAGGTACGATCGTGGTTTGATTTCCCGATCGTCCTTGGTGCTCATGGTTTGCTCATAGACTTTGCCATCTTTAGGTCTTCTCTGGTATGATCCTCAGTATGAATCCATGACTGCTGCCTATAACTGTACAATGTGGTCATATGATCATCGTACACTTCAATTCCTATATACTTCAACTCTGACCTCATTCCCACGACCTCTTGGTTCGACCATTATTTCTAGGTAAGGTTATGGGATCCAGTCCTCTGATCTTCTTCTCACATAGGTTCTTCATCCTTACTTTTAGGAAGTCCTTCCCACTATTAGGTTGTAAGATCATGACATCAATGCATGATCATTGGAGGCGTCCATCTGATCATCTTCTGAGGGATATCCTCTGATTCATATCACGATGACATGGTATGACCGTGGCCAGATCCCATGGTCATGAAATTGGTTAGTCTGATGTAATTTTTATCCGAAATTCAGCACTCCACTTCTCCAGTTCTAGTTGACCTACAAACACCTTAAAACACATTATATACACATAAAAATACCTTCATACTTGCACACAAATATTATAGTTTTAAGCGTCTAAAGTACCATAAGTTCACGACATATCAACTATCCAGCTCAATAATTTTCCTTTTCATCCCCGTAGGATTAACATCATCTTGGATATGGGTAATATCAATAACCCCAGTGCATTTCATCTTCTAGTCGATCCTAGGGAAGATAACTACCTTATTGACAAATCATAGCATTGATATAAGAACAGGAAAAGGTAACAAGGTTCCCAATTATTTTGCTATTATCTTAATCATCTCAATAACTATCTATCTCAGATTAACATGCACATTACTCATGATGCAACCGACAATGATGGCCATTTTAATAGTGATGTTCTGATCATTAGTGGAAGGGAGCAACCGATTACCTACAAAGCTGAGCCAATGTTTGGGTTGAATTGAAAGATCCTGCCTTTTAATTTGTCCGACACCATTGTCCCATGTAGGAAGTCCCTTTGCAATGATAGGGGCAAGCCAAGAGAATTGAGTACTCCCAACTTTTACCCTCTTTTTTACATTCAATATCAGGTGCATGATTATAAGCAATGTAAGCTATGTTGATATCTTTCGCATATTAAGGCAGCCGAACCCTTCTAACAAGAACACTTGGCAAATAAGGTTGCTCCACCACCGATTGCTTATAGTTATGTTGGTTGTTCCAGATGATGTAGGATGTATAGAAATCCCAAACAAGCTCTGGATAGCAGGTGGGAGAATATGGTGAGGTTTGAAGATCAGTAAGACATCCCACACATGCTTGTCAACTTGCGTCACTATATTTGGGCAATGATCGGGAACTCCTCTCAAGCTAAACACCTTCTCTGGGGTGAAACCTTGTGTGTCAACCCAATCATCATACAAGTCACACATCCCCTCAATCCTAAACCATATTTTGTCAATATCCTTGGCCAACCCCTTAGAAAGATCAATAGTATTTTGAATTTTGGGGTCTATAATGGCCTCTTGTTGAATCATGGCTTTCTTCTTGGAAGTGGTTGCTACAGCTTTGCCCTTGTCCTTGTCTTTCTTTGCCACTCGAGGAATGGGTTTCCTTGAAGTCATTTCTGAAAACAACACAAAAGAACCAACAAAAATAAAAAGAAAATGTAAAACATGTTTTTGGAATTTTATATATCGCTAAAGAAAAGAAAAACTATGCTAAATAAGGTGAATGCAAAGTAAAAACTACATGTGAAAGCATACAGGGACAATTGACTTCACAAGACTAAACATGCAAACCATATGCATTGAGGCAATATGAAACAGTGCACTACCAGGGACCTGTGTAGCTGACCTACGCACGCAGGTCCCCACATACGTTCGCAAGTGCCTTGTTTTGGCTAGGCAGATTCAACACAAGGCGTAAGGAAATCCCTTTTGACCCAATATTCGGGTTTTGAGGGGTTTGATACAAGGTGTGTGTTCTATGAGGACGCTAGATGAGTTTTAGGGGTGGTATACCTCTCTCGTCTAGTGTTCTAATGGACACACAACATGTGTCAAGCACGTCAAATCCCAAATATCACCAAACAAGCCAACAAAATGACACTTATACTTTACACAACGACGTTGAACATGATTACACTTCACACACTTAGCATTGGAGCATACAAATAGCCCATGACCATTAGATTAACAAAAATGATGACTTGCCCTTAATAAAGACGTCACCAGATCTATCATCAAAAAAATCATGCATTTTTATAAATGTGGCTACTCAGACTTCACCCAAAAGTTAAACGCACACCAATCAATCCAATAAAGTTCATACACACTGGTTTCTATTCGCTAAACACCACCAGCTTTAACTACCAACACATACTCCTTAGAAGGAATTTTGACTCACATTTTCACTTAAGCAATATCAAAACTGTTCTCCAAAGTCAAATAACACAATAACTAGTAAAGAACATGCCAAGAATTTTGCATGAGACTTTTATCAAACACATGGCGTGCATCAAAGGATGAGCATTTTAGAGAACAAAAATGGGACTTATGAACACTCAAGACCTACCCCACTCAACTCTAAGCAATCATAAACACATTCTTCATTATGGAATTAATTTCATACAAACTAAAAAACACTTTACATTATCTATTAGATTACCATCTAAGAGAGAACAAGGTGGAAATTTCATTGAGGAATTTAATCAAACACATGGTGGGTGTTAAAATGGGTGCTAAAGAATTCCCCTACTTTCATGTCAAATATGACACCCACTCCAAATCATACACAAAAATCACCATATTTAACACCACCAAGTCATTCAAAGTCCAACCCATGAAAAAAAATAAAGAAAAAGGAGGAATTATAAGTAAATCACCATTCAAGCACATCGTTGTGGTTCAAACTTTTAAGAAATTACCAAGATTCGAGTCAAACTCGGAACATTAAATACAATAGAGTTGAGGAGATTCTTTTTGGAAATTAACCAGAGTTAAAGTTGATGTTGTGTACGTGTGCTTGTGACAAAGAAGGAGAAAGATTGAGTAAAGGGGAAACAAATTGGGTAGTGGTGTGTTAGTGTGGTATGAGTGAAGAGTTTAAGTTAAAGTGGGGGAAAGAAAAGGCATTTAAAGGGTTATTGGGCTAATCGGGTCTGGTTAAGCCCAACAATTAGGAGTTAAGAATTAAAAAGACTTACCTAACCATCTTGGGTCACCTGCGTACCGACCTGCAAATGCAAGTGGTGACTTGCACCCGTAGGTGACATGGTTGCCAAAAATAGTAGCTCCCAGGTATTCTGCTGGCCACATGCTCCTTTACCTATGTTGGCAGGTGGCCATGTGCTCTAGCAGGTGCCCATAAGGCCCCATACTTAGAATTTTTCATTTGCATTCACTAAGATAACTTAAAATAAGTACTCAAACAAATGTAAAATTATAAAAAGTAACCTTGGGTTGCCTCTCAAGGAGCGCCTTGGTTATCATAGTGGCACGACATTTTTCTTTCATCAACAAGAATCCTTAAACGGAGTGCCTCAACCTTGGCCACTCTGGGTCCACCAAGATAAAAATGTTTCAACCTTTGACCGTTCACCATGAACCTTCTCTTATCATAATCGTCCAACTCAATATATCCACTCAAATACACATTTACCACAATAAAAGGGCCTGACCACTTAGATTTGAGCTTTTTCGTTAGGAGTTTTAATCTTAAATTGAAGAGCAACATCGCATCTCCCACACGGAACTCTCTTTTCAAGATCATGGCATCATGTCACTTTTTTATCCTTTCCTTGTACAGCACTAAAATCTCATATGCCTTAAGACAAAATTCCTCTAACTCATGTATTTGCTTCACTCTAGATTTGGAGGCATCCTACCAATTCATGCTCAACTTGCATAAGGCACACAATGCATTGTGCTTTAACTCAGCAGGGAGAACACTAATTGATATGGCGACATACCAATAGGAGTTTTGAACGCGCTTTTATTACCCCAAAGAGCATCGTCTAATTGCCTTTCTCAATTAGTGTGCCCTAAATTCATGGTTTTCTCCAAGATGGAATTAATTTCATGATTCAAGACCTCCACTTGGCCACTCGATTGGGGATAGTATGGGGTAGACATCTTATGCTTCACCCCGTACTTATCATGTAAAGCACCAAACACCCAATTACAAAAGTGAGAACGTCCATCACTAAGGATTGCTCGAGGAGTCCCGAACCTTGTGAAAATGTATTTCTTCAAGAAGAATATGACATTCTTTCTCTCATTTTTTGGCAAAGCAATTGCTTCCACCCATTTTGACACATAATCCGCGGCCACCAATATATATTTGTTACTATACGAACTCTCAAAGGGGCACATGAAATCAATACCCCATACATCAAACAACTCTACTTCTAGGTTAGGCTTCAAAAGCATCTCATGACTCTTTGAAATACCTCCTTGCATTTGGCATTGAGTAGAAGTTTTAACCAAGTCGTAAGAATCTCTATGAAGGGTAGGCCAATAGAACCCACTTTGAAGGACTTTAGCGTCCATTGTCACACCACCATTATGGCCACCAAATGGGGATGAATGGCTAGCCTTAAGGATGGCCCATATCTCTGACTCCATCACACACCTATGGATCACTTCGTCCGCATACTCCTACGCAAATAGGGTTTATCCCAATAATACTTCTTCACATCATAGAGGAATCTCTTTTTTTGATAATGGTTTAATGACTTGCTAGAATCATAGATCGGATGGGAGAGTTTATCCTTCTGTTTCCCTAACACCGCACCTAGTGCAAAACCACTTGCATCACACATGAGTTCAAAAGGTTGTGACCAAATAGGAGCTATAATAATGGGAGCCGAGACATTATTTTTCTTGAGGCAATTGAATGCCCTCACACACTCCCCATCGAATTCCAACTTTACTTCCTTGTCGAGGAGTTTGCACATAGGATGAACAATTTTAGAGAAATCTTTGATGAACCTTCTATAAAAACCAGCATGGCCAATGAAGCTTGTCACACCTTTGATAGATATCGCAAGGGGTAACATGGAAATGACCTCCACTTTTTCTTGATCAACTTGAATTCCTTGGCCCAAAATTCTATGTCCAAGAACAATCCTCTCCTTCACCATCAAGTGGCATTTCTCCCAATTCAACACGAGATTATTTGCTACACACCTTTCAAGCACCTTCTGTAAGTATTCAAGGAAATCCACAAACGTATCACCAATAGCCTAAAATTCATCCATAAATTCCTCCATCTAATCCTCTATCATGTCCAAAAAGATAGAAAACATACACCGTTGAAAAGTAGCAGGTGCATTGCATAGCCCAAAGGGCATGCAATGTTCCATAGGGACATGTGAAAGCAGTTTAGTCTTGGTCTTTGGGGGCTATTGAGATTTTGAGTATCCATTGAGAAATCAATACCAACTCCTTCCATCTAGTATATCAAGCATTTGATCCATGAAGGGAATGGGGAGGTGATCCTTCTCCATCCATGAATTCAACTACCGATAATCAATAAACACTCTCCAACCCATGATCGAACAGATGTATAATATCATTATTCTCATTTGGAACCACCGTGATAACACTCTTTTTGGGGAAACATTGAATTGGGCTTACCCAAGTATTATTCGAATAGGATAGACAACACCCACGTCAAGCCACTTGATGATTTATTTCTTCACAACCTCTTGCATCAGAAGGTTTAACCTCCTTTGATGTACCATACTTGCTACATATTTAGGCTCATGTTTGATTTTGCGGGTGCATATACTGGGGGTATCCTAATAATATCGGCTATGGTTTATCCAAGAGCCCTAATATACCATCTCACCACCAACTTCAATGCATTAATTTGCCAAGACAATAAGTCTCCCACGACAACAATGTGTAAGGTCTCACCTTCCCCCAAGAACACATAATGAAGATAATGTGGCAATAGTTTGAGCTTAATTTATGGTGGATCTTCAAATGAAGGCCTCGCGGGAGGAGTTTCCTAATTTTTCAAGTCAAGGTCCAACTTGCAAGGATTTTTGGTGTAGGACCCAAGACCTTTCAAAGATACAACTACATCATCATATTCTTTAATCTCCTCATTCTCAAGGTTCCATAAGACTCCCCCCAAAGGATTACTAGCAAAATCTATCTACATAGTATTTGCCCCTTTATCATCAATCATAACATTACGGAGAAAACTTGCAAATCCATAGGTTGCTTCATGGACATGCACACGTTAAATTACACCTCTTTATTATTTAGTCGAAAGTTTATTTCGCCATAGTCAACATCGACTAAAGCCCATCCGGTTGCAAAGAATGGCCTACCAAGAATAATATGGACCTCATGGTCAATTTCGCAATCCAAGATAACAAAATCGATCAGAAAAATAAAATGGTCCACCTTCACAAGTATATCATACAACACACCCATGGGATTCTTTATAGAATGGTCGGCCATTAAAAGCCTCATTGAAGTCAGCCTTAGAGCACCCAAGACTAGCTTTTGAAACACAACCAATAACGCCGAAGAAACATCATAAGGTTGTTTAATTATAGATCCTCAGGACGCATTATCCGCTACTATCTTGTACAATTGATCTAATGCTCTATAGAAGATTTAGAGAAGCATCCTATCTAAAACCTTATGGTTTGGGCATTGCACCAACTTCTTATTGAACTTTTGCCATGCTTAACGTAATGTCTCACCACTCAATTGTCGGAAGTTTATGATTTTATCCCTCAATCGGAGCATATGGGATGCTGGAAAGAATCGACATAGAAATTCTTCTGTCAACTCAACCCATGAAGTTATTGAACCCGTGGGTAATTCCCGTAACCACAATACGATATTATCCTTCAATGAGAATGGAAAGAGTCTTAATCGGATGGACTCTTGTGAGTATGAGCTATGTTGAATGGGAGACACACATCAATAAAGTTCTTCCAATGGAGGTTGGCATCTTCGTGAGCTTGAACACCAAATAGAACCCTTATTTGAAGTATATGGAGCATCAAACTTGTGACATGAAACACTTTATTACCCTCCGCAGGTGGGATGCAGATTGCACTAACCCTTTTGGCATCCCCTAGGTGATCTTCATCCTCAAGGTTTCCATCGAAGGTAGTAGTGTTGCTTCTATTTTGACTCATTGTGTCGTGAAGACATAGATTATCTCCTGAATAAGACAAATACAACAAATAAAGTAAAGTTTATACTACGACTACATTTCATTACCCGACAATGGCACCATTTTTGATAACACTCAAATTATACCTTGAAAGTATAAGCGGTCGTTGTCAATATAATTACCCAACTTATAGTCGGGGTCGAATCCACAAGGAATGAATGCAATAGCTTCACCTCTAAGTGTCAAAAGTAACTAATGCTTGCACGTAATGCTATAAAAATAATGCAAAGCATAAATGGGGGGTTTGTTTTAACATTTTGTAATCAACAAAATCAATCGTAGATTGAGATGCAAAGTTTTAGCAATCGAGAGTTGTAATCAAGTGTAAAAATGGCTTGGGTTTATGCTATCTTAAAATTGAATACATGCATGGGTAGTTGGGTATTTGCCTAGATTCAATTAATAGCTATGGGTAGGCTAGATTATAGGCCTTTGGTGCTAATCTTTCTATCAAACACCAAAATATCACAAATGGGTTCTTTTGAACAACTCACAAGAGTAGATATATAACCAATCTAATACCTTATTTAGTATCCTTATGTCCAAGAGACACTATTAAATGATAACTATCAAGTTATTGTTAACTACTACTACTCAACCTCATCCCCTTTGTCAAGGATGATAAGGGTTCTAGTACTAACTAGAGTTTGCAACCTCTAATTAAAGATAAAAAACATGGAGTAGAAGTAAAACCCATAATAATTAACTAATTAAGAAGACAAACAAACAACACTCATACAATTGTCACTACTCATTCAAGAATAACCCTATGTTGATAAGTTAGCTCCTCATAGAGAGAGAAAGAGGAAATATACTTAAATTCTCATTCCACTCTTCCATTAAATCCAAGGTAATCACCAAAAATAAGATTCAAATTCAATAGGAAGCACAAGAAAGCAACCAATTTCAAACTTCCAACTCTTTGTTTCTAAAGCTCAAAAATTACAAAGATGGAGTTTTAGATCAGAAAAATCCCTTTCAAAGATCAAAAGTTGTATTTCAGCTAATTATGAAAATACCACCACGTTGGTCACCTACTGTCGCACATGCCAGTGCAGGTGGGTACCTACATGTGCAGGTGAGTTTTCAACTTCTTCTAGTTCATTGTTTTGCCCATATACTTCCTCACCTGTATGCGCATCTCCTCACCTATGTACGCAAGTGACCATTTTGCAATCCTTACATTATCCTAAGCTCATTTCCTTCCTTTTTACATTCCATTTAACTTGTAAGGTTATATCAACCTCTAATTCATCAATTACATGCACAAACAAGCAATTGTCTGTGAGATAGACTTCGAATCTAAGAAAACTAGAAGATAATTCAAGCTTAAATGACTAAAAGTTGGGAAATTGCCAACTTAGCACCTCCCCAACTCTCTGAAGAACCTAAATTGGCTCGATATTCCTAGGGTTAAGCTTGCCCCTCTTCCCATACCTCATCACACTATTTATGGGCTACACTTAAACAAAAACCCGATCACCAACTTCAAACCTCAATTCACAAAGTCTATGATTAACATAACTCTTCTACTTTCTTTAAGTTGTCAGTAGCATATCCTAAATAACCCAAACGCTATCCAATAACTCTCAAAGCAAATCAGTACCGCATGGCTTAACCTCTAAAGTCTCAAACCAACCAATAATAGATAGACTCTGCCTAAAATATGATGCCTCAAATGGTGCCATCTGGATACTCAAATGGTAGCTATTATTGTAGGCAAACTCTGCTAAGTCTAGAAACTGCTCCCACAGACTTCAAAACTACATGACATATGCTTGGAGCATATCCTCCAAAACCTGAATAGTCCGCTCTAATTTACCATTAGTCTGGGGGTGAAACATTATGCTAAGGTTAACATGGGTACCCAACTCATCCTGAAAATCTCTCCAAAAGCTAGAGGTGAACTGTGAACCTCGATCAGAAATAATAGACATGAGAACCCCATGAAGATAAACCACCTCTCGAACATAGATTCAAGCCAACCTCTTGGCACTATAGAAAGAATGGATAGGTAAGAAATGAGAAAACTTGGTCAACCAATCCACTATGAACCAGATGTTATCATAACCACGAGAAGTACAAGGTAAAACAACCATAAAATCTATAGTAATCCGCTCCCATTTCCACTTAGGAATGGGTATCCTCTAAAGTAGTCCACCTGTCTTAAATGATTGGCCTTCCCCTGCTAAAAATACAAACACCTAGCCATAAAGTCTTCTATGCCTCTCCTCATACCACTCCACCAGTAATGCAACCTCATGTCTCCATACATCTTACCTGTCTCGGGGTGAATATAGTATCTGGAGCTATGGGCCTCCTGATGTATCAAGTGAATCAAACCTCCTACCCTTGAAACACAAATGCGACCATTAAAACTTAATATACCCTCAAATTCTAAGGTATCCCTCCTGGATGCGCCCTTCCACACTTAATCTCTAATACCACACAACCGACTATTCTCAAACTGTCGACCTCAAATCAGCTCCAATAAAGTAGACCTGGCCTCAACACTAGCAAGAATCCTCCTAGGGTCTAAAATATCAAGCTGAATCAAACTATTGGCTAAGGACTTGATGAGGCCAATGGTCGCTCTGAAACTGAAAGAAAGGCCAAGCTCCCTATACTCACTTCCTTTTGACTCAAGGTGTCCGCTAACACATTTACCCTGTCTGGATGGTATAGAATGAAAGGTTCATAGTCCTTCACCAACTCAAACAACCTACGATGTATTAAGTTAAGGTCCTTCAGAGTCATAATGTATTGAGGTAGTGGTATAGACTGCGTACATTTACCCTCTCTACACCCCACTTAGTGTGATACAAGAAACAAAGAGAGGCGGAAGCTAAGAAGAACAAAGGAAACAAAGAAACAAGATAAAAAGATAAAAGGGATAGAAAGGTAGACACAAAAGTGGAATCAAAGGCAACCAATTCTATAGAAAGAAGAGACCTCCTTCAAATATCCAAATAAGCACCTAAACCTATGAGAAAGACCTCAAGGGAATTAGATTCCCAAGCAACCCTCCTTTCTAAACTTGAAACAATCAAAAGCTTCAACAAGCTCTCAAACTCTCAAAAGAGTATTTAATATTCAACATTCATCAAGATAATCTACTCTAAAATGAGCTATGCTCCACTATTTATAGACTAGGTTACTAATTACAAAAATACCCTTAATGAATTTAGGGTCTTCTTTAGCATGAGGCTTGAATGTCAAGAATAGCCACTTTGCATCCATAGCCACTTTTCCCTTTTTTGAGTAGTCTTCCATATGTAGCCTTGTACTTCCATTTTAGCACATTCCTAAGCTTTAACCCTTCATTCCAAACTCCTTCCACGCCTCCAAAGTATTGACTCAAGCCAAAGCTCTTGAACTCTTTCTCTTGGCTTGGCGTGCATGCATCATAGTGGAAGTATACTAGGTATGTTGTTGTTGTTGTTATAGAGTAATAATGTATTGAAGACTATGATGGTCAATGAATATCTCATATCAAACACTATATAGGTAATGCCTCCAAATCTTAAGCGTGAAAACTACTGTTGCAAACTCCATTTCATGAGTGGGGTGGTTGCACTCATGCATCTTCAGCTGTCACAAAGCTTATGTTATAACTCGGCCTTGCTACATCAGAATAACACCCAAACCAACATATGAAACATCCAATATACTTTAAAACCCTCGCCCTCAACTGGAAGATTTTAAATAAGATTTAAAGGGAGCAAGTCCTTGAGCCTTAGAAATATCGCCTGATACTTGTCGGACCATTGACCTCCTGCCTAGTTAATCTGGTAATAGGTACTGCAATAAGGGAGAATCGCTCAACAAACCATCTGTAGTAGCATGCAAACCCAATAAACTTGTAAACCTCAGTCAAAGATGTAGGCCTAGCCCAATCACAAATGACCTCAATCTTTGCTAGGTCTACCATAATCCCATCCTTGGACACCACGTGCCCCAATAATGTTATAGACTCAAGCCAAAACTCACACTTTGAGAATTTGGAATAAAGCCATAGATCACTCAAAGTATGGATCACAATCCTCAAATATTGTATGTGCTCCTCCCTACTCCTCGATTAAACAAGGATGTCATTAATAAATACGATCAAAAAGGAGTCCAAATAAGGCCTGAATACATAGTTCATCAATTCCATCTTAGAGAACATAACAACATCCTATAATTGGTCAAACAAATCATTGATATGTTTCATAGGATACTTATTCTTCACTGTCATCTTATTCAGGTTCCTATAATTGATACATATATACATCGAACCATCATTCATCTTCATAAATAAAATGGGAGCACCCTAAGGCAAGATACTCAGTCTTATAAACCCCTAACCTAGAAGATCCTAAATATGAATATTTAGCTCATTTAGCTTGGCAGGAGCCATACGATACGATGCAATAGAAATAGGCGGGGTGCCTAACTCAAGATTAATAATAAAGTCTATATCACACTCAGGAGGAAAATAAGGTAAGTCGACAGGAAAAACATCAGGGAACTCATAAACAATAGGAACAAAGTCAAATGGAGGACTCTCAATAAAAGCATCAAAAATATATGCAAGACAAGCCATACACCTTCTTAATACCATTATCCTAGCTCGAATATATGAAATAATCCTTATTGGTGCATGGTTATAAGCACCTTGCCACAAAACTAGGGGTATTTTAGGTATAGGTAACGTCTTGGAAAAGCAATCCATGTCCGTATGATAGGGGAAAACCAGTCCATGCCTAAAGTTACATTGAAACCAACTATGTCAATCATATAGATTAGCCTGAGCATCATACTCCCAAATAGTCATAATACATGATTTATACAAATGATCCACTACTAAAGAATCACCCATGGGAGTAGCTATATACATAGGCACGAATAAGGACTCACAAGACAACCCTTACCAAGATGCATATAAGCACAAACATAGGAATAAGTGGAGCCTGGATCAAATAATGCAGAAGATATCTAATGGCACGCTGAAATCATACCTATAATAATAGCATATAAAGCCTTAGACTTTTTCCTATTAAGAACAACATATAAATGACCCCATGCACCTTCAAACTGGGTACTTACTCGACTATCTATTCTTTCTTCCTCTACGAGAACCCTAAAGAGTACCCATGCAACCATGAGTACCACCCCTAGCTGGGGGGCAATAATAACCTGATCAGCTTAATATTCTATACAAAAGGCTCAATCATAATATGCCGAGGATACGCTCTGGTAAAATACCCCACAACACTACAATCAAAGCATACCTCGGGCCCTCTAACCTAATAAAAAGGTCCGACTGACCTAGAATGGCCATCTCATTCTGAATACCCTAACTAAATACCCCTCGATGACTGACCACTGCCCTAATACTGATACCGACCCTAGAAATCTCTACCCCTAAATTATGAACCACTGTCGCTCCAACCGTAACTAACCTATTATCAGAGTTTATTATCATTGCCCCCATGGGCATTGTGATGCATATCCTCTATGGTGTGAGATTGATCTGCAATATTGACAAATGAACTTCCTAAATATACTATACTCTAAATAGCCATAAGGATTGGGAGTCTCAACCCTCTAACAAAGCACCACAACCTCTCATGCTCAGTATGTAGAACCATAGTGGCATGCCAGGGTAACTTGTGAAACCTAGCCTCATATTGTGCCACCATTATAGAACCCTGTTGCAACCCCATAAACTCATCTCTTAGGCACTCATGAAAGTTGTGAGTCATGTACTTCTCTAAAAAGGCCTCAGAGAACTGAACCCATGTCATAGGAGGAGATCTAGGTGGTTTGGAATCAAGATATCCCTCCACCACTGCCACACCACTCTATCAAACTGAAATATGGTGTAATCCACACTGTGTGACTCAACTAAACACAAATTATGCAGTCTCCCCTCATATATAGTAAGGAACTCAAATGAATCTTCTTCTGGGGCTCTTGCAAACTTGGTTAGAGCCAATCTAAGAAACTAACCCAGCATCTTCTACTTCTCAAAATTCATCGCTGGTCGGGCCACTGCTAGTTATAGAATAACTAATACTGGTGGGACCTCTACTTTAGGATTTATAGGTACAGGTTACGCTCTTATACCAAGTCCACCTTGAGCTACCCCTTGAGAAGATGTCTGGGACAACCATCGGCTGACCTCTAACCATACTCAATAACTAAACCAGGGCATCATAGAGGACTGATAAGATATGAATCCAGGTGGATCCTGGGTTGCTTACTATCCCATTGCTTGCTCTGGTGGTACTCAAGATTAATAAACGGCTCTAGTAAAAACTCATTGGTCTGGCCTAAAGCTAGTGCTGCAGCTCTAGCCTAACCTCAACCTTGGGGCCCTAGCTACTGGCTCAGGGGCCTTACCCTCGACCGCTTGGTCCTAATCCTAGCCATCTGTGAAAGAGTGAAATAAATGAGAATCTGTAAAATCAATATATACACAAAGAATGATAATGAATCAAAAAGTGAGATGTTCCCAAGAATATCCTATAGACTCTCAAAGATAGGATACAGACGTCATCGTATCGATTTACATAACTCTACTAGACATTTTCTCTTGTATCGATGATACCGATGAACCTAGGCTAAGATTTAAAACCATCAATAATCCGACTGTTTAATCCACATGTAGGTAAGCCAAACTATTGCACTAAATTGTGAGTAACGGGATAACAAGTGGAAGTAAGAGAAGTAAGGGTAAAAATAGTATTATAAAGCAACTAGCAGTGGAAATATAAGAAAATGATATACAAAAGTGAGGGGAAGTGACAAAATATATCAAAAATGGATCCCCCATGACCTGGTAAGGTCAGTACAAGAGCTACTATTGATGTCGCCCAAATTATACCTCCAAACAAAGTATAAATCGGTCGTTGATCAAATATAGAACCTAACTAGGTTGGGATCGATCCCACTGGGAATGGGTCATAATATCAATCAATATGTCTATCTAGGCAGTCAATAATAATTTCCAGTAATAAGGGGGTTTTGTAAATCAAGATTTCAGTAGTAACAGTTGTTGATTTTATTAAATTTGTAGTCAATAAGAGAAAAGCACCAGGACTATGTTCTCCAATAACTTCATAAATCAATAGGTTCTTCGTACTTAGTGATCTCTCATGGTGCTTGGCATGCATAATTGATAGGTTAGGTTCACTTAAATGGCTTTACGCGCTTGTTTAAGCCACTATCCTCAAGTAAGTATTCTCTTCTCTTGGGTTTTTTGCAATATACTATCCCCTATCATGGATTTCAGCAATAGCTCTCCCAGCTTATCGGCTCAAGTGAGCCATTGAATATAGCTCTAATACTCGGTTTCTTATTCCCTTTTCCAATTCTCTACCCCTACTTTCATAGCGACCAAAGATAATGGTTACTTCTAACATTTGCAACCACTAAAAAGCAATCATACTGAAGAGAATAAATAATACACACCCAAACATCCTTTGAGAATCACCTCATACTATGAACACTACTTTGTTAATTCGTTATAGTTCCCACAACCCTAGTTGTATTTTTTAGCTACTCATAATTGCAAGCACACAATAATAATTCTGAGATGAAATCATAGTTATGAACTTACAAAGAATAGGATGAAAGACCACAAGTCACTTGTTGAATTGAAACCCTCAAAATTGATGTTTGAACTTGCAAAAACAATAATATGTCTTGGAAGTAGTAATAAAATTTAAACTAACAATAGACCCACATTGGGTTTTTATTAACAAAAAGTAAACCTATCCTAAACAAATTTGGACAACAAGGTCGGTAGTGACTGCACCTCTGACAACAAGTTGTATAGTCTGACGATGACTCATTGTCAGTCATCAGTTCATCCATTGTCTGCTTCTCTTCATTACTGGTGATGACTTTTTTAGCTAACTCAAAGGGTGACTCATTGCCACTGAGGACATTTTTCACTTCTTTAGATCTTTTTAAGTCTCACTCGGGATGAGTCCAGGAAATGCCTCGATAGACTCATGATGACTCTTAGGCAAGGATCATAGTCACAGATATCACTTTGCACACCTTCAAGACTTTTGTAATCTCTTCTCAGGATGACTCATCCTATGACTCCAACACCTAGGTTGAGGTTGTAGTCACTGGTGCTGAACTTTTCCAACTCCAAAATCTTTTGGAGTGATTATGACTGGGACTACGAGTCGTATTGTGACCCAATGACTCATAACTTAGTGTTCTTTTTCTACACTTGTGTAAATTCTTACTATCTTTCTATCACTCACTTTTGAACCCTGTTTCCCTGCAAAACTACATTAAACATATCATATCCACATAAACAGCCTTTGACTTAGCATATTTTCCTTGTTTTAAGTGTCAAAAATTTTGTGAAACCACGACACATCAAAACTATTAACTTAGAATGTTTGCATGTCCTCAGGAAAACAAAACAAAATAAAACCAAGATGCTTAACCAAGAGAAATCCAAGAGGACTATAGCAGTCAACCTTTTCAAATAACACTTTCGCACGCATTCATCAAAACATAATTTTTACTCTCTCTAAATAATAAAACCACAGTTTACTATATGCACACAAACTAATTACCTTAAAACAATGGGATAAAGTGATGGCATTACATTATTAGCTGACAATATAGCATGCAAACCAATAACACTACCCAAATAAGTAGACTCCGGTGCAACCTCTATACCATCATATCAAAGAAGTCCCTCGTACTCAACATATATGTGATGATTTTCAATATAGGTACTGAAACAATGCACTCACTCCCACAAAGAAGTTTATGCCATAGGCTTGCCCTTATTTTCTATGCCTTAGTCTTTCAGACATTCATATTAGGATCACTATAGGACTTCTATTGGCTTGTAATGTGGGCTTAGGTATGGGTATGGTACATATGGAAAACGTGACTCATTCCTCCTTGTCACTACACTTCTTTTTTCTCCATTGATATACTTTCTTTCTTTTCTCCCCTTTTTCACTTCTTTTTCAGTTTTTGGATTCCGGGTGCGGTTTATTTTTATTTTGTCTCCTGTTTGTTTTCTCAATTATTTATTCAACACATAATTATTTTTATTTTCTCTTTTTTTTTCACACACACTCCCGTATCCCTTAGGCAATATCAATTATGTACCCCTATACCAGCCACCCTCAACTTAGGTAATTTGCCTGAGTTGAGGTACACAGTGTTCAAGGAGGGACTAGGGCCAACAAGTTCATTATAATAGAATGGGAGAGTGAAATAGGCTAATGAAAGAAATTGGTCTATTTAGGCTCGAATTTCAGGATCAAGATATCTTAACCTTCTTATTTAGTAGGATTTTAGGCTTTTAAATGGACTAATCAAAGATGGCCTATGATCCTTTCCTAACCTCCTATCTTCTAACTTTAGTGAGACTAACCAGACAAGTTCTAGATCACACACACATGCAAACTAGGTAAGTACCTCACATGCTTGGTTTAGGGATATAGATACAGTTGTTACCTATCTAGTTCATGCATAGTTAGGCTACGATCATGCTCATAAACCTAATGCTATAACGAGATCCACATTGGTCATAGTTCAAGTAAGCACACAAAATCGTAAAAACCTTAAATTTTTTTAGAGAGTTATAATTTAAGCACAAAATCATCAAAATCAGTTGCATGCTCTTATTTTATTCAGACTGTGCCATATTTTCTTATTTCTCTCTTACTTAGACATAAAATAACAAAACAAAATCCTAAACATGTTGGTTCTACTATGATAGCACACTAGCAGGAAAAGAAACACAGCAACAAAAATCCATAAGCAATGGTACATCATTTACCCCTAACTTTGAAATAATATAGTGTCCCCACTGCATGTATATCAAAATAAACTATGAACAAGGGTTCAAGGCATACTTGCGGTGCGCTGGGTGCCAGATCATATCGTATCCTTCACTGGGGTCTTAGAAGGGACCCCAGTCTCCACAATAGTGGCCTCGTTGGTGGATGTGGTGCTCAAGTTAACATTGGTACCGGTGGTGTCTGGTGCACTCAAAGGTCTCACATCAGTGGGGGGAAATTTCATACCCCTACTCTCCTCAACTCTAATTGCATCAGCAGGCGGGGCCTCATAAAATTTGGAGCTTCTATCTCCACGCCCCATCTCATGGACCTCGAACAACTGGTCCTGCGTAGTCTACTTGCTTTCCTCAATCGCCTGCTTCATGTCATCTTTCTCTTTTCTTCTCTTTCTCTTTCTGATATCCCTCTCACCACTGTTCTTGGACATCTTTTTTTTACCTTTTCTACTCTATATATTTGGCACCTCATCCACCATAATCTTCTTAATAATTGACATAGTGGAAGCTAAAAAAGTTGGGTATAGTCTCGAAGCCAGCTCCTTAATAGCAGCTCGAAGTGTGGCTATCTCATCCTGTATACCTGCTTAATCTTGAGACGGTACCTCTTCAAGATTCTTATTGATTCATTTCTCAAAACTATCAAAACGGGTTTGCATCCTGAGCATCTCACCCCAAAGCTATTGATTACCTAAGGCTGTACTCCTTCTCAATGTTAGCCACTTTTTTTGTCCCTTCGAGGACATCCAGTAAAATTAGAATGATTACAGAGAAGATTAGTATGACCCTTGCACAAGGATGATACACACAAATTAAGAAATTTTAGCCATTTTTTCTCCACAGTGACTAGTCTCTTTAGCATATCATTCAAAAATTCTTATGATACCAAGGCATGCCTACCAGCCGGTGGATGCGACATGGATGATCTTAGAGTTGAGATGGGTGTAATGAGAACTAATGGTAGTCTGTACGCTGTGGAAGTAGTGGCATCAACTATAGTATGAGGTTTGGGCCTCTCAGTTCTAGTTTGAGACCCAACCTGTGTCTCTCCAAGTATCGTAAAACCCGAGGTATCAATGTCCATTGGCGCACCCAACTGGAATGCACTTTGAAGCAGTGACGCACTAGCCTTTGTTTTCAAGTAATATAGAATAAACCATATATCTATCATTCAGTGAACCATAATAAAATTATCCACCTCAGGAAAGATAGGAACCTTGTCCTCCAAACACATCTTCATTACCAAACATGGAAAGGGAAGGCTAGTGTCAGTACTCACCACTCTATTCTGGATCTCACAGGCGATGATCTTTGCAAAGTCAATTTCATACCCTTCCATTATACAAGATACCAAAATAGCCCTGTCAAGGCTTAATATATTGTCACTAGCTGTTGGCCCTAACTTATGGTGAACCAGTGTCCACCAAGACTTTGCTGAAAAGTTGAAACTTCCTTTTGTAATTTGTGATAAAGTACCCACAACCTAATAAATATATTCCTTCGCAATAGCAATAATATTTGCAATCCCTCTCAAGTGAACCAACTTGTCCTCGGTAGCAATTTGTTTCATTTTAACCTTCTTCATTTCATCATTATGGTGATCAATGTCGAATGTGTAAATCAAGGAAACAAAATCAATACCATGAAAGAAGTGCGAGATGGTTTCCACATATACACTCACATTTACCCCCCCCCCCCCCCCGAATTAGCAATGTGTTTAAGGGGTTACTAATTTTTCATAAAATACCTTGTGGATGTAAATCCTTCAGCTTCAACTGATATATGACATGAAACTCCCAAACTAGAGCTAGGATGTACCTTTAAGAATTTTTTGCCATCCACTCAAATCTGTATTTCTTGTATAAGGCCTCAAAAGCAGGCATCTCAGACATGCCTATAGTCAACAATTTGGGCTCAACATAGAACCCTCTCTTAGGTTGGCTAATGCTAAAGATAATGGCACTGTCCCACTCATATAGTTCTCTCAAGCCTTGGTAGCCCCACCTATTCACAAGGAGGACTAGGACAACCTCAATTTGTAGACCAGGCTAGACTGGTGGTGGAGGTTGAATATCATATTGACGACTATCAGCAACGTCCTCTTCTTCACTCTCAGATGATTCTTTTAAGTTGCACCCCGACCCTGCTTCTATTAATTTGTCGCTAGATGCAGTCTCATCTCTACTTTTGGAGACACTCTTATCTCCCTCTTTTTCATCATCAAATTTAGACCCAGACTCTCCTCCTTCTTCAGACTGGGGAGGAGTAGGTTAATATAGTGGTAAGGCTCGGGAGTAATTTATTTGAGTCCTTGATTGACTACCCCAAGGCAAGCTAGTGTGTGTCTAGACTAGCTGTGACATAGGGTATTTCTCAACTGAACCACTCGACTCCCGCTCATCCTCCGTAGGTTCATCTCTTAGTTGTTTGGTGGAACGAGCCTATTTCTTAGGAGTCAGCTTGTCCCCTATTTTTCCTCCCTTTGTGGTGTCATTATACCTGTGAGTGATAATACACTAGTCAAGCAACTCAAGGAAAGAAAATAAAACCATAGAAAAATGAATGTATACATGTACTGCCCATTCCCTATGAGTCCAGGCAATGAGTCATTGCCATAAACTATGAGTTGTAGTGTTAAGTGGCAAAACTCTAACCAAACTATTTTCCTGATGACTACACCTTATGATTCGTAGGGTCACACTACAACTCATTGGGTGGGTGATCATGTGAACTCCTGTAAAGTGCACGACAGGCTCAATCTATATGACTACACCCTACGACTCATCGTGTGACCCCTTGAGTCGGCAGGTAACTCATAGGGAGAATAGTGAATATTTCTTAGGGACTTTAAATTTTGTAACCAAAGTGCCAGTGACTACGACTCATGTGACGACTCGTAGCCTTAAGGAACGAGTCATTACGGGAGTCATAGAGACTGCAAATTGGTAGTCCTAATGACTTCATTATAACAAACTATCCTAACTATTTCATTATGTAACACAATAATAAAATCGATCATTTGAGTGACATTGATAACACTCCTCTCGTGTATATACAAACAAAACACACTGGGGTTACTTAGACTTCAGCCTGAATAATAATCAAAACACAACTAAGCACGTAATCACACCTATCGTATGCTCTACTATTCTTTTTCTATAAAAACTAGGGATTTTATGCTTAATTTTATAAACTTCATCTTTCCAAGCATTTAAACCTAGGGTTTGAAAAACCATGTGATTCACTACCCAAATTCAAAGCAAAAATATTCAACCAAAATACTTAATTTGATCCAAGTAATAATGCTTGAAGGAAGTTTGAAAGTTGAAATCCCAAGAACCTTACTTGTTCGAACTTACAAAATTTTGAGGAGTAGATCAGTTGTTGTGAAATTTAAGGGTGATTAGTGCTTAATTGGTATATGATTTGCGGAAGAGGGAAAGATTATGGAAGGTGGAAGGAGTTACATACGTTTGAAAATGAAGTGGGAATCGAATCGAATCAATTCCAATATTTATTTTCGCATCAGGTCGGGTTGGGTTACAATATTTTAAACCTTGGACTGACTTTTCATCCAGTGATGATAACCACACACTATGACTCATAGTATCTGGCTACGAGTCATTGTCTCTCTCCGTTCTAAAGAAGAATAAAAAAACTTACCTGGAGGTCACCAGTCCTTACGTCTCAAGGCGACGAGTTGTAGCGTGTGGTTACGACTCATTTTGAGAGTCGTAAGGACTCCAATAACACTCCCTTAGGCTAATATGAAGACTACGACTCACCCTACGAGTCATAGTGTCTCCCTACGATTCTTAGGGTGACCCATTGGGCCTAGGCAACAGAATTTTCTGGTTTCTTTTCAGCTCTACAGTGACCTGCACAGTTCAACACATGTTACTCTATAAAATAAAATAAAAACAAGTATAAAATCTGTGGGTTTCCTCCCAAGCAGCGTGTAACACCCCTTACATTTCCGAACTTATTTGACTACCTTAACATTTATGGAATTATTTAAACTTGAGATAGTTGGTGTATTACCCACTAAATTTATTGGGCTGAATTAATATTATGTTTATGGACTTAATTGAGGCCCAAATTAAGTAGATAATACATGGGCCCAAAAGGAGATGATCCATTTAAAAATGGTCAAAGTGTACATATCATTATACTTGGACATTTTGACCAAATAATTGGCTAAGGATGACCAAAGGAGAGGCAGTTTTGAGGGGCTTTATAATGCTGAAATTAAGCTCATTTTTCTACACAACACACTTGTAAAAATCAGATTTTCAATCAAACATTTCTCCTCTCTCAAAACCCTAGCCACCCTAATTTTCCCTAAGGATTTTTGGACAAATCTTCCACATGCAAGCCTTTGGTAAGTGTTTACCCTTATATATTAATATATTATATGCATAAGAGGTTGTTTATATCATGTTGGTTATGTTCAAAAAGTGTTGAGCAATCCACTTATTGTGAAACAGTCCACTTTTGCTTAATAGCTAAAGGATTTGCCCTCTATGTGGTTTAAACTTGAAAGGGGACTTAAGGTCTTGAAGGAATTGAATTATATGGATTAAATTTCAGTATGTTTAAGTGTGGTGCTGTAACTAATTCTTTACTCCTTGTGTATGACTTGTGGAAATGTTTATACGTAATTGTGCATGGAACGTTTGGCGTAGTGAAAAGAGAATACTTTCTTGTTATGTTAAAGTGAATTCTGAAACTGTGTGGACTGGTTTTGGTATATTTTTGTGGAAGGTATTTATGTGACTTTATGGAATAAATATGTGGAGTTTCATTGAGGTAAAAATGTGAAGTATGCACTTGGTGGGAAATCTTGTCGGTTTGTGACGTCTATGTTGATGTGTGGACTGTTTTGGCATTGCTAGTGTTGTGGGGAATCAAATTGTATTGTAGGAGGGTGGAATGAAGTTATATGGTAGTATAAAGGAACGTGGAATGATATACCTTGTGTTTGGGGTGGTGGATAGTTTTTACTTCCCGTCAAGTTGCTCATTATCGCCTTGTGAACTTGTAATGTACTTGGCTTTTAATGTGAGCTCCATTATGTATTCATATTGTAGAGTAACGCTTTAAGGAAGAGCTGAATTGTTGTAGTCACATGTTGGAAAGACAAGGTATATAAGGTCACTCTTTTTCGTATCCTTTGGCCGCACCTATTATTCACATCGTTGCCAAACTTGTTTCCACTCCGAAATGTTTTAAAGTATCTCATTTCAAGTTTTTTAGCAATTGTCATTTACATGTATCTTATTTGTTGACTATTGTTCCAAATCTCCAATAATGTTATGACCACTGATGTATCAATCTCACAAAAATTAAAGAAATGAAGTAATGCATATTTGGTTGAGTACGGGTGGTAGCTCTAGGGGCAAAAGCCTAGCTCAAGCCGACCGCGATTGATTATTAGATGCAGGGGGTAGCTATAGGAGTGAAAACCTAGCTCTAGCCGAACCTGATTTATTGATTTATGGGTGGTAGCTCTGGGGACATAATCCTAGCTCGAGCCGATCCCAATGTTATTCACCACTGATCAGTTGATCCCGAACATTGTGTGATGTATATTGATATGTAGATAAAAGGAAAGAAATGAATGTAATATGCATGGTTCCACATATGAAGTATGGTGGTATATCAGTATTATCTATTCACTTGTATTTGATTCCATTTGAGTTCCTATATTTCATACAGTTATTATATCCTTACATACTCAGTACATTCTTTTATATTGAAAACCGTTGGGGGACCTTCCTTACTTGTTGTAGGCACGGGAGCTAGTATACCTTCACAGTAGGGTACGGGTCATCTGCAGGCTATTGGTGATCTCCAAGTTGATTCGGGGCTTTCCGAGTCATTTGTATATATTTTTGGTACTGTGTAGCAGTTGTATAAGGTGGGGACTTGTACCGACTTTAGCCATGGTTATATATCTTTTAGAGGCTTTGTAGACGTTGTAAAGTCAAACATAGAAGTGTCTTACCCTCTAGACATTGTGGCCCCAACGGCAAAGTCTCGTATCTATTTTGAATGTCCTTACTTGACTTCCATCATCGATGTATTATATCCGTATGTGGAAGAAATTTTTGTTCACTTAATGACATGCATATGAATGTTCATGATCATAGGTTGGTTCTCTCGGGCCTTACGGCTATGGGTGCCTGTCCGCCCCAATGGAATTTGAGGCGTGACAAAAGTGGTATCAGAGAGGGTCGTCCTAGGGTGTCAATAAGGCCATATCTGAGTAGAGTCTTGATTATGGATATGTTGTGCACCACATCTATACGTAGGAGGCTACGGGACATTTAGGAGTTGTCTCTTTCCTTCATTTCCTAGATCGTACAATAGAGCCAAAGTTGTAGGTGGAGTCATATTTAACCACTGAATTTGTTTTATGTTTTTGTTTCCTCAGTATAGAAAAATATCGTTTACAAGGAAAAACAAGGGTAAAAGTAATAAGGGAGACATGGCTGCCGCAGTAGGAACCAGTAAATCACCACCTGAACGAGTTAATCAAGGTGAGGCTAAAAATAAGTTTGCATCGCGAACTTCTCTACTCTTCTATTTCCAGGAGAGCCGAGAAGGAGAAGAGTACCTTCAGAACCACCTGTTAATGCTACTCAGCAGGATTTAAGAAATGCAGTGCAAATGTTGACTCGTATAGTTGCTGCACAAAATCAAGGACAAGCTGGTCCAACTACAAGTAATAACGGTGCGGATAGGGCAGCTAGTCGGCGGACACAAGATTTTCTTAAATTAGATCCTCCCATATTCACTGGGTCAGATCTTAATGAAGACCCACAAGACTTAATGGACCAAATTCAAAGGGCTTTAGATGTTATACATGTATCTGGTACAGAAACAGTCGAGCTTACAACATATAGATTAAAAGGAGAGGCTATATTATGGTACGAAGATTGGAAACGATCTAGGGGTATCGGTGCACTTCCAGCTAGTTGGGAAGAATTCAAATTGGCATTCCTTGATCATTACCTTCCATATGAGATCCGAGAGGCTCATGCAGACCAGTTCATAAATCTTCGTTAAGGTAATATGAGCGTCAGAGAGTACAGTCTTCAGTTTAACTCTTTGGCCAGGTACGCTCCTAATGTAGTAGCTACTATGGATGATAGAGTTCATCGATACATGGATAGACTGGATCCATATTTGATTAGGGATTGTACTATTGCTTCTTTGAATAGAGACATGGATATAGCCAGGATACAAGCTTTTGCACAGAAGATGGAGGATCAGAGGCAAAGGAGAAGAACACAAGAATTTGAAAGAGGACCATCAAAGAGGGCTAAACCTATGGGACAATTCATGGCATCCCAAGGAGAATTTAGGCCTCAGGTTTTTAATAGACCGCCTAGACCATCATTTTTTTATTCTACAGCAGGTACTCCATCCTAATTTTGAGGTTTTAGAGATAGTCAAGTTGGGTAAAGTAGTGGGATTCAAGGTTCATAGACAGCAGGGTATTAAGAACAAGGAAGAATGAGCCAATCAAGGTTTTCTTATCAGCCGTGTCAGCACTGCGGAAAGCTTCATTTAGGTGCATGTCGGCTTGGGACAGATGCTTGTTTCTGGTGTGGTATATCGGGGCACATAATGAGAGAGTGCCCACGGAGGCGAACGGGTAGTATGGCGTGACCTACTGGATCAGCCGTTGCATCATCCTCGTTGGGTGTACAGCCTACTAGGCATGGTATAGGTGTTCGAGGAGTAGCTAATTCTAGTGGAGTCTAGAATCATACCTATGCTTTAGCTGATCGGCAGAATTTGGAGGCTTCTCCTGATATGGTTACAGGTACATTATTCGTGTTTTCACATAATGTATATTCATTGTTTGATCCAGGATCTACCCTATCATATGTCACTCTATTGATTGTTGAAAAATTCAAAAGAATACCAGAATTACTAGTCAAGCCATTTGAAGTATCTACACCCGTTGGTGAGTCTATTATAGCTAAGAAGTCTATCGTAATTGTATAGTAACTGTTTTTGCTCATGATACGTTGGCTGATCTTATTGAGCTAGAAATGGTAGATTTTAATGTTATAATGGGTACGAATTGGTTGGCTTCTTGTTATGCCATGGTAGATTACCGAGCTAAGAAGGTACATTTCCATTTTCCATAAAAAAACATCCTTGAATGGAGGGGTCATGGTGGAGCATCGAGAGGTAAATTTATTTCTTATCTTAAGGCAAAAAAAATGATTCCAAGGGATACATATGTCATCTAGTAAGAGTGCAAGATACCGATGTGAAGCCACCAACTCTTCAATCGATTCCAGGGGTAAATGAATTCCTTGATGTATTTCCTGAAGATCTTCCAGGTTTGCCTCTAAAACGGGAAGTAGAGTTTAGTATTAATGTGATTCCAGGTACTCAGCCTATCTCTATTCCTCCATATAGAATGGCCCCCGCAAAGTTATGGGAATTGAAGGAGCAATTAAAAGACTTACTGGACAAGGGATTCATAAGGCCTAGTATGTCCCCGTGGGCTGCACCAGTGTTATTTATACGCAAGAAAGACGACACATTGAGAATGTGTGTTGATTATCAGCAACTGAATAAGGTAACAGTCAAGAACAAATATCCCCACCCCAGAATTGATGATTTACTTGATCAATTACAGGGTGCCAAATGTTTCTCAAAGATTGATTTGAGATCGGGTTATCATCAAGTAAGGGTTAGAGAAAAATATATACCTAAGACAGCTTTCTGAACACGGTATGGTCATTATGAGTTTTTAGTTATGTCATTTGGGTTAATGAATGCACTAGCGGTTTTTATGAATTTGATGAATAGGGTGTTTAAGCCATTCTTAGATGTGTTCGTGACAGTGTTTATAGATGATATTTTGGTTTATTCAAGATCAAAAGAAGACCATGCTAATCACTTACGGTAGGTGTTATAGATTCTTCATGATCGTAAGTTATATGCAAAGTTCTCTAAATGTGAATTTTGGTTAAAATCTGTAGCATTCTTGGGTCATATTGTGTCGGATGAAGGAGTAAGGGTTGATACTCAAAAGATAGAAGCTGTGAAGAACTAGCCAAGACCTACAACGCCTACAAAGATTCGTAGTTTCCTTGGGTTGGCAGGTTATTATAGAAGGTTTGTTGAAGGATTTTCTTCTTTTGTTGCACCTTTGGCAAAGCTAACACCAACCAAGTTTCAATGGAACGATGCATGTGAAAAGAGTTTCCAAAATATAAAGAGTAAGTTGAATTCTACACCCATTTTGGTACTTCCAGAAGGCACAGAAGGGTATGCGGTATATTGTGATGCTTCAGGAGTTGGCTTAGGATGTGTAGTAATGCAGCACGGTAATGTAATAGCTTATGCCTCAAGACAGTTGCGACCACATGAGAGAAATTATCCAACACATGATCTTGAGCTAGCAGCTGTGGTATTTGCTTTAAAGATATGGCGCCACTACTTGTATGGGGTTCACATTGACATATATACCGATCATAAGAGTTTGCAATATATTTTCAAGCAGAAGGACCTAAATTTGAGGCAGCGGAGGTGGCTGGAACTACTAAAAGATTATGATATTGATCTCTTAAACCACCAGGGAAAAGCAAATGTGGTAGCCGATGCATTAAGCCGCAAAGCAATAGGAAGCACTGATGACCAGCTCACGAAAAAGCAAGGTATCGTCAAGGATCTACATCAACTAGATAGCTTGGGGGTTCGTCTTCTTGAAACTCCAAATGAAGGAATTATAGTGCAAAATGTGGCAGAATCTTCATTAGTAGCTGAAGTGAAGGAAAAACAGTATGCGGATTCTATTTTATTACAACAGAAAGAGAATGTACAACAAGGTTTGACAAAGGCATTTGATCTTACGCAAGAGGGAGTGCTTCAGTGCCAAAGTAGATTGTGTGTACCTGATGTAGATGAGCTAAGGAGATGGATTATGACAGAGGCACATCATTCACGATATTCTATTCATCCGAGAGCCACCAAAATGTATCAAGATTTGAAAGAAATGTATTGGTGGGGTAACATGAAGAAGAACGTTGCAGAATTTATAGCTCATTGTCCGAATTGTCAACAAGTAAAAGTAGAGCATCAGAAGCCGGGAGGTTATATGCAATGTATAGATTTTCCAATCTGGAAATGGGACATGATCAACATGGATTTCATCACAGGTTTACCTCGTACACTTCAAAAATTTGATTTCATATGGGTAATAATTGACAAGCTTACCAAATTGGCACACTTTCTACCTGTCAAGACCACTTACACAGCTGAAGATTATGTGAGCTTGTATAGTAAGGATATAGTTCAACTACACAGAATTCCAATCTCCATTATATCAGACAGGGGAGCTCAATTTACTGCACACTTTTGGAAGTCTTTTCAGAAGAGTTTGGGAACCCAAGTGAATTTAAGTACGGATTTTCATCCTCAGACAGATGGACAAACAGAATGTACCATACAAACACTTGAAGATATGCTACGAGCTTGCACATTGGACTTTAAAGGTAGTTGGGATGATCATTTATCTCTTATTGAATTTGCCTACAATAATAGCTATTATTCAAGTATTAAAATGGTGCCTTACGAAGCTTTATATGAAAGAAAGTGGAGATCACCAATTGGATGGTTTGAAGAGGGTGAAACTGTCTTATTTGGGCCAGATCTTGTTCATCAAGCTATGTAGAAGGTTAAGGTGATACAACAGCGGCTACAAACGGCACAAAGTAGGAACAATTTATATGCTGATGTTAGAAGAAGGGGGCTAGAATTTGCCATAGGTGATTGGGTATTATTGAAATTATCACCAATGAAAGGGGTGATAAGATTTGGGAAGAAGGGAAAGCTGAGTCCACGTTATATAGGGCTGTATAAGATTATCCTAAGATTTGGTCAAGTTGCGTATGAATTAGAACTACCCCAAGAACTCTCCACAGTTCAACCAGTGTTTCATGTTTAAGTGCTTCGGAAGTGCATAGGAGATCCATCTCATAGTGCTCCCACTGAAGATGCACAAGTTACAGAAGATCTCACCTATGAAGAAGTACCTATTGCTATTCTGGATCGACAAGTTAAGAGGTTAAGAAATAAAGAAGTAGCTTCTGTAAAAGTGCTTTGAAAAAATCAGCAATTTGAAGAAATCACATAGGAAGCCGAGGAAATGATAAAGTCTAAGTACCCACATTTATTTCAAACTGAAGAGAAAGTTCAAGATACGGAATTGGAGCACTAACAAGTAAGTATATATAAGTATTATGTGTATGTGATAATATGAAGAATAAACTTAGACTTGAACTTGTTTAGATTGGGTAATGTTACTAACATTTGAGGACGAATGTTCCTAAGGGGGGAAGGATGTAACACCCCGTACATTTCCGAACTTATTTGACTACCTTAAAATTTATGGAATTATTTAAACTTGAGATAGTTGGTGTATTACCCACTAAATTTATTGGGCTGGATTAATATTATGTTTATGGAATTAATTGAGGCCCAAATTAAGTAAATAAGACATGGGCCCAAAAGAAGATGATCCATTTAAAAATGGACCAAGTGTAAATATCATTATACTTAGACTTTTTGACCAAATAATTGGCTAAGGATGACCAAAGGAGAGGCGGTTTGGAGGGGATTTATAAGGCTGAAATTTAGCTCATTTTTCTACACAACACACTTGTAAAAATCAGATTTTCAATCAAACATTTCTCCTCTCTCAAAACCCTAGCCACCCTAATTTTCCCTAAGGATTTTTGGACAAATCTTCCACTTGCAAGCCTTGGTAAGTGTTTAAACTTATAGATTAATATATTATATGCATAATATGGTGTGTATATCATGTTGGTTATTTTTAAAAAGTGTTGAGCAGTCCACTTATTGTGAAACAGTCCACTTTTGCTTAGTCACTAAAGGATTTGCCCTCTATGTGGTTTAAACTTGAAAGGGGACTTAAGGTCTTGAAGGAATTGAATTATATGGATGAAATTTCAGTATGTTTAAGTGTGGTTCTGTACCTAATTTTTTACTCCTTGTGTATGACTTGTGGAAATGTTTAAACGTAATTGTGCATGGAAAGTTTGGCGTAGTGAAAAGAGAATACTTTCTTGTTATGTTAAACTGAATTCTGAAACTGTGTGGACTGTTTTTGGTATATTGTTGTGGAAGGTATTTATGTGAACTTATGGAATAAATATGTGAAGTTTCATTGATGTAAAAATGTGAAGTATGCACTTGGTGGGAAATCTTGTCAATTTGTGACGTCTATGTTGATGTGTGGACTTTTTTGGTATTGTTGGTGTTGTGGGGTAGTAAATTGTATTGTAGGAGGGTGGAATTAATTTATATGGAATTATAAAGGAAGGTGGAATGATATACCATGTGTTTGGGGTGTGGGATAGTTTTTACTTCCCGTCAAGTAGCTCATTATCGCCTTGTGAACTTGTAATGTAATTGGCTTTTAATGTGAGCTCCATTATGTATTCATATTGTAGAGTAACACTTTAAGGAAGAGATGAATTATTGTAGTAACATGTTGGAAATATAATGTATGTAAGGTTACTCTTTTCTGTATCCTTTGGCCGCACCTATTGTTCACAGCATTACCAAACTTGTTTCCACTCCGAAATGTTTTAAAGAATCTCATCTCAAGTTTGTTAGCAATTGTCATTTACGTGTCTCTTATTTGTTTACTATTATTCCAATGCTCCAATAATATTATGACCACCGATGTATCAATCTCACAAAAATTAAAGAAATGAAGTAATGCATATTTGGTTGAGTACGGGTGGTAGCTCTGGGGGCGAAAGCCTAGCTCGAGCCGATCCCGATTGATTATTGGATGCAGGGGGTAGCTCTGGGGATTAAAACCTAGCTTGAGATAAACCTGATTTATTGATTTATGGGTGGTAGCTCTGGGGGCATAAACCTAGCCCGAGCCAATCCCAATGTTATTCACCACTGATCAGTTGGTCCCGGGCATTGTGTGATGTATATTGATATGAAGATAAAAGGAAAGAAATAAATGTAATGTACATGGTTCCATATATATATAGTACGGTGGTATATCAGTATTTTCTATTCACTTGTATTTGATTCCATTTGAGTTCCTATATTTCATACAGTTACTTATAGCCTTACATACTCAGTACATTCTTTCGTACTGACATCAAATTTGATTCCATTTGAGTTCCTATATTTCATACAGCTACTTATAGCCTTACATACTCAGTACATTCTTTCGTACTGACATCCAAATTTGATTCCATTTGAGTTCCTATATTTCATACAGTTACTTATAGCCTTACATACTCAGTACATTCTTTCGTGCTGACATCCCTTGGGGGACCTGTCTTACTTGTTGCAGGTACAGGAGCTAGTAGACCTTCACAGTAGGGTACGAGTCATCTGCAGGCTATTGGTGAGCTACAGGTTGATTCGGGGCTTTTCGAGTCATTTGTATATATTTTTGGTACTGTGTAGCAGTTTTATAAGGCGGGGACTTGTCCCGACCTTAGTCATGATTATATATCTTTTAGAGGCTTTGTGGACATTGTAAAGACAAACATAGAAGTGTCTTACCTTTTAGACGTTGTGGCCCCAACGACCAAGTCTCGTATCTATTTGGAACGTCTTTACATGACTTCCGTCATCGATATATTATATCCGTATGTGGCAGAAGTTTTGTTCACTTAATGAAATGCATATGAATGTTCATGATCATAGGTTGGTTCTCTCGGGCCTTATGGCTACGGGTGCCTGTCCGCCCCAATGGGATTTGAGGCGTGACATAGCGCTTGGTTTAATGCAGCGGAGCGACATGGCTAGTTTAGGTACTTCGACTTCCCCAATCTAATCCTTATGGGTTACCTCCCATGCAGTACTTGATTTAACATTACAGCATGACTAGGGTGTTTTTTGGTTACTTAGACTTCAGAAAGAACAACTTTGCATGTCATCTTTACCTCATCAGTGTTACCGAGATAATGTTTGACCTTTTGGCCATTCACTTTAAACTTAAGGCCCTCATAATTCTCAAGCTCAATGGCACCATAAGCAAACACCTTCACTACTCTATAAGGATCCCTTTATCTTGACCTCAGCTTTCTAGGAAACAACTTGAGCTTGGACCCAAATAACAGAACTATGTCACCAGCACAAACTCTCTCCTCTCGATCTTCCAATCAGGGTATGCTTTCCTATTTTCTTTGTATAGGGTTGAACTTTATTAAGCCCTAATATAGAATTCATCCATCTCATTCAGCCGCTCAAGTCTTAGTTTTGATGCATCACTCCATTCTAGATTTAGCTTTTTTAGAGCCCTCAATGCCTTTTGCTAAAGCTCAACAGGCAACTAGCATGATTTTCCAAACACAAGCTGATATAGAGATACAACAATTATACATCATCTAACTTCCTTGCCTAGTCTATCCTATTGGAGTTCATAGTCTTTGCCAGAATGGACTTCATCTCCCAAATGGAGACCTCAACCTAGCTACTTGATTAGGGATGGTATGGGGTTTCCCTCTTGTGTTTCACACCATATTTCTCAAGTAGCTCTTTGAATAGATGATTGCAAGAATGTGAACCCCTATCACTAATTATTTCCCTTTGAGTACGTAACCTAGAAGATATGTTCTTTCTCAAAAATGGGTTATACTCTTTCCTTCATTGCTTGAAAGCGAACTGCTTCTACCTATTTCGAAACATTGTCGATCGCCACCAGAATGTACTTCATCCCATATGAGCTTACAAAAGGGCCTGTAAAGTCAATACCCTATACATCAAACAACTCAACCTCTAGCATTGGGGTCATTGAAAGTTCTTGCCTTTATGAGATGTTTCTTTATATTTGGCATTGGTCACAAACTCGTGCTTAATCATGTGCATTTTTATAAATAGTGGATGAATAGTATCCATATTGAAAGATCTTATGTGCGGTCTGTACATAACTATGGGGACCCTCAACTGGTGACAAGTGACATGCCTCTAAATTACTCATTATCTCAACCTCAGGAACACATCTCCTGATTAGTCTATCCACCCAACTATGAAACAAGTATGGCTCAGCCCAAAAGAACTTCCTCACATCATTCATAAACTTCCTACGTTATTGAAATAATGTCTTCAGGAACCACATCACTTACCAAATAATTGGCAAAATCTACAAACTATGGAATCAAATCTTACGATGCGGCCAATACCTGCTTGTCTGGAAAAGTATCATCAATTTCAAGATCATCCTTTAGTTTCACCATTTCCTTCTCTTAAAGGTAGGATAAGTGGTTAGCCACTTGATTTTTAGTCCCCTTTCGATCCTTGACCTCAAAGTCAAATTTCTGCAATAGTATTACCCACCAAATTAGCCTCGATTTTGCATCCTTCTTTGCTATATAGTTCCTAAGAACTACGTGGTCAGTATGCACAATTGCTTTAGTGAAAAGCAAGTACAACCAAAATTTCTAGAATGCAAACACCACAACAAGCAACTCTTGTTCAATCACAGTGTAATTTTTCTGAGCCGGGTTAAGTGCTTTGCTAGCATAGTAGATCGGATGTAAGATATTCTCTAATCTTTGCCCTAGGACTGCACCTAGCGCCATACCACTGCTGTGCCAGCTAACGAAGACACATTTTATGCTTTTAACTAAGGAGAATCATACGTTTTTAAGCAACTTTTAGTAGTTTTGATGTTTTTCTATGTTTAAATTATAGGAAATTGGGTTTAAGACAAAAAGAGTGAGACTATACTAAAAATGCTCTGTGGGGGTTCAGCTGACTAATCGCCAAGGTCGTGACGAACCATAACTATAGCCGTCAAGCTTAAATAGAATAGATGGGCAAGAGAAGTCAAGTGACGGTTCAACTGATGAGTCGTCACCTAAATCGTCAGGCCTAAGCAGACTGGAGTCCATACTTGAGACAGGTGATGGCTCATCTGACGATCCATCACCTTCATGACAAGCCGTAAGATGAGGCGTCAATAGTTAAGCAAAAATCCAGCTTTTGAATTTTATTTCCCATTTTTCTGGAGCCTATAATACCCAGTCTAGGATTTAGAATAGGCATCTTTTGAAACTTAAGAGTATTTTCACAGCTTATTTTCTATGGAAAAAAGATATTTTAGATTTTCAAACGTTACTTTGTATTATTTTCCAAGCATTGAAGGCTTTAATTTTTACATTATGAAATACATTGCTTTCATCTTGTTCTTTAGCATGAGTGGCTAAAAACCCCATAACTAGGGTTGTGGGATTGTTGGTTGAATATCAATTCTAGGGCTAATGTTGGTGTGAATTTGGATTATACTCTTAATTGTATTGTAATTCCTTCATTTTTACAAATTTCTAATGGTTGCAAATATTAGAACAAGCTTAGGGTTAGTTTGTTTGAACAAAGAGGTTAAAATCGAGAAAAGGAATTAGCAATGGTAATTTGGAGTTTCTAACCTCCATCTAATGAAGAATGCTCTAATGAGATTATTCACTTGCAGCTATAATCGATTTATATTTCCATAACTTCAAGTTTAATTTAGTTAAAGGGATAATCACTTATTTAGGTTGGGAAACATTTAGGTGAATATTTGGATTTGATTGCTTTACAATTATTTGTGTTCATCTAAATTACCATTGACTTGACCCGAAAGTGATAGGAAGCCAAGATGAACACAGTCCTAGTTTGTCTCTCTATTGACTAAAGTTTGTGAATTTAACTTTGATTACGTGAAACAAGTTGAAATTGAATTAGAAAAGTACTTATAACCCCCCATTTCATGGAAATCATCGACTAATTGTCACATAAATCGGATGCAACTTATGTTCTCACCATATTCCCTATGGAATTCGACCCCAACCTTTGTTTGATTCTATTTTTGACAACAACCATTTATGATTACTTAGGAGAATGTCCCGGTCATGTAAATGTAGTCTTTTATTTGTCTTCAGTTGCAATAGGTATATGATTATAACTAGAACAACTATTCAGGAAATAGTACCAACCCCTTCTAGCCAACCGATCGAGCATTTGATCCATAAACGGTATTGGAAAGTGGTCCTGAAGAGTCCAAGACTTAAGCTTTTGGTAATCCATACATACTCTCCAGCAAATGATAAGTCTATGCGGGATTAATTCATCTTATTTTCCATAACAGTCATACCTCCCTTCTTAGGGACACACTGAGTTGGACTTACCCATTTTCTGCCCGATATTGGGTAAACAACTCCTGCATCAAGCCATTTGATTATCTCCTTCTTTAACACCTCTTAAATTGGTGGGTTAAGTCTGCGATGATGCTCAATGATGGGAATATAATCTTCTTCTAACTGAATTTTATTTGTACAAATGCCCGGTGGAATTCCAATGATATTTGCAATCGTCCAACCGATATTCTTTTTGTACTTCTGCAATACAGAAACAAGCACTTCCACTTTACATTCTAAAAAGTCTACAACAATAATCACTAGTAAAGTATTCTTCTCGCCTAGAAACACGTGCCTCATATGGCCTGTAACTCTTTCAACTCTAACACTGGTGGTTCCTCTGTAGACGATTTTGCAGGAGGAGTTAACCTATTTTTCAAGTCAAGGTCCAACCTCTTTGGAACATAAGAATATGACCCCATTTTAACCAATGTACAAACTATCTCATCATACTCATCGATGTCCTCCCCATTAGAATTCATCAACACCGAAGCCAAAGTCTCTATAGCAAACCTCTCTTCAATAGGCACCTCAATATCAATCTCATCAATCACATCAATAACCAAGACAACACTCATGTGCCTTGGTTGCTTTATCGATTGGCAAATGTTGAATGACAAAGTGGTGAAGTTTAATATTTTCCAATCAATGAAGCAACAGAGGGACATGAGTATTGTCTCGGTTATTAATGTTATTGATGAGATTGATATTGAGGTGCCTATTAGAGATAGGTTTGTTATAGAGACTTTGGTTACGGAGTTGATGAATTTTGATGGGGAGGAAATCGATGAGTATGATTAGATAGTTTGTGCATTGGTTGGAATGGGGTTGTATTCTTATGCTCCAAAGAAATTGGACTTGGATTTGAAAAGTAGGCCAACTCCTTCAACAAAATCGTCTAGAAGAACAGCCAGTGTTAGAGTTGAAAGAGTTGCTAGGACATTTAAGGTAAGTGTTTCTAGGTAAGAAGAACACTTTATCGGTGATTATTGTTGTAGACTTGGTAGAATGGAAAGTGGAAGTGCTTGTTTCTGTATTGTGGAAATATAAAAAGGCTATCAAGTGGACGATTGCAGACATCATTGGAATTCAATCGGGCATTAGTACACATAAAAGTCAGTTAAAAAATATTGTGTTCCTAACATAAAGCATCAACAGAGACTTAACCCACCAATGTAAGAAATGGTAAAGAAGGAGATAATCAAGTGGCTCGATGCAAGAGTTGTTTACCCAATATCAGATAACAAGTGGGTAAGTCCAGTTCAGAGTGTCCCTAAAAAGGGAGGTATAACTGTTGTGGAAAATAATAATAATGAATTACTCCTGCTTAGATCTATCACTGGCTAGAGAGTATGTATGGATTATATAAAGCTTAACTCTTGGACTCTTCGAGACCACTTTCCAATGCCATTCATGGATCAAATGCTCGATCAATATGTAGGAAGGGGTTGGTACTATTTCTTGGATTGTTATTCAGGGTATAATCGAATATCCATGACACCCAAATACCAAGAAAAGACTAAATTTACATGCCCTATGGGACATTCGCCATCAAACGGATGCCCTTTGGGCTATATAATGCTCCGACGACCTTCCAAAGGTGTATGATATCAATTTTCTCGGATATGCTAGATGACACCTTAGAAGTGTTTATGGATGACTTTTCTATGAAAGGTGATTCTCTTGATGACTACTTGAAAAATTTGAGCAATGCCCTGTAACGTTGTGAAAAGTTCAATCCTGTGCTCAATTGGAAAAAATGCCATTTTTTGGTTAAAGAGGGCTTTGTGTTAGGACAAAAGATTGCTGAAAAAGGAATTGAAGTTGACCAAGCTAATATAGAAGCTATCGAAAAGCTTCCTCCACCAATCTCGATGAAGGAAGTTAGAAGTTTCCTCGATCACGTGGGTTTCTAACAGATATTTATTAAGGATTTCTCTAAGATTGCCAATCCACTGTGCACATTGTTGGAGAAGGAAGTCATGTTTGTATTTAATGGTGATTTCTTGAAGGCATTTCAGTGCCTTAAGGAAAAATCAGTAGTTGCCCTCATTGTTATTCCTTTAGCTTGGTCTCAATCGTTTGAGGTGATGTGTGATGTGAGAAGAGTTACACTCAAAGTTGTTCTAGTACAGAAAAGGGAGAACCTCTTTCACCCTATCTACTATGCAAGCAAAGTTTTGAATGGGGCACAAATAACTATATGGTTACCAAGCAGGAACTTCTTGCGGTTGTCTATGCATTCGAGAAGTTTTGAGGGTATTTGCTTGGCACTAAGGTTGTAGTGCATACCAATCTTACTGCTTTGAGGTATTTGATGGAGGATGCCAAGCCTTGACTGATTAGATGGGTGTTGGTGTTACAGGAATTTGATTTTGAAGTCACGGACCAGAAAGGGTGTGAAAATCAAGTAGCAAATCATTTGTCTCGATTTAAGAAAGAGGGAAAGAGGTTTGATGAATTAGAAATTGATGATTCATTCCTGGATGAATACGTACTTGCTGCTTTTCTTGACCTAGTACCATGGTACATAGATTTTACTAACTACCTAGTCAGTGACATGATCCCAAAAGACTTAAGCTTCCATCAAAGAAAGAAATTTCTACATGATGTGAGCAATTACTTCTGGGATGAACCATATCTGTTTAGATTATGTGCTGATTATATCATTCATAGATGTGTGCCAGAGATGGAAAGGCTAAGTATTTTGTAGGCTTGTCACTCGTCCCCAGTGGGGGGCATCATGCAGGTGATCACATGGCTAGAAAGATATTGCAAAGTGGGTATTACTGGCCTACTTTTCACAAAGATGCCCATGACTTTGCCAAAGCTTGTGATCAATGCCAGCATTAGGGCTTGATCTTACTACATCAAGAAATTCCCATGTCCAAGACGTTGGAGGTGGAATTATTTGACATGTGGGGCACAGATTTTATGGGCCTATTTGTGAGTTCTTATGGTCATAAGTATATCTTGGTGGAAGTGGACTATGTGTCCAAATGGGTGGAAGTTGTAGCCTTAGCAGATAATGAAGGCAAGAGTGTGGTGATGTTTTCTTGAAAAAGAACATTTTCTCCCAATTTGGTACTCCTCTCACAATTATCAGTGATGGAGGATCCCATTTTTTCAACAAGGTGTTCCGTATAGCTCTAGATAAATATGGAGTGAAACAACACAAAGTGGAGATCACTCCATATCATCCACAAACAAGTAGACAAGTGGAGGTATCCAACCAAGAGATCAAGATGATATTGACAAAATCTATGAATGCTAATCGAATCGATTGGTCCTGAAAACTTGATGATGCGCTATGGGCTAACTGCACTACTTTAAAGATGCCAATAGGTATGTCTCCTTAGCAACTAGTTTTTGGTAAAGCTTCTCATTTGCCGGTAGAGCTTGAGTATAAATCCTTGTGGGTGCTCAAGAAGCTTAATTTGAGTTGGAATGAAGTTGCTTACTTGAGATGTGATCAATTGAACATAATGGATGAGTTTTAACTGTTACTTATGAGAGGGTTGCTCTCTATAAGGAGAATACGAAGTTGTACCATGACAAGAGGATTAAAAAGAGAGATTTCAAAGTTGGTGACTCAGTGTTATTGTTCAACTCAAGGTTTAAGCTTTTTCTAGGCAAGTGGAACTCCAAGTGGTCCAAACCTTTCAAATTGAATGGTCAATGGGTCAAACAATATGTTGGTCTATCATAAAAGGTAAAGTTGGTAACACTAGTGTATCTTGGTGAAGTCTGAGTAGTCAAAATACCCGAGTCATGCCGCAATATTAAATCAGGCACTAGTGGGAGGCAACCCACATTTTGTTGTTGTAAAATATGTTTGTGTAAAGTTTTCATTGTGAGCATGGTTGATGTGTGTGCTAAGTGTGCAGGAAAAGATATTGCAGGTGAAGAATAAGAAGGTTGGAAACTGCTTAAGGTTGACAGCTCATCTGACTAACCGTCAACCTGAGTTGCTACATAGCATAATATAATCAATCATTCTGGTTAAGGTCTGATAGCCAACTCGATGAGCTTTCAAAGCTCTAATGGGATGTCAATATAATCATCACAAAGGGTTAAAGAATGAGTTATTCTGGTTAAGATTTGATGGTTCATTTGACGAATCGTCGATTCTGTAACAAATCATTATGCAAGGTGTCAGATATGACTCAATTGGAATGCAATTTGTTTAAGCACGACGGTCCACTTGGTGAACCGTCAATTCCATGATAATCATCAGGCAAGGCTTCGTAGGTAAGTTTACTTATCTTTTTAATATTTAGCCAACAATTTAAGCCCACACCCGATCCGACCCTATTTACACCTATATCCAATCCTAACCCTATTAAATCCCAAGGGATTTAAGAAGACCAATTCGAACCATTTGATTTTTTTTAAGTCCCCTCCTTTTATATGTAACTCCCCACTACCAAATACCATAACTCCCATAACCTATCAATCACCCATATCCTGAAACAATTCATTTCTATTACCCGAACCAAAACAATACAACACCAACTCAAGCTCCCCAATTCCTACTTCTACAACTCATACTTGTAACCTTGTGCTCAAAATCTTTAATAAAAGTTCTCATTCACCTCTTTTCCTGGTATGCTCATATTAAATTTGCTTTTCCTTTATTAGTTTGTTTATTCTTTTCTATTATTAGTTAGTTGATAGTTAAATTGGAGATAACACAACTATTTCTCTTTTTTCATATTTTCTTGAACGGTTGTGTTGTGCTCAAAGTTGTTTTTTTGTGAAACCAAGTGGATGAATTCTGAGTAACCCAGATTAAATAAAATCAATGGTGAGATTGATGGTGTAAAATAAAATCAACCTCCTAAGGATTTGGTAAGAAGAAATGGGTATACACCAAGTGTTTGATAAAATGCCCAAGTGAATGAACTTTTTACTGGAAAGACCTGATGACTCAGGTAACGAACCGTCACAAGGGTGATGGATCGCAAAGTCAAATTGTCAAGGGTGAGAGAATTTTGATTATTCTATTTTAGTTTGATGATTTATCTGATGAACCATCAGGACAGTGATAACCCGTCAAGGCTATCTATTACATGTGCTAAATAAACTAGAAAGAACTAAAAAAAGGTTGACGAGACATCATTAACATGATAAACCATCACCCTGCCCGTTAAGAATAAATAGACTTCCATTTTAAGATAATACCTTGATTCTTTGCTTTGTAAAAGGACTAATTATTTCCCTTCCTAAGTACAATGCCTCAAAAGCTACAAACAACCAGGGTTGGAGCATGGAAAAGACAAGCAAAAGATACCTAAACCTCAAGGACCAGAAAATAAGGTTGAGGAAATGGAGGTACCAACTTATAAAACTAGATAGAGTGAAAAGGAACATGCTCATACCTCCCAGTTTAAGAGGAGGATAAGTTGTCAAGTGAGGAATCAATCAGTGATGAAGAGAGTAGTGATAGTTCAAGATCTTACCCAATTGAGGAAGGTAATAACAAAGCTTCTAACAGTCCAGAAGAAAAAATCGAGCATGAAATGGGTGAGCTAATTTGAAAGAAAGCTCTTAGGGTGCGGAGGCCATTAGGTGGCAGGTTGAATGGGTAGAAATGCATTCCTTTGATGGTCTTGAACCAACCAATTCAAGAAGAAAGAAGAAGCCATTTGCTGAAGAATACCAGATAGAAAGAACTGACCTGCCAGATTATCCAGATATTGAATGATAATTCAATGAGTATGAGTTGGGCAGTTTGAGAACATCACCTGGGACTTATTACCCTACCATCATTTGTAAATTTTTTGCAAATTACTTGGTGGTTCTTTAGAAGGATTTACCTAAGGGGAAAAAGGTTAGTGATATGAGAAATTTGGTGTGAGTTCCAATTCATGGGGTTTCAGTGGACATCTGTAAACACACAACCAACTGAATTCTATTTGGCCAAATTTAAAAGCCTCCAACCATCACTCTAGAGTTTTATCATCAGATGACAACAGCTTCGACTCAGCATCCATGGCTGGCTCAAATATTGACAGAGAGTGGAGAGCCTTCATAGTTGAAAAATAAGGAATAGATAGCCAAATCATCTCTGAGTTTCATAGAAATATTCTGGTGGGTTGTGGTTAGACTACGGTTTATGCCTACAGAGAGTGATGCCAACCTAGATGAGCAAAAAACTATAGTGACTATGAGTTTGTTGGAAGGGCTAAAGATCAACTTTGGCCATGTTATTAATGATAAGTTCTTTGTAAGGGCAATCAAGACTGTAACTTTATTGCCTTTCCCATGTCTTATTACAGAGCTATGTAAGCTAGCTAAAGTGCCAATCATCAGTGGGGTGGATAATGAAGTACGGGCCACAAAGAGACAAGACATTGATAAGACAAGAGATGATACAAAGCTTGAGTTGAGGGTCCATAAACCACCATTATATTTAACCTCAATCTCAAATTACTCAGGTACATCCTGTACTCCCATAGGTAAACCATTCCCACTCACTATCGTTGATCCACAGGGTGTTCCTACTGTATTAGGGGAAACTGCTATGTACCCAAATATTGAGACTACAAAAAAAGCTTCTAAGCCACATGATTATTTGGAATATCAGTTTGCCCTCTAAAATTTTATGAAAGTGGTCAGGAGGTAATTTTTTTTTTTTGAGAAGTAGATGACTACTTGGGCTAAGTAGTTCAAGACATTTATGTATGAAGTTGTTGTGGAAGCTTTGAAACCATATGCTAATTTACATGACCGTATGGATGACATGGAGGAGAGGGTGAACAATTTGCTGCAAGATTAGTTCATTCTAGATTTGGCAATGTTCACAGCCGAACTGAAAAAGGCTCAAGATGATATTGCAATACTGAAAAAGGCCCCCACTACTAGATTTCTTGATCTGACAACTGTGGAATTGGATAAGGATGACCAAATACTTGATTTGATGGGGCGTCCTCTTCAAGGATGACCAAATACTTGATTTGATGGGGCGTCCTCTTCAAGATAAAGGGAAAGTACCAAAGAAAGATGAAGAAAATAAGAATTCAAAGAAAATAAAGCATCGTGATGAGACACCCGAAGAAAGAGACTTATGGAAAGTAATGAAGGCTTTTAAGAAAGACAAACAGTTAAGGCAGAAATATGAGCAGGATTGGCTCACAGGAGTTTCTTCTAGCTCGTCCCCTGGAGGTGGGCCTGCACCACAGGTGTTGCCTACTCTCACTCTAGTGATCGAGGAGGTGGTTGGTAGCGTTATTACTCCAGTTAACATAGGGGTCACTATTACATATGCTGAGTCCACTAAGGCCTCCAAAGACTTTTCAGACTTTGAAGCCTAAGGTCTTCATAGGTGTTCCTTCATCCCAATTCTTATTTATTATTTTGATATATTTGGGACAATACATGTTAATTTTGGTGGGGTTGGGGTATTTGTGAGTCTGTCACCACCCAACGGTTTTTATTGCCATGTTTCTTTTCCCTTGGGTGCTATGTAGTAGAACCGGTATGTTTAGGTTTATTGCTTTTCTGTTGATTAAGTTAGACTATTAGCAATCAAATGTGTTGGTTTTGTGATCTTTTTGTGAATTTTGTGAAAAATGGAGACCCCTCAAAAAATATGAATTACTTTTTACACTGAGGGCATATCTTTTCATGGTTAACTATTTGGATCTTCGAATGTCATTAGCATATATGGATGCAACAATACTGCTTAAGCTTAATTGCTATTAGGATAGTGAGTATTAACATGTGTTCTTGTGTTCCAAGTGCATGTGAACTATTTTGCATTTTTCTGACTTTGTGTATGCACCTAGAACTTGCCTGGTCTATTCAGTTTAAGTTATTAGTCGTTGATTAGGAAAGGATCACAGGCCCTATTTGTATCTTGCCCACTTATCCTAAAGAACTATCCAAAATAATGTTAATAAATCCCTTGATCCCTATTTGAGCTATTCAAACTTATTTATTCAATAATTTTTCACCTTCTCTCTTGTATTGTTGAATCTTTATCTTGACCATGGTCCCTCCTTGGACATCGTGCACCTCTACTTAGGCAAATCGCCTAAGTTGAGGATGGCTAATGTAGATGTGTTTGATGTTTGTAAGAAGGGTATGAATAGGATGGTTGTGGACAAAAGAAGAGCCTATGAGTGCACACGAAGAAAGAAAAAAAAAAGAAAAAGAGAGAAAAATAAAGAAAAAGAAAGAAAAAGAAAAAGATCCAAAATATCTGCCGCATTTGGTAATGGAAATTGTTGATAGGATAAGGTGAATAAAAAGGGAAATCCTAAGTTAAGTGGAAGTGAGTGCTCATTCATGTCAAGGAGGGATGAGTCACTAATCCCTAAATACATCCTACCAGCACCTAAGCCCTCATTACAAGCCTAAGAAATCCCTGTAGTGATCTTGATCTGCGTTCTAAAAAACTAAGCTTGGATAGTAAAGGAAAGCCTATGGGTTCGTGTGTGCATTGTTATAAACTTTCTTGTAAGTGTGAGTAATTCTTCCCAGTCCTTGATTAAAATTGCATATGTGTGTGGGACTTCTTTTTAACGAGGGCATCACAAGGCACCGTTGATTTTTTTATTGTCTTGATAGTGATTATGGTTCATGCAAATTGACTATTGATATATTGACATATTGAATAACGACTATGTGCTAGTTTTAAAAAAGTTGACAATCAGGTGAGTTATGGAAAGAACTAAAAACATCAAATTGACAGCTGCAGTATAACTTAGTTGTCATGTGTTGAAAGTGTCTTGTAATTAGGTTTTGTGTTGTTTCTTGAAGACAAGCAAACATTCTAAGTAGAGGGTGTTGATGTGTCGGCTAATAATGACATATTTTATACTTTTAACTAAGGAGAATCGTGAGTTTTTAAGCAAATTTGAGTAGTTTTGATGTTTTTCTTTGTTTAAATTACTAGAAATTGGGCTAAGGACAAAAACAGTGGGACTATGCTAAAAATGCTCTATGAAGGTTCAGCTGACTAACCACCAAGGTCATGAAGAACCGTCAATCTAGCCGTCAAGCTTAAACAGAATAGATGGTCAAGAGAAGTCAAGTGATGGCTCTGTTGACAAGTCGTCGCCTAAACCACAAGGCCTAATCAGAATCCATGCAAGTAAAGAATCTAGGTGATGGCTCAGCTTGTGATTTTCCAAGACCCCATTGAGCCATCAGCCCAACCATCAAGTGTAAGCAGACTGGAGTACATAGTGAAGCCAGGTGATAGCTCATTCGGCGATCCATCACCTTCATGATGAGCCATCATATGAGGCGTCAATAGTTAAGCAGAAATCTAGATTTTGAATTTTACTTCCCCTTTTTTAGGAGCTTATAATACCCAGTATAGGATTTAAAATAGGCATATTTTGACACTTAGAAATTTTTCACAACTTATTTTCTCTGGAGAAACGATATTTTGGGTTTTCAAACGTTACTTTGTGTTATTTTCCAAGGATTGGAGGATTAAATTTCTTCTATTTAAGATTTAATTTTTACAATATGAAATATATTGCTTTCATCTTCTTCTTTAACATGAGTGGCTAAAACCTCCATAACTAGGGTTGTGGAATTCTTGGTTGAATATCAATTCTATGGTTAATGTTGGTGTGAATTTGGATTATACTCATAATTGTATTGTAATTCCTTCGTTTTTATAGATTTCTAATGGTTGCAAACATTCAAACAAGACTAGGGTTAGCTTGCTTGAACAAAGAGGTTAAAACTGGGAAATGGAATTCACAACGGGAATTCGGAGTTTCTAACCTCCGTCTAATGAAGAATTCTCTAAAAAGATTATTTACTTAAAGCTATAATCGATTTATATTTCCATCACTTAAAGTTTTAAAGAATTAAAGGGATAATCACCTATTTAGGTTGGGAAACATTTAGGTGAACATTTGGATTCGATTACTTTACAATTATTTGTATTGATCTAAATTTACCATTGACTTGACCCGAAAGTTATAGGAATCCAAGATGAACACAATCCTAGTTTGTCTCTCTATTGATTGAAATTTGTGAATTTAACTTTGATTACGTGAAGCAAGTTGAAATTGAATTTTAAAAGTAATTATAACCCCCCCCCCAATTTCAAGGAAATCGTCGACCAATTCTCACATAAGTCGCATACAACTTAAGTTTCCACCATATTTCCTGTGGAATTTAACCCCAACCTTTGTTGGGTTATATATTTTAAAATGACCGCTTGCACTTCCTTAAGGGAGTTGTAGTTTGGGCATATCAGCCACTAGTATCACACAACCTCGAATGGCATAGACCAATCGAGTGATAGAATAATAGGGGCTGAAATAAACATCTCTTTCAGGAACTCAAATGCCTTCAAACATGCCTTATCAAAAACAAACTTCACCTCCTTCTCCAACAACTTGCACAATGGATTTTCAATTTTAGAGAAGTCCTTGATGAGCCTTCAATAAAATCTTGCATGCCCCAAGAAACTACGAATAACTTTCACAAAAATTAGTGGAGGTAATTTTTCAATCACCTCAATTTTTGCCTGGTCAACCTCAATCCCCTTGTTTGAAATCTTGTTCCCAAGCACTATTCCTACTTTAACCATGAAATGGCACTTCTCCCAGTTTAGAACCAGGTTGCAATTCTCGAATCTCCTGAAAGCACTAGAGAGATATGCCAAGCAATCCTCGAATGAATTACCAACAATCGAGAAATCATCCATAAATACTTCAATAGTATCCTCAACCATGTTAGAAAGGATGGACATCATGCAATGCTGAAAAGTTGTTGGTGCATTACACAGACCAAAAGGCATCCTCTTGAATGCAAAAGTCCCATATGGACAAGTGAAAGTGGTCTTCTCTTGGTCTTCGAGAGCAATAGAAATCTTATTGTAACCCGAATAACTGTCAAGAAAACAATACCATCCTCTTCCAACAAGACGGTCTAATATCTGATCCATGAAAGGCATCGAAAAGTGATCCTTCTCAGTCCATACATTCAGCTTTCTATAGTCCATGCAAACACGCCAATCAGTGACCGACCTCATAAGAATAAGCTCATTCTTCTCATTTGGAACCACAATGATTCCATCTTTTTTCAACACACATTGTACCCAGCTCACCCATTTGATGTCTGCAATAAGATAAACCACACCTGCATACAACCACTTGATGATTTCCTTCTTACTACCTCTTGCATAGGCTGATTCAATCTTTGTTTATGCTCAATACTTGTCACATAATCTGGCTCAAGTTGGATTTTGTGCGTGCAAATTCCAGGTAGAATCCCAATTATATCGGCAATGGACCTCTTAAATTGCTTCAAAACAGACACTAATGCCTCAACTTGCCAATCTACCCAATCTGCTGTGAAAATAATTAGCAAAGTATTGTTGGCTCCAAAAAATGCATAGCAACGGTGGGATTGAAGAGCCTTGAGCTCTAAGACTGGAGGCTCCTCAATAGAAGGCCTAGCTGGTGGGATCACTCTATTCTTCATGTCAAGATCTAACTTCTTTGGTACAAATTTATAGGAACCCCTACCATCAAGTTCGCCCACTATTTCACCATAGCTCTTAATATCATCACCCTCAAAATTCATAATCACCATTGCAATTGCTTCGACTCTAAGCCCCTCCACAATAGAAGCTACCAATGCATCCTCGTCAACTGTGTATATCACAAAAATCACACACATGTATTTTCGTTGCTTCATGAATTAGCATACATCGAAACACACATGTTCATCTTTTAATCAAAAATTTATCTACCCAGATTCCATATCAACCAGTGCTCTTCCAATTGCAAGGAAAGGTCCCCAAAATAATGGGAACATTAAAGTAAACCTCACAGTCAGGGATGACAAAATCAGCTAGAAATACAACAGAAGCAACCTTCACCAAAATATCACACAAGACACCCACGGGCCTCTTCACATTACAGTCTTCCATGAGAAGTCTCATTGACGTTGTTTTGGGTAACCTCAACCCTAATTGAATGTATACTTCTACCGACATTAGATTAATGCTAGCACCCAAATCACACAAAGCTTTTCCAAAGTTAAAAGAACCAATAGTGTATGGAATCGTGAACGCTCCAAGATCTTTCTTCTTCTCAACTAGAGAGTGAGAAGCTATTGCACTTAAATGGTGCACATTATCAGCAGGCTCAAAATTCATAGTCCTTTTCTTAGTAAACAACTCCTTCACAAACTTTGCGTAACCAGGCATTTGTTCAATAGCCTCAACTAGAGGGATATTCTCTAACAACTTTTTCAGTATAGAGATGAAGTTTTGATACTTTCCCTCTTCGGCTTTCTTCTTTAATCTTTGAGGAAAAGGAGGATGAGGCTGTGAAATGGGATTCAATACTTGTATTATCTCCTTTTACTTTCCTTTTTTTTCTTTAGCCTTTTTTTCAGCAACTAGAGGCCTCGCAGGTCCATTCTCTTCCACAACTATATTTTCAAATTCAGTCGCTTTCTCACTCTTGATATTCACCAGTTCGGCCTCATTCTCAGCAACCACGGGCATATATGGATCGGCTATTATTTTTCTATTCCTCATAGTAATAGCCAAGCAATGACCAACATTGATAGTGTCTGCTATAGCCTTGGAATTTGAATTGAAGGCTCTATATAAGATATCAAGCAAGTTTCTACTAGTCATCCTGTGATTTGGAACATTCGGTATCTTCTTCTTAAACCTCAACCAAGTCTCATACAATGCCTCTAAATGTAGTTACCTAAAATTAGAGATCTCATCTTTCAATTGCAACATTATGGATGGCGGGAAAAATTGGTCCAAGAACTGAGTCCTCAACTCATTCCAAGTAGTAATCAATCCAAGTGTTAATTTAGCCAACTAAAATGTAGCTTCTCCCATCAGAAAAAAGGAAACAACCTCAGTCTAATCACCTCTTGGGTTACTCTAGGCAGATTATATGACAAATAAATCCCAACGATGTTCATCAAATGCATATCATTTGTAGCAATGTCCGAGAGTACCCCTTCAAGTTCAGCAAGTGTATCATAACACTGGCGGTGTCAAACTTCTTTCATGGAGGCAATTTTGGTGGGATAATAGCACCTGTTTCAACTGACTCCAAATAATCAAGATCTTCTTCCACATCCTAGTAAAGAGGAAGATATTGCTATAAAGGTGATTGATGTGTCATGGTTTCATGACACTTTCGATGCTTAAAACAAGGAAAATATGCTATAAATTGGGTGTGTTTGGTTGGTATGACGTGTTTTCTGTTCTATATTGTAGGAGAATAAGTTTTGGAGGCAAAATGGACAAAATGAAAGAAATCATGCTCGAGAATGAAGTATCTGAAGACGAAAGAGCTAAGTCCAGTAATAGGGGAGTGACTAACGACAGGACTCACGTGCCGTGAAGTCCACTCATGTGATGTGAGTGTCTGTCATGAGTCATCTTCAGAGATGTTGAATGTTGTTGATTTCCACGACAGACATCCACGTGGTGTGACTCCACTCACGTGACATAACTGGGTGCCGTGAATAGACTTCAGAGATGTGTTATGTTGCCTGATTTCCACGAAACTAATCCAAGTATGTGGCTTGGTTCCACGATACCAAGTCATGATACCGTGGAAAGTTACCGACTTTGTTGTCCTATTTTGATGAGGATAGGATTCGTCTTGTATCTATAAATACCCCTGTATTGTCCTATGTGCGGGAGTTAGTCAGTACATTATTTTGGATAGTTTTTCATTATTTTGAGTTAAGAAACACGTTATTATTTTGTAATCTTGGAACACTGAATCTAGGGTTTTATTCATAATTGAGATTTCAGAGTTTCTTCATTATTGTGAGTTTACAATTATTTCTTCATCTTCAAATTCTTATTGTGCTCTTACCAACTTGAGTAGCTAAACTCATTAACTAGGGTTGTGTAAACTATGAGCAATTAACGAAATGGGTTAAGTGCAAAGTAATTCTGAACTGGTGTGAATGCATCTATTGTTATTTCCTTCATTGTGATCGATCTTCTAACGGTTGCAAATGTTAACTCTCCTGCATTCTAGACTTTCTCAAGAGAGAGAGGTAGAGATTGGGAAAAGGAAATAACAACAGAGATTTGAAGCTATCAACCTTAATCTAATAACTTGAGCCTTAGCAGGAATAGTTATCTGAGATCCGGGATAAGGGTTAGTAGTGCGACGCTCGGAGACCGAGAGGAGAAGAGTGAAATTCGTCTAACCAAGGTCGAGAGCTATTTAGATGAACATATCTTGTCAGATTTTTCATGCAACGCAGTGGGACAGTTTTGCCAGTACCAATAACCGGTAGAGTTAAAGAATCATTGCGGATCACAGTCCTAGTGTATTTCTCATATTGAAAACAACTACAAAGAATCAACACTTGTTACTATCACTACTTGTTACAAATATTCCCCTCTTTTTACTTAATTGCCAACTACTCGAACAAGAACTCAACCTACTTTCATCCCATTCCCTGTGGGATTGACCCCAACCTAGTTGGGTTTTATATTTGATTCAACGACCGCTTTATACTTCTTAGGAGTCATATTTTGGGCGATATCAAATTTTAGCGTTATTGTCGGGGAATACGATTACGGAGTTGATTAGTACTGGTTGGAGTTGATTGGTTTTGTTTTTCTATACTTTTAAGGGCACACGCCGGTGTATGCCCAATACTAGGTGTCAAGGCAATCCCCTGATTCCACTTGATCTTGAAATAGAAAAGAATCTGAGCGCTAATCGAAGAATGGTGAATACCGATGAAGTTTAGGATCCTGCTGCTATGGGAGACATTCATAATCAACCAATTCAACCGGTTGGTCATGAAACAGCGAATCAAACTACTACTCAATTGACAAGAGAAGAGCATGCTACTCAAGTTGCTCTTAGGCAAGTAGAGACAGATAATCGAGCTATACAAGAGGCAGCCCAACGACTGGCTGATACTGAAGAGAGACAAAGAAGACTGAGAGCTCAACAACCACTTCAAAGAGCGCATGTGCCAATTTATGATGATCCTGAGGAAAAAGATGTTGCCTACTTCGAGCCAATAGAGACTGGTGCTATTATTCCACCAGAGTTACCTCAGGGCACTAAGTTTGACATTACCAGTGCCATGATTCACCTGCTAAACTTGAAGGGTGTGTTCGTCGGTCTTCCTACTGATGATCCAAACATGAATGTGATGAATTTTATGGGGGTCTGCACTTCATATAATTTGCCTGGAGTTGAACAAGAGGTTATTCGATTGAGATTGTTCCCATTCTCTCTAACAGGAGAAGCGACTTTGTGGTTGGCAGAATTACCATGAGGTTCCATCATGACTTGGCAAGAGTTAAGAAATCACTTTCTAGAAAGATTTTTCCTACATTCCAAGATGCTATGGTTGAAGGATGAAATTTACAACTTCAGACAACTACATTTTGAAGCACTTTACAAGACATGGCTAAGGTTCAAGAATAAGCTACAGAATGTGCCAAATCATAGGATGAGTGGTAGGAACTTACTTGAAATCTTCTACAGGGCTTTAAATGCCAACACGAAGGCGGTAGCAGATACTATCACTGATGGATCATTCATGAGTTTGAGATGGGAACGAGCTTTGGAGATATTAGATTGTATCACTAAGACAAACCAAGGATGGCATACTCGGGAGGCAGAAATGCCTACTGGTACATATACTATTGGAGCCTCAGGAGCACAACGGTCTTTGGAAAAATCTGTAGCTCAAGAGGTCGCTCAGCTGAGGATAGAAATTAGTCTTCTGGCCAAACAAATTGCGGCTAGAGATGCTGAAAAGGTGCATGTTGTAGGTGCACAAAGTAAAACACCTAGACATGACGAGTATGAATCTGATGAAGAGGCTAAGTATTTGGATCGAGAAGTGGTGGGTTTTTGAGCCAAGGGCCAAGGGTCTAACTAAGACTCCTGGAACTCGAGGGAAGGGAATCAAGGTCGGAACTACTATGGGGACAGTACAACAAGTCGGGATAAAGAGATAGAGAACGAGATCGTGATGGTAATTGGAGGAGGAAGGATGATTATAGAGAGAAGAGTGGCATATATGTTCCACCTGGAAACTGTGATGCTGACTTTGGAAATTCAAGAATGGAATCCCTTCTCAATAAACTGGTGAAAGGGTTAGAGAGTCAAGAACAGTGCCTGAAGGAGATAAGGTCAGACATCTCAGGAATAAGTCAGAAAGTAGAATCCCATTCGACTGCTATTAAATAGTTGGAGCAATAATTCGGGCAGATATCGATGGCATTAAACCAACGTCAGCCAGGTACCCTTCCAAGCAACACCGTCCAGAATCCAAAGAATGATAGTCATTGTCTGGCCATTACTACTAGAAGCAAAAAATGCACCATAGATCCATATATACCTGTGGATAGTGGTAAGACCAATAAGCCAACGGTTTTTCATGTAGAAACTAAGATAGAGCCGGATAATTCAAAGGTTGACACAGTTCCAAATCCTCATGATACTAACAAAAAGGCAAAATCTAAAAAGAGGCAGGAAAAGAAGGTCCCACAAATGCTGAAAACTATCCCACGACCTCCTCCTCCCTTTCCTCAATGATTGAAAAAGAAGGCTGAGGAAGACAAATATCAGAAGTTTATTACAATGTTGAAAGAGCTATCGGTAAACATCCCTCTTGTTGAGGCATTGGAGCAGATGTCAGGTTATGCGAAGTTCATAAAAGACTTGGTGACAAAGAAGAGAACTGTCAGTTTTGAGCCAGTAGATAACTTACATCATTGTAGCGCAGTCGCTTTGCGTTCCCTAGTTGAAAAGAAGGAGGATCCAGGAGCTTTCACAATTCCTTGTACTATCGGGTCCTATAACTTTGCTAAAGCACTTTATGATTTAGGTGCTAGCATTAACTTAATGCCGTTAGCCATTTTTAAGAAGTTGGGGTTGGGAGTACCAAAATCAACCTCTATGAGACTTCTCATGGCGGATAGGACTGTGAAAAAGCCGGTGGGCATTTTGTATGATGTTTTGGTAAAAGTTGCATCTTTTATATTTTCGACTGACTTTGTGATCCTCGATTGTGAAGTTGATTTCCAGATTCCCATCATATTGTGAAGACCATTCCTTTCCACTGGTCGTGCATTGGTCGACATTGAAATAGGGCAGATGAAATTCAGGTTAAATGATGAACAAGTCACTTTCAATGTTTGTCATTCCATGAAGCAACAGAAAGTATGTAGGTGATTTCGGTAATAGATGTAGTTGAGGATAATGAGGTTGTCGTGTCTCTTGAAGAAAGGTTGGGGGTAGAAGCTCTCGCGGTCGTGATCATGAATTTTGATAGCAACGACATTGAGGAATACGATGAGATGGTTGGTGCACTCACTGGTAACGGAGCATACACTTATGCTCCAAAGAAACTTGATCTCAATTTGAAGAATAGGGTGACCCCACCAGTTCGTCCTTCTATTGAGGAGCCTCCAGTTTTAGAGCTTAAGGCTCTCCCGACTCACCTTCGCTACACATTTTTAAGAGCCAACAACACCTTGCCTGTGATTATTTCTGCTAAAATGGTGGAGTGGCAAGTAGAGGCACTAGTTTTGGTATTGAGATGATTTAAGAGGGCCATTGGTTGGTCCATTACTGATATTATAGGGATTCCACCAGGCATTTGCACTCACATGATTCAAATTAATCCTGAGTACATACCGAGCATTGAGCACCAACGTCGTCTAAACCCACCTATGCAAGAGGTTGTAAAGAAAGAGATCATCAAGTGGTTAGATGCAGGAGTGGTTTACCCTATTGCTAATAGCAAGTGGGTGAGCCCAGTTCAATGTGTACCAAAGACGGAAGGAATCACTGTGGTTCCAAACGACAAGAATGAGTTAATCCCAATGAGGCCGGTTACTGGATGGAGAGTTTGCACGGATTATCAAAAGCTGAATTCTTGGACAGAAAAAGATCATTTTCCTATGCCCTTCATGGATCAGATGTTAGACCGTCTTGCTGGTAGAGAATGGTATTGTTTTCTCGATGGCTATTCGGGGTATAATCAGATTTTCATTGCCCCCGAAGACCAAGAGAAGACCACTTTCACTTGTACATATGGGACATTCACATTTAAAAGGATGCCCTTCGATTATGTAATGCACCGGCCACTTTCCAACGTTACATGATGTCTATTTTCTCCGACATGGTAGAAGACACTATTGAGGTTTTTATGGATGATTTTTCTGTTGTGGGAGACTCATTTGATGATTGCTTGGCATACCTTGCTAATGTGCTGCAAAGATGCGACGAGTGCAACTTAGTGCTAAATTGGGAAAAATGTCACTTTATGGTCAATGAGGGTATCATATTGGGGCATCATATTTCAAAGAATGGTATTGAAGTGGATAAGGCAAAGATTGAGGTAATTGAAAATTTACCTCCACCCATTTCCATGAAAGGAATTCGAAGTTTCTTAGGTCATGCTAGCTTTTATAGAAGATTCACCATGGATTTCTCTAAGATTGCACATCCTCTATGCAAACTTTTGGAGAAAGAGGTGAAGTTCGTGTTCGATGAGGCATGTCTTAAAGCATTTGAGTGTCTAAAAGAAAAGTTGGTTTCAACCCCTTTCATTGTGTCCCCAGATTAGACGATGCCTTTTGAGGTTATGTGTGACGCTAGCGGGGTGGCTTTGGGTGCAATCCTTGGCCAAAGACGTGAGAATATTTTACATTCGATTGACTATGCTAGCAAAGTGCTTAATCCAGCTCAAAGGAATTACACTGTGACTGAACAGGAATTGTTGGTAGTGGCCTTTGCTTTTGAGAAATTCAGATCTTACTTGATTGGTACAAAGGTCATTATACATACAGATCATGCAGCACTTCGATATCTCATGTCAAAAAAGGATGCTAAGCCAAGGTTGATTCGGTGGGTACTTCTATTACAGGAATTTGACTTTGAAGTCAAGGATCGTAAGGGAACTGAGAATCAGGTCGCTGACCATCTATCACGCCTTGAGGAGAAGGACATGCTTAAATTAAGGGATGATCTTAATATTGATGATACTTTTCCAGATGAGCAAGTATTGGCAGCATCGCAAGACTTAATCCCTTGGTTTGCTGATTTTGCCAACTTTTTGGCAAGTGATTTAGTTCCGAAAGATATGTCGTATCAGCAGCAAAAGAAATTCATACATGAGGTGAGAAAATTCTTCTAGGATGAGCTATTTAGGGTATATGCAAATGGCATGATTCGAAGATGTATTCCAGAGGTCAAGATGATGAGTATTTTGGAAGCATGTCATTCATCTCCAATTGGAGTCATCATGGAGGTGCGCGGACTGCCCATAAAATCTTGCAATGTGGGTACTACTGGCCCAGTATTTACAAAGATGCTCATGGTTATGCTCGCGCTTGTGACCAATTTCAAAGGCAAGGGAATATCTCACACAGACACGAACTTCCCATGATAACTATACTTGAGCTTGAATTGTTTGACGTATGGGGAATTGACTTTATGGGCCCTTTTGTGAGCTCACATGGGATGAAATACATTTTGGTAGTTGTTGACTATGTTTCTAAGTGGGTGGAGGCAATTACGCTTCCTAATAACGAAGGAAGAAGTGTCACGGCATTCTTGAGAAAGAACATATTTTCAGGATTCGGTACACCTAGAGTTATCATTAGTGATGGAGGATCTTATTTCTGCAATCATTTGTTCAAGGCCCTGCTTGCAAAATATGGTGTTAAACATAAGGTGGAAACACCTTACCATCCTCAGACAAGCGGGCAAGTTGAGGTGTCAAATTGTGAGATCGAGTCTATTATGGAAAAAATGGTGAATGCCAATAGGATTGATTGGGCTCGAAGATTGGATGATGCATTATGGGCATATCGAACTGCGTTGAAGATGCCAATTGGTGCATCACCATATCAGTTAGTTTTTGCAAAATCTTGCCATTTGCCTGTCGAACTTGAACATAAGGCTTTATGGGCTTTGAAAAGGTTAAATTTGGACTGGAGTGAAGCGGCTAAATTGAGACTTGAGCAGATGAATAAGATGGATGAATTTTGTCTCCGGGCTTATGAAAGTTCACTAATATATAAAGAGAAGATGAAATTATATCATGATCGACGCATTGAGAAACAAGAGTTTAACAGCAATTGAGCTAAAAGGAAATGATAATGTTCTATTCAAGGTCAATGGGCACCGTGTTAAGCATTATGTGGGAATCACGGAAGAAGTAAGGTCATGTGAGGAGCTTGACCTTGGTGAAGTCTAAGTAGTCAAGCTAGCCATATCGTGCGGAGACGTTAAATCAGGCGGTTCATGGGAGGCAACCCATGGACTGGTTGGTGAAGTCTGAGTATCCAAGTTAGTTGTGTCGTGCTGCGACACTAAATCAGGCGCTACTTGGGAGGCAACCCAAGATCTGATGATCTGGTGAAGACTGAGCATTGGAGGATATGTTAGCTGGAATCTAAAAGAGCGAACGGAATATGTTCAGCTCAACTCACAACACTTAGTCACGTGCCGTAGGACAACTCACGTCATGTGAGTTTGTGTCGTGGATATCAGAGAAATTTTTTAGAGTTGTTGAACTTGACCTACGCCACTAACCCACGTGACGTAGGTCAGCCCACGGCACGTGGGTTGTGCCGTGAAAATCAGAATTATTTTTTAACTTTTAGAATCCCATCTACGCCAGATACCCACGTGACGTGAGTGCAACCCACGTCACGTGAGAGGTTTCGTGAAAATCAGAACCTCAAATAATCCAAAACACCCGACCCGACCCGACCCTTTTCTTTATATACAATTCAGTATCCTCCTTCATAACCCGACCAAAATCCACATCTCTCTCATATTCCAATGCTCTCATAAACCCTAATTTCCAAAATTCTCCACAATCTCATATACCAATTCCTAAATCATCACCTTCTCCCTTCCCAATTTTTGGATTTCTCACAAATCTTCATCACCTACATCTCCAAGACCAAATCCGAACCCCCCACCCTAAAAATTTAACCCACCCGACCCAATTACCCTAAAATCCAAATCAGATCCAAAAATCCAAACCAAACCCGACCCAAATACCCAAAATTCGACCCATCCAACCCAGTTACCCAAAAATCCAAACCAAACCCGACCCAAATACCCAAAATCCGACCCAAAACCAACACCATGCCCCCCAAATCAAACCCCAAATGTGACCACCTTAATTTTTCGTTAAGAATTCAAATAAAAAATTTGGAATTTCCGACCCATTTGCGTGATGAACTGTCAGAATCAGGAAAAAATGGGTCTGAGGAGGTTTTTGATATTGGAACTGATGATACTGTACTAGTGCCTCGTACCACGAGGTTACAGACTCGAGCGCAAGCTGCTGCCTGGGCCGCACTTCAGCCCATTCCATAGCCTGTCCAGCCGGTTGTTCCTGATCAATCTTTCGATTCCTCCTTCCCGTCTAAAAAGGGGGAGGATGATTTGGTATTAGGCTCTGCGGATGATACTATAGGACAGGGTACCTCTGAGGCAAAGGCTACAACCTCTATTTTGGGCACTGGTGAACAAAGTGCCCCGACTCGTTCATAGAGAAGGGATATCCAATGATGGTGTGTTTAGGGCATGCGGTTATTTTATGACAGGGATGTCAACCTGACTGAGCAGGGCGTGTGTAGAAAAAGTATTATGGAGAATCCCCGATATCATCTTGAGGAGTTAAAGGCACTGCCTGATATTTGGACTGTGTTTGAGAAATATGGGTTTGGATGGATGGTGGATCCTCCTGGTCGTTATAGCTTAGAATTGGTCCAAGAATTTTATGCATCCTATGCTGCCTCTGTTGATATGAGTACACCTGTTGGGCAGCGGTACCGGGACTAGCCAATATTGCCTCACACTTTGGTTCGGGGGACCAGAGTCGATATATCTGAGAAGACCATCCACCAATTCTTGTTTGGTGCAGACCGTCCATTGCCTGCTGTGACTGCTGAGTTTGATCACCGTATAGAGACGGTCAGAAATCAGATTAAAATGAGAGATGTTGATCAGAAGTTGGAGTTACTATAGTGGATTGCTGGTTATATAGTGGAGGACGGTGTTGAGGCTAGTTGGGTGACTGGGAAGCTGGATATAAAGAAGTCCACACTTTATTTTGTCAGTAGGTTTTGGTGGTCAGTTGTTAGGCATCGGTTGGGGCCCACTAATGCTGATAATTCACTCACCTTGGACTGGGCTGTGGTGGTGGCTAGCATCCTTATAGGTTATGATATTCATATCGCTAGGTACATTCTTAGGGAGATTCATGAGCGTGCCTTTCGAGACCATACCAATATCCCTTTTCCCTGTTTGATTCAAAGCCTGTGTGATCGGGCGAGTGTGGTTAGGGTACCTACTATCGATCACTATATCGAGGTGACCCACATCGCAGATATTAGGTTGATGCAGTAGCAGGGATCTATCCCCATTGTTCCACAAAGGTCTCCGCCTTTCGGGTCATCAGGAGTAGCCCTTTTTGAAGGGTCTGGAGATAGATACGAGCTGGTGAGCACACCTATGCCTAGTCCTGTACTAGTGAGCATTCCTGATACGATTCATGTACCTGCTGAGGGCACAGGATCGATTGACTATGAGGTACCCGGCACTACAGCACCACCTCCTCCTTCTGGTATGGTTTCGAATTCGAGGGATTTCCTACAGCAGCTGGTTGATAGGCAGACACAGATGTTTGAGAGGCAGACCCACTTAAAGGCACAGATGGCTAAGTTGGTATCCCAGCTTAAGCCATGAGTTAGGACCACAGTTGATGCTGCAGAGGTGAGAGTGGAGGCCCGTGTGTCTGCATCTATGGATAAATTCATGAGAGAGCTGCATGGATGGATTGATTTCTTTGAGGCGCAGATGGCTACTCAGTTGGGTTCGGCATAGAATCCTGGTATGGCAGCATTGACACAGCAGGTAGCTGCATTGCGAGAGGAGTTTTGAGCTTTGGCACTGAGCAGTACCCCTGTTATTCCACCTATTCCTTTTCAGGCTCCGATGCGGCCAGTTTTTGAGGTGGATTTGTTTGCCGATGAGGAGCCTCCTATTAATAGAGGCAAACGAACAAGCAGTCCAGAGGAGTAGGTGGATAGTGGTGACGAGTATGAGGGTGATCTCTGAAGAGCATTTAAGGCCTTCAGGTTAGAGTACCATACTAGTCAAATTGCCCAGGAGCAGAGGGCACGAGGTGCATCCTCTAGCCAGGCACCCTCTCCACCGGATGCACCTAGCTGAGAGCCCACAGGGCAGACTGATGATCCCGCTATGGGCGGGCCCACTTTTGGCGCTTAGGGTGCTGCAGGTATATCTTCACTCCCTTGCATTTATTATATTGATAGTTGTGCACTGAGGGCAGTGCACCATTATCAGTTGGGGGTGGGGGCGTACCACCACTTGGGATTTTTTGTTGTCGTGTTTCTTTTCCCCCGAGTGTGCTATCATAGTAGAACCGGCATGTTTAGGTTGTTATTTATAGTATTTATGTGTTTTCTTGTTGAATTATGAGAAAAATAAGGGAACTGTAGTGTAGTCTAGTTTTGAACCAGTTATGTTGTTTGATTGTTTAAAGGATACCCTCCTGAATTATTTGTTTTCAAATGGTGTGTGTAGTAGGTTAGGTTGTGACAACAGTTGGATCTTGTTATGGCATAAGTATTATAGGCAGAATAACTGTAGCTAGCATTGCATGAACCCAGATAGGTAGTAGTTGATAATGTAACCCTGTGCTATGTGTGTGTGAGGTCATTACTTAGTTGACTTTGTGTGTGCGATTCAGAACTTGCCCCGTTAGTCTTGTCTAGGTTAGAGGATAGTAATTAGGAAAGGATCATAGGCCATTTTTGAATAAGTCCACTTGTAGCCTAAATGCCTGACCAAATGAATTAAGTATCCCTTGATCCCAATTTTGAGCCTTAATTAGGGGTGTGTAGATTAATTTAGGTATGAAGAAGGGGTTAGTAAAAAAAAAAGAGAAAACAAATTTGGGTGTGAAGAAAAAAGAAAAAAAATAAAGTGAAATGAATAGAAATTGAAAAAGAAAAAAAAAGAAGAAAAAAAAATAGAGAAAATTGTGTTTTGAAAGTGAAGAAAATCACACCCGAAAATCTGAAAATAAATGAAGGAGAATAAGGGAGAATAAATAAGCATGGTTGAAAAGTGGAGCCAAAAATAGTGTAGTGTCAAGGAGAGTTAAGTCACCATAGCCATATGTACCATACCCGTCCCCAAGCCGATATTATAAGCCAATGAAAGTCCTATAGTGATCCTAGTCCAACTGTCCGAAAAAACTAAGGCATAGAAAATAAGGGCAAGCCTATGATATTTCATGCACACTATTTGAACTTCTTTATGAGAGAGAGTGTTTTTGACCGAGTCCCTAATTTGAGATTCATTACTATACTGTGAGTGCATGGGACTTCTTTGATTGTGAGAGTACATGGGTTGCATTGTTAGCTTCTATTTGTTCGGATAATGACATTTGCATATATGCTCAGTTGTTTGTTCATAATCTGATGCCATCACTTGATCCCTTCGGTGTCACGATAATATGCTGCATGTATACACACCGTGGTTTTAATTTGTAAATAGGAGGGGTCAGAAGAGTTTTGAGGATACAAGCAATGAATCGACTGCCATAAGTCCCTTAGGTTTCTCTTATTTAAGCATCCTATATATGTGTTTTGTTTTGTTCGCCTGAGTACATGCAAACATTCTAAGTTGAGGGTGTTGATGTGTTATGGTTTCATGACACTTTCGATGCTTAAAACAAGGAAAATATGTTATAACTTGGGTGTGTTTGGTTGGTATGACGTGTTTTCTGTTCTATATTGCAGGAGAATAGGTTTTGGAGGCAAAATGGATAAAAAGGAAGAAATCATGCTCAAGAACGAAGTATCTGAAGACCAAAAAGCTGAGTCCAGTAACAGGGGAGTGACTCATGACAGGACTCACGTGCCGTGAAGTCCACTCACATTACGTGAGTGTCTATCATGAGTCATCTACATACATGTTGAATGTTGTCTAATTTCCACGAAACTGATCCAAGTGACATGGCCTGGTTCCATGATACCAAGTCACCATACCATGGAAAGTTACCGACTCTGTTGTCCTATTTTGATTAGGATAGGATTTGTCTTGTATCTATAAATACCCTTGTATTTTCCTATGTACGGGAGTTAGCCAGTACATTATTTTGAGATAGTTTTTCATTATTTTGAATTCAGAAACATGTTAGTAGTTTGTAATCTTGGAACACCGATTCTAGAGTTTTATTCATAATTGAGATTTCAGAGTTTCTTCATTATTGTTAGTTTACAATTATGTATTCATCTTCGAATTCTTATTGCGCTCTTGCGAACATGAGTAGCTAAACTCATTAACTAGGGTTGTGTGAACCATGAGGAATTAACGAAACGGGTTAAGTACAAAGCAATTCTGAACCGGTGTGAATGCATGTATTGTTATTTCCTTCATTGTAATTGATCTTTTAACAGTTACAAACGTTAGAAACTCGCCTATATTCTAGACTTGCTCGAGAGAGAGGTAGAGATTGGGAAAAGGAAATAACAACAGAGATTTGAAGCTATCAACCTTTATCTAATAACTTGAGCCTTAGCAAGAATAGTTATCTGAGATTCAGGACAAGGGTTAGTAGTACGATGCTCAGAGACCGAGAAGATAAGAGTGAAATTCGTCTAACCAAGGTCGATATACGTTTAGATGAACATATCTTATTAGATTTTGCATTCAACGCAGCAGAACAGTTTTGCCAACACCAATAACCGGTAGAGTTAAGGAATCATTGGGGATCACAGTCCTAGTGTATTTCTCATATTGAAAACAACTTTAAAGAATCAACACTTGTTACTATCACTACTTGTTACAAATATTCCCCTCTTTTTACTTAATTGCCAACTACTCGAACAAGAAATCAACTTACTTTCATCCCATTCCCTGTGGGATTGACCCCAACCTAGTTGGGTTCTATATTTGATTCAACGACCGATTTATACTTCTTAGGAGTCATATTTTGGGCGACATCAGTGATTTCCCCCTATACCTTCTCTTCCTCTCTCGATCATCATGTGCAACCAAATGGTTTTCTTCTGCTTATCTAGACCTTTGCTCCCTAGCTTCCCGTCTGGTAGCTTTCTTCCTTGTGTTTTCCTCAGCTATCAATCGAGCAGTGGCCTACTCCGCAGTCTCCTGAGCCTTAATGAATCCCTATAAACTGTTGCTTCTTCAACTCCCTCAGGAAGAACTCCCTGATTCTAAACACCTTGATTATGAACTCTTTCTTTCACCATTCTTCTATTAGCTCTCATAGTTCTTTCAAGTTCAGGATCAAGTGGAATTAGGGGATTTCCTTGACTCTGAGTACTGGGCATACACCGGTGTGTTCCCCAAAAACAAAAAAAAAGCAAATTCAAGAAACAACAACCAACCGCCTGACAAATACAATCAATCAACTCCGTAACCTTAATCCCCGAAGATAGTGCCAAAATTTGATGTCGCCCAAATTACACCTCCAAAAGAAGTATTAAGCGGCCGTTGATCAATTATAGAGCCCAACGAGGTTAGGGTCGATCCCACAGAGAATAGTTCATAATATCATTAAATATGTCTATCTATGCAGTCCATAACAATTTCAAGTAATAAGAGGGGTCTTGTAAATCAAGATTTCAGTAGTAACAATTTTTTATTTTAACAAATTTGTAGTCAATAAGAGAAAATCACTAGGACTGTGTTCCCCAATAACTTTATAACTCCATAGGTTCTTCATACTTAGTGATCTCTCATGGTGCTTGGCATGCAGAATTGATAGGTTAGGTTCACCTAAATGGCTTTACTCACTTGTTTAAACCACTATCCTCAAGTAAGTATTCTCTTCTCCTGAGTTTTGCAATACTATCCCCTATCATGGATTCCAGTAATAACTCTCCCAAATTATCGGCTCAAGCTAGCCATTGAAGATAGCGCCAATTTTGTGTTGATTATTCCTTTTTCCAATTATCTACCCCTACTTTTATTACGAGCAAATATAATGGCAAGTTCTAATGTTGGAAACCGTTAAAAAGTAATCATACCAAAGACAATAAACAATACATGCCCAAACTCCCTTTGAGAATCACCTCATACTACAAACACTACTTTGTTAATCTGTCATGGTTCCCACAACCCTAGTTATGGTGTTTAACTACTCATAATTGCAAGCACACAATAATAATTCTGAGAAAAAATCATAGCTATGAACTTACAAAAAATAGTATGAAAGACCACAAGTCACTTGTTGAATTGAAACCCTAAAAATTGATGTTTGAACTTACAAAAACAATAATATATCTTGGAAGTAGTAATAGAATGTAAATTTAAACAATAGACCCACATTGGGTATTTATAGACAAAAAGTAAACCTATCCTAAACAAATTTGGACAACAAGATCGGGCAGCGACTACGCCTCTGACAACGAGTCGTATAGTCTGACAAGGACTCGTTGTCAGTATTCAGTTTATCCGTTGTCTGCTTCTCTTCACTACTAGTGATAACTCATCTAGTCTCCCTACAATTTTTAAGGTGACTCGCTGCCACTGAGGCTATTTTTCACTCCTTCAGATCATTCTAAGTCTAACTCAGGATGAGTTCGGGTGATGCCTCGTATATACTCATGAAGACTTGTAGGCAAGGATCATAGTCACAGACATCACTTTGCACACCTTCAGAACTTTTGTCATCACCTCTCCTGATTACTCACCCTATGACTCATAACTTGTCCCAACGAGTCGTAGGCTGAGGTAGTAGTCACTGATGTTGAACTTTTCCAACTCCAAAATCTTCTGGAGTGATGACGGCTGGGACTACGAGATATATTGTGACCTATCAACTCGTAACCCACTATTCCTTTTCTAGACTTGTGCAAATTCTTCTTCTTTTTCTTTTACTCACTTCCGAACCCTATTTCCCTGCAAAACTATATTAAACACATCAAATCAACATAAACAAGCCTTTGACTTAGCATATTTTCCTCGTTTTAAGCATTGAAAATGTCGTGAAACCATTACATATTAACTATACAAAAAGAGAACTAGACAATGCCAAAATACATAAGGTAGTCTCCTAATATAAAAAATAAGACTAGTACTAAAGTAGAAGAAGGATCAGCTCCAGACAATGAAAGCTCACATAAATCTCTGGTCAGCAACTCCACTCGAGCTCGGTATCAACATCGATGACTCATTCTAGAATCTACATTAGAGAAAAAGATGTAAAAGTGTCGTATAAGTACAAAAATAAGGGGTACACAGTAGGCATCATAGGCTGACTGAACTCAATTAAAGTAAAAGCATCAAATTAAGTGTGAATTTATACTTAATGGAAATAAATGAGGGTCAGAAATGGAGATAATAGGCTATCCTAAGCAAATGCGAAAAATCAAAAATAAATACTCAAAAGCAGAAGAAAATGCCTAGCTATAACCTAACTGGACCCCCATAAGCCTAGAAGGTGCAAACCAATGAAACTAAACCCAACCAAGCCTCCATAAGCAAAATGAGTGCAAGGAAGGATTAATAATAATATAAAGCCAAGTATAACAGTAAGGAAAGTAAAGACGAGCCAAGATGTGAGATAATTGTATAATATATTCTTCCTCCAACCATAACCATAAAACCTACTAGTCTCAACTGGATTTCCCACCAAAGATTAAAATTAATAATAAATGTCAGACCAAAACTAATAAGTAATAAACAGTAACCCAGGTGCCAGAATCGAACTAGAACTAATAAATGATAAGTAATAATATCCCAAAGTTCTAATTCGTTCCAAGTCTATCTAGTAAATTTTCCTATTTTAGAAGGCCAAATTTATTAAAGTAGTGCAAGGTTTAATTTATTAAGTCAAAAATCGCGATTCAAGGCTGAAATGATAACATTCTAAGGATACCGAAGCTAATGAGCATAACATAATGAATAAGATAATTTGATCCCAAAAACTAGGCTCCTGGAACTACCCTATAATCATTTATGTCGAAGGAGGGCATTATTCTAAAGTAACCTACTATAAAAAGGGCAAAAAGACCAACTACAAGTCATGAGAACCATACCTAAGGAAATCACCAACCCAAACCTAGTCTAAGGCTTTTCAATCCTATCCCAAGGCCCTATGTAAGCTATGTCAAATCCTAAAGGATGAGCAACTACTAACTTAATCGAAACGAGGTTGAAATCCACTCTAAACGTCCTCTAATCTGCTAAAATGATTAGAAATCCACCAAACGACTATCCAAACTATAGAAAACCACTAAAAATTAGCACAATACAATACGAATAGCATAAAAGAGCAAAGTCAATAAAAAGGTAAGACTAGCCTTACTGGACGCCGCCGAAAGCACTCGAAAGTCCTCTATAATGGAGCTTTTCCCTTCTGAGAAGCCTCTGACCACTTCCATGCTATAAAGTTAATAATATAGGCATCAAGATGAGAACAAAGATACCTATTTTGTGGATTTACGCTCCTAGTCAAAAATCAAGATAAAATCACTCATGGGTTCCACTTGCAGAATTCTAAAATTGAAACTGCAATAATGTCCCTTGGGGAACAGTGACCTAGTGCTCAAAGATTAGGAAAGACAAGCTCTCTAATTTTAGTCCAAATTAGCCCATAGAGCACAAGAAAAAACAAGAAAATAAACTGTAAAAATCGACACGATTTAGGCTAGGAACTTACGAGGAAACAATGGGATAACGATCACCAGCACATCCCCTAGCTATTGCAAGCTCCACCTTATGATCCCCACACAATTCTTGTTCTCCACCACTCAGATATGATGTTTAGACTTAGTAAAAATGCAGCTAAAAATAAAGGGTAAATAATTTGTATAAAACACCAGTGGTAGCAGCTTAAGCTGTCAAGGACTACCTAAGCGACCCCCGACGAGATGGCTAACAACTGCTCAAGCAATTCCAAGCCACTTTAGTGGTTATCACGTTAAGAGTGATTGGGATTCATTTGGAACCCTATGCACGCAAATGAACTATGCAACCCTACTAAATTCGGCATTTCAGAGTCAACAAAACCATCAAAATTCCCAACAAAAGTCATTTTGAAAAAAAGTGAGCCCTACACCTAATGTTCCATTTTTAACAAAATCTATCCATAGCCCAAAACAAGCCCGGAAGCCTCAAAACCCGGACCAAGAGTCCCCCTAGCCTAAGATCAACATTTTAAAGCTAATAGAACCATCATAATTACCATTTGAGGTCGTTTACCTAATGTTTTGGTACAAGACTATTTATCAACTTCAAAAAGCTCCAAAATAGGGAAATGACTATAAAAAAAACAAATGAATTGTTTGAAAATCGAACTGTCAGTCCCAATATATCATAAATTAGTTTGGAAAGCTATAAGAAAGCTCTAAATACAGAAAAAGTATGAAAAGATAGAAAATGACCTAGAGGGTCATTACAATATGCTTTGGTGGTGTGAACTTTTCAACTCCCATATTGATGAAAGCCATAGCACGCCATTTAATAGATTAAATTTCCAATTTAATTAATATGATTATGATTGGAGATAAATTTACTTTTAGATTTAGGGTAAATGTTTGTTTAACTTTTGAAGGGCATTTATATAATCCAACTTTCAACTAAGGGGCTTTCTACTTATTGAATAAGTATGATTAGTATCCGGACACATGCGTAACCCATATTTATTGAATCAAAATTTCAAAATAATAGATAATAATCTTTTAAAATTTTGCTTGAATTATAAAACAAATTAAAAAAATTCGTAAAAATATTAAATGTTTAACATGTTTAGCTACCAAAGGCTATTTTGAAGAAGTAGAAGAATGTCAAGTTTATTTTATCACTAGTGAATATATCCGCGTTTAATGTGATCATAAAAATGTAAATAAGTTTATTAAATGATCCTTTTATAAACTTTAAAAAATGAAGAAGAAACATGAGAAATACTTAAAATGTTGTCTCCACATTTATAAACTCATGTCTAGATTAATCAAATCTCTTCAAAAGTGTTATAAGATAATAATGCCTACATGAGAAGGCCTAAAATAAAGGACATTATTCAGTATTTTACCTTTTTCCAAAGAAAAAGAGCGGATCTCTTGATTCTAAATGCAGGCAATATTTTTTCTTTCTAACGGCTTGTTGTTGTAAGAAAGTAGAGGTGGCAAAACATAATGTATGTATCAATTAGTTTATTATTGTAAAATATAACCACTATATGAAATGATATAAAGCAAAATAGAGACGAGATATGGGAGAGAATGTCATTCTTATTTCTTTTTTCCTTGTTGTAGTGTGTCTTCCATCAAAGATGAAGTACCCTTCTATAGAATATACAAGTCTGTAGTTAGATCGAAGTATTAAGTGATAGAATTGATAAGGTACATGTATGGAAGAATTCACTGAATGAAGCATCCACTAAATTGAATAGTTTAATAATACTCCCCCTTTGATTTTCATAGATAATGTACCTCCTTAAAATCTTACTAGGAAAAACCTAATGGAAAAAAGCCTAGTGAAAGAAAAAGAGCACACATCTTATAATACACTTTGAGTGTTGCCTTATTAAAAAACCTTACCAGAAAAACCCAATTTGAGAAAAAATCTTGGTTAAGAAAAAAAGAGTACAATACAAATTTCACTCCCCTAATGAAAATTTTACTTCATATCTCGGAGACGATGCATTTCAACCTTATATCTCAGCTTCTCAATGTTGATGTTGGTAATGCCTTAGTGAACAAATCTGTCAAATTGTTAGTTGAGTGAATTTGTTGAACATTTGTTTCACCTTTCTTCTCAAGATCATAAGTGAAAAAATAACTTTGATGAAATATACTTTGCTTAGTCTCTTTTAATATATCCTCCCTTCAGTTGAGCTATACATGTTACATCGTCTTGTTACATTGTAGTTGGAATATCCCTTTTCAAGGGAAAGCCACACATTTTTTGAATATGTTGAGTCATTGATCTCAACCAAAACACGCTCCAGACTTGCTTCACAGATAGTTATTGTTTCTGCATGATTTGATAAAGTGGAAACTATTCTTTGCTTCATCGAACACCATGATATAGATGTGCCTCCATATGTAAACAAATAGCTCATCTGATATAGAGCTTTATGTGGATCAGATAAATATCGTGCATCTGCATAACCAATCATTCTGACTTAGATTCATTAGAATAAAATAATCCCATGTTAATAGTTTTTTGAAGATATCTGAAAATATAGACTTAATATAATATCAATGTCTTCTCATTGGGGAGAAGCTGAATATAACCAATATATTTATAAGAAGCTCTTCATTTTGTTCTTTAGGCCATAATGGATCTTTATTTATGTCAAACAATCTCACAATCTTAGGGGTACTCAACGCATATGAGTTATTCATATAAAATCACCTCAAATCAATGTATGAAGATTGATGGTCAAATATTTCATTTTTCAAATGATCTAAGCACATATCGAGTAGTATGCATTGCTAGTTGCCTCATTAAAACCTTGTCAGGAAAATCCAATAGGACAAAACCTCTACTAAGGAAAAAAGAGTGTAATGTATATTATCCTCGCAAAGATTAAAACATCCCTTCATTCTTATAAATGATGCTCCCTAATATATAAGTACACCAACTGCATTAAAACATGGTAATTATAACCATTTCATGAGATCAAAATTGATTTTTCTTTATGTTAAGGATCTTATAACCACTGGGGTATTACATGAAATTGCTTTAAAACCTTTTAAATCCTTCAAGGATTTTCATCTAACCTTTGTCATCTATCTAGACGTGACAATCATTCCTTATACGTATTTAAGATTTTCAGTATTGCCAAACTGAAAGAAACCTCATTGCATCCACCATAAGAGAGAATATCTCCATACCATAATGCCAAGAATTTTGTGAAAAATTGTTTATGCCTTAAGGCACAAGTCGTACTTTATATCGTACTGTCTTAATTTTCATTTAACTTTTCGTACAATAATTCATTGTACCCCACTGGCATTATAACTTAGTCTATACACTAAGTCCATACCATCACTTTTCAAGTGAAATAAAATATACTTGAATTGCGGATTTTACTGGGCCAATCATTTATCTGTCCACACTATTTGATAGATTTAAATTCAAGATCCTCATTATCATTTATAATGGTGAGTGCTACATTATACCAAAAATACCATCGATGGTTATTTGATACCAGTTTCATATGACATAACATATCGAGATCGATCTCTTCTTTTTCATCATTTTCAGGTACATGAACCTTGGCCAAGGTTTTATGAAGAGTTATGTCACGATGCTCTTTAAAGTACTTTTCTCTTTACCATGACCATTTTATCATTTAATTCTCTTCTTATTCAAGGAGTTTTACCTTTGGAACCGATTAGTCTATCACGCTTCAGGCATGCCACAGACCCTGTCGTTCAAGGACTTCTCATTAGAGCATTTACAGCTAAAGTACAACATAGGGTCAGCAAATACATCTGGCAATTAATTTACAATAGTTTACAATTGAATTATCTCTTGAACTTCAAGTTTATTTTTTGATGAAGATCTATATAATTCGTTCCATCCATTTCAGTTGCTAATTATATCTCACTCTAATATTAGGAAATCTAACATTCAACCCTTATTTGGGGATCCACTTTATACATAGTAGAACAATTAAATTAAATGCCACACATTTAAATTTTAGATGAAATTATTTGATTCTTGACCCAGAACCAACAATATAGGGGAACCTTATTTGCTTAATGCATACAAGTGTTGCTACATTTTAATAACATTTAGCTATAATTAGAGGCATACAATTTTTTCTAAACCAAACAATATTATCAAGATAATTTTATATTTCTTAACCATGCTCTTAGTTTACCAAATTCCAGCAAACAATCTTGCAAAAATCAAATAGCAAGTTGATAGCAAAGCACATGTGACCAATCATAGATGCATTTATTAACTCATATAATAGTAAACGGTCTACATGGCAGGTGAAAGGGACATATTCACCTTATCGTACATTCCAAAAATTCAGTGGATCCAATCCCAACGTTAGCTGGTACAATGATCAATTTATCATGAGTACGAGCAGCATAAGCGAATTTGTGAAGAACCTTTTATTTATTCAATATATAATTACATGAATTCTCAATTATTTTCACACCACATTTGAACTGGGATGGTCAATAAGTCATGCCAACTTGTATATTTCTTATCAACTTTTAGTTTACTACAACATGTGATTCCATCATCATGCCCATATTTGTATCAAAAAATAGGAGGAAAATGGGTAGCCTTTCACTTAAATAATTATAACCCGTTTCGATTGTAGTAATAGGAAGGCATAAAATCTTTTCATAATTTACAGTCTCAATATAATTCTTTTTTTTTTATCAAACCCTTGAAACTTAGTTAGTTTCTTTCAAGACTTACTACAACCCCAACATTATGAACAATTTCATTCCTTTGGGTAGTAACATTTTAGCTCTTCTAAAGCTCTAAAGTAAATTCATGTACTACCACATATTCCACACACCATCCATATGGTGAACATCTACTTCAAGAAGAAAATTATATAAATTACGGTCGTGATCACTAAAATATTATAGGCAAGACTTGTTTCTTGCTTTTACCATATAGTAATCCATGATAAGATATGCTACAATTTTTGTTATGTATTAAAAGTACGTGACCAATGAACTTGGTGCCAAAATAGTTTTTTTTTCTCTCAAACCTACGTAGAGGTGAGATGTGGGATTTATCCTACCATATATGAGCATGTCCTTATTCATAATTTTAATCACATCTTGACTCATTCACCTTCAAAAATTGCCGAGCATCCATGAGCATCCATAATCATATGTATGTGCTTCATAAATTTTCATTAGAAGCTCATTGTCATGCCTTGAAATTTAGCATTTATACATGACCCACCTCAACATCACTTTGAAAGGTCAAGTGCACCACCATTTTATACTCCTTTATTTTGATGGAGGATTTATAAAACGTATCAATTAGGTTGCACGACAACCGTGTGGCCAATACCTTTCATACCAAATTTATGGTAATTATTACCTTTATCTTTTGAAGAACCATTTGGAACACATAATATTTTTTCTTTTTATTATTACCACAATGATGATCAATGTTCTGTCATTTGTCATGTCCACGTTCATTTGTACAATCATAATAGTGATTTGGTTTTCTTTCAGACTTATAATGTATTAATGCTACCACATTCACTTCATGGAATGGAGCACATTCATTTGTACAATCCGATTTCTCGGTCATGATGGCACCTACTTTAACCCATTAGTAGTTAAGCCAAACTATACCCCGAAATGGTAAGTAATGGGCTAACAGGTGGATGATGAGAAAATAAAGATACATCTGTAATAATAAGCAATGAAAATAGGGATATATATATACATGCTATATAAGAGGTGAAAGAGGACAAAAACACCAAAATGAATCCCCCAAGACTTGGTAAGGTTAGTACAAGAGCCACTAAGATAAAAGAGTGCTAGACACGATCAAAATATACATCATAGTCTCAGAATATACAAAATAAGACTATCAAAATAGTAGAAGGAGGAAGATCATCTCTAGAATTTGAAAACACAACCAATATACAATCAACAACACAACCTGAGGTCAATGTCAACATGGCAGTGACTCGTACTAGGATCTGCATTAGGAAAAAGATGCATAAGTGTAGTATGAGTGTCAAAATAACGGGTACTCAGTAGGCATCATAGACCGACTGAGCTCACTTACAGTAAAAGTATAAATAAAGTCCGAGAATGTAAACTAAAGTAAATAATAAAGGGGCAGAAATAGAAATAATAGGCAATGTTAGAAAAATGCAATAAATAGAAAACCAGTAAATCAAAAGCGGAAAAGAAGTCTAGTTATAACCTAACTGGACCCCCATAAGCCCAAAAGGCACACACAAGGAGAAATAAACCCAACTGAGCCCCCACAAGCATGGTTGGTACGAGCACAGAGTATTACTAAAGTAAGGATAGGATATAAAAGTATCAAGAGTAAAACAAGCTGAAATATGCGATATGGATACCTTATACTCCTTTTCTAGACAAAACCACAAATTCTCCCAGTCTCTACCAAATTTCCAATCCAAAATTAGTAATATAATAATACAATTTTCATACTCAAACCTAAACTATAGAGTAATAACCATATAACAGATGTCGGACTCGAACCAAAACTAATTGATGATAACAATATAGCAAATGTCGAATTCGAACTGGGACTAATAGATAATAACAATATGCCAGGTGCCAGACTCGAACCGAAACTACAAAGAAAGCAATAAGTAGTGATATACTAGGCTATAATCCATCTCACATCCATTTGAGAACCAATTCCAATATTAGGCAGCCAAATCCTCTAGGGCAAAGTAGGTTCCAATTATTAAGTCAGAAAGGTGCAGTTTAAGGTCAAATACTACCCTACCCTGGCTAACAAAGCCAAATAAGCTTATTATAATGACTAAGTTTCCCAAACCCAAGTAATATTCTAAAGAAGCAGTTATGTGATCATTTAGGTTTAAAGGGGCATTTATTCTAGGCACGCTATCAAAAAGGGGGTGGTGGGGCCCACTACCCAACCAAAAGATAGCACCTACCCAAACCTAGGCTAAGACTTCTCAATCCCATCCCAAGGTACCAACTAAGCTAGCTCTAATCCTAAAGGGTAATCATAGACCAACATAAGGGAAAATTGGGCCGAATTCTACCCCAAAAGGCCCCTAATTGGCTAATATAGTCGATAAATGTTAAAAGAATATACAGGCCATAAGAACCCACCCACAACTAGCACAATATCATAATAATACCATAATAAATCAAAGTCTAGAAAAAAGATTAGCCTAGCCTACCTGAACGCTACCGAAAGCACGTTGTCCTCTATATCAGAGCTTCTTCCTTTCGAGAAGCCTCAGACTGCTGCCATGCTATCAAAATAATATTCTAAATGTCAAGATAGGAATATCAATACCAATATTGTAAAATTACGCTCCTGGTCAGAAATCTAGCTAAAAATCCCTAATGAGGCCCACTTGTGAAATCACAAATTGAAACCGCCACAACGTCTCTCAAGTTAAAGTGAGGTAGTGCTCAAAATTTGGGCATTATCAGCCTTTAATAACATGCCCAAAATAGTTCGCAAAGCTGGGGGAAAAACAAGAATTTAAATTATGAATCAAACAGAAATTTAACCTGAAACTTACGAGAAAAGGACGAGAAAATGATCACTATAATGTCCTCAATCTAATCCCAGCTTCAATTTATCAATCCCCACCAATTTTCGAACTCCCAAGGTCAAGAATGGAGTTTTACAATTAGAAATGGAGTTGAAAATTATGGAAGGGACCTTTATATATAACAACAACAATGCCGCTAAAATGGTACCTCTAAGGAGGCAAGGTGTCCGCTTATGCAACCGATGTTAGTTCGGCTAAAGTGGAGCCTTAGCCTCTAAAGAGGCTCAGCTTAAGAGGAAAAAAGACCACTTAAGAGGCTGGTTCTGACGCCATCAGGCACCGCTTAAGCAGCTGCACCAGATGGTTTTGCACTAGAAATGTCAGCCAACTCCAAATATCTTGATTGGGTATTCAGGATTCATTCAGAACCTCGTACATGCAAAGGAACTTTGTTACCCTACCAAATTCAGTATTTCGGACTCAATGGAACCATTAAAATTTCTATCCGAGATCATTTTGATAAAATATGGGTCCTACACTCAAAGTTCCATTTTCACCAAAATCCAACCAATAGCCCAAAATGAGTCCAGAAGTCTTGAGACCCAAACCAAGAGTCCCCCTAGCCTATAATCGACATTTTGAAGCTAATAGAACCGTCAAAATTGGCATTCAAGGCCGTCTACCTAAGGTTTTGGCCCAAAATAATTTACTCAATTTTTAAAGTTTAAAAATAGGGAAATGGCTATAAAAAACCAAACAAACTTCTTGGGAACCAAACTATCAGTCCCAACAAGTTATAAATGAGTTGGGGAAGCAATAGGAAGGCTCCAAATGGAGAAAAAGAACAAAAATGTAGAAAATGAATGGGAGGGTCATTACAAAATCCAGTACTAAAAGGACTTTCATCCGCGAAAGTGAAGAGTTAAGAAGTACCTGAAGGGTTGAACATGTAAGGATACTGAGTCTACATATCAGGCTAGGTCTCCCAGGTATCCTCCTAGATCGGGCGGTGTCTCCCTGAACCTTAACCACATGAATATCTCTAGAACACAATTGTCTGACATCTCTGGCTAGAATAGAGACTAGCTCATCCACAAATATCAACGCCTCATCCATTTGGACCGAGTCCCATCGAAGCATGTGAGATTCATCCAAAATATAACAACGAAGCATAGATACATGAAAAACTGGGTGATTGGCTAAAAAGGCTGAAGGCAAGGCCAACTCATAATACCTCCACAATTGTCCGAAGGATCTCAAATAGCCCGATATACCTGGGGCAGAGCTTTCCCTTCTTCCTAAGCCTCATAAAGCCATCTAGGAGTGACACTCATAGAAAAACGTGATCACCATCTCTAAATCTTAAGGTACGAAGCCTACAGTCACCATAACTCTTCTGCCTGCTCTTAGTTGCCTGTAGCTTATCTTAAATCAACTGAACACTGTCCAATGAATCCCAAAGCGAGTTGGTAACCTATGGCGTAGCCTCTAAAGTCTCAAACCAACCTATCAAAGATCGACAAAGCCTACAATACAACACCTCGAATGGTGTCATCTGAATACTCTAATTATAACTATTATTTTAGGCAAACTTTGCTAAGGCTAAAAACTGCTCCCACTGACCTCCAAAGTCCATAACACATGTGTAGAGTATAACCTCCAAAACCTAAATAGTCCGCACTGGCTGTCCATTAGTCTTGATATGAAAAGCAGTGATAAGATCAACCTAGGTACCAAACTCTACTTGAAATACCCTCTAAAAGCTAGAGGTGAACAAAGAACCTTTATCTGAATTGATAGACACAGGCACCTTGACCTCTTAAACATAGATCCGAGCCAACCTCTCAGCAATGTAGGAAGTCTGAATAAGTTTGAATAAAGATGAACTGAACAGAATTGGTCAATCGATCTACAATGACCCAGAAGCTATCAAACCAACGAAAAGTATAAGGCCAAACACCTATGAAGTGTATAGTAACCCGCTCCTACTTCCACTCAGGAATGGGTAGCCTCTGAAGTAAACTACTGGTCTAAAATGCTTGACCTTCACTTGCTAACAACAAAAACACTAAGCTACCAAATTTGCTGTGTCTCTTCTCATACTGCTCCACCAGTAATGCTGCCTCAATTCTCTATACATCTTAGCTGTCCCATAGTGAATAGAATATCTAGAGCTATGAGCCTCCTGAACTTTAAATTGAATCAAACCTCTTACCCTTGAGATACAAATACGACCATTGAATCTCAATATACCCTCAGAGTCTAAGGTAGCCCTCCTAGACTCACGCCTCTGTACCTGATCTCAAATTCCAAACAGCCTACTATCCTCAAACTGTTGACCTCAAATTTGCTCAAACAAACTAGACCTGACCTCAACACTAGCAAGAATCTGCATGTAGTCTGAAATATCAAGTGGAACCAATACATTAGCTAAGGACTAGATTTCCAAGGTTGACAGTCGCTCTAAAATTGAAAAAAAGGCCAAGCTCCCCATACTCACTGCCTTTCATCTTAAGGGGTTCGCTACCACATTCGCCTTGCCTGAATGGTATACAATAGAGAGATTGTAGTCCTTCAACAATTTAATACACCTGTGATGTCTCGAATTAAGTTCCCTCTGAGTCATAATATACTAAAGACTATGATGGTTAGTGAATATCTCACATCAAACACCATAGAAGTAATGCCTTCAAATCTTAAGCATGAAAAATATTGCTACCAACTTCAAGTCGTGAGTTGGATAGTTGCCTCGTGCACCTTCAATTGCCTTAGAGCATATACTATAACTTGGCCCTACAGCATTAGAGTACAATCTAAACCAACTCCCAATGCATTACAATATACCGTAAACCCCTCATCTTCAACCAAAAAAGTCAGAATAGGAGCTGAAGTGATCAAGTCCTTGAGCTTTAGGAAGCTCGCCTTATACCCTTTAGACCACTAAAATGGAACTCATTCCTAGTCAATTTGGGCATAGGTGCTATAATAGTGGAAAATATCTCGACAAACCTCCTGTAGTAGCCAACCAACCCGATAAAACTATGAACCTTGGTTGGAGATGTAGGCCTAGCCCAATCACAAATGGCCTCAATCTTCATCGAGTCCACCATAATCCCATCCTTGGACACCACGTGCCTCAAGAATGCTATAAACTCAAGCTAGAACTTGAACTTTTAAGAATTTGGAAAAAATCCTCTCAAAGGAAGTAGCACAGTCCTCAAATATTACTTGCGCTGCTCCCTACTCCTCAAATAGACAAAAATGTCATCAATAAATATGATCACAAAGGAGTCCAAATAAGTCCTGAATACGTGGTTCATCAAGTCTAGGAGAGATACTAGGGCATTGATCGACCCAAAAGACATCACTAGGAACTCCTAACGGCCATAACGAGTCCTAGAGTCTATCTTTGCAATATCTTCTACCCGAATCCTCAACTGATGGTAGCCAAATCTCAGGTCAATCTTAAAAAACATGACTGCACCTTGAAGCTGGTCAAATAGATTATTGGTACAAGGTATAAGATACTTATTTTAAACTGTCACCTTATTCAGCTACTTGTAATTGATGCACATACACATTGAACCATCTTTTGTCTCCACAAACAAAATAGGAGAAACCCAAAGGTGAAATGCTTGGCCTAATAAACCCCTTATCTAGATGATCCTGAAGCTTAAAATTTAGCTCTTTTAGCTCGGTAGGAGCCATATGATAAGGTGCCATAGATATAAATCAAGTGCCCGATTAAAAGCAAACTCTATATCATGTTTAGGAGGAAGGCCAGGTAAGTAGGTAGGAAAAACATCAGAAAACTTATAGACTATTGGAACAGAGTTAAGCGAAGGACTCTCAATACTAACATAACAGACATATGCAAGCTAAGACATGTAACCCCTCGATACTAGTATATTAGCACAAATATATGAAATAATCCCCATTATCGCGCGGCTATAAGTACCCTGCCACACAACAAGGGGTATGTTAGGCATAGCTAAGGTAACTATCTTGGCAAAGTAATCCAAGATCGCATGATAGGGGGATAACCAGTCCATACCCAAAGTCATATCAAATTCCACCATGTTAAGTATAACAAGGTCATCCTGAGTGTCATACTCCTGAACAGTCATAATATACGATCTATATACCCAATCCACTGCTAAAGAATTACCCACCAGAGTAGGTACACATAAAGACATAGATAATGGATCCCAAGACAACCCCAATCGAGGCACATAATGAATAGATACATAAGAGTATGTGGAGCCTGGATCAAATAAAACTGAAGCTAGTTGATGGCACACTAAAATCATACCAGTAATAACAACATCTGAAGCCTAATCCTCTGACCTACTAGGAACAACATATAAATAACCTCATTTGCCTTTGAATTGGGTGCTTACCTTACCACCTATTCTGTCTCCCTGAGAACCTCCATGAGCACCCTAAGGATTACCCTTGTAACCCTATGCACCACCCATAGCTGGGGTAAAACTGATATAATCGGTGGAACACTCTATGTAGTAGGCTCAATCCTCCCTCATCGGGGACACTCCCTTGAAAAATGGCCCACAACACCACATTCATTGCATGCCTCATGCACTCAACTCTATTGAGAAGGTTTGGCTGACCCGGAATGGCCACCTCAGCCTCAAGACCCTATCTAAATACCTCTTAAAGACTGACCACTGCTCTGCCTACTGAAATCACTATATCTAGGATGACCCCAGATTGAAATCTGAAGCACTGCCTAAACGAGCCTACTAGACTAATCGTGATGCTGATACTGGAGATATATACCCTAGAAACCCCTACCTCTTAACTGCATGCCATATGGCTATCATTGTAATTGCATTGCTGATAACGCCTCTTATCACTTCCCCTTTGGGGCTTGCAATTTATATCATCCATATTGTGAGCATAGTCACCAATATCAATAAAAGACCTGCCCGCTGCTACTAGACTCTGAGTAGCCATACAGAGATGAAGTCTTATCCCTCTAAAGAAGCAACATATCCTCTCATACTTAGTAGGTGTAATCCTGGTGGCATGTCTGGCTAGCTCATAAAATCTTTCCTCATATTCTGCCACTATCATGGAACCCTACTGTAACTCGGTGAACTGATACCTCAGTTGCTCGCACATGTTGTGAGGCATATTCTTCTCTAATAAATCCTTAGAGAATTAAGTCCATGATAAGTTGAGGGCAATAGAAAAGTGTCACAAGTGACTATAAGTTGGTATGTAATGCTTAAAATATAGCAAAAAGTAAAATGGGGGGTTTGTTTAATCAATTTTGTTTTCAAATAGTTAATTTTGAAGTTTGGCTTACAAGATTGAAATCTACAGATTGTAATTAAGAGTAAAGAGACTTGGGGTTATGCCCTCATGATTGTGAATATACGTATAGGTAAGCACCAATTTGCATAATTTCAACTAATTGCTAAAGATATGTTAGGTTATGGGTTTCAACATCAATCTTTCAATAAGACGTTAAAATCTCATATGTGGGTTCTTTCGAACACCTCACACATGTATCCCTGTAACTAACTAAATACCTTAACTAGTAGCCTTATGTCTAAGATCTACTACTAAATGATAAAATCAAGTTATTGTCAATCAGTACTCCTCACCCTTATCCCCTTTGTCAAGGATGAAATGGGTTCTAAGCAAAATTAGAGTTTGCAACCTCTAATCTTAGGTTGAAACATGGAGTAATGACTAAATCCTTAGCAAATAATTGAGTAACTAGTCAAATGGGTACAACCCATACACAAATCACAACTCAATCATGTATAATCCCAAGTTGGGGGATTTAGCTACTCATTACAAGAGAAGAAAAAGATATACCTATATTCTCATTAAATTCAGCCATAGAATCCAAAATCGTTAAGAGAAATTCCACATTCCAAGCAATAAAATCAAGCACAAGTACTAAATACCACGTTTAGGGTTTCAATTACACTCTTAGGATCTCAAAATTTTACAAAGAATGGAGTTTCAGATCTGAAAAATCCCTTTTATAGCTCAAAAATTGCGTTTTAGATAATTTAAAAAATGCCACTACGATAATCACATGTTGGCGCACATGCCAGTGCAAGTGGGCATATGCGCGCTAGTTTAGCCTCGCAGGTGATGTTTTAGTCTCTTTCCAGTTCACTATTTTTGCCACCTGCGAACTCTTGTGCGTGCGCACCTCCTCACCTGCATGCGCATGTGACCAATTTTCTTTCATGCATCATTTTAGGCTCTTTTCCTTCGTTTTTCACACCATTAGACTTGTACGGTTAGCTCGACCTCCAATTCATTGATTACCTGCACAAATAGCAATTTAACATGAGATACACCTCAAATCAAAGAAAACTAGACGATAATTCAAGCTTAAATGACTAAACGTTGGTAAAATTGCCAACTTATCAACCCCCAAAAATTAAACTATTGCTTGCCCTAAAGCAATCAAGAATCCTCCCAATAAAAAGGATATTCATGACTCCAAAACAAAGACAAAATACTACGCTAAACAACCAAAATCACAAAGTTCAATCGATTCTCCTAACAAGTCATGGCTACTTAGAAGCTAGCACTTCTTATTTAGAAATACAAATTTTTTCTTGAGAACATCAAAGGGAAAGCATTTTGAAACAAAGAAATTCTCAAATCTTGACACTAGACTTTCAAAACTTGCCTCAAACTCACTTTGTGATTTGTCTTTCTTGTTTTCCCCTAATTGAAAGTAAGACATCACTCTCCACTTCAAGGTGTAGATGCCACTCATATGCAAGAGTTTGTTTCACTCACATAGTGCAATGCAATTCACAAAGAACATAGATATAGAAAGAATATTTTCTCACTCTCACAAAGAAATTCAAGTACAACAAGTAGAACCATTGGCTTGCCCTTTGAGTCATTATCCACTAATGTAGACCTACAAGGTTTGAAATCATCAAGGACTTATGGGCATTGATGAAGGTTAGGGTGAAGAAAGTGACTTATGGATCAACTGACTTGAAAACCTCCCTAAACACAATCTCTTTAACAACTTCTTAGGCCCAAATTATTTCTAGTTCTCCACCTTATTAACCTTCTTTTCTTTTCTTTTGCTTCCACAAATCTTTATTATACTTTTTCTAATCACACTTATGAGCTTTTCCTTTTTATTCATATCTTTAGTTCTTTCAAGAGATTTTCTACTCACTAGCTATTCATGCCCCATTTTCTCATGCTTTCCACATATTCAATTGATTTTCTATGGGCTAGGCTTTTTGCATTTATTTTCAAGCTCATCTATTGTCTTATGAAGCATTAGTTGGGACAACCAAGCATACACCTCTAATAAATAATCTTGATAATCTCCTTCCCCCAAAACTTAGGCTTTTGGCCTAATTTTGTAAGTCTCACATCTATGCACCCCTAAACTTAGGCATTTGCCTACACCAGCCAACATTAGAACAATGCGTAGGTGCTAAATGAGGGGTTATTAATAAAAGTCAAGGTGTCATAGTATGGTCATCACAAAGAAAGAGGATAATAGGAATAGGTTCAAGTGGGTTGACTAGGGAACAATGTTAGGGTGGTATTTAGGCCATGTAATGGTTCAAAGAAGGCCTCGATTCATCTTCCAAACCAAGCGTGGCCTGGGATTTTTCCATGAATACACTCGGGGCAAGTTCTAGACTACAATGCATGCACAAGTATTGATTGAAAACCTCACCACACAAGGCACCACACTCTTAAAATAGAAAGCTTGTCTTCCAAACAATTTGAGCAAATGAACTTGACAAGCTACACCTAATCAGGAACTCTTCTTTTGTTAAAAAAGAGCCAAAAATTGAACTTAAAGGTCTCGATTCAAGAGAAAGCTTGAAACTTCTTTTCTCTTTGTTTTTCAAAAACCATTTTGCTCTTTCAAAAACCATTTTTCTTTTCAAAAATCCATTTGCTTGCCAATGACAAATATTTGGAGGTACATTTCAAACTTTGTAAACTACTACTTGACTCTAATTCTAAACAACGGGTATTTTCCTAAAGAAAGTTGTCCAATCCATCTATTATAGGGAAATATCACTCGGTTCGATAAAGAAAATGCTCCTTAGGAAAGAATGGCATTTCGAAGAATATCCTTGGAGTTTATTAGACACGTATATACACAAGGCGAATAAAATGATGCATATGTCGAAAATAAACGTCACCCAAAAGCAACAATCAACACAAGAAAAACACATATTGGTGTCAAATGATAACTAGAACATAATATGGGCCCGACAAGGGCTAAAAGTATATCAATCCAAACACAAGCCCACATAAGGTAATATCAAAAGTGTATCACAAAATGGGCCAAACAAGGGAAATATCAACATCAAAATTAACATCAAGATAATGCATCAACAAAAAAAAAATATTATAGACCATGAATCAAATAGAATGTCCCAGCCTCAAACTAAAAAACATAGTATTATCCCCAATGTAACAATAGAGAATGATAGAGAAGGGTAAAGACTCCTTGAATTACACCAGGCGCATGAATCTGTATCATAGGTGGTCTAGGACTGCTCATCAACTAAAATACGAGGAGCTATCTCAGATCAGGCTCCTATAACTACAACCAGTCAAACATGTTAATCCTCGAGAGGCTGCGAGCTAGAACTAGGACCAACCATCCTGGCATACTGATTATCTACTGATAATTATACGGTAAGTCTAATCTGTAGGGCCTATGTAATCCCTGCACCAAAGTTACTCCTACCTAATCTCCCATGCTGGTATACCCGAATAAATCAGTAAATGGCAGAACCGAGCTAGTAGTAACCTGAGGGAGAGTCATCTGAGCATTATTTATATGAAAGGAGAGTTGTATTATCTATAACTCTGAGTGAAGGCTATCAAGATCAGACTTAAGAGTTGTAACTGCCACACTATCCCCTCTCACCTCAACTATAGCAAATCGCCACTCATAGTATCATACTTGAGCACAAAGTGGCTCAAGACTCCTATCAATAGTCATCTGGATGAAATGTGGTATGTTTATGACCAATTGAGCTAGAGTGTTGTTATTAGTATGGGTCATTGAAGCAACCTTAGTAAATGTAATCGACGCATCGGCTCTAAGAGGTTGAGTAGGCCAAGGAAGAAGTAGTGTAGTGCCCGAAAGAGGCAGTTCAAGAGGTGGATCAACAACCAAAGTAGCTCTACTAGAAGTATGAAGAACATCATATCAAGGTGAAATCATAGGTACGGTGCTCAAGTCCTCAAGACCAAGTAGCTCTCCAATCGATGAACTATCCACTTCAGCAATTTTCAGTTTCTTCGCCATAGGATTATAATCATCTTAGCTGTTGTTAATATCAATAACCCTGGTACATTTCACTTTTTGATTGATCCTAGAAAAGATTGGGACCTTCTTGGAAATGCATAGCATGGATATAAAAACAAGAAAAGGCAATAAAGTCCCAGGTTGTCTAGCTCTTATTTTGATCATTTCTGCAACAATCTCTCTCACATTAACATGTAAATTACTTATAATGAAGCCTATAAGGATGGTCCTTTCAATAGTGACATCCTGATTATTAGTGGAAAGAACCAACCAATTACCTACAAAGCTGAGACAATGCTTGGCTAGAATTGAAAGATCTCTCCTTTTAATCTATCTTTCACCATTATCCCATGGAGGAAGGTATTTTACAATGCAATCCAAGAGAATTGAGTGTACCCACCTTTTACCACTCTTTACATTTAACTCTGGACTTAGAACTACCATCAAAGTAAAACTTTTTGATATCTACCATAGAGCAAGGCACGTCAACCCCTCTCACAAGAACACTAGGCAAATAAGGTTGCTCCACCACCGATTGCTTATACATGTGTTGCTTACGCCAGATGGCGTAGGAAACACAGAACTCCCTAACAAGATCTGGATACTAGGTGGTAGGATGTGGTGGGGTATGAAGATTAGTAAAGATATCCCACACACGCTTGTTAATTTGCTTCACCATGTCAGAGATATGTTTGGGAACTCTTTTCAAGCTAACCACTTTCTCCGGGTCGAACCCTTGGGTGTTAACCCAGTGATCATACAAATCACACACACCCTCAACCGCAAATCGGATCTTGGTTTCTTATTCCCATCTAAGGGCCTCAATCTCCTTGTCCAATCTTACAAAAAAATCAATAGCCCTTTGAATCTCGAGGTCTATAGTGGCCTCTTGTTGAACCCAGGTTTTCTTCTTAGAAGTGGTTACTATAGCTTTTCCCTTGTCCTTGACTTTCTTTACTGCTCGAGGCATGGATTTCCTTGAAGTTATTTGTTAAAACAACAGAAAAAAAAAGTAACCAAAATAAAAAGAAAAGGTAAAGCATGTTTTTGGATTTCCATATACCATAAAAGAAAATAAAATCTATGCTAAAAGAGGTAAATGCAAAGTAAAAATAAATATGAAAGCATACGGGAACAATTGACCTCACTAGACTGAACATGCAAACCACATGTACTGATATGCGGATTCATCCCAGCGCATGCGGACGCATGTCAGTCTACAGGCGAAAACAACAAGAGGCAATGAGGTATCTAGGCACATACGAGGGTGATCTAAGCATGCAGGTGGCCACATGCACCCAAATGTACCTTTTTTGGCTAGGCAGTTTTGACACAAGGCGAATGAAATCCATTTGACTTAATATTTAGGTTTTGCAGGGTTTGATACAAGGTGTGTATTTTATGAGGATGCTAGATGAGATTTGGGGGTGATACACCTCTCTCATCTAGTGTTTTCATGGACACACAACAAGTGTCAAGTACATCAAATCCCAAATGTAGCCACACATACCAATAGAATTCACACTTAGACTTGTACCACAACATTGAACATGGTTACACTTTACACACTTATCATTAGAACAAAAGAACAGCTCATGACTATTAGATTAACAAAAATGATGACTTACCCTTAAGAATGATGTCACCCGATCTATCATTGGGCAAATTATGCATTTTGATTAATGGGGTTACTCATACTTCACCCAAAAGTTAAACACACACCAATCAATGCAACAAAGGTCATGCACACCCAATTCTATTAACAAAGCACCACCAACTTGAATGACCAAGGCAACACTCCTTAGTAAGCATTTTGACTCGCATTAACACTTAAGCAATATAAAAAATATGCTCCAAAATCAAATAAATTAATTACTATTAAAGAACATGCCAAGAATTTCACATGCGACTTTTATTGAACACATAGCGTACATCATGGAAGGAGCATTTTAGAGAACAAAAAGGGTACTTATGTACACTCAAATTAACCCCATTCAAATCCAAACAAGCATAAACACATCCTTCATCATGGAATTAACTTCATACATCAACAAGAACTCCTCACATTATCTATTAGATAACCAACTAAGAGAAAACAAGATGGAAATTTCATTAAGGACTTTTATCAAACACATGGTGGGTGTTAAAGTGGGTACTCAAGAATTCCCCAACTTGTATGACAAAAGTTACACCCACTCCAACAAATTCACTAAAACAACAAATCCATGCCACAATAAGCATCCCAAATCAAATAATCAATAAAAAGAATTGAGCATATGAGATTATTTACTATTCAAACACAAGTATGTGGAGTAAAATTTTAAAAAGGAACTACCAAACTCAAGTAGAAACTTAGACGAGTAGCAAGAGAATGGTGATATGGAGGTCGCCGAAGTTGTGGTGGTGGTTCACCAGAGCTGAGGTTTTCCATATGTGTGAAGATAGATGAGAGGTCGGGTAAGGGAGCAACAAGGTAAAGGGTTTTTTTATTTGTTTTTTTATTTGGTGTGGGTGAAGAGTTTATGTTGGTTTAGGGGAAAGAAAAAGAGTTTAAAGGGTTATTGGGCTTACCAAGTTGGGAAAGGCCCAAAAGATGGAAGTTAAAAAGTCAAGAAACTTACCTTAGCACGCTTGGGACATGTGCACCAACGTGCACACACAGGTGGGCACATGCGCCCGCAGGTGGCTATTGTAGTCGAACCAGAATTACCCAGGTAGTCTGCTAGCCACATGCACCATGACCTGCATTAGCATGTGGGCATGTGTACTAGCAGGTGCCCGTATATGATCAAAACAATGTGTAAATGCCTCATACTTAGAACTTTTCACCTGCATTCACCAAGATAACTTAAAATAAATACTTAAACAAATATAAAATGAAAAAAAGTAAACTTGGGTTGCCTCCCAAGAAGAACCTTAGTTATCATTGTTGTGTGATGTTGTTCCACATTAACAAGTATCTTTGTAGCAGAGTGCCTCAACCTTGGCAGCTATGGGATTACCAACATAAAGATGTTTAAACCTTTGACTGTTTATCGTGAACCTTCTCTTCTCATGATCTTCCAACTCAATCACTCCACTCGGATATACATTCACCATCATAAAGGGCCTGACCACTTAGATTTGAGTTTTCTCATAAGGAGTTTTAACCTCAAATTGAAAAGTAACACCTCATCTCGCACACAAAACTCTCTTTTCAAGATCTTGGAGTCATGCCACTTTTTCATCCTTTCCTTGTATAGCGCCGAGCTCTCATACGCCTTAAGGCAAAATTCCTCTAACTTTTGTATTTGCTCTACTCTAGATTTGGAGGCATCCTTCCAATTCATATTCAACTTGCCTAAGGCCCATAATGCCCTGTGCTCTAACTCAATGGGGAGAAAACAACCCTTTCTGAACACCAATTGATATGGAGACATGCCAATAGGAGTTTTGTACGTGGTTCTATAGGCCCAAAGAGCATCGTCTAATTATCGAGCCTAATTCGTGAGACCTACATTCATGGTTTCTCTAAGATTGACTTGATTTATCGATTGGAAACCTCCACCTGGCCACTTGTTTGGGGATGATGCGAGGTAGTCACCTTATGCTTCATCCCGTACTTATCAAGCAAAGCACCAAACACCCGATTACAAAAGCGAGAGCCTCCATCACTAAGGATTGCTCGGGGAGTCCTGAACCTTGTAAATATGTATTTCTTCAAGAAGAATGTGACGCTCCTATTCTCATTGTTAAGAAAAGCAATTGTTTCCACCTATTTTGACACGTAATCCAGAGCCACCAATATTTACTTGTTACCATACAAACTCACAAAGGACCCCATAAAATCAATGGCCTACACATCAAAAAATTCAACTTCAAGGTTAGGCTTCAAGGGCATATCATGCCTCATTATAATATCTCTTTGCATTTGGAATTGAGTACAAGTTTTAACTAAGTTGTAAGTATCTCTATGACGGGTAGGCCAATAGAACCCACTTTGGAAAACCTTTACAGCTGTATGCACACCACTATGATGGCCACAAGCTAGTGATGAATGAAATGTCTCAAGAATAGGCCTCATCTCCTCCTCCATAACACAATGACGTATCACTCTATTTGCACAGTCCCTAAAGTGATAGGGTTCATTCCAATAATACTTTTTCACATCATGGAGGAAATATTTCCTTTGGTAATGGTTCAACTTATCGGGGAGCGACCCACTTAATATATAATTTTCAAAATCAGCATACCATGGTGGCTACTCCCCTTTAGGGCCATGAAAAGCTCATCGGGAAATGTATCATCAATCTCAATCTCACCCCACTTTTCTTCATTTGACTTGAGGCATGATCGGTGGTCTGCTACTTGATTTTCACATCCCTTTTTTGATCCTTAATTTCAAAATTAAATTCTTGGAGCAATAAGATCAACCTAGGTTTTTCTTCTTTCTAGGCCATCAAATACCAAAGGGCAGCATGATTTTTGTGCATTATGACTTTTGTGCCCAACAAGTAGGTACAAAAATTTTCAAATGCATAGAAATTCTTTATCCTTAACCATGTAGTTTTGTTGTGCCTCATTTAACAACAAGCTAGCATAGTAGATCAGATGGAAGAGTTTATCCTTCCATTACCCTAACACCACACCTAGTGTAAAACCACTTGCATCACACATAATTCAAAAGGTTGTAACCAATTAGGGTCCACAATAATGGGAGCCGAGACAAGCTTTTCTTTGAGGCAATTGAATTCCCTTACACACTCCTTATCAAATTCAAACTTTGCTTCCTTCTCGAGAAGCTTGCACATAGGATGAGCAATCTTAGAAAAACCTTTGATGAACCTCCTATAAAAATCCGTATTGCCAAGGAAGCTTCTCACACCTTTGATAGATATCAAAGGGGGTAACATTGAAATGACCTCAACTTTTGCTTGATCAACTTGGATTCCTTGGCCCAAAATTTTATGTCCAAGAATAATCTCCTCCTTCACCATAAAGTGGAATTCCTCCCAATTCAACACGAGATTATTTGCCACACATCTTTCAAGCACCTTCTCTAAGTGTTCAAGGTAATCCTCAAATGTATCACCAACAACTGAGAAGTCATCCATAAATACCTTTATAGAATCCTCCACCATGTCCAAAAAGATAGAAAGCAACACCGTTGAAGAGTGGCGGGTGCATTGCATAGCCCAAAAGGCATGTGCTTGAAGGCAAATATTCTATAGGTACAAGTGAAATTAGTTTGTTCTTGGTCTTTCGGAGCTATTGAGATTTGATTGTAGCCTGAGTATCCATCGAGAAAGCAATACCAACCCCTTCTCGATAGTCAATCAAGCATTTGATCTATGAAGGGCATGGCGAAGTGACCTTCTACGTCCATGAGTTCAACTTTCGATAATCAATACACACTCTCCAACCTATGACCGGATGGATGGGTATAAGATTATTATTCTCTTCTGGGACCACCCTAATACCACCTTTCATGGGGACACATTGAAATGGGCTTACCCAATTACTATCCAAGATAGGATAGACAACACCCGTGTCAAGCCACTTGATGATTTCCTTCTTCACAACCTCTTGCATTGGAGAGTTTAACCTCTATTGATATTACACACTTGCTATATAATCGGGCTCAAGTTTGATTTTATGGGTGCATATACTGGGATGAATCCTAATAATATTAGCTATGGTCCATCCAAAGCCTTAATATACTGTTTCATCACCGAGTTTAATGCCTCAACTTGCCAAGACAACAAGTCTCCCGCAATAATAATGGGTAAGGTCTCATCTTTCCCCAAGAACACATAACAAAGATTAGGTGGCAATGGTTTGATCTCAAGTTGTGGTGGATCTTCAATTGAAGGCCTCGCGGGAGGATTTTCTTGATTTTTCAAGTCAAGCTCCAACTTGCAAGACCTTTCAAAGATGCAACTACTTTATCATATTCTTCAATTTCTTTGCTCTCAAGGTTCCACAAGACATCCATCAAAGCCTCATTAACAAAATCTATCTCCATAGTTTTAGCCGCTTCATCATCTATCATATCAATTACAAAGACAACCTGCAAATCCATAGGTTGCTTCATGAATTTGCACACGTTAAATGACACCTTTTTATTATTTGCTTGAAATTTCATTTCCCCATACTCAACATTGACTAAATCCCATTTGGTAGCCAATAATGGTCTACCAAGAATAATAGGGACCTCATGGTCAATTTTGCAATCCGAGATCATAAAATCAGCCAAAAAATGAGACCGTCCATCTTCACAAGTACATCATACAACACTCCCACGAGCTTTTATATAGAATGGTCGACCATTAAAAGCCTCATTGTAGTCGGCTTGGGAGCAAGCCTAGATTTTGAAACACGGCCAATAGCATCATATTAATACTCGCCCCAAGATCACATAAAACGTTTTTAAATTTGTACACCCCGATAGTACATGGGATGGTGAATGCACCCGGCTCCTCCTTATTCACAACCATTGTGCTAGACATTATCATACTACAATTGTGTGTCACTTCAATTATTTTGAAATCCATGACTTGCTTCTTTGTTACCAAGTCCTTCATGAATTTAACGTACCCGGGAATCTCATGTAAGGCTTCTAACAATGGTGTGTTTACCGATAGGTTGCTAATTTTGAGAAGAATTTCTTGAACTTTGAATTATCTTCCTTCTTTTTAAGCCTTTGTGGGAATGGAAGAAGGATTTTGATTTGCAACTTTGAGACAATCAGGCTTTCCTCTAGTTTTGAAACATTACCATCAACTGCTTGTTGTATTTCTTCGCCTTCAACCTTCTCCTACACTTCTCTTAGTTTCTCAACACTTGGCTCATTTGGAATAGTGTCATCTTAATCAGACTTATCAAGCTGCTTTCTCTTCCCGCTCACTTGTTCATCAACTCCCCTCTTATTAGGGTCTTCATCAAGATTCGCAACATCATTACCAAGAGTCTTACCACTACTAGTGAAAATTTTCATAATATGTGCATCAGTTTTTGGATTATCCACGGTGTCACTAGGTAAACCACCTTTTTGCCTTGTATATAGATAAGTTGAGATTTGGCCTAATTGTGTTTCAAGTTGCTTGATAAGGGCAGAAAGTGAGGTGACCATTTGATTGAGTTGCAAAAAGTCACTCTTTATCTCTCTTAACATCTTGTCACTTTTGTCAAGCCCATAAGAATACGCACAAGCAGATCTTCTTTCTTAAAACTCTCTGGATCAATAGATGTCGCCTCTTTACCTTTAGCCTGATCATGTAGAGGAATGTATCTATCATGGTCACGATCTTTGTCTCTCCAATCGTGATCCCTATCTTTTTCTTTATCCCTCCAATCTCTATCTCGATCATGATCCTTCCAATTATGGTCTTTCTAATCACGGTTCCCTTCTTTCTAACCTTGATTCCCGCCTTGCCTTTGATAGGTAGGTTGGGAACCCTCCGTTTGGTTCAATAAGAACCAAATTTCTCCATCAAATGCCTCTGCATCATCATTTTCATATGCTTTAGAGCCTTTAGAAGTAACGACATTGACCGCCTTTGGAGTTGAACCCATTACATGTTTTGTGAGAAGGTCCAATTGTGTCATTACTTTATCCATATTCCCATCTCTTGCCTTAACCTTCTTCTTTTATTCTTGGCTCACAAAAGATGCTGAAGGAGCCCCCAAGGCCACCTCGATATCTCTTATGTGCCATGCTTAATTTTGTTATGTCACTTGATCCAATAATGCCGAAGCAACTCCATAAGTTTTTTTAATGACAGATCCTCTGAACGCATTATCCGCTACAATCTTGGTCAATGGATATAATGCTCTATAGAAGATTTGGAGGAGCATCTTATCCTGAACCTCATGGTTTAGGCGTTGCAACAACTTCTCAATGAACTTTTACCATGCTTCATGCAATGGCTCACCACTCAATTGCTGGAAGTTTATGATTTCATTCCTCAATTAGAGCATACGGGATGGCGGAAAGAATTGGTCTAGAAACACTTTTGTCAACTCAACCGAAGAAGTTATTGACCCCATAGGTAATTCCTATAACCACAATACCACATCACCCGTCAACAAGAATGGAAAGAGCCTTAACTGAATGGACTCTTGTGTTATATGAACAATGTCAAATAGGAGACACATGTCTATAAAGTTCTTCAAATGGAGTTTGGCATCTTCGTGAGCTTGACCACCAAATAAGCCTTTTATTTGTAGTAGATACAGCATCACACTAGTGACATGAAACACTCCATTATCCTCTGTGGGTGGGATGCGGATTGCACTAGCCCTTCCATCATCCCCTAGGTGATCTTCATCCTCAAGGTGTCCATCGAAGGTAGCAGTGTCGCTACCATGTTGACTCATTGTGTCGTGAAGACTTAGATTATCACCTAAACAAGACAAAAACAACAAATAAAGTAAATTTTACACTACGACTAACAAAAGTAACTTATAAAACTACAAAGAATAAATGATACGTTCATTCCCCGTTAACAACGCCATTTTTGATAATGCTCAAATACACTCTAGGAATGGAATGTACGCAGTCGTTAGCAATACTTTTACCCAACTTAGGAGTCGGGGTCAAATCCATAGGGAATGAGAGAAATAGCTTCATTGTCAAATGTCTCAAGTAACTATGAGTTGTCATGTAATGCGTAAAATCGAGGAAAAGGTAAATTGGGGTTTGTATAATCAATTTCATTTTAAAATAGTTAATTTCAAAGTTCTGTTTGCAAGATTGAAATCTAAAGAGTGTAATCAAAAGTAAAGAGACTTTCAATACGTATGGGTAAGCACCAATTTTCCTAATTTCAAATAATTGCTAAGTATAGGCTAGGTTATGGGTCGCAATGTCAATTTTTCTATAAGACGTTAAAATCTCATATGAGTGTTCTTTTGAACACCTCACACATGTATCATTGTAACCAACCAAATACCTCAATTAGTAGCCTTATGTCTAAGATCTACTATTAAATGATAAAATCAAGTTATTGTCAATCACTACTCCTCACCCTTATCACCTTTCGCAAGGATGAAAAGGGTTCTAAGTAAAATTAGAGTTTGCAACCTCTAATCTTATGTTAAAACATGGAGTAATAACTAAATCCTTAACAAATAATTAATAATCTAGGCGAATGGGTACAACCCACACACAAATTACAACTCAATCATATATAACCCCAAGTTGGGGGATTTAGCTACTCATGACAAGAGAAGAAGAAGATATACCTATATTCTCATTAAATTCAGCAATAGAATCCAAAATCTCAAGAGAAATTCCAAATTCCAAGCAATAAATCAAGCACAAGTACTAAATCCCACTCTTAGGGTTTCAACTACAAGCTTAGGATCTCAAAATTTAACAAAGAATGGAGTTTCAAATCTGAAAAATCCCTTTTATAGATCAAAAATCGTGTTTCAAGTAACTACAACAATGCCACTGCGCTGGTCACATGTTGGCGCACTTGCCAATGTAGGTGGGTACATGTACGTGCAGGTCAGCCTTACTGGTGAGGTTTTAGGCTTTTTCCAGTTCATTATTTTGTCCACGTGCGGCGTCATGTGTGCGCGCACCTCCTCATCTGCATATGCAGGTGACTAATTTTCTTTCTATACATCATTCTAAGCTCATTTCCTTCTTTTTTTCACTCCATTTGACTCGTATGGTTAGCTCAACCTCAAATTCATCTATTACATACACAAACAAGCAATTTAACATGAGATGCACCTCGAATAAAAGGAAACTAGACGATAATGCAAGCTTAAAATGACTAAAAAGTTGGCAAATTGCTAACTTATCAACCCCGCAAACTTAAATTGTTGCTTGCCCTTAAGAAATCAAGGACCTTCCCAATAAAAAGGAAATTTATAATTCCAAAACAAACACAACATACTATAAACAACTTAAATCACAAAGTTCAATCGGTTCTCCCAACAAGTCATGTCCACTTAGCAAGTATCACTTCTTCATTAGAAATGAAAATCTTTTCTTGAGAACATTAAAGGGTAAGCATTTTGAAACAAAGAAATTCTCAAATCTTTTCCTCTTCATTCATTTCTTTGATTTTTTCAAGAGATTTTCTGCTCACCAGCCATCATGCCCCCTTTTCTCATGCTTTTACAAATTGTATGGGCTAGACTTCTTGCTTTCATTTTCAAGCTCATATCTTTTTGTATGAAGCATTAGTTGGGACAACCAAGCATACACCTATCATAAACAATCTTGCAAATCTCCTTCCCCTAAACTTAGGCTTTTGGCCTAATTTTGTCATTCTCATAATTATACACCCCTAAACTTAAGCATTTGCCTACACCAGCCTATATTAGAACAATACGGCGTGTTCAAGGAGATTGGGTGCCAAAAGAGGGGTTATTAAAAAGTTTCATACTTTCATAGTATGGTCATTACAAAGAAAGAGGATAATGGGAAGAGGTTCATGTGGGTTGACTAGGGAAAAATGTTAAGGTGGAATTTAGGCCATATGACGGTTCAAAGAAGGTCTCAGGTCATCTTCAAAACCAAGCGTGGCCTAGGATTTTATGTTGAATACACTCGAAGTAACTTCTAGACTATAATGCATGCATAATAATTGATTGAAAACCTCACCACAAAAGGAACCACCCTCTTAAAATAGAAAGCTAGTCTTCCAAACTATTTGAACAAATGAACTTGACAAACTACTCCTAATCGGGAACTCTTATTTTATGAAGAAAGTGCCAAAAATTGAATCTAAAGGTCCCGATTCAAGAGAAAGCTTGAAACTTCTTTGCTCTTTGTTTTTAAAAAAACCAATTTGCTTTTTGATCCCCAGCAACGACACTATTTTTTATAATGCCCAAATACAATCTATTAACGAAATGTACGCGGTCGTTAGCAATTCTTTTACCCAACTTAGGAGTTGGGGTAAAATACATAGGGAATGAGAGCAATAGCTTAACTCTCAAGTATAAGTTGGCACGTAATGATTAAAATATAGCAAAAAGTAAAATTGGGGAGGGGGGGGGGGGGGCGGTTGTTTAATCAATTTCATTTTCAAATAGTTAATTTTGAAGTTTGGTTTGCAAGATTGAAATCTAAAGAGTGTAATCAAGAGTAAAGAGACTTGAGGATATTCCCTCATGAGTGCGACTATATGTATGGATAAGCACAAATTTGCCTAATTTAAACTAATTGCTTAGGATAGGCTAGGTTATGCGTTTCAACATCAAACTTTCAATAAGATGTTAAAATCTCATATGTGGGTTTTTTCGAACTCCTCACACATGTATCCTTGTAACCAACTAAATACCTCAATTAGTAGCCTTAGGTCTATGATATACTATTAAATGATAAAGTAAAGTTATTGTCAATCACTAAGCCCCACCCTTATCCCTTTTGTCAAGGATGAAAAGGGTTCTAAGCAAAATTAGAGTTTGCAACCGCTAATCTTATGTTAAAACATTGAGTATTGACTAAATCCTTAATAAATAATTGATTGTGTAGGCAAATGGGTACAACCCACACACAAATCACAACTCAAACATGCGTAACCTTAAGTTAGGGGATTTAGCTACTCATTACAAGAGAAGAAAAAGATATACCTATATTCTCATTAAATTCAGCCATAGAATCCAAAATCCTTAAGAGAAGTTTGAAATACCAAACAATAAATCAGGCACAAGTACTAAATCCCACTCTTAGGGTTTCAATTACAAGCTTAGGATCTCAAAATTTGACAATGAATAGAGTTTCAGAGCTGAAAAATTCCTTTTATAGCTCAAAAATTGTATTTCTAGTAATTATGAAAATACCACCACACTGGTCACGGCACATATGCCAATGAAGGTGGGCATGTGCGCAAGTAGGTTAGCCTCATAGGTCAGGTTTCAGGCTCTTTCTAGTTCACTTTGTTATCCACGTACGACCTCATATGTGTGCGCACCTTCTCACCTGCATGGCAGGTGACCAATTTTATTTCCATGCATCATTTTAAACTCCTTTCCTTCATTTTTGCACTTGATTTGACTCGTATGGTTATCTCACCTCAAATACATCAATTACCTATACAAATAAGTAACTTACCATTAGATACACCTTGAATCAAAGGAAACTAGATGATAATTCAAGCTTAAACGACTAAAAAGTTGGCAAATTGCCAACTCATAACCTCTCCTCATAGCTAGTAAGGAACTCAAATGCATCCTCGCCTGGGCCCCTGTAAACCTCAGTGGAGCCTATCTAAGAAAATGACTCAACATCTTCTGCTCCTCAGAAGTCATGGCTGGTTGGACTGCTGCTGACTGTGGAACTACTGATGCTGGTGGAACCTTTACTCTGGGAGCTGCAGCTATAGGCTGCGCTCCTATACCAAGTCCACCATGGGCTACTATCAGGGCCCTATCTATCGGCTGGATACCAACCATACCCAACAACTATACCAAGGCATCGCAGAGGACTGAAGATGATATAAATCAAGGTGGGGCCTAGGTTGTCCCCCTGGCTCACCGACTGTTGTGGCGGCAGATCCTCTGGTGCTATCTCAAGTGCAGGATCAATAATCAGATCTAGTGAAGGCTACCTAGCCTGTCCTTGAACTAGGGCCATAGCTTTAGTCTGATCTCAACCTCGGGGTCGACCACTGCCTCTAACCGGTGCCCTAGTTATAGGCTCGGGGTCCCTGTCACTGGCCACCATAGCCCGCATCCTAGCCCTCTGTGAAAAGGTGAAACAAATGAGAATCTAGAAATCAATATAGACACAATGCATAATAATGAACCAAAAAGGTGAGATTTTTCTAAGATTGCCCTATAGCCTCCTGAAGATAGGATACGGACGTCATCATACCGATCTGCGGGACTCTGTGAGACATTTGCTCTTGTACCTACAATACTTGTGAACCTAGGCTATGATATCAAGTTTTCACGACGCAATTTCTTGAGTCATGATGGCACCTACTTTAGCCCACCAGTAAGTAAGCCAAACCATTTCCTGGAACAGCAAGTAATAGGCTAATAGATGAAATATGAGGAAATAAAGATACATCTGTAATAATAAGCAATGAGAATAGGAATATATAAATATATATGTATATATATATTTATAGGTATATATATATATATATACATACACAAACATGCTATACAAGAGGGGAAAGAGGGAAAAAACACCAATATACAAATGTAATAATATGTAATGAGAATAGGGATATATATATATATATATATATGCACATATTGTACAAGAGGGGAAAGAGGACAAAAACACCAAAATAAATCCCCCAAGACCTGGTAAGGTCAGTACAAGAGCCACTAAGACAAAAAGAATACTAGAAATTGTCAAAATATACATCATAGTCTCAAAATATACAAAATAAGACTATCAAAACAGTAGAAGAAGAAGGATCATCTCCAGACTCTGAAAGCTAACTCAATCTCCAATCAACAACATCTCCTGAGGTCAATGTCAGTGGTGGTGACTAGTACTAAGATCTGCATCACGAAAATAGATGCAGAAGTGCAGTAATAGTACCAAAACCATGGGTACTCAACAGGCATCATAGGCCGACTGAGCTTAATTATAGTAAAAGTATAAATTAAGTGTGAGTATGTAAACTAAAGTCAATAATAAAGGAGTAGAAATACAAATAATAGGCTATGCAAGGAAAATGCATTAAATAGAAAACAAGTAACTCAAAATAAAAAATGGAAGCCTAGTTATAACCTAATTAGACCCCCATAAGTCCAAAAGGCACACACAAGGAGAAATAAACCCAACCAAGCCCCCATTTGCATGGTGCATTGAAGCAAAGAGTATTTCTAAAGAAAGGATAGGATATAATAGTGCAGAAGTAAAACAAGCTAAAATATGTGATATGCATACCTTATACGCCTTTTTTCGGCCAAAACCATAAATCCTATTAGTCTCTACCGAATTCCCAATCATAGATCATTAATAATAACAACAATAAGTATCGGACTCAAACTGAAACTAGAGAGTAATAACCATATAGAAGATGACGGACTCAACTGGAACTAACAGGTTATAACAATATAGTAAATGTCGGACTCAAATCGGGAATAATAGATAATAATAATAATATGCTAGGTGCCAGACTCGAACCAAATCTACTAAGTAAGAAATAAGTAGATATATACTAGGGTCATAGTCCATCTCATGTCCATTTGATCAGAAATGCCAATATTAGGAGGTTAAATCCTCTAAGGCAAAGCGGGTTCCAATTATTAAATCAGAAAGGTGTGCTTTAAGGTCAAATACTACCCTACCCGGGGTAACAAAACTACATAGGCTTATTATACTTACTAAGTCAACAAAAATCTAAGTAATAGACTAAAGAAATCATTTAGGACTAAAGGGGTAATCATTCTAGGCACCCTATCAAAAAGGGAGCGGTGGGGCCCACTACTTGTCCTAAAACCTCAACCAAAGGAAAGCACCTACCTAAACCTAGGCTAAGACTTCTCAATCGAATCCCAAGGAACTAAATAAGCTAGGTCAAATCCTAAAGGGTAATCATAGACCAATATAAGGGGAAACGAGGCTGAATTCTACCCAAAAAGTCCCCTAATAGGCTAATATAGTCAATAAATACTAAAAGAATATCCAGGCCATAAGAACCCACCCACAACTAGCACAATATCTTACTAATACCATCTAAAAGAAAGGTCTAGGAAAAAGGTAAGCCTAGCCTACCTCGACGCCGCAGTAGCATGTAAAGTTTTCTATACTAGATCTTTTACCTTACGAGAGGCCTCTCACTGCTGTCATGTTATCATAATAATGTTCAACACATCAAGAAGGGAATATCAATGCCCATATTGTGAATTTATGCTCCTCATCAAAAATCAAGCTAAAAATCCCCTGCTTGTAAAATCATGAAATTAAAACCACCACAACGTCTCTCAAGTCATATTGATCTAGCACTCCAAATTTAGGCATGGCCAGCCCTCAATTCCATGCCCAAAACAGTCAGCAAAGCTTGGGAAAAAACAAGAATTTAAACTATGAGTTAAACAAAAATTTAACCAAAAACTTATGAGAAACGAATGAGAAAATGATCACTATAATGTCCTCAAGCTAATCCTATCTCAAATTTATCAATCCCCACCAATATTTGAGCTCCAAAGGTCAAAAATGGAGTTTTTACACTTAGAAATTGAGCTGAAAACCATGGAACGGACCTTTTATATAACACCAGTAAGGCCGCTAAATCGACACTTTTACTACTAAAGCAGCAAGGTGACTGCTTAAGCAGCTACTGGTGGTGTCAACTGGTTCTGCTAAAGCGGACCCTTAGCTGCTAAAGCGACTTCGCTTAAGCAAAAAAAGGGCCACTTAAGCATCTAGTGCTGAAGCCATCAGGCACCACTTAAGCGGCTTCCCATCCACTAAAGTGACTCCGCTTAAGCGATGAAAGGACCGTTTAAGCAACCGCACCAGATGGTTTTGCACCAGAAATTTCAGCCAACTCCAAATATCATGATCGGGTGTTTGATATTCGTTCAGAACCCCTTGCACACAAACAAACTAAGCTATCTACTACCAAATTTGGCATTCTAGACTCAATAGAACCATCAAAATTTCCATCGGAGATAGTTTCAACAAAATATGGGTTTCACACCTAAGGTTTCATTTTCACCATAATCCACTCAATAGCCCAAAATGAGTCTAGAAGTCTCGAGACTCGGACCAAGGGTCCCCCTAGCCTAATTTCAACATTCTCGAGCTAATGGAATCATTAGAATTGGCATCCGATACCATTTACATAAAGTTTGGTCCAGAGACCATTTTCTCAACTTTAAAAGCTCTAAAATAGAGAAATATCTATAGAACCAAACAAACTGCCCGGTAACTAAACTATTAGTCCCAGCAAGTCATAAATGATTTGGGGCAGCTATAGGAAGGTTCAAAATGTAGAAAGAGCATGAAAACATAGAAAATGACATGGAGGGTCCTTACACTTAGTGATTATTATACCATGACTATGGTGTATTAGGACCTAACACCAATGTTTTACCCATATAAAAGCATGTTAGGCCATAACACGATGGGACTAAAAGCCAATGTCTTATCATCATGGTGCAAGGATACTTGAACCCGAAATCTTATCCCCATAAAGTCGTGTTAGGCTATAATATGCTAAAACTTGAACTCAACATTTTATCATCAAGGTGCATCAGGACTTGAACCCGATGTCTTATCCTCGTGATACATTGGGACTTGAACCTAATGTCTTACCCTCATATATTATTTATCACAAATTGTGTCATTCACTCCAAGAGATGGAGCATAATTTTAAGTAGCCACGATTAGACATAAAATAATCACATTGTTAAAAAACTTACAAAGAATCATTTTCTACGAGCAGTAGAGCAGTTTATCAATTATAAACATATCAAGCATTTGAAAAATATTACTTTTAGCGATCATAACAATCAACCATCATTTTTTGCGTAGCAAAGAGACTTTAATATATTTAATATTATGCATCATACATAACAGTAGCAGCAGTACAAGTGCTGGTTGGAGATAGTATTGGCCTAATACTAATATTACAAATCAGGAGAGAGATGGGCTTATATGTCCCTACAAAAGTTCCTTCCTTCCTTGTCTATTCTTAATATGCTATGAACAAACACCAGAGAAACTATCCATTCTTCAAAAAGCTGATCCAAAACCTTCTTCTACCCTTCTTAGCACGCAAGTTTGCAGCCCTGTTATGGTCTCTAGACTCATGCTGAACTGGAGGGTTTCCCAACATGTGGAGAAGATCATTTCAAGTGCATAATAAATTTGTATGATTCACTGTATCATTGTATAAAAAATTGATTACCTCAAGTGAATCCGAAGCAATCTCCAGATGAGGTATTTGCATTTTAACAACCAATTGGAGTCCATAGATTAATGAAGTAAGTTCAGCTTCAAGGGGTGAATGGACATTAATTTTAGCATTAAAACCACGTATCCAATTCCCCTCCTTGTCTCTAAAAACCCCCCTAGCTCCTCCTAATTTAGTGGAGTGGTTGAAATATCCATTAACATTTAATTTTTGTCCAACTGCTGGGGCAGTCCAGGATTGTTTTACTGGATAGGAGTTAGCTTAATAAGACTAGTTAGATGTATAAACTCCATAGCACGGTCATATGGTGTAGATGTGGAAATATCCATTTTTATATCATTGAAAAGGTTATTGTTTCTAGTAAGCCAAATACAACCAAGATAAAAAGGAAACACATCTTTCCAGTAGAGATTCCTACCAATTTTAACATTCTTAATATCCCTACAACAATCCAGCTAATGTTTATCATGGTTACTTTGAATATTATCAATGTTGTGCATCATGCCTAGCTTGTGCCAGAAATTCAAAGTATGAGGGAATTCAAGGAAAATATGCATAATTGTTTTGGGTTGTTAACACATAGTACACAGGGGCTCTACCTCTATACCAATGTGGTTAAGGTAAGAGCAAGTAGGTAAACGTTGGTGGTAGAAAAGCCAAATAAAGAATTTAATTTTGTTAGAGTAGTTTAGCTTTCATATCCACTTGAAATCTCTATTAAGAGTATCTAAAGGCAAGTTCTTACTCATGATATGGTAGTAAGCTGATCTAGTAGAAAAAATACCATTCGTTGTGACAGACCACTTAAGACATCGACCCTAGAAGGGTTATTTGGAATAAAATTAGTCCTAATCTTATACTCAAACTTCTCTAGAAGATTGTAACTAATGTTTTATAAGTTCCAATATCTATTTCCTATGATGCTACTCACAGTAAGGCTTAAGTCCCTATTAGTAAGGGGGACATTAAGGGTGTTTAGGAGAGAGTTACTGTTAGGAATTCATTTATCTTTCCAAAGATTAATATTCTTACCATCACCTAGTTCCCAGTTAGTACTATCACTATATATCCTCCACCCAACCATGATATTTTTCCATGTATTACCACTAGTCTTGGTATGCCTGAAGGGTCAGAAATTTTAGTTTTGTTAGTATATTTGTTTAAAAGTACAGTATCCCACAAGCGGAGTTGTTTTTGTGAACTCTTCATGCTAGCTTGGCGAGGAGAGACTTGTTTTTATGGTTACACTTTTGGAGGCCTAGTCAGCCTATCTCTTTTGGTCACACTAGGGTATCCCAGTTAAGGAGGTGAAGCTTTTTCTTGACATCCGTAGTGCCCCAAATAAAATTTCCTTGAAATCAATCAATTTGCTTAGTGATGTTGTTAGGAAGTCTTATGTATTGCATGATATGAGTAGGAATGTTATTTAAACAAGCTTTAGCAAGCGTAGTTCTACCCATAAAAGTAAGAAATTTGGTCTTCCACCCAGATAGCTTGGATTTAAGGTTATCAATAATAAATTGGTAATATCTCATTGTAGCTTTAGCGGTGAAAATTGGAAATCCGAGGCATTTCCCAAAAGTTGAACAAGATTTGAGTTGAAAAAAATTGGAGATGTCTAGTTTCAAGAGCTGGATGTAATTTTTTGAGAAAGTAATTTTTGATTTATCACTAATGCTCTGCCCAGATCATGTGCAGAAATTTTGTATGTTATTATTAATATGCATGCAACTATCCTTATTCTCCACAGACATAAGGACTAAATCATCCACAAAGAAGAAATGGGACAAGTGGGGCCCATGCTTGGAGATTTTGATTGGGGGTCCAATTTTTGGAGTGTCTCTTGCTCTATATTGTGTGAGAGGACTTCCATGTACAGGATAAAAATGTATGAAGACATGGGATCTCCTTGGTGTATTCCTCTATAAGGCCTGAAGTACTCGGTTCTCATGCCATTGACAAGGACAGAAACCGAGCTAGAGCAAATGCATGACGTGATGAGGTCAACCATTTTTAGGGGGAAGTTAAAGTAGTGGAGAGTGTGTTTGACAAAGGACCATTCACGCTTCTCAAATTCTTTTTCTAGGTAAATTTTCATGATAAAATTTTATCTTTCCCTTCATTCTACAAAAATGACGAATAATTTCCTAGATAATAATAGCATTGTCATATGCTTGTCTATTTTAAAGGAACTAGTCTGACAGGGCCCTATAATTTTGTCCATCAAGAGGCGGAGTCTCCTAGAAATGATTTTAGTAATGATGTTATGTACTGATCCAAATCATCGTTACTCTAAAATAAGAGTTAAAAATTTTACCTAGACTCTCCTTAAGCCATTTTTGAGAAATGCAGGGCTAGTCTAGGACTATTTTTGAGGGTGTGTTGGTCAAACTAAATCTGGTACTAGTGTGATGGTTAGTAGAGATGTTTGATGTGATATTTAAATAGACAAAGAGTTTAGGGAGCCGTAGCAACTTCCAACACCTGAAACAGAGTTACCGAACTTCAGTCATAGTGTATATCGTAGAGGGGTTGGTTCGCGATGTCATAATTAGTGAAGTGTGTTGTAAAATAAGCATAACTGAAAAGAAGTTCCAAGTTTCTACCTCAGACCGTTGCAGTGGAAAAAGTAATCGTTGAATAGGTAGCGCCACAATGAAAAAAGGTTCCTCTGCAGCGGACCTCTTATTTCATTCCCCTCTTTCTGAAAAATGCAAAGGAGCTCTAGGGAAGGCGATTTTCTGAGGAATTTTGGAGTTGTTCATCTTTGAAGGTAAGTTATTACATTTTAAACTTGAATCACTTCTCATAATCTTGGAAACTAATTAGAAAATAATTTAATGGTTGAATTTAGGGTTTAGCCTAGTTTATGAAATCGAGGTAAAGTGGTAGGAATGTTCATAAAATCAATAGATAATGATCTTAAGGTGTTAGAAAACACTAATGGGTGTAGAATTGTGGTTGTTCATACAAATTCAATTAGGGTTCATGAGGTTTTAAGGATAGAAAAATCTAAGATGATGAAATAGGGCAAGTTTATGATTAAAATCATTGTGTATTGATTCCTAGTAGTTAAAGATGGATGAATTATAGAAATGGGTGTGTGTTCTTGTTGTTATCGATCAAGAACAAGTTGAACCAGAAGGAAAAGGTAAAAGTGTGGCTTAAAGGTGACTTTGAGCAAGAAATCAAGGTAGGTTATGATTTATCATAGCAATAAAGCTTGCTTGACTCTATGCTTATATGTGATTTGAATGGTTGTTATGGCTTTTGAGCACTACTTGTGATTAATGTCTGTATTGCATATCCATACATATTGATGTTGTTGAGTTGATGATTATGATAATAATGATGTACAACTCATGATGTTCATAAGGTTGATAATGATTGTGATGTTATTAAGATGATGATGTTGATGAGAATGGGAAGAGGAAGGGATGATACATACATCTTGCATTCATACATTCATTCACGTGCTTTAAATATTCAGTTATGATCTTATGTTGTGATAAAACTTGTTGTCGAATTTGACTAAGTGTAAAATATGCATGATTATGACTTTGTATTCTTCCTAAAGTGAATTGCATAATTGATTGACTGTCTTTGATTATAAGTTCTGTGATGATCGCTTTGCATCTATTTGATTTACTTATTTGTATGGTGTCGGGTTGAGTCTAACTATGATGCCTACCATTACTTGTTGATGCACTGATACTACCCATGCTCTTATTTTAGTTGAATGTAGAGCGTGTTTCGGCATTTGAGATGAAACCTCGACTTTAACTAGCTATTCCAGACTCTATTTCAAGGATGAGCACCATGACCGGGCAGCCTTTGGATCTTCATATTATCGTTCATTCCTTTATTTTGGGACTAAGACATTTCTTTGTTATTTCATTGTTTGGATATTCTATTAATTATCTATTTAGACATTCTTAGTTGTTCTTGTATGGTGACTTTAGGTCCCAGGGATGTAATAAATAGAGGTTTCCTCACTCTATTAATTTTAGACTTTTATGTCGGTTTGACAATTTGTTTAAGTTATTGAATGAACACTCTTTGCCACTTGTTTTAAACTGTGGATTAGTATAAAGTGACCGTGAAAGGAACATTTGAGTTGGTGAGCGTTGAGATTAGTATGATTTTTCCGCCATAGGTTAGCATGGGTACCAATTATCTCTGGTTGGGTCGTGACATTTTAAAGGAGGTATTACAAATACTTATAAGACGAAAGTTTTTGAGGGATGTGGCATTATTTCATTTAGGAATCAGAAAAATGGGGATTTTGTTAATGTCTTCGCTGACTTTTGCTTCTTTAAAAGCTTTTTTGCAGAAGTAGGAGACACAGGGCCCCACAAGATCCCAATATATCTGGTAAAAGAATGGATGGAGACCATCGGTACCAGGGGTTTTGTACGGATGGAAAGAGAAGACAATATTTTTAATCTCACTTTTTGAGGGATCCCTTGCTAAATCCTCACTATCAATTTCAGATAATTTAATTTTACCTCGGATGATAGGGATTTTGAGGGATTTATAATGATTAGTCTTAAACAAATTGTCAAAGAAAAGATGAGTTTGTTTGAGAATAACAGCCTGGTTGTGAATCCAAGTGTTATTCTCTATTTGAAGAGATAGGATTCGATTCTTTCTTCTTCTGTTCAGAGTAGAAGTATGAAAGAATTTTGTGTTAGCATCCCCATCATTTAGCCAACTTATGCAAGACTTAAGTTTCCAAAAGTCTTCTTCTAATTTTTAGGATCGTATTAAAGTCACAAATTAATTGCTGCTCCAAGTTTAAAAGAAAGGAGCTAGTACAGTAGTGAGGAGAGCTTTAGATGCCTAGTAGTCTACATAATAATTTTTCTTTTTGTAAAAAAAATATGTTACCAAAGGTAGTACGGTTTCAATTTGTGGCATCTTTTTCAAAACGATCTATTACACTAATAACAAGTGGATTGTCTTTCCAGATATTTTCAATGATGTTCTTAAAATCTGGATGTGACGTCCACATTATTTTAAATTTAAAAAATCGCTTTCTTAGAGAGGTATCCTCCTCAAACATAGTGAGTAAAAGTGGACAGTTATCGGAGTGAGTTCTTGGTAGATGAATGCTTGTGCATTAGGATAACGTAAAAGCCAGTCATTGATAGCGAAAAAACGATCAAGCCGTTCAAAAATTAGAGCATTATTCTTTTTAAAACGTTTATTGAGCCATGTGTATTTATTTCCTTTGAAATCCATATCAATAAATTCAATAATCAACCATAATTAATAATACCTTGAGCGTACTATCACTTAATTTAACATTTATAAATTTAAATGTTTATTTATAATAAGCCTTTATGAAAATTGTCAATCTAATGGTCATATATTTCTTACAATTTTGTAACATTGATAATGAAATAGATATGTGTTTCGTGTTATTACTATTAACATTTAATGAAGATACATCTGATGTTGATATCCAAATAAATATGATCATCATCACTCCTTAATATGAAAGACACTATAACATTGGCATTTTAAGGATAATCAAATATACCAAATATGTGCTAGTAGATATTTTTTTTATACATATATTATACCATATATATTCAAACACACAACAGTGTATTGAAGTAAGATTATTTAGTGGCAGACATGATTGTAATCATAAGAATAAATTCAATTGAGATATATCAAATTCCACAAATCGAAAGTGAAAATTCAAAACCATCATTCTCTTGAATTAAAGAGCTATTTAATATTTGAGAACTTCCATCTCATTAATAATGATATCTCAAGCCCTACTTCATACAATATGTAAATAAATAACAAATTATCTTTCACGTTAAAGTTTTTGACTGATATGTAGTAGAATATGACCGTAAATATATTTCTATCAAAATTAAAGTAAATTATTTAGGAAGCATACCTCGCTTGATTTTCATAACATAAAATTAAAAATTATACCAAAACCTTCTCAGTTGATTAGATCTTCATGCTGATAACGTGTTGTAAAATATAAGCAATATATAAAATAATATAAAGCAAAATAGAAATAAGAGATATGGGAGAGAATGTCATTCTTTTTTCTTTCTTCCTTGTTGTAGTGTGTTTCCTATCAAAGATGAAGTGCCCTTTTATAGGATATACAAGTCTTCTGTTAGATAGATGCATTAAGTGATAGAATTAATAAGGTACACGTATGTAAGAATTCATTGAATAAAACATCCACTAAATTGAATGGTTTCATAACATTTATTCTTTATTTTCTTCTTACACAATAATATACTTCATACTCAATTTTTATTTTATATACTTATTTCTTCTTTTTTTTTTTTTTTTTCTCGTTTATTTCTTTATTTATTTTTTTGGGAAAATGACAAAAAGAACCTATTGGCTAAAAAATGACACGAGAATGGTCAATGATTCAAATCTCATTTCTAGCCATTTCTCTACCCAATGGTGGTTGACTCCTTTTTTTTTGTTTGTTTGTTTCACTGTTCTTTTCCTTTTTTGATTTAAAATTTCGCTGCTCCATTAAAAAAAACAGTGCTCTATTTTCTTGTAATTTCGTCGCTCCACGTTTTGTTTTTAATTTCACAGCTACACTTTTTAAGAAATAAATCACTACTCTTTTATTTTTTTCCCCACTTCTTTTTTTTTATGCTTTTTTTTTAAAAAAAAATTCTATTCTTTCATGTGCATTATTTTTAACAATACAATAGTTATACAATTTTTATACACATCCTATACATATACATATTCTATACAAACAATGATACAACTTATATATACATCATAACAATAATTATATAATTTTTATACACATCTCATACAACCTTTAGCTACAATAATTATTCAGATAAATATTCTATACAATAATTATACATTTTATGTACATATTCTATATAGTTTCTATATATATATATATATATACACTATACAAATACATATATTATACAACAACTACATAGTTTGTATACACATTCTATACATGTTTTAGCTGCAATAATTATTCAGATACATATTCTATACAATAATTATAAAGTTTATATACACATTGTATACAGATATATATTACACAACAATTACATAGTTTCTATACAAATTCTATACAACCTTTAGCTTCAATTATTATTCAGATATGTATTTTTATACAACAACTATACATTTTCTATGCAATTGTATTTAATTGTTAAAAAAGTAATTCTTTCTTAGACGAAAAAAAAAAAGAAAAACTGTAGATGAAAAATAAAAATAAATAAAGGCCCAAAATGACTGATGTCGCCCAAATTACACATCCAAACAAAGTAAAAATCGATCATTGATCAAATATAGAACCCCACTAGGTTGGAGTCGATCCCACAGGGAATAGGGCGAAATATCAATCATGATGTCTGTCTAAGCAATCAATAACAATCTCTAGTAAAAAGGGGGGTGGGGTGTAAATAGAATTCCAATAGTAACAGTTGTTGATTTTTTTTGATTTGTTATCAGTAAGAGAGAAGAACTAGGACTGTGTTCCCCAATAACTTCATAACTCTATAGGTTGTTCACACTTAGTGATCTCTCGTGGTGCTTGGCATATAGGATCGATAGGTTAGGTTCACCTAAATGGCTTTATGCACTTGTTTAAGCAACTATCCTCAAGTAAATATTCTCTTCTCCTGAGTTTTGCTCTACTGTCCCCTATCTTGGATCCCAGCATTATCTTTCCTGGATTATCGGCTCAAGCTAGTCATTGAAGGTTGATAGCTTCAACTCTCTATTGTATATTCTCTTTTCCCATCTTTTGCCCCAACTTTCATTGGGAGAAAAATATTAGGCGATTTCTAATGTTTGTAACTGTTAAAAAGCAATCATACCGAAGAGAACAAATAATACATGCCCAAACACCCTTTGAGAATCACGTCGTACTATGAACACCACTTCTTTAATCCGTCATGGATCTCACAACCCTAGTTGTGGTGTTTAGCTACTCATAATTGCAGGCACACGATAAGAATTCTGAGAAGAAATGATAATTATGAACTTACGAAGGATAAGGTTGAAACCACAAATCACTCTCTGAATTAAAACCCTAAAAATTGATGTTTGTACTTGGAAAAATAATAATATGTCTCAGAAGTAGTAATAGAATGTAAACTAAAACATAAAACCTAATAGGAGTATTTATAGATTCAAATGGAGTCCTATCCTAAACTAGTAGGGGAAGAAAGGCGGCAGGCTTCTACTAATCCTGAACCATCTCATGAATCAGTCTACCAATCTTACACCAGAGTTGTGGAAATCAGACTCTACTTTCACTTCTTCAGCATATTTTCCACGGATCAAGTTTACCAATCGTAGACTCAGTTCACGAATCGTGAACACCATTCGTGAAAATCAAAATTATATTTTTTCTAAGGCATCTTATTCACGACCATGCTTAACGAGTCACGGATGGTTCCACGAACCGTGGACACAATCGATGATTCTTCTCTTGGTAAATTTTGAGTCTTTTTTCTTCGTTTTGCCTCTGAACCCTATTCTCCTTCATAGTTTAAAAAAACACATCATATCTCTCAAAAACACCAAAGTTCGTGCATATTTTCTTTGTCTTAAGCATCGAAAGTGCCATGAAATCATGACACATCAACATCGTCAACTTAGAACATTTGCATGTTCTCAAGCAAACAAAATAAAACAAACATCGATGACGTTTAACTAAGAGAACCTAGGAGACCTATGGCAGTCAATTCATTGCTTTTAGCATAAAATTTTCAACCCCCTCCTATACAAAATAAAAACCCACCATGTGTATGTATGCATCACATTACCATGACACAAAAGGGATCAAGCGATGTCATTAAGTTATGAACAAACAATCAAGCATATATGCAAATAACATTACCCAAACAAATAGCAACCAACAATGCAACCCGTGTGCTCTCACAGCATGGAAGTCCCATACTAATCGCAATTTATAGATGTAAATATAAATAGGGACTTAATCAAGACACTCACTCTCTCAAAGAAATTCGAACAGTGTGCATGAAATACCATAAGCTTGCCTTTATTTTTTATGCCAAAGTTTTCGGACGGTCGGACTAGGATCACTATAGGACTTTCATCGGCTTGTAATGTAGGCTTGGGGATAGGTATGGTAGATATGGATAGTGACTTACTCCTCCTTGAATCTACACTATTTTTGGCTCCACTTTTTGACCTTACTTATTTTATGCTCCCTTACTCTCCTTCGCTTCTCTTCAGATTTCGGGTGTGGTTTTCTCTTTACACTTTCTATTTTTTTTTCTCTCTTTTTTTTTCTTTTGCAAACTTTATTCATCATTTTTTTTCTTTTTCTTACCACACTCAAATCTATTTTTTTTTTGTTTTGTTAACTTTTTCTTCATACCCATATTAAACTACGCACCCCTATCATAGCCACCCTTAACATAGGCGATTTGTCTGAGTTGAGGTACACAATTTCCAAGGAGGGACCAGGGCCAAGATAGGTTCATTGTAAGTAGAAACGGGAAGGTGAATAGGCTAATAAAAGACAATGGTCAATTAAGGCCCAAATTTGGGATCAAGAGATACTTATTTCATTTGGTCGGGCATTTAGGCTAAAAGTTAACTTATTCAAGAATGGCCTATGATCCTTTACTAACAAACTATACTATAACCTAGGCAAGACTTACTGGGGAAGTTCTAGATCGTACACTCAAACCTAACTAGGTAAGCATCTTACATGCACATGGCACAGGGTTACACTATCAACAATCACCGATCCAGTTCATGTACTGCTAAGCTATGGTTATTCAACCTATAATACTAATGTCATAACAAGATCCAACAATGGTCACAATTTAACACAACTACAACACAACAAAATTTTAAGAGGGGTATCCTTTAAACATCAAAAATCAAAATCAAAACATTCAAAACTTGACTGCACTAAGGTTTCCCTATTTTTGTCCTAATTAAACACAACAAAAACATGACAAAAAAACAAAAAATAAAATCCTAAACACACCGGTTCTACTAGATAGCACTTGAGAGAAAAGAAACATGGCAATAAAAACCCCCAAGAGGACATATAGACCCACAAGTACCCCCACCCCTATAAAATAGGCATCCATTGTCCCCAACGTATTAGAACAAAGTAAAACAAGGGAGTTAGGAACATACCTGTGGCACCCTAGGTGCTTGGGTTTGATGTCGATCAAAAAACAAGAATCAAAACAAATGTAGGAATAATAAGATAGCGCCTAATTTAACATAGTGGCACGATGCGGGTGTCTTGATTACTTAGAATTTATCAAGATATCCCTTGGGTTGGCTTCTTGGGTCATCTAAACTATTTATTATCGAAACCACCCTCATGTCCTTTGGTTGCTTCATTATTCTGCAAACATTGAACGTGACTTCCTCATTATTCATCCTGAATTTCAGCTCACCCCACTCTATATCCACCAATGCTCTATCGGTGGCTAAATATGGTCTTCCCTAAATTATGTGCATCTCAAAATCAACCTCAGAATCTTAGACAATGAAGTAGGCAAGAAAGATGAAGTTTTCTACCTTGACCAAAACATCAAACGATATGCCCACATGTTTTTTAACCGTACGATCCGCCATCAATAACCGTATCTTTGCTAGTTTGGGGGTTCCCAAGACTAATTGTTTGACCACTGCCAGTGGCATCAAGTTAATGCTTGCGCCTAGGTCACACAAAGCTTTGGAAAAATTAGATGACCCATTGTGCAAAGAATTGTGAAGGCACCGGGATTATTTTTCTTTTGCACAAGAGAACCGGATATAATGCACTATAACGATGCAAATTACCAACAGACTCATAATTGACAGTTCTCTTCTTTGTGACCAACTCTTTCATTAACTTTGTATAGCCCGATATTTGTTCAAGCGCTTCTACCAATGGGATGTTTATCAAAATTTGCTTCTACATGCATATGAACTTATGAAATTTCCCATCTTCCCTCTTCTTTTTTAAGTGCTGAGGTAATGGAGGTGTAGGCCTAGGAGTGGGACTGAGTATATTTTGGGCTTTCTTTTCCTTCCCTTGTTCAACATTAGCCTCATTTTCATCAGTCTGAGGCTTTTCAACATTTTTCATGCTCTCCCCACTAGCAGTTTTGTTTTCATCCAACTTTTTCTTGAGATGTCGAGGGAAAGGTAGGGGATGTGTTTGGAACAAAATATATTTTCTTATAACATTCTTTACTTTTCCTTTCTTGGCATTTGTTCACTCTTCTAGTGTGGTATGAATATCTTCAGCCTTTTTCTCAATATCAACCTCTTTGGGTGCCTTAACAATAGTTTCCCACTTTTTGTGGTGATTGCCATACAATGAGCATCATTTTTTGGGTTCGTCAACATGTCACTAGGTAGTATCCCAGCCTTTCTTGGATTTAGCATTGCTGGTATCTAGCCCATCTCCTGCTCCAACTACCTAACAAAAGTGAATAAGAGTTTACTAGCTCACCCATCTTAGAAATATCTTCACGCATGACCTTGAGGTTTTCATCCGTAGATTCTACCTTTTTCAACACTTTAGAGAGCAGCTCCTCCACTCTAGAATTACTCAAATCAGTATCACATCTTCTTAGTGGAACATGAGGCTACTTTTATCCTTATAGTCAACCTTTCTCCTCCAATCACCATCTCTTCCTCTACTCCTATCCCTATACCCAGACCTGTTGTAGTTATTTTCTTTGTAGTAGTTTCGACCTTGATTCCCTTGCCCAGAGTTCCAATTATCTTGAATAAACCCTTTAGCGTTGGTTCAAAAATCCACCACCTGATTGTCGACATACTTAGCCTCTTTCTTAGAATGAAAATCATCATGCCTATGTGCCTTACCTTGCAAATGTATTCACCTTTTCTGCTCTAGTTGCTGTAAACTACTTAGTGAACAAGCTAAGCTCAGTCCTCAACTATGCCACCTCTTGAGCGAATGAATCATCTAACTCTCTCTGCTCTATGGATACCCTAAATATATAAGTGCCTATGGTAACATCTGTCTCTCGAGTATGCCAACCTCGGTTAGTTTTAGTGATCTAGTCTGGAATCTCAGAAACTTGATCCTAATGCAAACTCATAAACACTCGACTAGTGATAGTGTCTGTTATACCATTATTGTTGGAATTTAAAGCTATATAGAAGATCTCAAGCAAGTTATGACCCGATATCCTGTGGTTAGAGACATTCTGCAGCTTCTTCATAAACCTCAACTAGGCCTCATATAATACCTCCAAATATAGCTGCCAGAAGTTATATATCTCTTCTTTCAATTGCAACATTTTTTAAGGTTGGAAAGATCTATCTAGGAACTGTGTCCTCAAATCATTCCAAATAGTGATCGATCCACTTGGCAGCTCTATCAACCATAATATAGCCTCCCCTATTAGAGAGAAAGGAAATAACTATAGTCTAATTGCCTATTGACTCACTCTAGGTAAATTATAGGAATTGCAGATCCCTACAAAGTTCATCACATGTATGTTTGCATCATTAGTAGGAAGGTATATAAACACCCCCTTTAAGTTGAGCAAATGTATCATAGCACTAGTGATGTCAAACATAGTTCCTGAAGGTAATTCTGGTGAAATTATAGCACATGTTTCAACCTGATCTAAAAAATCTTGCTCCTCTTATGCATCATCATAATGAGGAAGATACTGTTGTAAAGGTTGTTTCCCCTTATATCTTCTCTACCTTTCTCATTCATCAAGTGCGGCTAGACGGTCTGCTTCAACTTGTCTAGCCCTTTCTTCCCTAGTTTCCCGCCTGGCAGCTTCTCGCCTAGCATTCTTCTCAGCCATCAATTGAGAAGTGGTCTACTCTGTAGTCTCCTTCTCATGATAATGTCCTGGCTTATTCAGGATTGTCACATCTTCAACTCCCTTATCATGAACTCCTTGATTATGAACTCCTTCATTCACCATCCTTCTCTTAGCTCTCAGAGTTCTCTCAAGTTCCATACCAAGTGGAATCAGGGGATTTCCTTGACTCCGAGTATTGGGAATAAAATGGTGTGCACCCTCGAAACAACAGAAAAGTAAAATCATGAAGCAGAAACTAAAAGCCCGACAAACACAAGTATTCTCCAGTAATAGCACAAAAATTTGATGTCACCCAAATTACACCTCCAAACAAAGTAAAAATCGGTCATTGATCAAATATAGAACCCAACTAGGTAGGAGTCGATCCCACATGGAATAGGTGAAAATATCAATCAAGAAGTCTGTGTAAGAAATCAATAACAATATCCAGTAAAAAGGGGGGTTTTGTAAATAGAATTCCAATAGTAATAATTATTAATTTTGTTGCATTTGTAATCAGTTAGAGAGGAGCACTAAGACTGTGTTTCCCAATAACTTCATAACTCTGTAGGTTCTTCAAACTTAGTGATCTTTTGTGGTGCTTGTCATACAAAATTGATAGATTAGGTTCACCTAAACGACTTTACGCACTTGTTTATGAAACTATCCTCAAGTAAGTATTTTCTTCTCCTGTGTTTTGCACTACTATCCTCAATCTTAGATCCCAATAATAGCTTTCCCGAATTATCAGCTCAAGCTAGTCTTTGATGGTTGATAGGTCCAAGAATCTGTTGTTTATTCCCTTTACCCATATTTTACCACTAATTTCATCGCGAGAAAAGATTAGGCGAGTTTTAACGTTTGTAACCGTTAAAATGTAATCAAACCAAAGTGAATAAGCAATACACGCCCAAACACCCTTTGAGAATTATGTCGTACTATGAACACTACTTTGTTAATCAGTCATGGTTCCCACAAACCTAGTTGTGGTGTTTAGCTATTCATAATTGCAAGCACACAATAAGAATTCTGAGAAGAAATCATAATTATGAACTTACGAAGGATAAGATGAAAACCACAAATCACTCTTTCCCTAAAACTCTATGTTTGTACTTGAAAAAACAATGATATGTCCCAAAAGTAGTAATATCCTGTAAACTAAAACATAAAACCTAATAGGAGTTTTTATAGATGCAAAAGGAATTTTATCCTAAACTATGTAGGAGATGAAAGTTGACAGATTTCCACCAATTATGAACCATCTCGTGAATCAGTCTACCAAACGTGAACCAGAGTTGGGGAAATTAGACTCTACTTGCACTTCTTCAACATTTTTTCCACTGATCAAGTCTAACAATCATAGACTCACTTCACGGGTCGTGAACACCATCCGTGGAAATAAGAATGGATAGTTCCACAACCAGTGGACATGATCCACTATTCTTCCCTTGGTCAATTTTGAGTCTTTTTTCTCTGTTTTGCCTCTGAACTTTATTCTACTACAAAGTTTAACAAAAACACATCATATCTCTCAAAAACACCTAAGTTCATACATATTTTCTTTGTCTTAAGCGTCGAAAGTTTCATGAAACCATGGCACATCAATGACCCAAATTGGGACATGGCCATTATGTATGTCACAACCCAATTTCTCAGATCGTGGTACCTACTATAACCAACCATTAGGTAAGCTGACCTATAGCCCGGAATAATGAATAACAGGCTAGTAAGAAGAAGAGGATAAACACAAGAAACCAAGATTAATAGAGAGACTAATATAGAGAAACAAAACACAATATATATACGAATAAAAGGAGAAAAAAATAGAAGAAAACAAATACCCCCAAGACCTGGTGTCAGTCGATATAGGAGATACCATCTCTAAAATACAAAATAAAGAACAATCCAGCAAAAAATAGAGGGAGAAGGAGCAACTATGGATGCCAGGAGCTCACCCCAAACCTCTAATCCATGATAGCTTCGCACGATGCACACATCAGCAGCAAGAACTCGTACTATGATCTGTCGGGTGTAGAAGTGTAGTATGAGTACCAAACACGAGGTACTCAGTAGGCATTGACCGACTGAGCTCTAAAGATAATGCAAGTATAAATCAAACATAGGGCAAGAATATACATTACATGCAACTAGCTACAAAATAAAATACGATAAGTAGAGATACACCACCCATATTCTATAAGTAACTCAGGATGAGAGTGCTATACAATATGAAAGAAGAAGGTAATATACAATAACAATTGCTAGAGAAGAAAAGGGATATACGACAATACTAAATAGATAGCTAATCACCAAGGTACTAACCTAAGAGAGCTAGCCTAACAACCTAAGTATCACAAGGATCATAAACAAAAAGGGATCTAGCTTCAGTAAAATCATAACATCTAACTCGAAATATAAATAATCACAAGGTAGTCTAATAACAAGGATCATGAGATCAAAGAGGAAAGAAACTTTGAAGCGTACCTACAACCTCGAGTATAAATCCATATCCATCCTCCCATGAACTAAACAATAATAACCAAATAGTAATACAACCGAATAAGATCGGATAAAAAATAACCTAATCAAACCCTTATAAGCCTAAAAGGTACAAATAATCACTCAAAACACAACAAACATAACCTATATCTATCCAGGTCCCCATAAGACTGTTAGGTATAGGTACCAAACAATTATACAGGTGATAGGAAATGTATATGAATGAATGAATTAAAAGTAAATACAATACTGTCATACCAATTGATTGCCATATCATACCAAGTATATACAACTCCTTGGGCTTATCAGCTCATAAGGAATGACCTATGGGATATCCCTTCCTCTGACACATGGTTTCCCAGACAGAAGGACTCATAAGGGACTCGAGATGTCTGTATATACTACATGGTCCCAAACCAGTACTTCCAATAATCAGTTAAGATAAATATGCTCCATAATAATATTTGAGATAAGTAAGAGTGTGATAAGTTCTCAAAATCGAATCAAGACTAAACAATTACTAATCCATAAAATCCAGTGATCGTGATCTAATTGAGGCTAAAAATGATAGAATAGTGGAGAAAGAGTAAGAATCTTTCTTGATCAAAATGAGTAAATAATGATAGATGAGTAAATTGAGAATGGACCAGAATATACCTCGGGTTGAGTTCTCAAAGTTGTGCATGTTAGTTGAAAAGACTATCATCAAATAGAAAGGGTTCTATGATTTCTATTTTACAAATAAATTTAAGAGTGAAAAGTGGGAATAAATATAGTCTATATAGAAATATACTACCCCGAATCCTATACTAAGGAAGTCTAATGTTAACCTAAGGTCATAACATGTATATAAATGATCCTAACACAATCCTACAGCTATAGCAGACACTCTAAACTAAGGCTCTCAAGCTGCTATTCTATACTAAAATCCCAAGGAAGGAAAAGATGACATAAGTTGTAAGATAACCTTGAACCTATCCTATAACCCCCACAACACATGCAATCTATATAATACATAATCTCATAGAGAAAAGTGGATTATAGCCTACTTTGAAGTCAAATAACAGTCTCAAACCATTCTCGAACTACTCATCTCCTGTCATCAATAATTGAATGTCGTAGTGCTATCAAATTCATAATCTATATGTTAATATGAGAATAATTATAGCGATATTGAAATAATAAACTCTAGGTCAAAAATCAAGTCGAAATAGGTCTGAGAGACCCGCATACAAAATTTAGAAATTAAATCAATTATAAGGTCCCTTGAAGGACTAGGAACACGTGCAAAAAAATTGAGCACAAACAGAGTCCCAATTAGGGCTCAAATCAGCCCCAAAGAGTTCAAGAATCCAAAACCAAGAATTTAATGGATTTCAAGGAGGAAAAAGACACTGAAAAATAGCGGAAACTGACCAAGTTTCATTTGAGTATCATACTTGAATTCAATGGTATAAAATCCCGCCAATTTCTAAGCTCACAGTCACAGCAATGGAGGTTTAGAAGTCTAAAAAATGGATTGGGGTCGGAGGGGAATTTATTGATATACACAAAGTAGTCGCTAAAGCGGCCAAATAACCTCTTAAATGGTCACCGCTAAAGTGGCAAAGGCCTACTTAACTGGCCCTCAGCCTAGGTAGCCAAGTATTACTAAAGTGGCACAAATCCACTAAAGCAGCTCCCAAGTTACTTAAGCAGCTGCACCAGCTATGAAAAATAAGAATTTTTGGTAAGTCCAAAAGGACTCCAACCGGATGCACGAGATTCATTAGAACCCAGTGAATGTTAACAAAAAATACCAACCCATCAAAAATAACATTCCAGACTCAACAAAACCATCAAAATTTCCTACAGTGATCATTTCGACAAAATATGGGCCCCACACCCACTATTTTATTTTTTAAAAAAATTCACCCAATACTTAAAAATGAGCTTGGATGCCTGAGGACAAAAACAAAGGTCCCCTTAGCCTAAAATCTACGTTCTGGAGCTAACCAAAGTATCAGAATTTTCATTCGAGGCTGTTTATTAGAAGTTTTGGCTGAAGACTAATTTCTCAACTTCAAAAACACCAAAATAGGGAAATAGGCTTAAGACCCAAACAAACTGCCCGAGAACTGAACCACTGGCCTCAGCAAGTCATAAGTAACTTGGGGAAGCTATAAGAAAGCTCAAAACATAGAAAATATATGGAAATAGAGAAAATAATCTAGAGGATCATTACAACATCTACTACTAAAAGGACTTTCATCCTCGAAAGTCAAGGAGTAGAAGGAGCCCAAAAGCTCAAAAAGATAAGGTACTGGGTCCACATGCCCTGCAAGGCTCCACAGATAACCTCCAAAGACAAGCAATGCTTCCAAGGGATTTCTCTAAGGGAGTCCCTTCAACATTCACCTCCTTACTTTACTTTTCTAAATAATCACTAACTCACCTTCAAAAGCCGACTAGGCTCCAACTAAATCGAACTCGATGGAAGTACGCAAGACCCTAACCAAAGTATCTCAGCATCACACCAATATAAGCACAACTAAGTGGATACTAGACTAGGCTAAAGACATCCCAAAGCATGAACCATACAACTAACTCCAAACTCTAAATCTTATGTTTTCTTGCCTTTCCAAATCTTTTGTCTACTCTGAACTACAAAAACTCTCTTCAACATCATCTGATTCCTATCCACATAATCATACCATAAAAACCTCAAAAAGAATGAAGTTGACACACCTAAAATCCGCACGGACTAGCATAAGAAGAATGCCTCATAAGGTTCTACCTAAATACCCATATGGTGGTGACTAATGCATGTGATCTCTACCAAAGATAATAATGGGTCCCGATGACCCGCGAAACTAATAGTCATGAGTCTGACGCATAATATTTCAAGAATAGATGATCCGCTCCAGAATACCCCTCTGACTATGGGTGGAATCAGACTAAGCCCAACTTAGATACACCTCTCGCACTGAGTAGACTTCCAAAAGTCTAATAAAAACTGAGAACCAAGGTTAGAAGTAGTAGAAACCCACCATAATGTGCCAACGGACCATCCCTCAAACATCGATCTAAGTGAATCTCCCTAAAATAAAGGGAAATAAACCAGTAGGCACTAAGTAAGCCTTGTAAATTATCGATAATGCCTCAAACTTAATCAAACTTCCAAACGTAGGCTACAAACAAGTTACCCAATCCATAGCTATAAGATTAACATTAAAACCAAACCACACAGTCTCAATTTCCCAAATTGATGCCGCGAATAAACAGGCGTTCAAACACAAAATCTAACTCAACTCTCAGGCCGTCATCCAAAAGAGTAAAAATCAAAATTGAAACCAATAAGACTTAAACTATTAAATCTTTTTAGAATGTCAAATGCCCAAGCCAATCTCACCTTTAAAAACTAAACATATACCTAGCGGTCCTATAAGGGCTGAACCTAAGATGCCACCAAGGAACACAATCACAATTAAGTTATACCACGGATAAAACATACGAGCAATCAAATTTGCACATTGAATCTAGTCGAATAGATACTCAACACCTAAAGATAATTACTCACCCCTAATAGATACCTACTTTGGTTACTGATATTTGATATACAAGTAGATACAACCATTCTTCTTTTTTCATACACCAAATAGAAGCATCCGACATAGTCACACGAGGCTGAATAAATCTAACAATGAGAAGATACCAAAACCACTTACCAACTGAACCATGTCATCACAGAAAGAACTGATGTAATAATCCAAGTTGTTGTTATGTCAAAAAACATCCTAAAATAATGTTTCGACTTAAAAATCCTTGTTCTGGAACTTGTAGAAATTATTTTACGAAAAACTCTATAGCCCAAATAAAATTGGGAAAAATTAGGCCAGCCACAAACCCATTATACAACAACACTTCCAATATTATAGCGGTAGTTGGGTAGTAACCAGCCCAAGGGTTAATAAGGCTCCTTATGTCATCCTCCTTCTCTAAAAACACCCTAAGTGAACCCTATACTTTGGACGATGAGGATTTAGAGGCCAAGCTCCATGAGGGAAATTTCAAAGAATTTTTTATGGAGTCTCTAGCATTAGTAAGCGTAAAGACACATATGGGACAACTCTTCACTCTTTGTAGCAGTGGAATTCTTCTACAAGGTAGGTTATGGTTTAATTATAATATACTTGGGATAGATACATGAAATAAATATAGTTATGTGGGGAGATTTCATATATTAGGCCTTCAAACATAAAGTTTGGATGAATTAAATACTAACCAAAACTACGTCAATGATTTATAAGTTGAATAATAAGATTTTGAGATGTATTACTCTTCTAATTGCCTAAAGGTATAAGGTTCTCATGAACTAGAGGTAGTTTGATGAACGAAGTGTATTTATGAGTTAGAAGAAGGGTTAGGGCAATCATAAAGGTAATGAATGTGAGTCAGGGCTAGAGTATGCATTCGGTAGCTTCATAGAAGTCTTATAGATCTTAGATTGAGAGTAGAGAGAATGGGTAGTAGGTGTGTAGATACCGTGGTTAGTCGAGAAGAATCAAAAGAGTTGTTAGTATGTGCGTATTATGGTTGTGGGTAGTTACTCATAGTATAATGGCTATAGATGTAGTAGAGGGAAAAGGGAAGTGAGAGGTAGGCATAGTATCTGGTACTGGGTTAGTTAGTTGGTATAAGAATGGGTAATGGTTAGAGGGTATGGCCATTGGGTGAGTATGAGTTTATCGGGTGTAACATAGAAATGATTTACTCTGTGCTTACGTATATATATATATATATATATATATATATAATATATATATATATATTTATAAGTGAATACTTGACTATCCTTTGGGCACTACATTTGTAATTAATAATAGTAAAGACTTGCTTGACTATGTGCTTATATATGAGTTGGGTGTTTGTGATTAGCTTTCAGGCATTACTTGTGATTATCGACTGTATCATGCATTGAAAAAATGGTTTTGAGATGGTATTGACATGATATATGGATTGGGTGTCATACCGACACTGTTATATGGATTGGGTGTCATGCCGACACTATTATTGGAGCAGGTGTCATGCCAACACAAGTACATAGGCTGAGGGCCCTTGCCTACTCTAGTATATGTGTACATCTTGAATGCATGTAATCATCATTCAATTGTACTTATATTTGCGATGATTATTTTTTAAGGGATCTATCCAATTATAATTGATACGCTTGTATACCTACATGTCTACCACGATGAACAGTTATAACTGTACTTGTTTCGTGTTATTTGTTAGGGTTATGCGTATGAGTTATGGACCAGAATACATAGGGCAAAAGTTAGGTGTTCTTGGATTGAGTATTTATCTTAATCTTAGTATGCATAATGTATATAAGTTATATAAGTGGTGTATAAGTTGATCCGATTCAGTCCTAGGAATATCTTAAAAAATTAGAATAGTGGTTTTGTTGGTAATTCAGAGGTGGAGCAGTGGGTCATAATCATGTTGGGCTTAGAGTCATAGGGCTGTTAGTTAAGAAGGTAAGCCACGCGTTAAGGAACTTAAAATAGGGGCATTGGGAGGGTTTAGTTATCCAGAATCTTAATTGGTCGCATGATTTTCTCCCTATTTTCTATTTTTGTTATTTTCTTCTAACCTTAGTTGGTCGATAATACCTACCAGTACTTGTGGTTTTACTAATACTATACTTACTATATCTCCACTTGAGGGTATAGCTATGATGCAGGTTAATAAGTGTTTCTATAGGTATGATAGCGGTAAAACTTCAACAGCTACTGTCATTTTACTCTTATATGGATGTTGTGCCTCAGGTCTTCTTTTTCATTATTTAGTGCTCTTGTATTAGTTTAGATTGGGTTCTAGGGAAACCATTATTTTATTTTCATAATGTAATTAGTTAACAAATGTATTTTGATAAGAGTTTTGTTTGATTAAAAAATTATTCATTTTATAAACCATTGTATTTTTCTACACTTAATTAAATGGTTGGACAATAAGGGTTCTCCTATCTAGGTTAGAGTTGGCTAAGTTCCCACAAGATCTATGAATTAGGATGTGACAAGATTGTATCAGATCCCAGGTTACCGATCTCCTAGTGCAAGAGTAAATATTGAGTAGAGTCCTGCGGATTGGTGTGTTGACATCCACATCAAAAGGTTAGGAAGCTATAAGGCATCTAGGAAATGAATCTCACTTTCTTCTCTCCGATAGTGCTATCTCAGTGTTGTCTCCCCAAGTTGAGTCCAATTGGTATCTTGACAAACACAATTGGGATTAGTCGGTCCCAATTGGTATCTCACTAATGTTTGGAAGGTTAGAATAGTTTTATTCTAATCGATAGGGGTCAATAAGAGGCATAGGAATTGTATTCTACTATCATAAATTTTATCGGGATGTAGTGAATAGTGTAGTTTTCAGTGTTTCTAGTGAACATAACTCTTCTTTTAGTGATTGGTCATATTTGCCGAGAACATACTTGGGTGATAACTGTTTTGTTGTGTTATAATAGAATGCTACGTGTATTCATTATGTGGAATGTTGTTGTTTGACTGTAATAGTGCCTTACTATGTGTGGGTCAACTTTCTTAAGTGTAAGAGATTATTAGAAGTGTAACACCCCGTACCTTCCCAACCCAATGTGACGACGATGAACAATGGTTACTTAGGTGTCAAGAAGCCATAAGTATGTAGTTGGTAATGTTAATAATAAGGAACTTGAAATTTGGCTTCATACATGTGATTAGACCTTCACAAAACTGGCGCAGTTGTGGGGTTCAAAATGAGGCTAAGAGGACCTCTAAACAAAGTATATTAAGGGTAAGAAGTAAGTTAACGAATAGGACTTGAAGTATCTAACCGAACCCGCGAAGAAAAGTCAAAAAATGAAATTTTCGGAAAATTTTAAGGTAGGGCGCGTTTTGGGACCATGCCGGTCCGCTCTGGGCTAAAATTTTTAGTCCACAGGCAGTAAGGTAGCACGCCCAAGGGCGTGCCGGGCTGCTTGTGCGCACCTTTCAAAAGTTGGAAATTTTCTTAAGTCCCAAGGGTGCCCGGGGACGTATTGAGCCAATTTTTACCCCGTTTATTCTACAACCATAAGAATATACATGAAATGAATGAAATATTATATTGGCATGATAAAATTACTCGAGAACGAATTTGGCATCAAAATGACGATTTTACCCTTATGGTCAAAATAAGCCATACGTGGCTAGAATTGCTTGTTTTTGGAGTTGAGGCTACAAGTATGCATTGCGTGAGTGGGAATATTGTCGTAACGTGTATGATATGATTTAAACATGAGAAATTATTGATTTTATTGGGTTAAGTGCATTGGGCTCAAGATGGGCCCAAATTGTGCAAGAAAGCATGGGTCAAGACCCATTCTTCCATTGACTAATGCAACACATTGCATTAAATGCCAAGAGTGGAAAAGGATGAAAGTAAGGTCCTATATAAATGGGCAAAGTGCTGATTTTATTCAAGAGAATACACATGCTTTTTCTATCATTTTCTAGAAAATTCTCAAGAAAGCCTCTTTGGCTCCCAAAACCCTAAGGCACTTCTTGGAGCAAGATCACCATTTTCCAAGCTTGAGTAAGTACTTATTCTTGTACTTTAACATATTATAAGCATGAGAGAATATGTATATCATGTTGGTTATGGTTGGAAAGGTTGGACATGACACTTTTGTTTTGTGAAAGAGATGTGTTATCCATGAGATTGTAGCTTGAATTATGACTTGTGCCTTTGATGAAAAATCATGGTATGGATAAAATATGAGCGTGTATGGTGTTATTTTGTTGTTAAACATGTTATTTTTCTATAAGTCTAAATTATGGGATTTTGGCCGATTTGTTGTTGTGAGGTGTATTAAAGTCATTGGATGGAATAATTGTGATGTGGTGGTGATGGAGAAGTGTAAAATATGAGCTTGGGGTGACATGCTATTGGTTATCATGTGTTGGTCAATGTATGGAATATTGTAAGATTATTGGTATGATGATTTCATAAATGGTATTGTCAAGTGGGAATGACATGTTAAAGCTAAATATGTGACTTATTGTTATTGTATGCCATTATAAGGTAATTGGTGGTTAATGTTGGTTTCATTATGCACTTATGTTGTAGAGCGAAACACAAGGACGGAGCGGGATTATTGTATGCACACTTAAGATTGTAGAATTGTATTGAGAATACAAGGTGTGTAAGGTTACTCTTTCCGTATTCTTCTACCACATATTGTTCCTATTGACATTGGGCTTGTTTCCAATTCCGAGAGGTTTGAAGTATCTCAATTCAGGGTGACGTATATTGTTATTCATATGTGCCTTACTCTTAGATGAATGATGATTCCCTTATCTTTTATTCATTGATTGAAGTTCCAAAGAGGTTATAACGTTGTTGATTCTAAGAGAACTATCTCAACGAGAGTAATGAGGTAAAGAGAGCTTGTTTAGTTTGAATAGTATTATTCGAATCATGTCTTGTTCCAAAGTCCTATAGTGTGATGATTATCCTTGTGCCTATTGTTTATAAGTAAGAGTACCAATCTCATAAGAGTAATAAGAGAGGTGATGTGGAAGTTAGTATAATTATTCCTCATAAGTGAAGATGTCAATCTCATGGGTTAAGGGGTATAGGATTGTAAAGAGCAAGACGTATGGTTACTTTATGTTCCATTTAGTATGGATCACATTCTAAAGGCTATAAGTTCAATATGGAAAATCCCAATATTATGCTATGTTATTTATTATATCCCACCAAAGGTGGAAGCCCGGTATCATGCTTACTTATATAAGAGCTCATAAGAATAGGGAAGGAGGTGAAGTGCGAGCTAGAATATCTATCCCTCTCAAGTTAAGGTGTTAATCTCATGAGGTATAAGAGTGAAGTAAGGCATATTTGTGTGTTTCAAATAGTGTTATGATCCTCGATATAACAATCTCTCACAAGTGAATGAATCAATCTATCACAAGTAAAGATATCAATCTCAAAAGTAAAGAATTGAAGTAAGAATAAAGTAATGCATATTGATTGTGTTTGTGGGTGTTATCCATGGGGTACAAATACCCGCATGAGGATGTTAGTTTATCCATGGGGTACAAATACCTGCATGATGATGGCCATTTATCCATGGGGTGCAAGAACACCTGCATGATGACATGATCTTATCCATGGGGTAAAAAGAAGACCTGCATGACGATGATATTTTATCCATGGGGTGAAAGAACACACCTGCATGACGTATCCATGGGGTGAAAAGAACACCTGCATGATGAGGGCCCTAACAGTATATGAGTAATGTAAAAGTAAAGTAAAGGCAAGAGAAAGAAAAAACGTAATGCACATGGTTCCCCACATACAGAAAGAGAGTTTATTCACATTTGCTATTTCTCTTATATTGGTTCTATGGTTGTTGTGATCATCGTAAATGGCAATAACAGAAGAATTGTTCATACTTCCGCACGTTGAGTTTCTTCTTATAATTATTTCCATGGAAGTTCTTACGTACTGATGCAGTTTTCTTATGGCCTTACATACTCTCGTACTGATCCCCTCGGGGGACTTACCTTACATGTTGTAGGTGCAGGCATTAGTAGACCTCCTCAGTAGACTTTGGATCATTTACAGAGTTTTAGTGAGCTCCAGTTGGTTCGGAGCCTCCTGAGTCATAGTTGTATAATTGTTTTGATATTGTAAATATTGTCTAAAGCGGGGATTTGTCCCGACTGTTAGTTGGTCTTGTAAATGCATCTGTTAAAGGCTTTTCTAGACATATGTAGGTTATGAATGTACGAGATAAAAGTCCGTTTGACTTGATGGCTCCAACGGCCAAGTTTTATAAATCTATATATATAGCATATGTTCCATGTTCATGTTTTACACATAGTTGCTTAAGGCTTAACAACATTCATACGAGAATATGCATACGAACGTACATGAGCAAAGATTGGTTCTCTCGGGCCATGTCGGCTTCGGGTGCCAATCACGCCTCGTTGGAAGTCGGGGCGTGACAAAAGTGGTATCAGAGCAGGTCGTTCTAAGGGTGTCTACAAAGCCGTGTCCGAGTAGAGTCTTGTTCATGGATGTGTTGTGCACCACATTTATGAGAAGGAGGCTATGGGGCATTTAGGATGTGGTTTCTTTTCTTCATTCTAGATCGTGCAATAGATCCAATGTTGTAAGTTGAATTGTATCTGATCATGGTAATTAAAAGACTATACCGCAAGTGTATAGTAGCTGTTTTGGTTGACATTATTAAGCTGGAAATGGTGGATCCTGATGATTATAATGAGTATGGATTGGTTGGTTTTTATGCTATGGTAAAGTGCCAAGTTAAGGGGTTACAATTTCATTGTCCACAAAAGAATGTCTTGAATGAAAGGGTACATATGTCACTTAGTCAGAGTGAAGGATACTAGTCTGTCCCCGTAGGGTATACCAGTGTACAGAAGTACCGACAAAAGACGCTACGTCGAGAATGTGCAGTAATTATAGGCAACGAAATGAAGTATCAGGAAGCTTTTATGTGTCGGATATATATGTGAGCTAAAGGATTGAATTATGATAAGGGAACATCAGGGAGTAATCAATATGTACCACGAATGGGAAGCGACCTATTGATAAGATTACATGGAAAGAATATTGTGAAAGTTATGCTTCACTAATTGAAGTAAGAACAAGTAAAGATGAAGTGTTGGGAATCTGAAGGTTATAGGCTATGTAGAGATTCTTTGTTAATGAACACAGATGTGATGCCATATGGGTGGAATGGACGAAAAGTGCAAAGGTTGGTAAATAAAGGTGAAACTTCATAGAAGTTCTTTGGAGAAATCAACAAGTCGAAGAAATCGTGTGAGAAGTTGAGAAAACAAAAACGATGAAATCAATGTATCCATATTTGTTTCAAATGGGAGAAAAAGTTCAAAGTGTGGAATTAGACCAATAACAAGTAAGTATCCATTAGCCTTACGTGTTTATGTATACAGAGAAATGTGTAATTGAAGCAACATCGTTAACATTCGAGGACGAATGTTTCTAAGGGGGGAGAATGTAACACCCCGTACCTTCCCAACCCAATGTGACGACGATGAACAATGGTTACTTAGGTGTCAAGAAGCCATAAGTATGTAGTTGGTAATGTTAATAATAAGGAACTTGAAATTTGGCTTCATACATGTGATTAGCCCTTCACAAAACTGGGGCAGTTGTGGGGTTCAAAATGAGGCTAAGAGGACCTCTAAACAAAGTATATTAAGGGTAAGAAGTAAGTTAACGAATAGGACTTGAAGTATCTAACCGAACCCGCGAAGAAAAGTCGAAAAATGAAATTTTCGAAAAATTTTAAGGTGGAGCGCGTTTGGGACCATGCCGGGCCGCTCTGGGCTAAAATTTTTAGTCCACAGGAAGTAAGGTAGCGCGCCCAAGGGTGTGCCGGGCTGCTTGTGCGCACCTTTCAAAAGTTTGAAATTTTCTTAAGTCCCAAGGGTGCCCGGGGACGTATTGAGCCGATTTTTACCCCATTTCTTCTACAACCATGAGAATATACATGAAATGAATGAAATATTATATTGGCATGACAAAATTACTCGAGAACGAATTTGGCGTCAAAATGATGATTTTACCCTTATGGTCAAAATAAGCCATACGTGGCTAGAATTGCTTGTTTTTGGAGTTGAGGCTACAAGTATGCATTACGTGAGTGAGAATATTGTCGTAACGCGTATGACATGATTTAAACACGAGAAATTATTGATTTTATTGGGTTAAGTGCATTGGGCTCAAGATGGGCCCAAATTGTGCAAGAAAGCATGGGCCAAGAATGGGTCAAATGACCCATTCTTCCATTGACTAATGCAACACATTGCATTAAATGCCAAGAGTGGCAAAGGATTAAAGTAAGGTCCTATATAAAGGGGCAAAGTGCTGATTTTATTCAAGAGAATACACATGCTTTTTCTATCATTTTCTAGAAAATTCTCAAGAAAGCCTCTTTGGCTCCCAAAACCCTAAGGCACTTCTTGGAGCAAGATCACCATTTTCCAAGCTTGAGTAAGTACTTATTCTTGTACTTTAACATATTATAAGCATGAGATAATATGTATATCATGTTGGTTATGGTTGGAAAGGTTGGACATGACACTTTTGTTTTGTGAAAGAGATGTGTTATCCATGAAATTGTAGCTTGAATTATGACTTTTGCCTTTGATGAAAAATCATGGTATCGATAAAATATGAGCGTGTATGGTGTTATTTTGTTGTTAAACATGTTATTTTTCTATAAGTCTAAATTATGGGATTTTGGCCGATTTGTTGTTGTGAGGTGTATTAAAGTCATTGGATGGAATAATTGTGATGTGGTGGTGATGGAGAAGTGTAAAATAGGAGCTTGGGGTGACATGCTATTGGTTATCATGTGTTGGTCAATGTATGGAATATTGTGGGATTATTGGTATGATGATTTCATAAATGGTATTGTCAAGTGGGAATGACATGTTAAAGCTAAACATGTGACTTATTGTTATTGTATACCATTATAAGGTAATTGGTAGTTAATGTTGGTTTCGTTATGCACTTATGTTGTAGACCAAAACACAAGGACAGAGCGGGATTATTGTATGAACACTTAAGATTGTTGAATTGTATTGAGAATACAAGGTATGTAAGGTTACTCTTTCCGTATTCTTCTACCACATATTGTTCCTATTCACATTGGGCTTGTTTCCAATTCCGAGAGGTTTGAAGTATCTCAATTCAGGGTGACGTATATTGTTATTCATATGTGCCTTACTCTTAGATGAATGATGATTCCCTTATCTTTTATTCATTGACTGAAGTTCCAAAGAGGTTATAGCGTTGTAGATTCTAAGAGAACTATCTCAACGAGAGTAATGAGGTAAAGAGAGCTTGTTTAGTTTGAATAGTATTATTCGAATCATGTCTTGTTCCAAAGTCCTATAGTATGATGATTATCCTTGTGCCTATTATTTATAAGTAAGAGTACCAATCTCATAAGAGTAATAAGAGAGGTGATGTGGAAGTTAGTATAATTATTCCTCATAAGTGAAGATGTCAATCTCATGGGTTAAGGGGTATAGGATTGTAAAGAGCAAGACATATGGTTACTTTATGTTCTATTTAGTATGGATCACATTCTAAAGGCTATAAGTTCAATATGGAAAATCCCAATATTATGCTATGTTATTTATTATATCCCACCAAAGGTGGAAGCCCGGTATCATGCTTACTTATATAAGAGCTCATAAGAATAGGGAAGGAGGTGAAGTGCGAGCTAGAATATCTATCCCTCTCAAGTTAAGGTGTTAGTCTCATGAGGTATAAGAGTGAAGTAAGGCATATTTGTGTGTTTCAAATAGTGTTATGATCCTCGATATAACAATCTCTCACAATTGAATGAATCAATCTATCACAAGTAAAGGTATCAATCTCAAAAGTAAAGAATTGAAGTAAGAAAAAAGTAATGCATATTGATTGTGTTCGTGGGTGTTATCCATGGGGTACAAATACCCACATGAGGATGTTAGTTTATCCGTGGGGTACAAATACCTGCATGATGATGGCCATTTATCCATGGGGTATAAGAACACCTGCATGATGACATGATCTTATCCATGCGGTAAAAAGAAGACCTGCATGACGATGATATTTTATCCATGGGGTGAAAGAACACACCTACATGAATTATCCATGGGGTAAAAAGAACACCTGCATGATGAGGGCCCTAACAGTATATGAGTAATGTAAAAGTAAAGTAAAGGCAAGAGAAAGAAAGAACGTAATGCACATGGTTCCCCACATATAGAAAGAGAGTTTATTCACATTTGCTATTTCTCTTATATTGGTTCTATGGTTGTTGTGATCATCGTAAATGGCAATAACAGAAGAATTGTTCATACTTCCGCACATTGAGTTTCTTCTTATAATTATTTCCATGGAAGTTCTTACGTACTGATGTAGTTTTCTTATGTCCTTACATACTCATTACATTCTTCGTACTGACCCCCTCGGGGGACTTACCTTACATGTTGCAGGTGCAGGCATTAGTGGACCTCGTCAGTAGACTGTGGATCATTTGCAGAGTTTTGGTGAGCTCCAGTTGGTTCGAAGCCTCCTGAGTCATAGTTGTATAATTGTTTTGATATTGTAAATATTGTCTAAAGCGGGGATTTGTCCCGACTGTTAGTTGGTCTTGTAAATGCATCTGTTAGAGGCTTTTCTAGACATGTGTGGGTTATGAATGTACAAGATAAAAGTCCGTTTGACTTGATGGCTCCAACGGCCAAGTTTCATAAATCTATATATATAGCATATGTTCCATGTTCATGTTTTACACATAGTTGCTTAAGGCTTAACAACATTCATACGAGAATATGCATACGAACGTACATGAGCAAGGATTGTTTCTCTCGGGCCATGTTGGCTTCGGGTGCCAATCACGCCTCGTTGGAAGTCGGGGCGTGACAAGAAGTGATACGAGGTGAGTTGTTACAAACAAAACCTGAGAATTGTAAGGGTTAGGTGTGATTTTGAGGTATATCTTCATCTCCGTGATTTGATACATGTATTAATCTCCCCTGATTTGAATATTCCTTGATTTCCATCTGGGTACAGACAAATTACCTAGATACTTTGCTATTTTAAGTCTAAGTTATAATGGAAAGTACTCACTTAAGACGAGTGGTGTTTGGCGATATTATTTGTGCATAATTGAGTCGAGGGATTTGAAAATCACGTGGAAAATAGACTTAGATTCATGAAATTGAGTATTCTTGGGTAAAAATTGCTAAGACTTTAGGGATAGGGGTAACAAAGTGTTCATAGAATGGCATCGTGTGAGAAAAAACCCAAAAATGGTTAAACATCGGAGTCATTGGTGAGCGTCATTGTAGCAACGTATTTATTGCTGAAGTAACATTGTTATAGTGGCTCCTTACCACTTCCACAACACCGTTGTAGTTGCACTTTGTTGCTGCAGTGGTGAAATTATCACTACAGTGAAGCCCAGGCAATAAGCTGTCAGGGCTTCCCTGTTTTGTGATTTTTTGTGCTTCTTAAAAATAACCCTGTGTTTGCTAATTTTTGGATAGAAATAGTTACCCGACATAAATAGAAAGCTAATATATTATTAATTAAGGTTTGATAAAGTTAGATGTTCTAAAAAGTATGAGAAAATAAAGGAAAAGATTGTTTGTTACATGAAAATAAAGGAAAAGATTGTTTGTTACATGCACCAAACGGGGGCAACCCAAAAAGCAGAAATAGTAATAAACTAGGGGAATCTAGGTAGTGGCCTCATCATCTCCAAGGCTAGAGGCATTGAAGCCCTCCTTCTTCATTCTGCTAAGGAAAGAGAACCCCTTTGCATCTTTCTTCATCAGTTCAAGAGCTTCTTAACGGGGGAGGTGCACTTGAATATGACCTACACGACCTTTTACATCCTAACCAACATTCGGTCCTAGGAGTGCCTCTTTTTTTCCTCGACATCTATCTCCTTTTAGAGATCTTCATGGGCTTAGGATGAGTCTGATGGCATCGTGGAACTTGTAGGAGCAGAAGTTAGAGGGGTAAATAGGTCCACGCCAAGTAATCCTGAATAATAGCGATGTCAGCCTCCTAGCCATAAAGGGATGCAGAAGTCTGTGTGGGAGGGGTGATAGTCTCCTCACCCTCTCCTAACCTGCTACTCTGACCCTCTTCCTCTATCTTCCTCTTATTCTTGCTCCCTCCCAATGAGTACTCCAACTTCAGTAGGTTGAAGGCCACATCATACTCCTTCAGTGTGTCATGGTCCTCCTTTGGCACCTCAGCCCTCTTTCACATCTCCATGATCAAGGAAAGAAATAAAAGATCACTCAAAGACCCTCCCCTAGTGTAGAAATACTGGCACTCATCAATAATCTGCATCCCCATATTCATTTCTATCCTTGAAAGAGCACATGCCACCATCATAGCTCATTAAAAGGTCACATCAGTAATATTTACCAAAGGACGAATCCTTCGGGATGCCAAGTGCAACCATCGTTGGGTCTCCACTAATAAGGGAGTGCTCTTGGTCCCCTTGACGCTGGTCCACTTCATCTTTTCCTCTTGACCCTCCGATACTAAGTTCCTTGCCACTAACTTCAGGTCTGATTCAGTTATTTTAGCCTCAAAGGAGACATTGAAGGGGTTTGGGAACCCCAAGTTGTCATTAATGGTGGCAACATTCACCAGGACATTCTTCACCCAAATATGGATAGTAGGAAGGGGCACAAACCAATCTAAGGTCAGGATTATAACATAGAACACTCGAACTATGGCTAGGTTGCAAGCAGGGATGGCCTCAATCAGCATCTCCCAACCAAAAGTCTATAGTTTGTTGTAGAAGTCTGGTGTCTCCTCAACCACGTCTATTATCACAAACACTCTATCATAAAAAGAAGCCCCTAGTGAGTCGCCCTTCTTTATAATGCTCACGACAAGTGTAGTTGGGGAACCTTCAATATACGGGTTGCTTAGCCATAGTATTAGCCCTAAAAATATTACAATTATAGTGTTAGAAACCAATTCGGGTTGCTGCGGAAGGGAAGGGAAACCAAAATAGAAAAATCAAAATTTTTTGGAGAGGCTACTACCCATCATCGCTGCAGCTTCACTTCAACCCCAACCAGACCCGACCGACCCCCTCCCATGGCAAAATTTCAACTTTTCTACAATTTTTTTACTTTTAAGTATAGATCTGTCTTGCTAGAGTACGTTTGAATGCTTTTACACGAAAATGGGGGTGATTAACACCCAAATTCAAGCCCAAATCATTTCAAATCATTGAAGAGGCAGGCTGATCATCTCCTACCCTTTTCAAGCCATAAAATTACCATGAATGTCATCAATCTTACGTCTAGAATGATGTAGGAATGTTGGGGATGTAATATAATCTAGCATGCTTGTCAAATCATGCAAGAAAGCCACCGAAAATTCAAATTCAAGTTACACCAAAAAGCCAATCCAAAAATCCCCTTTTCTATCCTAATTTTTATGATTATACGATGTTAAATGCATGAATAAAGTAGTAGGGATGAAAATTTACCTTAGTACTGTCACCAGAAAGAGGTTTTCTCGGGGAAATTGAGAGAGTTATTGAAAGTTTGAGAGTTGAAAAGTGGGGGAAATGAAACTACCTAGCCTCAATGCAGTGATAATCTTGTCTTGTCACTGCAGCAATGCTATTGCAACAATGGGTCTGCCGTTGCATCTATGGCCTCTTCAAAGTTTCACTTTTGTTCCTAATTTTCATGTGTTGTTATACTTTATGTTGTTCGGGGCATTTTAAATGACCCATTACATAAGATATTATCGTTAATTTTATTTCTTGATTAATAATAATTGTTCATCAGGTTAGGAATTTTACAGACTCCACATATATAGAGTGGTCGAGTATGATGATTGTAATTTTAGTTAAATGGGATTCAGTGCGGTATTATCAGGTAATTAAAAGGAGTAAAGGATTGCTCTTCCTCCCTCTATAACCGTTCATGGATGAGCGGTGTTTAAATTGGTATCTAATGTAACGACCCAAATCATCGTTATGTCAAAAACCATCCCAAAAATAATTTTTGACTAAGAAATCCTTGTTTCAGACCTTGTAGGAATTATTTTGTGGGAAAAAGCCATGGTCCAAATAAAATTGGGAAAAATTAGTCCATCCATACACCCGCCGCTATAGCGACACTTCCATGCCACAACGGTAGTTGGGTAGTAACCAGTCTAAGGGTTAATCAAAACCCTTATTCAGTTAAGGCTACAAATGTCATCCTCCTCCTCCTCTAAAAACACCATAAATGAACCCTATACTTAGAACGATGAAAACTTAGAGGCCAAGCTCCATGAGGGCAATTTCGTAGCATTTTTGGTGGAGTCTTTGGTGTTAGTAAACGGCAAGGTACATATAGGACAACTCTTCGCTCTCGGTAGCAGTGCATTTCATCTGTGAGGTAGGTTATGGTTTAATTATAATAGACTTGGGATAGATGCACGTAATAACTATAGTTATGTTGGGAGATTTCATGTCTTAGGCCTTCGGCACAGAATTTGGATGGATTGAATAATAACCGAAACTAGGTCAATGATTTGTTATTTGAATTATATGATTTTGAGATGTATTGCCCTTCTAATTGACTAAAGGTACAAGGTTCGCATGAACTAGGGCTAGATTAATGAACAAAAGTGTATTTATGAGTTAGAAGAAGGGTTAAGGAGGCTATAAATATAATAATGCATTTGGTGGGTTCATAGGTGTTTGGTAGAGCTTAGATTGAGAGTGGAGAGAATGGGTAGTAAGTGCCTAGATGTCGTGGTGAGTCTGGTAGAGTTGGTAGAGTTTTGAGTATGTGTGTACTATTGTTGTGGGTAGTTTCTTATAGTAGAATGGGTATAGACTTAGTAGAGTAGAAGGGAAGTGAGAGGTAGGCATAGTATCTAGGATTGAGGTCGTCAGTTGGTATAAGAATAGGTGATGGTTAGAGGGTATGATCGTCGAGTGAGTATGAGTCATCGGGTGTAACGTGGAATCTATTTACTCTGTACTTATTTACATATATATATATATATATATATATATATATATATATATATATACACACATATATATAAATACATATATATATACATACATATATATATATACATACATATATATATATACACACACATATATATATATATATATACATATACATATATATACATATATACATATATACATATATATACATATATACATATATACATATATATATATATATATACTTATATATAAGTGAATGCTTGACTAGCTTTCGGGCACTACATAAGTAATTAATAGTAGTAAAGACTTGCTTGACTCTGTGCTTACATGTGAGTTGGGTGTTTGTGATTAGCTTTCGGGCATTACTTGTGATTATTGACAATATCATGCATTGAATATATGGTAGATGGTATTAAGATGATATATGGATCGGTTGTCATGACATTACTGTTATATAGATTTGGTGACACGCTAACACTATGATTAGAATAAATATCACACCGACACTGGTACATAGGCTGAGCTTGTCCCCTGCAGGTCATAGTAGAGAGTCCCTGTCGACTCTAGTATGTATGTACATCCTGCAGGCATGTAATCATCATTCATTTGTACTTATACTTGCGATGATTATTGTTGAAGGGATTTGTCTAAGAATAATTTATATGCTTGTATACTTGTATGTCTGTCGAGATGAAGAGTTATAACTGTATTTGTTTTGTGTTGTGTGTTGGGGTTGTGGGTATGAGTAGTGGATCAGAATGAGTAAGGAAATGTGAGGTATTCTTGGTTTGAGTATTGATCTTAATCTTAGTATGCATAGTATATATATGTTATATAAGTGGAGTATACGGTGATCTAGTCCAATCCTTGGAATATCCAAAAAAGTCAAACTAATGGTTTTGTCAGTAATTTAGAGGTAGAGTAGTGGGTCATAATCATGTTGGGAATAGATTCATAGGGCTGTTAGTGAAGAAAGTAAGCTAAGAGTTGAGGAAATTATAGAGGGGCATTGGGAGAGTTTAGTCATCCAGCATCTTTGTCATGATTTCCTCCTTATTTTCTATTGTTGTTATTTGTTTCTAACCCTAGTCGGTTGATGATACCTACCTGTACCTGTGGTTGTACTGATACTATTTTTTCTATAGCTCCACTTGGGGATATAGCCATAATGTAGGTCAGTTGGAGTTTCTATAGATACGATGGCGGTAAATCTTTAACATCTTCTGACATCTTACTCTTACATGGATGTTGTGTCTTGGGTCTTCCATTTCATTTTCTAGTTCTCTTATATCGGTTTAGATTTGGTTCTGGGGAAACCATTATTTTATTTTCACAATGTAATTAGTTTACAAAAGTATTTGGATAAGAGTTTTGTTTGATTAAGGGATTATTTCTTACAAAAACTGTTTCGTTTAACTTCCACACTTAATTGAATGGTTGGGTGGTAAGGGTTCTCATATTTAGGTTAGAGTTAGGTAGGTACCCGCATGATCCGTGAATTGATTCGTGACAACTGATTACCCAACTCAACATTAATAACCAATATCAAGACCACTACCAGGTGATGAACCAGACAAATCAGAAGAACAAAGCCTAAGCTTGCCAACCTTAGGAACGGACTATATAAAATGATCATCAATGCTATCATTCCAACAAAACCACAGAAGGCTAAACCTTCCTTTACACCAACCCTCTTAACAACCGACCTCTCACTTACTAACAGAAGAAAGCCAATCAACCAAGGTAGCCGTCTAAGCCAAGCGCACAAGAATCGCATGAAAAGAGATACTAACATATAACGCTAGTCTAGCTATCTAACAAATAAGGATCAACAACAATTAAGGTAATAACAATAATAATGGCATACAATACTAGTGGCATGAAAGGTAGACAAACAACCCAATTCTAGAATCACATCCTAAGACAAAAAGTAAAAGATTAAGAGATTTACTCAACCGTTACACCCCAAGGTAATAATAAAAATTGATCTAGTTGCACACGCATAACCCAGATAAAAGATCTTGCAATTACTAAATAACAAACAACAAGGTAGGCAGAAACGTATGGGTATGAAAACCTCAAATCAAAACAACATAGAAAGCTAAAGGATAACAAGTTATAATCTGATAAAAATCAAAATACAAGAAAGAAAATAAAGAAAAAGGGAAATGCGAACTAATAAGAAGAAAAGGAAATGATGGGCAACAAGGGGCTAAAACCCTCACCTCCCAATGGATTTCAATTTCTACAAAATAATCCAACTGAAATAATCAAAGGAAACCAATAACTACCGAAATTGGGTGACACTTTGATTAATCAAGTCAAGAAGTTAACTAACAATTAAGAGTTCAACCACTAATTACTCACTAATCCTTAAGGGATTCAATAAGTAAAAGCTAAAATTTAAGAGAATTCAATATCCAACAAAATCTAAAGTCTTCAAAAATGATAAAAACTACTACTTTTACTAAGGGAAATAAGGAAGACATTAGCTTTTTACAAATATTCCCTTAATAAGACAAGGGCCTTGTTTGGTTGCCTTCCTGTGAATTCTTGAATTTAAGAGATGTCCATTCGCACACATGGCCTCTTTCCTCCCTCCTCTTTAATTGGATGGACTTTCCACACATTGTCTGTCTTTCTTTGGTATCCTTCAAGTTCATCCAAAGCTTTCTTTCTCATGAACATCGCTTGTAGGTCTTGGAGCTCTATTGCTTAGCTACGTGTGAACGGTCTTTAGGGATAATCCGTGCCATCCATTCCATACATTCTATCCATGCTACTATCATCCTCCCCCTATTGAAAATGATTCGTCCTCAAATCGAAAAGCTTACCTACAACACAAGGAGATAGATCACTAACATTGAAGACATCATCAACATTATATTCACTTGGCAATTCGATCATGTCTGCATTAACATTGATCCATTTGAGTACTTTGAAGGTTCCATCTCCCATCTGGCTTAGATTTGTTTTTCAAAATTGTGGGAACCTCTCCTTTTGGAAATGAACCCACACCCGATCTTCCATATTGAAGATTAATTCCTTTCTCCCATGATTTTTATGAATGGCTACCTTAGTATTGTTCTTTTCAATGGCCTCTATTACATTGGAAGGAATGTTCATCATCTCTGTTGCCCTTTGCTTGGCATTAAAACTCACAATAATATGGCTAGATAAAGGAGTCATGGTTATGGAAACAAAGGCTTAAAGCCATAACATGCTTCAAATGGAGACATTCCAATAGAATAGTAGAAAGACCGATTATATGCCAACTTAATGAAGGGTAAATGGTCTTCCCAAGTATTTGGAGTTCCCTTAATCATATATCTAAGATGCTTCCAAGATTTTGATGGACTACTTTGGTTTACCCATCCATTTGGGGATGGCAAGAAGTAGAAAACATAAGCTTGGTACTAAGTGTACCCAAAGACTCTTCCAAAAATGGCTAAGAAATTTGGAATCCCTATAAATCATAATAGTTTGAGGGACTCAATGAAATTTAAGCACATTGATGAGAAACAAGGATGCAATATGGGATGCATGATAACACTTATGGCAATGGGATGAAATGAGTCATTTTAAAAAATCTATCCACACTGCAAATATCCTATCATATACTCTCTTAGTCCTAGGAAGACCTAATGTAAAATCCATAGAAATGTCCATCCATGGACCATTAAGAGTAGGAAGAGGAGTATACTTAACTTGAGGTCGAGTCATGGATTTGGCTTGCTTGCATTAGAGGCATTGTCAACAAATCCGCTCCACATCATGCTTAATCTTGGGCCAATAGAATTGCTCCATGAGAATGTCAAGTGTCTTGGGTACCCCAAAGTGCCCCATCATACCACCACTATGAGCATCCTTGATGAATAACTCTTTCCATAAACTCATGGGAACACAAATCCACCCATTCTTGAACAAAAATCCATCAACCATTTTAAACCTATCAACCCTCTTTCCTTGAGTAAGACATTCAAAAGTCTATTTGAAATCAGGATCCATAAGAATAGAATTCCTTCAAGCTTTCAAATCCCATCATCTTAGAAGCTAAAGCATTCACCAACATATACCTTCTTGATAGAGCATCCGCCACCACATTCTCCTTGCCTTACTTGTAGTGGATCACATATGGAAAGGTCTCAATAGACTTAACCCATTTAGCATATGGCTTATTCAACTTGAATTGCCCCTTAAGATATTTCAAGGACTCATGATCGGTCCTTATAACAAACTCCTTTTGCCACAAGTAGTGTTGCCAATGAGCCAACACAAGCACAAGTGCATACAACTCCTTGTCATAATTTGAGTACCTAAGAGTAGCTCCCTTTAGCTTTTCACTAAAGTAAGCTAATGTTTTACCTTCTTGCATAATTACACCACCGATACCAATACCTGAAACATCACATTCAATCTCAAAAGGTTTATCAAAGTAGTGTAGTTGAAGTAATGGTGAGGAACTCAACATTGATTTCAAGGCTTAAAAGGACTTCTGTTGTTCATAACCCCACTCAAAAGGTACCTCTTTCTTGATCAATTTAGTTAAAGGGGAAGCAATTGAATTAAAACCCTTCACAATCACCGATAAAAACTTGCCAACCCATGAAAACTTCTTACCTCAGTTGCATTGGTTAGAGTCGGCCAAGACTTGATGGATTCCACCTTCTCTTCATCAACCTTTATATCATTTGTACTAACCAAAAAACCCAAGAAGACGACCTTCTCAACATAAAATGAACACTTTCTGAGATTAGCGAAAGATCCTCTCTTGTAGCAAGGCATCAAACACTAGTTTCAAATAGATCGCATACTCTTTAATTGTCTAGCTATACACAAGTATGTCATTTAAAATAAATCACCACTAACTTATTGATGAAAGTATTGAGAACATGGTTCATCAATCTCATGAAAGTTCTTTAAGCATTGGTCAATCCAAATGGCATCACAAGCCACTCATACAATTCAAACTTTGTCTTGAAATCCATTTTCCATTCATCACCAAGATTCATATGAATTTGATGGAATCTACTTTGATGGTCAATCTTTGAGAAGACACTTGAGCCACACAATTTATCTAACATGTCAAGTCTAGGAATTGGATGCCTATACTTGATGGTAATCTTAGTTGCGGCTCTACAATCAATGTATATCCTCGAAGTTCCATCCTTTTGTGAATAAGGATTACCGGTTTGGAATAAGAACTTAGGCTTTCTTTGAATAAACCTTTTTCAATAAGTTCTTCCACTTGCGTTTGTAGCTCCTTGGTCTCTTCAGGATTGTTCCTATAGGTTGACCTACTGGGAATTTGTGAACCTGACACAAAATTAATTTGGTTCTCAATTCCCCTCAAAGATGGTAATCCCTTGGACATCTCCTCCAGAAATAAATCATTACAGTACAACAAAAAAGAAGAAACAATACTAGGCAAAGTGTTAATAGCTTGGTTAGTATGCAACAGAAGATTGGTGTTGACAAGGCACACTAGAAAGCATTCCTCATCCACAACTTTTAGACACTTTCTTGGCTTGGCTATCATGCACATATTCTTCTTATTTTTATCCAAGTCACTTCCCTCCTCTGGAATAATGGTAGAACTTTCACCTTTACTCTTTACCTCATCCTACTTATTCTCTCCCAAAACTCCTTCATATCCATATAGTCCTCACTCATACTCACGAGTGAGAGGTGCAAGCACTTACTTTTTACCTTTAATCAAAAAAGCATATTTGTTGGACCTTCTATGGTGCATGATATCTCTATCAAATTTCCACTGCCTTCCCAATAATACATGACAAGCTATCATAGGCACAATATCACAAATCAATTCTTCATTACACATGCCCCCACTAAACTGGATGCTTACTTGCTTGAGGACTTCCATCTTGTCACTCTCATTGAGCCATTATAGCTTGTAAGGTTTGGAATATTTTCTTTTTGGTATTTGCATACGCTTCACCAAACAACTACTCACAACATTGGTGCAACTTCTGCTATCAATAATCAAAGAACACACCTTATCTTAGATTTTGCAACAAGCTTGAAATAGATTCTCCCTTTGATCAAGTTCTTATTTGGCAAGGGCTCCCATAATTCTTCTCATAATACATGAAAGATTGGCTTTCACCTTTAAATCTACATTATCATTAAGCAAATATTTCCTTTCTCAGTGAAGCAAGCAAAATTTACCCTCTCATCTAACCTTTCTTCTTCATCCCCCAAAGCATCCCCCTCTTTTTTAGTTTTACCTCCCTCTCTCACACATTTTTCATCACCCTTTTCTTCCTCGTCAATTCAATACCCATCTCGAAGTGCAACAATGGTCCTCCTATTAGGACACTCACTAGAAACATGTCGCCTTCCTTGACATTCAAAGCATTAAATAGTAGAAGTTCAAGGAAAGTCAGGTTTAGCATAGTTACATCCATGTGGTTTCTCCTTTGATTTGGATTTGTATTCAATTTTAACTTGAGTAGCTTGACCACCACCCTTAGGTTGCTCCTTGGAAGATGCTGCCTTCCAATTATCTCTACTGTATCCCATGTGGAAGTTGAAGAACTCTTTGCCTTTTATGAGGTTTCTTCTTTCAAATTCGCTTCTACCATTGAGGTATCATGGAAAGTCGTTTCAAGAGTATCATAGCATTTAAGCATCAAACACTTCAAGATATCATACCTCAAATTTTCCACGAACAAAATCACCGTACATTCCATGTTTTCTTCAACTTTAGACTTCATTCTCAAGTTTTCAAAGTCGTCATAATATTCTTCCACACTTTTTGAACCTTGCCTCAACATAAACACCTTCTTGAGCACCTCTTGGTAGTAGTTTGGAGCCAAGCACCTCAACTCCATAAGCATAATCAACTCTTGCCAAGTAGGAAACTCGTAGTTGTGATGGCTCTCCCTTCCTCGTTTCTTGGACTCCCACCAAGTGGATGTATACCCTTTAAATTGTGTGAGAGCATACTTTGCCTTCAAAGTTTCTGAGATATTATTCGTGAGAAAGATTTGCTCACTTTGAATTTTCCATTCCAAGAACTCATCGGGGTCACTAGCTAGTTTCTTTGAACGTTGGAAGTGTGAACTTGATAGTGTTCAAGCCCCAATCTTGATTATTACTCTCCCCTAACCTATCTCTTCTATTTCTAGTCCTAACGTGTCTATATCCCATCCTATCTCCTCTATTTCCCATCCAATCTCCTATTTTCTTTTATTCTTGACCTTCTGTGCCTTGGTCTAATCACAAGTCCCGAGGTTAAACTCCTTTCATTGTCACCCTATATCAACCTTTACTTCCATGATCCCAAAATTTATCATTGTTGATCTCATCATTCATTTCATCATAGAGAGGATTTTTGTATTGGTAGTCTTGGTAGGGTATTTGTGGTGCGTTTCATGGAGGTGATACATAGGATTCATGCAAGGATACATTTGATACATTTTAGAGTGAAGTTTGGGGTGGTACTTGGTTCTACACAAAAAGATGTTCCTCTTGTTGAGGGTGATAGAATTGAGTAATTGGATATGGTATAGCTTGTCTTGGGTAGTTTGGATGGTTGTTCATTTGGAAGGTAGGTTGTTAGTAGTTTCGAGTTTAATTTGGTAGAGGGTAACATTGATTGGGAGCTTGTCCTAGAGGAATGGTGTCGGATTACACTAACACCCTCCTAATCTCCTTATTTCTGGGCAATTGAAGTGTTCCCTCTGGAGTCTCACTCTTTACCCATGCCAACCTTTCCTTCATACCTACTAACCATTCATTCACTTCCATCCTCATTTCCGTCACTTGCTTGGAGAGGTTGTTGATAACCTTCAAGAAGTTATCGGAGCTTTCCTTACTTGGACTTGTGTTAGATGTGATACCTATAAAACTCAACAAATGAGGTTGGTAGTAAAAGCCTCACGTCGCTCATGTGTAAAATCTCAACTCACCTCCTATTGCGTCGTCTCAAAATTGGTAGTGAACTAGCTTCGCTCAATCAATTCAAGGTCACCTATACTTTGTGGTGGAGTGGATTTCTTATGACTCTTGGAAGAAGGACAACTCAATTAAAGCTAAAAGGACTTAAATCAAGAAGTTTATCTACGAATTAAGATGAGAAAAGTAGAAGAATAGAAGCACGAAAAAATTGGACTAAAAAAAAACTAAGTAACAAAAGTAGAAAACATACTTATTGTTGCTTAATTTGAAGAATAAAAGAGATGATTTGATGTTAAGAAACTAGTTAGCAACTAATTAAAGATGTTAATTAATTGTTAAATAGCTGAGAAATGGAAGAAAATTGAGTGTAGAAGAAGAACCTTGAAATTTTGAAACTTAAAAAAAATTGGGGTCCCAAAAGATTTGACACTTAGAAATTAGGGTCAAAAGTCTGATTTTAGCTCTCTAGATTTGGCCCACAGGTGCTAGTTGTGCAAGTGGGAAGGCTGGGCGCGTGCTAACATGGAGTTTCTTCCTTTTTTTTAAAAGATTTTCTAATTCTTTTTTTCAACTAATTTCCACTATTGGCCCACACACACCTTGACAAACTTTGACATGAATTTTTTTTTGGATCAAATGTACATTTTTCTTCTTCATCTACAACAACTTGAAGACTCCAAGAACTCACACTAATTCCCAACTGATACAAGATCAAACCCACAATACGAAATTTCAGCAACAACAACAAGATGAATAACTATCACAAGAACAACAAGTGCTAGTGAATCGAAAGAGCCCCACACGGCTTCACTAGACTTCAAGATTTACAAACACAAGCTTAACAAGATTACAAAAAAGAGGATAGATAGCTTGACATACGAGATTACAAGAAATAGGAACCAAACCGTGTATCAAACGATAAGACCCCTAAGACCCGCAATAACAACACCAAACTCTTATGGTGACCGCTAAGGGAATCAACTCCGCCTTACAACCACCATTTCTAAGCAAGGATCAATAATGGCTTTTCCAAGCCCTGCACTACTTGGCCTTTTCAAGCCCTACACTACATTCTCAAAGAGAGAAGAAGAAGTCTTTCAAATATCCATAATGAACTAACTAGAAAATAAGACTAATGAAGCCTATTTATAACTATTACATCAAATGACCAAACTACCCTTAATGAAAAGAGGCTCCCATGGAGTGTAAAGAAAAGGCACAAAAAGACCAAAACACCCTTAATAAGGGGCGGTCATGGAGTGTAAGGACTCCTTCTTCACACTTCAACCCTTGCAATTCTTTGGAGCCTCGGGTAGTCATCAAGGCAAGCCTCCAAGCAACCTTCCACACATAAATTTGCTTTATTATGTGTCCAAAATCAGATTCTCCACGTGTTGGCCACGAATGATGCCATCAAAAGTTATGATGGCCATTTGTCTTGTATCATCCTCCCCTTCTTGAAAAGGATTCGACCTCGAATCCAAACCTTGCAAAACCAAAGAAAGGACAAACAAATACAAACTCCTCATGGCATGAGGGTTAAGGTTAGCACAATAAATCATCTCAACATGCCAAGGTTGCTTATACTTGCAATATAACCAAGGATCCTTTGAATTAAATATTAAAAACTTATTAAAATATGCACAAAGGATTTGGCTATTTAAATCACCAAGAGATAAGGAAACTACAAAGGTCCTAATGGCATCAAATAATCCACAAGGTAAAACTACCTTCATCTTAGGAGCCATAAGACACAATTGCTTCTTTATCTCTTCAAGAGACCACACCAAGGGTGGAGCCTCAATTGGTTCTAATGTCCACAAGATCCATATAGCATTATCATTCATACAAGTGGACAAACCAACAAATTTCCGACCTCTACATAAAACAAATCCAAGACTAGCATGGATGTCATCATAGGCAAAGAGGTAGTATAGGAAAGAATCAAGTGTAAAGGCATACAAGGGTGAAGACAAAGCATTTAAGCACATCCACATTCTTTCCTTCAAGCAAATAGAGAACTTGGCATCCACAAGTTGAGATTCTTGTAATTTAAACACAATTGTGTCAAGCAAGGATGCACATTTAGAAACATTACCCCAAGGAAACAATGACACTTTTGCTCTTGGGTTTTCAAGAATGACACTTTGCTTGTCATGTAGACCAAGCAACAAGTTGGGTGCGCCAACATCACCATTTCTATATTTGGCACCGGGGTCAAATAGAAAGAGTAGCCATAGACACGGGTCTAGACAATACTCCCTTTCCCCATAGGCTTCACCCAAACTACAAGATATACTCTCTACAATAGCATACATATCATCAAAAGCAAATAGAGAGTGGGGAATGGTATCACTCAAGTCAAGTTCAACTAAGGTTTCCTCATGTGAGTACTCACTACCAGTTTCAACATCATCACCATGAGTACTCTCAACAATAAGGTCACACATAGTAGAAGAAGTAATTTCCAAATAATGGACACCTTCCCTTTCTATGGAAGTTCCCTCACGTAGACACATACCACTAATAAAGTCCAAGGAATTATTACTTAAGTCTTTACAAGCAAGCAATTCATCCTTATAGTCATCAAACATGGGTGGGGTGTCATACAAAGGATCACAACCACAATCAATTTTCAAGGAAAAATCACTTATTGGGTTTCTTAAGAATTCAAGCAAATCAAAATTATCATCACCCAATTGATCATTCCTTTTCAAGACCTCACATTCCCTTCCCTTAAGAGTACTCTCATCTCCCAAGAAGAGATTTCCATCTTTAGGAGGAATGTTTTTACACCATAGTGGGTTGGCATATAGGCTATAGCTTTCAAGACAAGCTATACCTTCAACGTCATTCTCTCCACTAGGTTCTTTAGGAGTGAACTCATCATCTTCAAACAAGATATTGTACTTAAAGAGAGAATGATCTATCCATGAAGAGGATATAGAACATGCAAATCCATTCTCTAAAAGATCATTATCAAGTATCAAAGATGTTTCAAGCACATGATTATCCCTATGAGCAAAACCGAGAGTAGAACATTTACTAGAGGTCATACTAAAGGGGTCACTCCTATTTATTTGATCAACATTTTCAATATAATCATTCACTTGAGATCCATTAAACACATCACACATATCCTCAAGTGGTGGACAAATTCCGCACATAAGTTGATCAACACAATTCCCACAAGATGATGCACCATTATTCAACACATTGGCTTCAACACTAGGTGGACTTAAATTGACCTTACAAGAAGAGTCAATCCGATCATCAATAGGATCAACTAGTGTAGCCACACTCCCAACAAGTACATCATCAACAAGAGGCAAAGAATCAATAGACTCACAAATAGTTAAGCTACTAATCACACTCAATGGGCTACTAGTCACACAATTATCATTCTCATGCACAAAAGTGTAAGAGTAAGCGATTTTACCTTGAAGTTCTTGAGTAAATTCTTCTTTCCTGTGGTGTGAAGGTTTCCCACATGCTTTGGCAGCAACTTCTCCTTGGCCTTGTGCTTCGCCGCTTGCCATGTTGGTACCTACACAAATGTCTTTAGAAAGAAAAGGACAAACATAGTTAGCATGATTTGGTGGCAACCCCCTCACTTCACTCCACACAACCTCTCCTTTTTCCACTCTCGGATTACCACCTTTCACACCCTTACTCCTCTCAATCTTTTGTCTCTCATAATCATTCGGCTTGGAGTAAGTGATCACATCTCCTTGTGGTTTGGGAATAATTGAGGTAAAGAGATAATTTCCCCAATGGTCCACTATAACCTTAGGCCAATTTAGCACATTTGGAACTCTATGTTGTGCAAACCAATCGGCACCCAAGCATACATGACCTGGCGTCAAGGGAAAGATATCGCACCACACCTCCTCATAGTATTCAAATTGGGTGAAGACAATCCTCACTCTCTCGGTAACCTTATACCCGTCCAAGGAATATGGAACAAGTAAAGGTTCTCGAAACAACCCTAAATAGTCAACCATCGGCGGCATAATGTAGTTCTTATGGCGCCAATCATCTAGCACAAGGAGGCAGCCCGGTACCCCATCAATGCTTACCTTTCCGGAGTGAACACTTCTCCTAGGATCAACATTGTAGAGTTTAGGACAACCCAAGGGCACATGAGTACCCCTCGGCCTTGGAGATGTATTCTCTCTTCTTCTCATGGGACAACCTACGCTATAGCTAGTATACCCATTCACACCGCTTCGACTTTGATAAAATGTACTACAAGGTGAAGAATATGAATCTTCATTCTCCACACGTGCACTCTCACCATGGCTCTCATAAGCTTTGCGAAGGGAAGGGTTATACCTTACACCAATTCGAGGTTCAAAATGGGAAGTGTAAGACTCCTCATATGCCCCAACTTCATCATAAGAACTTGGCACTTCATTCACCTCATGTTCTCCCTCAAAACCATAACCCTCAAATCTGCCCATGTCTTGATCATGGCTAGATTCATAGCCCCCATAATCTACAACATCATCGTAGCCATAAAATCCCTCACTACAATGATAGTCTCCCATGTTGTAGTTACATAATACGAGGCTACCAAGATATGTTCCCGTTATATCACCGTGTACCTACAAAATGAACAAACAAGATTAGTAGTAAAAGCACCTCACCAACACTCGTATACACTCGCCTTTGTGATCCTCACCATTGGAGCGGCGAATATTGAAAGTTGCTTATACTCCGGTAGTTAATAAGGTGTCAATCTCTACTTAGCGACCGGAATGGATTATTGTTTGATCGACTCAAGACACAAAACAAAATCTACTTAGGAACTTGAATCAAAAAAAAGTTCAACGAATCAAAATGAGAAAACACACAAAGAACGAAATACACGAAGAAAACGGATTCAAAAACCAATTCACAATCTAGTAGGTTATTACTAGTTGTTAATTGGTACTAGAATCAAGAAATGAAACTAAAGAAACAAGGAAATGAAACTTAGAATCTGAAATTTGAGCTTAATGGTGACGTGGCAGCATACAATTGGTCTTGGGCCCACACGAAAATATATATATATATATATATATATATATTTTTGTCACAAATCTGAAATTTCAATATGAAACACAACTTGTCATGGATGACAATGGGTTTTGGAGGGAAAGTAAAGTCTTGTACTCTTTTTTCAACTTTTCAAACTCAAAAAGGTAAGATTTGACTATTCTAATCCCACAAAACAAGGTTCTGTGTTTTAAGGAAAAGTGGTTGTCAAGTCTAGGAAGAGATGTGTGCAAGTCTTCTCACCAACAACTTTATAACTTTTGTCTTACAACCTTTTGGATCTATTTTATACTTTTGTGGTCTTAAGTTGTAAGAATAGATGAAGAACAAGATGAGCACCACAACAACCTTCAAGAACACAACATCAACTTCTTCAAGAACATAACACAAAAACCACCAATGGTCATCAACAAGGTACAACCTACGGCCCACTTCAAGTCACCACAACAATGGTCAATATTATAAGCTCATCTTTAGATCTAGACACTTTTAGTGTTGGTGAGAAAGAAACCAACACTAGAAATACACTAAACAAGTAAAATAACACCTAGATCTAAACACACAAACACAATTCTCGGCCAAGACAACAAGATGGACAAATTTCGTGTTTTTTTTTTGACAGTTTTTTTTTTTTTTTTTTTGGACCGAGATAGCCCAAGATTGGTAGTGTAGGAACACAACCAGCCTTGCTCTGATACCAACTGATACAAGATCAAACCCACAATACGAAATTTCAGCAACAACAACAAGATGAACAACTATCACAAGAACAACAAGTGCTAGTGAATCGAAAGAGCCCCACACGGCTTCACTAGACTTCAAGATTTACAAACACAAGCTTAACAAGATTACAAAAAAAAGGATAGATAGCTTGACATACGAGATTACAAGAAATAGGAACCAAACCGTGTATCAAACGATAAGACCCCTAAGACCCGCAATAACAACACCAAACTCTTATGGTGACCGCTAAGGGAATCAACTCCGCCTTACAACCACCGTTTCTAAGCAACGATCAATAATGGCTTTTCCAAGCCCTACACTACTTGGCCTTTCCAAGCCCTACACTACATTCTCAAAGAGAGAAGAAGAAGTCTTTCAAATATCCATAATGAACTAACTAGAAAATAAGACTAATGAAGCCTATTTATAACTATTACATCAAATGACCAAACTACCCTTAATGAAAAGAGGCTCCCATGGAGTGTAAAGAAAAGGCACAAAAAGACCAAAACACCCTTAATAAGGGGCGGTCATGGAGTGTAAGGACTCCTTCTTCACACTTCAACCCTTGCAATTCTTTGGAGCCTCGGGTAGTCATCAAGGCAAGCCTCCAAGCAACCTTCCACACACAAATTTGCTTTATTATGTGTCCAAAATCAGATTCTCCACGTGTTGGCCACGAATGATGCCATCAAAAGTTATGATGGCCATTTGTCTTGTATCACCAACACCCTCAAATCAACTAAAAATTATCTCAAAATTTAGGATTAGCTTCCCCTCGACATAAGGAACAAATCCCAATAGTTTTTAAGCTCTAATTTCAACCCAAAAATAAACCCATTTTCTCCATCTTCAAGCTATGGAGAACTCCATGAACACTCAAAATATTCAACTCCAATCAAACGAGCTTCGATTGATACAAAATTATAAACACGAGCTCCTTTCAACATCATGAACACTCCAACAATTTTTAAGCTTCAATTTCAAACCAATTGCTCTCAAAAATTAAACCCATTGCAATTTATTCAAACCATGAAGAATACCATAAACACCAAAATTTACCTTGGGAAAATTTAACTCCGTTTGCCTCCAAATTTAACATCTGAGCTCCAATTGACTAGGATACAAAACCCAATACAATTGAGACTCCAATTTTGCCACAATCAACAAACCCACTTTACCTTTTCCAAGTTTTTTCAAGCTCAATAATGCAGAAATTTCCAAACAACTCCAAATCGAACCAAATTTCAAATCCAAACTTCCAAAACACTAGAGAACACTAATATAGTGTTAGAAACTCAAGCAAAACATGAATCACACAATTTGTTTTTTATATTTGAATTTTTTGGGGGATTTTCAAATTTATGAACCTAGGACCAAAGAATTGATGGAACAACTCTTAAAACCTATGTTCTGATACCAAAATAATAAGAATCAAAATACAAGGGAAGAAAATAAAGAAAAAAGAATATGTGAATTAATAAGAAGAAAAGGAAATTATGGGAAACAAGGGGCTAAAACCCTCACCTCCCAATTGATTTTAATTTCTACAAGTTAATCCAACTCAAATAATCAAAGGAAACCAATAACTATCACAAGTGGGTGACACATTAATTAATCAAGTCGAGAAGTTAACTAACAATTAAGAGTTCAACCACTAATTACTCATTAATCCTTAAGTGATTCACTAAGTAGATGCTAAAATTTAAGAGAATTCACTATCCAACATAATCTAAAGGCTTCAAAAATAAGAAAAACCACTATTTATACTAAGGGAAATAAAGAAGAATTAGATTTTTACTAATTTGCCCTTGATGAGACCAGGGCCATATTTGCTTGCCTCCTTTTTGTGAATTCTTGAATTTAAGAGATGGCCATTTGCACACATGGCCTCTTTCCTCCCTCCTCTTCACCTGGAAGGACCTTTCACACATTGTATGTCTTTATTTTGTATCCTTCAAGCTCTTCCAAATCATTATTTCTTATGAACATCGCTTGTAGGTCTTGCAGCTCTTTTGGTTGGCTATGTGTGGATGGTCTTGAAGGGTAAGCTATGCCATCCATGCCATCCATTATAGTATCAGAATCACACCTATATTAGTTGTACCAAATGTCTCGACCCCTTGTGTACCTAAAGAAGCACATAATTGATTGCATCTGACCTTAAACTAAGCATATGCATGACTACCTTAAATACCCAGCGCACCACCTCTAACCGAAGGTTCCATATCTCTATGAAACTGATTTTACTGCACTGAGTGCTCGATAATCCTAAATCGAGGACACTCTCTGTAGAAATGATCACCCTTCCCGTAATTATAACAAACTATTGAAGCCCTAGGTTGGAGAGAAACATGTGTTAACCCCAACTGGATGACCAACTCATGCCTAGGGAACTCTCTAGAAAAATGAAAAACCTCTCAACCATCATAATGCCATCCTGAAACTCTCTAATGAAACATACCTGATGACCCAGAGTAGCCCCATGGCCTGGTACCTAGACCAAGAACCTCGTGATGCCTAATTAGTAGTTTATCCGTTGAGTCCATCATGACCTGTCTGAGAGCCACCTATAATCTGAGGTGCTACCTGTATGGACCTAATAGGTAGCGAGTGATGGTGACCTCTATCGAGAGAATCCCTACCTTCAGATGGAATACTATTAAAATTATAATAATGGTGGGGCCTCTTACCACCACATTCATATATCTCAAGACATGCCCACTCTAAAGTTCTCATATGATCAAGAACCTGGAGGAGGGTAGACCCAACTACTATCAAATGTTGTAATGCCAAACAAAGTGATAAAGTTAATCCTCTAGTAAATCTCTACACCATCTCATGCTCTGTAGGGAAAATCATAAAAGTTTGCATGGCTCATTTGAGAAATATTATTTCATACTCTTAAACTAATAAAGAACACTACTAAATACCTAGAAACCCAACTCTAGCCTGATAACTTCTTGATATAATAGACACTACCCCTACCTATAACATATCCTCAAAAAGGCTTGAAATCCCCAACTCGATATCCTGAAGAACTAAGGTGGTCACAAACCTTGCTGGACCGTGGGATGGTCCCAGACCCTCTAGCTATTGCTCTAGATCCTCAATATCAAGCTCTAACTCCCTAGCCTGATGTAGAGCTGAGACTCAGGTAACATGTACAACTGTCCCATCTGCATCTATTAACAACCTCACACTATCCATTTGAGAAAGAGTGGAGCCATAATAAGTACTTAGAAGTTGATAGAAGTAAGGACACACAATTAAGAATCAAGAACTAGAATTTCCTCAGAATGCCCTATAGCTTCCCAAAAATAGTAAACAGATGTGATCATATGGATCTGTGGGACTCTACTATATTTTCCTCTTGTACCAACGACACTGATGAACCTAAGCTCTGATGCGAAAATGTCATGACCCAATTTCTCAGATCATGATGGCATTTATATAACCCACAATTAGATAATCTAACCTATAGCCTAAAATGATGAGTAATAGGCTAGTAAGAAGAAGAAGAGAAACCTAGGAAACCAATACCAATAGAGAGACTAATATAGATAAACAAGACACAACATATACAAAGAAAAGGAGAAAGAGAACCAGAAGAAAAATATACCACAAGACCTGGTGTCAGTCGATACAGGATCTACTAGCATGAAAGGAGTAATAGGTTGTAATGACCATTTTCCATCGGTATGGGTAAGTCTAATATAAAAAAATTTAGGTTAAGGTTTTCCCTAAATTGGGAGTTAGAAATTTCAGGCTAGGCTAATTTTTGATGAAATCCAAGTGGAGTATGGTCTAGGGAAATCTAGGAATGTATTGGGTAAGTGTAAAATAATTTAGTATTATTTATGTTAGCTAAGATGATAAGGAATCCTTAGGATATTTTGGATGTCAATTTAGGTAAGTAGAACTTCTGATATCAAAGTTGACGTAAAAGGGTTAGTCAGAAATGTCATGGTTTGAGGGTGCATTGCAAAAAAGTCAAAATTGGGAGCAATCTCATTTTTTGCCTCACCTCACCAGCTATAGCGAGTGGCCGGTTTCTATGACTGCACTACTATAGCAAAAAAATTTCAACCACAGCAGAAGTAAAAATTGGTCAATCCCACTATAGTGGGTGGAGTTTTGCTATAGCGAGGCTTCTATAGCGGCGTAAGGCCCCTATAGCGGGATTGTAACACCCCGTATGTTTTGAAAATTAGTTAACGACCGAAACATTCATGGAAATAATGAAACATGAGAGACTTGATGAATTTTGTATGGAATTATGGACATGTACAAGGCTAATTCAATTGGGCCCTTAAATGGAGCCCAATATAACAAGAAGACATGGCCCAAAGGGTTTATTTTTGACCCATTCTTCCAAGGTGATCCATTTGACTAATTCAACATGTCATTTAATGCTAAGGAAAAGGATAAGAAAGACATGAGGGACTATAGATAGTGAAAAATCAGATTCTTATTCCCTAACACTCTCATAATATTTCTAGGACTTTCTACAAAACTCCCTTTTTCTCTCAAGAACTGCAAGTCCTTCTATTGGCCAAAATCATCCATTGGTAAGTATTTATTATGATGGATTAATATATTTTATGCATGTTATGTGGTGTATATGATGTTGGTTATGTTGGTGGAGTCTTGAGAGGACCACAAGGTGTGACATGTTATGTGTTTGTGACATTGGAGGTTGGTTTGTCTTGTAAACTTGGGAATGGACTTGTGTTTGTAAGGGAAGTGAACTTGGTGGAGTACATATGGACATGTGAGAAGTTATTATGGTCTTACTTTGTTTTATTCTTGTGCATGACATTTGGAATTGATATTGTGCGATTGGTTGTGGTTTTGGGGCCGTATTGGCCGAGAAATGTGGTTTTGAATGTCGTTATGTGCGTTGTGAAGTTATGGATGCATGTTGGGGTGTAATATGATCAAAAATATGTTCAAATATGTTTGATTATGATCATGTACCATTCATGGCCTTAAAAGACCCAAAAGAGACCATTTCGGACCAAAACGGGCACCCGCCCCAGCAGACGAGGTCACCTGCGGGCGCAAGTGCAACGCAGATGGCTCTGGAATTTTCCAGGAATACACCTGCGCGTGCATCCAGCCACCTGCGTGCGCAGGTGGCAGCGCATGTCACCTCCAGATTTTGTTTTGTGTGTTTCCATCACTGATTGATCCCCGAAAGCCCCGATACCCTTTTTGGATATAAATATCAACTTGTAATGTCGTTTAAATGACTTTAAAGTATCGTATGAAGGTGGTTGGGACTGTATGAAGTATGAAATTTTGTTCACATGTTGTTATAACGACGTAAATGTGACGAAATGATAAAGAGAAACGCGTAAAAGGTGAGGTATAAAATGCTATCGATATAGGATTTCTTGGTCAATGTGCATAGTGTTGTGGTGTTGTTGATATGATAAGGCCTTGAATTGTCTTGTAAGGGGTAACATGACATTGTACGGCAGTCGTATAGTTCATTGACGTCGTGTACGCCTACATGGTAGCTAGTTGCTAATGTAAGTTCCGGTATGAACTTGTCTTGTAGAGTAAGACGTAAAACAGGAGCTGGACCACTGTATTCCTACATAGACTAACGTATCCATACTTGGAAAAAAAGGTATGTAAGGTTATTCTGTCCGCATCTTTCTACGACAATTAGTATTCACATCGACAGTCCACTAGTCCTATCCCGAAATGTACCAAGGTATCCCATATCCGCTTATCAATGGTAATTGTCATATATTTTTCACTCGTTGATCATTGGTAAATCTCATGTCTCATATTCATGGTTAATGTTCCAAAAGCTCAAATAAGGTTGTGTTCCAATGTTTCAATAGTTATATTACTTATGCCTCTTGTTCATAGATTAATGTCCAATGGTTCCCGTAGAGCTATGTGTCTATTAAGGTTATGTTGCCAAGTTATTCACATGCCTCACACTCATTGGTTAATGATTCAAAGTTTCCAACAATGTTGTGTTCCAAAGTTCAAAGTGATGTTATGACTATCAAAGTAACAATCTCAAAGTAAAGACCAAAGTAATGCAAATGTGGTCAATGATCAAGTACGGGTGGCAAGTCTAGGGGCGTAAGCCTAGCTCGACTCGATCCCGAGATATGGATTTATGGGTGGCAAGTCTAGGGGCGTAAGCCTAGCTCGACTCGATCCCGAGGGTGGCAAGTCTAGGGGCATAAGCCTAGCTCGACTCAATCCCTATATGATGATATGAAAGACCCACTGATCAGTCGGGGCCCGGTTACATTGTGATATGTAATGACAAATGAGTCTTGAATGTAAAGAAAGCAATGAAAGTAATGAAAGCAATCCACATGGTTCCCAAAATGCAACATGGTGACTTACTCACATTGTCTATTCATTTGTATTGAGTTCATTAGTATGTTCATGTGTTACAAAGTTTCATTTGAGCCTTACATACTCAGTACTTATTTCGTACTTACCCCTCTTGGGGAATTTACCTTACTTGCTGCAGGCGCAGGTACAAGTAGACCTCCTCAGTAGATTGCCAGTGTTAGCAGGTCTTTGGTGAGCTCCAGTTCATTCGGGGCTTCTCCGAGTCAGAGTGTATATATGTTTTGGTGATGTACATATTGTGTAAAGTGGGGACTTGTCCCAACTTATGTTTCATTTTGGTCAATGCTCTTGTTAGAGGCTTTTATAGACTGATGTGGGTGTATTAATGTAGAAGGGATATGTTGTTTTGACCGGATGGCCTCAACGGCCAAGTTTCATATGTATGTATCATTATGTCCCATGTTTTCTTTTATTCATCCTTCTTATTCTTATGCACTGGAGGTTATGATTATGATATGCATATGATTGAACATAGGCAAAGGTTGGTTCTCTCGGGCCTTATCGGCTATGGGTGCCAATCACGTCTCGATGGGATTCGGGGCGTGACAAAAGTGGTATCAGAGCAGGTCGGTCTTAGGATGTCTACAAAGCCGTGTCTGAGTAGAGTCTTACTTATCTATGTGTTGTGCACCACATTTATAAGGAGGATTCTACGGGACATTTAGGATGTTGTTTCTTTCCTTCATTCTAGATCGTGCAATAGAGCCAATGGTGTCAGTTGCATTGTATCTGATCTTGGTAATTGTTTTTCTTTGGTATAGTCCAAATGCCAAACACTAGAAAAGGAAGAGGAAAAGGTAAAAGTAAGCTGATAGATAGGATTGCCGGTGAAGGAACAAGTAGACCACCACCTGAACAAGTTGATCAAGGTGGGGCTGAAACTATGTTTGCAACGCGAGCTTCTTCTACTTCTTCAGCTCCAGAAGAGCCGAGAAGAAGGGAAGTACCTGTGGAACCACAGACGAATGTCACAGACCAGGATCTTAGAAATGCAGTTCATATGTTAACACAGTTGGTGGCAGCCCAGAGTCAAGGACGAGCTGGTCCAATGACACATGATGATGATGCGGCTAGAGTAGCAAGTCGCAGAACACAGGATTTCCTCAAATTGGACCCTCCTATCTTCACAGGGGCAGATCCAAAAGTAGATCCACAGGACTTCGTGGATCAAGTTCAGAGGGCCTTGGAAGTTATGCATGTGACAGGGATAGAAACAGTGGAACTTGCTGCATATAGGTTGAAAGGAGAAGCAATATTGTGGTACGAGGATTGGAAGAAATCCCGTGATATGGATGCAACCCCATCTACCTGGGAAGAGTTTAAAGTGGCTTTTCTTGATCATTACTTGCCCTATGAGATCCGTGAGGCACGTGCGGATTAGTTCCTAAATCTCCGTCAAGGAAATTTGAGCGTCCGAGAATATAGCTTGCAATTTAATTCCTTGGCTCGATATGCGCCAAATGTTGTGGCTACGATGACAGACAGGGTCCATAGATATGTGGACAGACTAGAGCCATACTTGGTGAGAGATTGCACTATTGCGGCCTTGAATAGGGACATGGACATTGCTCGAATCCAGGCCTTTGCTCAGAAAATGAAAGACCAACGACAGAGGAGAAGAGTGCATGAATTTGATAGGGGACAGTCCAAAAGGGCTAGACCTATGGGACCACCTATGATGTCCCAAGAAGGATCTAGGCCCCGCATGTTTCCTAGACCACCTAGACCGTCATTCTCTTATTCCACAGGGAGTGCTTATTCTCAGTCTCGAGGGTTTAGAGGTGGTTCAGCTGGGCAGAGTAGTGGGGGGCATGGATCACAGTCAGCAGGTTTTCCTCATCAGCAGTGTCAGCACTGCGGGCGTATGCACACAGGTACATGTCGGAAAGGGACGAATGTCTGCTTTTGGTGTGGTATGCCGGGACTTATAGCGAGAGAATGTCCACAGCGGAGCATGGGTGGTATAGCACGACCAGCTGGGTCGGCTGTTGCGTCTTCAGCATCGGTTCCTTCACAGGGCCGAGGGGTGCAGCCTGTTGGTCGAGGTAGAGGTACCAAAGGAGGAGCCAGTACTAGCGGGGTCCAGAATCGCACTTATGCTTTGGTGGACCGCCAGACTTCATAGGATTCCCCTGATGTTGTCACAGGTACATTATCCATATTCTCACATAATGTATATGCACTGATTGATCCAGGTTCTACATTTTCCTATGTTACCCCATTGGTTGCTGCAAAATTTGCAAAGACACCAGAAGTATTAATTAAATCAATTGAAGTGTCTACACCGGTTGGTGAATATATTGTTGCAAAGAGAGTATATCGTAACTGTGTGGTAACAGTGTGTGGACAAGATACGTTGGCCGCTCTTATTGAACTTGACATGGTGGATTTTGATGTCATAATGGGGATGGATTGGTTGGCTTCTTGTTATGCTACGGTAGATTGCCGGGCCAAGAAGGTACAATTTTGTTTTCCACAGGAAAATGTTCTAGAATGGCAGGGTAAGGTAGGGGCACCACGAGGAAGATTTATTTCCTATTTGAAAGCCAGAAAAATGATTGCCAAGGGATACATATGTCATTTGGTACGAGTGAAAGATAACGATGTGGAACCATTAACTCCACAGTCAGTACCAGTAGTCAATGAATTTCTTGATGTATTTCCAGAAGATCTTCCAGGTTTACCCCCAGAACGAGAAGTGGAATTCGGCATTGATGTGATTCCAGGCACTCAGCCTATTTCTATTCCTCCATATAGGATGGCTCCAGCAGAACTGCGTGAATTGAAGGAGCAGTTGAAAGATTTGCTGGACAAAGGCTTCATTAGGCCTAGTATGTCCCCGTGGGGTGCACCGGTATTATTCGTATGCAAGAAAGATGGCACATTGAGGATGTGCATTGACTACCGACAGTTGAATAAGGTAATGATCAAGAACAAATATCCCCTTCCTCGAATTGATGATTTGTTTGATCAGTTACAGGGTGCCAAATGTTTTTCGAAAATTAACTTGAGGTCGGGTTACCATCAAGTCAGAGTTAGAGAGGAGGATGTACCCAAGACAGCTTTTCGAACACGGTATGGCCATTATAAATTTTTAGTTATGTCATTTGGACTAACAAATGCACCGGCTGTGTTTATGGATTTGATGAATAGGGTGTTTAAGCCATTCTTAGACGTGTTCGTGACAGTATTTATAGATGATATCCTTGTTTATTTAAGATCACCAGAAGACCACGCTAATCATTTACGGCAAGTGTTACAGATTCTTCGTGAACGAAAGTTGTATGCAAAGTTCTCCAAATGTGAGTTTTGGTTGAAATCAGTCGCGTTCTTGGGTCACATTGTGTCAGATGAAGGGATCCAGGTCGATACACAAAAGATAGAAGCAGTGAAAAACTGGCCAAGACCTACGACACCCACAGAGATTCGCAGTTTTCTGGGTTTGGCAGGTTATTACAGAAGATTTGTAGAAGGGTTTGCTTCTATTGCGGCACCATTGACAAAGTTAACTCACAAGGCAATTAAATTTCAATGGAATGATGCATGTGAAAGAGGGTTTCAAAAATTGAAAGATAAGTTGACTTCCACACCAGTGTTAGTACTTCCTGAAGGCATAGAGGGCTATGCAGTGTATTGTGATGCTTCCGGGATTGGTCTCGGATGTGTGTTGATGCAGCATGGTAGGGTGATAGCATATGCCTCACGATAGTTGCGGCCACATGAGAAAAACTATCCCACGCATGATCTTGAATTGGCAGCGTTAGTTTTTGCTTTAAAGGTATGGCGTCATTATTTATATGGGGTTCATGTTGCATCTATACGGATCACAAAAGCTTGAAATATCTTTTTAAGCAGAAGGAACTCAATTTGAGGCAACGAAGGTGGTTAGAGCTTTTAAAAGATTATGACATTGATATTCTTTATCACCCAGGCAAAGCAAATGTAGTAGCTGATGCATTGAGCCGTAAGGCAGTAAAAAGCACTAGTGGTCAGTTGAATGAAAAGCGTGAGATAATCAAAGATTTGAATCAATTAGCCAGCTTGGGAGTTCGCCTTATTGAAACCTCCGATGATAGAATTATGGTGCAGAATGCAGCAGAATCCTCCCTGATAGCTGAAGTGAAAGAGAAGCAATTTGCGGATTCTATTTTATTACAGCTAAAGGAAAATGTGCAGCAGAATTTGACCAAGGCATTTGATATTACACCGGAAGGGGTACTTCACTGTCAAGGGCGGTTATGTGTACCAGACGTAGATGAACTGAGGACACGAATAATGACAGAGGCGCATCATTCGCGTTATTCCATTCACCCGGGTGCTACTAAAATGTACCATGAATTGAAAGAAGTGTATTGGTGGGGCAACATGAAAAAGAACATTGCAGAATTTGTCACGCAGTGCCCAAATTGTCAACAAGTGAAAGTTGAACATCAAAAACCGGGAGGTTACATGCAATGTATCAATCTTCCAGTTTGGAAATGGGATATGATTAATATGGATTTCATTACGGGCTTGCCTCGTACATTGCGGAAGTTTGATTCCATATGGGTCATAGTGGACCGACTTACTAAATCAGTGCATTTTCTACCGGTCAAGACGACCTATACAGCTGAGGATTATGCAAAATTGTATGTGAAAGAGATAGTACGTTTGCATGGTATTCCACTTTCTATCATATCAGACAGAGGAGCACAGTTCACAGCACACTTTTGGAAATCTTTTCAGCGGAGTTTAGTTACTCAGGTGAATTTGAGTACGGCTTTCCATCCTCAGACTGATGGACAGGCAGAACGTACTATTCAGACACTTGAAGATATGCTACGAGCTTGCGCATTAGATTTTCAAGGAAGTTGGGATGACCATTTGCCTCTTATTGAATTTCCGTATAACAATAGCTATCATTCAAGTATTAAAATGGCACCTTATGAAGCCTTGTATGGAAGGAAATGTAGATCACCAATCGGATGGTTTGAAGCAGGTGAAACTGCTTTACTTGGGCCAGATATTGTTCACCAAGCCATGGAGAAATTAAAGTGATCCAACAGCGGTTACAAACGGTGCAAAGTCATCACAAGTCATATGCCGATGTTAGAAGAAGAGGGCTTGAATTCGCCGTAGGTGATTGGGTGTTTTTAAAGGTGTCACCGATGAAAGGGGTAATGCGGTTCGAAAAGAAAGGGAAATTGAGTCCACGTTACATAGGCCCCTATGAAGTTATTAGAAGATTTGGACAAGTCGCATATGAATTAGCCTTACCTCAAGAACTTTCCTCAGTCCATCCGGTATTTCATGTTTCGATGCTTCAAAAATGCATAGGAGATCCCTCTCGTATTGTTCCCGTAGAAGATGTTCAAGTTACAGAGGATCTTAATTATGAAGAGGTACCCATTCCTATCCTAGATCGACAATTAAAGAGATTGAGAAATAAAGACATAGCATCCGTAAAAGTCCTTTGGAGAAATCAACAAAAAGAGGAGATCACATGGGAAGCGGAGGAAATGATGAAATCCAAGTATCCCCATCTATTTCAAATGGATCAAGAGATACACAGTGTGGAGGTGGACCATTAACAAGTAAGTATTTACGAGTATTATGTGTATATGTGTATACGTAAAGTAAAGATGCAATTGTTTTCTATAAGACGATGTTGTTAACATTCGAGGACGAATGTTTCTAAGGGGGGAAGAATGTAACACCCCGTATGTTTTGAAAATTAGTTAACGACCAAAACATTCATGGAAATAATGAAACATGAGAGACTTGATGAATTTTGTATGGAATTATGGGCATGTACAAGGCTAATTCAATTGGGCCCTTAAATGGAGCCCAATATAACAAGAAGACATGGCCCAAAGGGTTTATTTTTGACCCATTCTTCCAAGGTGATCCATTTGACTAATTCAACATGTCATTTAATGCTAAGGAAAAGGATAAGAAAGACATGAGGGACAATAGATAGTGAAAAATCAGATTTTTATTCCCTAACACTCTCATAATATTTCTAGGACTTTCTACAAAACTCCCTTTTTCTCTCAAGAACCTCAAGTCCTTCTATTGGCCAAAATCATCCATTGGTAAGCCTTGGTAAGTATTTATTATGATGGATTAATATATTTTATGCATGTTATGTGGTGTATATGATGTTGGTTATGTTGGTGGAGTCTTGAGAGGACCACAAGGTATGACATGTTATGTGTTTGTGACATTGGAGGTTGGTTTGTCTTGTAAACTTGGGAATGGACTTGTGTTTGTAAGGGAAGTGAACTTGGTGGAGTACATATGGAGATGTGAGAAGTGATTATGGTCTTACTTTGTTTTATTCTTGTGCATGACATTTGGAATTGATATTGTCCGATTGGTTGTGGTTTTGGGGTCGTATTGGCCGAGAAATGTGGTTTTGAATGTCGTTATGTGCGTTGTGAAGTTATGTCTGCATGTTGGGGTGTAATATGATCAAAAATATGTTCAAATATGTTTGATTATGATCATGTACCATTCATGGCCTTAAAAGACCCAAAAGAGACCATTTCGGACCAAAACGGGCACCCGCCCCCGCAGACGAGGTCACCTGCGGGCACAGGTGCAACGCAGATGGCTCTGGAATTTTCCAGGAAGCCACCTGCGCGCGCATCCATCCACCTGTGTGCGCAGGTGGCAGCGCATGTCACCTCCAGATTTCGTTTTGTGTGTTTCCGTCACTGATTGATCCCCGAAAGCCCCGATACCCTTTTTGGATATAAATATCAACTTGTGATGTTGTTTAAATGACTTTAAAGTATCGTATGAAGGTGGTTGGGACTGTATGAAGTATGAAAGGTTGTTCACATGCTGTTATAACGACATAAATATGACGGAATGATAACTAGAAATGCGTAAAAGGTAAGTGAGGTATAAAATGCTATCGATATAGGATTTCTTGGTTAATGTGCATAGTGTTGTGGTGTTGTTGATATGATAAGGCCTTGAATTGTCTTGTAAGGGGTAACATGACATTGTACGGCAGTCGTATAGTTCATTGACGTCGTGTACGCCTACATGGTAGCTAGTTGCTAATGTAAGTTCCGGTATGAACTTGTCTTGTAGAGTAAGACGTAAAACAGGAGCTGGACCACTGTATTCCTACATAGACTAACGTATCCATACTTGGAAACAAAGGTATGTAAGGTTATTCTGTCCGCATCTTTCTACGACAATTAGTATTCACATCGACAGTCCACTAGTCCTATCCCGAAATGTACCAAGGTATCCCATATCCGCTTATCAATGGTAATTATCATATATTTTTCACTCGTTGATCATTGGTAAATCTCATGTCTCATATTCATGGTTAATGTTCCAAAAGCTCAAATAAGGTTGTGTTCCAATGTTTCAATAGTGATATTACTTATGCCTCTTGTTCATAGATTAATGTCTAATGGTTCCCGTAGTGCTATGTGTCTATTAAGGTTATGTTGCCAAGTTATTCACATGTCTCTCACTCATTGGTTAATGATTCAAAGTTTCCAACAATGTTGTGTTCCAAAGTTCAAAGTGATGTTATGACTATCAAAGTAACAATCTCAAAGTAATGCAAATGTGGTCAATGATCAAGTACGGGTGGCAAGTCTAGGGGCGTAAGCCTAGCTCGACTCGATCTCGAGATATGGATTTATGGGTGGCAAGTCTAGGGGCGTAAGCCTAGCTCGACTTGATCCCGAGGGTGGCAAGTCTAGGGGCATAAGCCTAGCTCGACTCGATCCCTATATGATGATATGAAAGACCCACTGATCAGTCGGGGCCCGGGTACATTATGATATGTAATGACAAATGAGTCTTGAATGTAAAGAAAGCAATGAAAGTAATGAAAGCAATCCACATGGTTCCCAAAATGCAACATGGTGACTTACTCACATTGTCTATTCATTTGTATTGAGTTCATTAGTATGTTCATGTGTTACAAAGTTTCATTTGAGCCTTACATACTTAGTACTTATTTCGTACTGACCCCTCTTGGGGAATTTACCTTACTTGCTGCAGGCGCAGGTACAAGTAGACCTCCTCAGTAGATTGCCAGTGTTAGCAGGTCTTTGGAGAGCTCCAGTTCATTCGAGGCTTCTCCGAGTCAGAGTGTATATATGTTTCGGTGATGTACATATTGTGTAAAGCGGGGACTTGTCCCGACTTATGTTTCATTTTGGTCAATGCTCTTGTTAGAGGCTTTTGTAGACTGATGTGGGTGTATCAATGTAGAAGGGATATATTGTTTTGACCGGATGGCCTCAACGGCCAAGTTTCATATGTATGTATCATTATGTCCCATGTTTTCTTTTATTCATCCTTCTTATTCTTATGCACTGGGGGTTATGATTATGATATGCATATGATTGAACATAGGCAAAGGTTGGTTCTCTCGGGCCTTATCGGCTACGGGTGCCAATCACGTCTCGATGGGATTCGGGGCGTGACAGAGATATATGTGGATTTATATAGAAAGTTATACCAAAATGATTTATTATTTCTAAACTCATTTTGGGAAGGGCTTAGGTGATTTTGGATAATTTTCACCTGTTTTCCATCAAAAGTCTTCGTAAAGGAAAGTTAATGACACCCATTAACTATTTTTTCAATTTCTAAACTTTAGAATCACTAGTTTATGAGCTTTGGAGATGATTTAGCTTAACCTAACTGACTTTTTTGGTGCAATAGTGTAAATTGAGTGTAAAACCTTTGGGTTTTCGTTAAATATTTATAATTTACTCTTGCATGACTATAATTTACTATTGTAACCATGGTATAGGTAGGATTAAGGTGAAATTATTGTAGAATACCCTAGCATAGAGGGAATGATTATAAAATTGTCCTAGGGGTTTTGAGACTAGGCTATAATCTTTGATATTGTAGGTCATTTGGTTGATTATGTGTTATATTTATGCTTTTAAACCACAAACAAGCCACGGTTGCAAGAAAAGGAAAAGCTTAAGTTTTCTAGAGCATTTCAGGCTTAGATTGAGGAAGGTGATGGTTTAATGTAGTTGAAACCCGACTTGTTTTATGTTTGCATGATAAATATTCCTTTGTATGGCTTTTTACAATGCATGTTCAAGGAAAGTGAATGATTGTTGATAACCTAAGTGTTAATCACATACAATGAACTTATATAAAAGCTTGTTGGTTTTACAAATACTATTTTTGTTATCATTGTGGTTGTGATTGTTGTGATATTGGTCATTATTGTGTGATGTTTCGGTATTTGGACATCTTCACTGGATTGGTGCTATAAGGTTAGCAGACACTCAATGTATGGGATTTTGGTACATAAATAAGAGCTCGTCCTCTACAGGTCATGTCTAGTAGGTGATCATAAGATCCTTAGCATGTATGTACAAGGTACAGGTGAGTGTGACAGTTACTTGAGTGAACCGGGGATTATGTGTTTACTTGTCATATTGGTTCCTTGAGTGAATCGGGCTTAAGTGTTGACTTGTTATCTTGGTTCCATTGAGTGAACCGAGTTTATGTGCTTACTTGCTATATGTAGTTTCTTGAAGTAAGCCGGGATTCATGATATTTGCCATTGTTATTGTTCTTATGGATCCATGAGTGGTCCGGATTAAATTGTAAGTTGTGGCATAACTCTATGTTGCCTATTTGCTTGTGTAGTTGATGACATGGTTGATGTAGTTGCTTGAGTCATGGTTGTTGGCTTGGAGTCTTGTTGATAGTCATGGTCTTGACTTGACTAGTTATCTATGTTGAATTGTATTGACTAAATCCATAATATTGTCAAATAAGGTTAAGTGTTATGAACTTGAAGTAAGGTTACATGGTAGGTGTTCATGGCTATTTTGCTTTAATAAGTTATGGTTATGTATTCGTATTTCTCATTTTGGGTTGGTCGATTGCCCTACCTGTGCACCATTATTTTTATATACTGATACTATACGTGCTCTTTTATTTGTTGACTATAGAGCAAATTTTGGTGACTATTTCAAAACCTCAGCTGTGATTTTGATAGTGTTCAAACTCAAGGGTGAACTGCATCCTCTGAGCTGCCATGAGTTTTTATTTAGTTCATTCAATTTTTGGTCCATTATTTCGAACGTAGACATTCTTCTTATGTTTTGGGTTGAACCCGTTTGTTGACATTTATTAGTGTTTTGGTACAATGACTCTCAGATTCTAGGGGATTTGTTTAGATTTACATATTTCCACATTATTATTTGTGTTTAGATATGGAATTGTTGGTTTTTATAATGGGAAATGGATTAGTTGCCTAATTTCTTGCTAAGTGTTGGATTGAATATTTGAGTTAGATAGTTCTCCCATCGGGGGTTAGTGTGGGTGCCATTTAAGGTTGTTTGAGTCATAAAAAAGTTGTTATCAGAGCCCTAGGTTTGTTGTTCTCATTGTACCAAAACGAGTCTAGTAAAGTCTTGCGGAATGGTACGACATTTGTACCTTTCTTTGAGAGGCTATAGGACTTTAGAAAACTATTATTTTTTTCTTATTTCATGCTATAACTTTATTCCAATTGGTATCTATTAATACAAATTGGTATCTGACCTTCTTTATTCTTTTTTTCATAGATGGTGAATACTAGATCGAATGGAGCCAGAGCCATAGCCCCTGCACCAACAGTTCCAACTATGAAACTAATTATCCATGGATGAGGACGCAGAAGGGGTAGGGGAAGGGGATGAGGGAGGGAAATAACCTCCAGGGGTGGAGCTCGAGTAACAGCTAATCAGGCTCGTCAGAGGCCAGTGACACCTCCCCTATCCCCGGATCATTATGAGGAGGTTGAGGAGATGAATGAGGATTTTGTAGAGTAAGAGGAAGTGGCTCCAGCTCATCCCCCTATGTCTCCTGAGAGGATTCAGCAAGTACTTTCATTTCTAAGTGTATTGGCTGGTACTGGGGCCACTTTTGCTATGCCTGCTTATTAGTTTTCATGTGTTCAGCAGACTGCTATAGTTGCTCCTAAAATGGGTATTATTGAGCAGCTGAGCTCAAATTTCTAAAATGGGTATTATTGAGCAGCAGACTGCTATAGTTGCTCCTAAAATGGGTATCATCTTCAAGACATGCTGACCTCGTTCTTGAAGATCAAACCTCCTACTTTTATTGGCTATGAGATGAAGGATGCATTTGAGTTCATCGTTGATTATTATAAGAGGCTACATAAAATGGGTATTATTGAGTAGCACGGTGTTGAGTTTGTTACTTTCCAATCGTTAGGTGATTCCAAGCAGCGGTGGAGAGCGTATGTGGAGTGTTGGTTACCAACTTTTCCTCTGTTGATATGGGTTTAGTTTCATACCCTATTTTTGGAGAAGTATATACCTTGTATTCTTCATGATCATAAGAAAGATGAGTGTTTGGCTCTTGAGTAGGGTAATATGTCTATTACGGCCTATGAGGCCAAGTTTCATGCTTTGTCCCATTATACTACTCAGTTACTTGGCATGGATAAGGAAAGGATTCAGTTGTTTATAAAGGTCTTAAACACTGACTTGCAAGTTTTGACTGTTCATATGACTTCTGCTGGAAAGACCTTTAATAATGTTGTTGATTATGTGAAAAAGGTAGAAGTGGTAAGCAAGTTGGTCAGGCAAAGGTGTTAGCGAAGATGTCTTGGGATGCATGTAATTTTGGTGGTTCTTATTCCAAGGGTCATAGCTAGCAGGCTTATCCAGCTCACCCTAGTCAGTCAACTCTGCCAACTTCTATAAGTAGTCAGTCATAGGCTATTCAGCAACCTTCAGTTGATAGAGGCCAAAGGGCTTCTTATTCTTCGGCCAACAGGCCTTCTCATGAGCGAGGTTATTATGCTAATGGTGCTATGGGACACTTCAAAAGAGAGTATTTACAAAGATAGGCTGGGTTACAGGGCCTGGAGCAGTCTAAGGTTATGGTTCCTGCTGGTAGAGGTGGTGGAGGTAATGGTAATGGTAATAGCCTGGCTTGATGATAGAGCTCACTGTTATGACTTCTCATCCAAGTCCAAGGCTGAGGCGTCTGATGTCATCATTACACATACAATTCTCATCTGTGATCGGAAGGCTACTATTTTGTTTGATCTAAGTTCCACTTATTCGTATGTATCTATTAGATTTTTCTTGGGGCATGACTAGATTTGTGATATACTAGACTCTCCTATTTATGTGTTTACTCTGGTTGGAGACTCTATGGTAGCGACCCATGTGTATCGTGCATGTTCTATTTTGTTCACGCGTTTCCAAATATGGGTAGATTTGATTATCTTGGATATGCTTTACTTTGACATTATCCTGGGCATGACTTGGCTATCTCCATATCATGTTGTTTTAAAATGTAATGCTAAGACAGTGACCCTAGTGAAGCCCGAAATGGATAGGTTAGAGTGGGAAGGTGTGTATAAGACTATGCATGTGAAAGTTATATCTTTTATTCAGGATAAGAATTTATTTAGGAGAGGTGTTTGAATTTTCTAGCACATCTCTGGGATGTTAGTGCAGAATTTCCTCTTATTGAGTCAGTCCTCGTGGTGTCAGAATTTCAGGAGGTGTTTCCCTCAGATTTTCTTGGTATGCCTCCAGGCTTGTATATTGACTTCTGTATTGATTTGGTGCTGGGAACTCTCCCCATTTATATTTCTCCCAATCGAATGGCTCTAGATGAATTGAGGGAACTCAAGACTCAGTTGTAGGAGTTACTTGATAATGGATTTATTTGTACTAGTGCTTCTCCTTGGGGTGTGCCAGTGTTGTTTATTAAGAAGAAGGATGGTAGCCTGATGTACCGTGAACTCACGTCACTTTAGATACTTAACACTATGAATATTTGCAAGTACGATAGTATTTTTATGTGGATATGATGTGTTTTGAGGTGTTTATAGGTCAACTAGGTTAGGAGAAGTGGAATGCTGGATTTTGGATAGAAAAGGCATCAAACGAACCCATTGTGGTATCTGACCACGGTCGTATCACGTCATCGTAAGTTGAATCAGAGGATGTCCCTCGGGAGATAATAAGACAGAAGCCTCCCACAATCATGCATTGATATCCTGATCGTACTACCTGATAGAGGAAAGGACTTCTTGGAAGCATGGCTGCAAAAGCTAAGTATAAAGAGGATCAGACGACTGGATCTCACGACCATACCTAGAAATGAGGTTGTGACAAGAGGTCGTGGGAATAAAGGTCAAAGTTGAAGTTTGTAGAAGTTGAAGTGTAGGATCATTAGACGACTATATTGTACGGTCGTAGGTAGAATCCATTGAGTCGTATTGAGGATCGTACCTGAGAAGAGTTGAAGATGATAAAGTCCATATCAAAATCACGAGTACCAAGGATGATCGTGGAATCAAACCATGATAGTACCTTCCACTCATCTGAGATGACCGACTCAACAAATCCTATTATGTTTAGGATAGGCTTTATTTTGTTTATAAAAACTCTTATCATTTTATTGTATTAGTTTACGTTTTATTACATTACTGTAAGGTTTTAAGGCATATTATTGGTCTTGGAATAACAAATATCAAAATTTAGGGTTTTAATTCAAAGTGAGATTTTGGAGTTTTTCATCTTATTATTGTAAGTTCATAATCATGCTTTCTTGTCAGAATTCTTCTTGTATTCTTGCAATTATGAGTAGCTAAACACCACAACTAGGGTTGAGGGAACCATGACGGATTGACGAAGTAGTGTTTGTAGTAGGAGGTAATTCTCAAAATGTTGTTCAGGAATGTATTGTTAATTATCTTTGGACTTATTACTTTCTGATTATGCGCAATGTTAGGACTCGCCTTATCCCTGCCCTGGACGTTAGCAAGGGTAATCGGATAGGAAAAGATAATCAACAATAAGACTTGGAGCTACCAACCTAAATTTAATTAGGCTTGAACTGGTAACTAGTAGAGACTAAATTGGGATCATAGATAGGGGTTAGTAATACAAAACCCATGACATATGAACCTTTGTGCTTGGGGATAGTCATCTATAAGGGGCTTAACATAGTCGGTTAGATGATACATAACCTATCGATTCTGCATGCCAAATACCACAAGAGATCATTGAGTACGAAGAACCTGCGGAGTTATGAAGTTATTGGGGAACACAGTCCTAGTACCTTTTTCATATTAATCACAAACCCAAATAAATCCGCAATTGTTACTATTGAATTCTTTATTTACAAATCCCCCACTTTTACTAGAAATTGTTATTAATTTCCTTGACATACATTTTGATTGATATTTTGACCTATTCCCTGAGGGATTGACCCCAATGTAGTTGGGTTCTATATTTGATCAACGACCGCTTCATGCTTTATTTAGAGGCGTAATTTAGGTGACATTAAATTTTTATACTATTGCCAGAGAAGAAAGGGGAAGGACAATGAGGTCCTTCCACGACCTCCTCCTTCTTTTCCAAAAAGACTTAAAAATAAACACAAAGAGGGAAATTATAAAAAGTTTATTTCTATGCTGAAGGAGTTGATGGTGAATATCCTCTAGTTGAGGTACTTGAACAAATACCAGGTCACACAAAGTTTATGAAGGATTTGGTGACGAAGAAGCGGACGATGAGTTTTGAGACCATTGATAATGTGCACCATTGTAGTGCAATAGCCTCTAGATCTTTGGTTGAGTAGAAGGAAAACCCAAGAGAATTCATGATTCCTTGCACTATTAGGTGTTTTAACTTCACAAAAGCTTTGTGTGATTTGGGTGATTACATTAATTTAATGACACCAGAAGTTTAAAGACAGTTGGGGTTGGGTCCCCCAAATCAACTTTGATGAGACTTTTCATGACGGACCGCACTGTGAAGAAGTTAGTGGGAATCTTGTGTGATGTTTTGGTGAGGGTTGCATCCTTCATCTTTCCAGCTGATTTTGTCATCGTTGATAGAGAGGTTGACTTTGAAGTTCCCATTATTTTAGGAAGTCCATTCCTTACGATTAGGCATGTGTTAGTTGATATGGAGACTAGGCAGACTAAGTTTTGGTTGAATAACAAACAGGTTACCTTTAATGTATGCCAGTCCATGAAGCATCTAAAGGATATATGTGTAATCTCTGTGATAGATACAGTCGAAAAGGATGATTGGTAGCTCCTATTGAGTAGAGGCCTTCGCAGCAGCAATTATGAATTTTGAGGGTGATTATATTAAGGATTACGATGAGATGGTTAGCGTAATTGAAGGTAGGGGTTCATACAGTTATGCACCAAAGAAGTTAGATCTTGATTTGAAGAACAGAGTAACCCCACCCACTTGGCCTTCTATTGAGGAGCCTCTAGTCTTGGAGATCAAAGCTCTTCCATCTCACCTTTGATATTCATTTTTGGGACCCAACAATACTTTGCCGGTCATTATTGTAGCTAACTTGGTACACTAGAAAGTTGAGGCTTTGGTCTCTATTTTAAAAAGGTTCGAGAGGGCCATTGGATGGTCCATCTCTGATATCATTGGAATTTTGCCTGGAATTTACACGCATAAAATTCAACTTGAGCTGGATTGTATGTCCAGTATTGAGCATGAATAAAGATTTAATCCACCTATGCAAGATGTGGTAAACAAAGAAATAATCAAGAGGTTAGACGCGGGTGTGGTTTATCTAATTTCAGACAGTAAGTGGGTAAGCCCGATCTAATATGTGCCGAAGAAGAGTAGAATCACTATGGTTCTAAGTAAAAAGAATGACCTGGTTTGTATGAGGCCAGTCACTAGTTGGTTTGTTTGCATGGACTATAGATAGTTGAATGAATGGACCGAGAAGGATTACTTTTCGATGCCATTCATGGACCAGATGCTAGATAGTCTCGCTAGTAGGGGATGGTATTGTTTTCTTAATGGATATTTGAGTTACAATCAGATTTCTATTGCTCCCAAAGACCAAGAGAAAACAACTTTCACTTGTCTATTTGGGACTTTCGTGTTCAAGAGGATTCCTTTTGGTTTGTGTAATGCACTCGCAACCTTTCAGCATTGCATGTTGGATATTTTTTCTGACATGGTTGAGAACACTATTAAGGTGTTCATAGACGAATTCTCAATTGTTGGTGATTCATACAAAGATTGTTTGTCACATCTAGCCAATGTTTTGAGGAGATTCAAGGAATGTAACTTGGTCCTAAATTAGGAGAAGTGTTACTTCATAGTTGAAGAAGGAATAGTGCTTGGTCAACAGATTTCGAGAAAGGGAATTGAAGTTGATAAGGAAAAAATTGAGGTGATTGAAAAGTTGCCTCCACCAATATTTGTGAAGGGTATTCGTAGCTTTTTGGGGCATCCGGGTTCCTATAGGAGATTCATCAAGGACTTCTCAAAAATAGCAAATCCTTTGTGCAAGTTGTTGGAGAAGGAGGTGAAATTTGTGTTTGATGAGGCATGTCTAAAGGCATTCGAGTGCCTGAAAGAGAAGTTGCTTTCAGCCCCTATTATTGTGTCTCATTATAGGTATATGCCATTCGAGGTTATATGTGATGCTAGTGGCATGGCACTAGGTACAGTCCTAGGCTAAAGTCAAGAGAAGATCTTACACCCCATCTACTATGCTAGCAAAACACATAACCCTACTCAGAAAAATTACACTGTGATCGAACAAGAGTTGTTTGTTATGGTGTTTGCATTTAAGAAGTTTCAATCTTATTTGCTTGGCATGAAAGTGATTATGCATACTGACCACACAACTCTTAGGTACCTGATGGCAAAGAATGATGCAAAGCCAAGGTTGATTCATTGGCTACTACTATTACAGGAATTTGACTTTGAGGTCAAGGATCAAAAAGGGATCGAGAATCAAGTAGCTAACCACTTATCATGCCTTAAATAAAAGGCCATGCTGAAACTAAAGGATGAGCTTAAGATTCATGATACTTTTCCAGATGAGCAGGTATTAGCCGTAGCACAAGATATGATTCCATGGTTTGCAGGCATTGCCAATTATTTGGTTAGTGATGTGGTTCCAAAAGACATCATTTTAGTAACATAAGAAATTCATACATGACGTGAGGAAGTTCTTTTGGGATGAGCCATACTTGTTCCGAGTTTATATATATGGGCATATTCGGAGATGTGTCCCTGAGGTTTAAATGATGATCATTTTAGAGGAATGTCACTCATTATCGGGTGGTAGTCACCATAGTGGTGAACATACTCCGTATAAGATCTTGCAATAAGGGTACTATTGGCCTCCCATTCATAAGGATGCACATGACTACGCAAGGGCGTGTGACCAATGCCAAAGGCAAGGAAACATCTTGTGACGACAAGAGCTTCCAATGACCACTATCCTCGAACTTGAGCTATTTGATGTATAGGGATTGACTTCATGGGAGCTTTTCTAAGCTATCATGGGATGAAGAATATTTTGGTAGTTGTTGATTATGTTTCAAAATAGGTGAAAGCAGTTGTGCTTCCAAACAACGAAGGGAAAAGTATCACGGTATTTTTAAGGAAGAATAGTTTCTCCAGATTTGGTACACCACGGGCTATCATTAGTGATGGAGGCTCGCACTTTTGCAATCATCTATCAAAACCTTTCTTGATAAATATGGTGTGAAACATAAGGTGGCAACACCTTACCATCCTCAGATAAGAGGTCAAGTTGAGGTCTCAAATCATGAGATCAAGTCTATTTTGGCGAAGACTGTGAATGCCAATAGGACATACTGGGCTAGAAAGTTGGATGATGCATTATAGGCTTACCCGACAGTGTTCAAGACCCCTATTAGTGCATCTCCTTATCATCTTACATATGGTAAAGCATGCCACTTGCCTATCGAACTTAAGCATAAGACATTGTGGGCACTAAAGAGGTTGAATCTAGAGTGGAGTGATGTGGCTAGATTAAGACTAGAACAATTAAATGAGATGGATGAATTCCGTCTCTGCACCTATGAAAGCTCATCCTTATACAAGGAGAAGATAAAATTGTACCATAATCACAAGATTGAAAGAAGAGAATTCATGGTGAACGACATGGTATTACTATCTGATTCAAGGCTGAAGTTGTTTTTGGGTTAGTTGAAGTCAAGATAGAAAGGGACATATAGAGTAGTGACAGTGTTTCCCTATGGCGCAATTAAACTTGAAAATAAAGAGGGTCTGAATTTTAAAGTAAATGGCCAAAGGGTGAAACACTATCTCGGTGAGATTGAAGAAGTGAAGATAATTTGTGAAGTGGATATGGCTAATGCTTGAGAAATCAAGCGCACCCGAGTCATGTCGCGACATCAAATCAGGAGCTTCATGGATGACAACCCATGTGCTAGTTTTGGTGAAGTCTTAGTAACCAAACTATCCATCATTTTGCGACATTAGATCAAGCGCTTTTTTAAGGCAACCCATGATTTTGTACTTTTTATTTTTATAGGGTAATGTGTGTAACTTGTGTAGGGATAGTGCAGAAAAGAAACTACAGAACTGGAGTTTGTACTGAACCCATGAAAAGATTGTACTACCGTGGCAAGGTCCGATCCCACGATCGTGTGTTCAGTCATCTACACAAAGACCAAAGGGATGAATTTATGAGTTATCTTACGATTGTTCACCCCGATCGTGCTTAGATGTCACGATCATGGTCCCAATTGTCTGATTAAACTCCTAAAAATCAACTTGCAGGACATCAAACTTACGATTTAAGAAATGGTCATGGTTACATATCACGATAGTCCTTAAACTTCGTAGGTTCCCAGGTAAGTTCTCTTCAACCCTCCTGGTATGAATAGAACCCACGATCGTGGTAAGGACAAATGATCATAGGTAAGAGTAGTCTGTTAGGTCCACTTAATTAAGTCAGACCCGATCCAACCTGACCCAAATTGGGTTTATTTTGCTTAAACCCTATACACTAAGACCTGATTAACACCCACTTCTATTCAAACTCATTACAACAAAGAACAATCAATCAAAAGCAATAAAAATTGAAAATTATCACCTCGAACTTGCGTGATTTCAAACCCAAATCCTGTCAAAGCACCCACATTCATGAGCTAAATCATTGTAAGCCCTTACTCATTCTTTTAAAACTTATTCCCATGTTTATAATTGATGATTGAAGGTTCTAAATTAAATAGCATTGTTACAAGGTTGTTTAAGTTTGTTAGGGTTGTTTTTGGTTGTTGAAATGAATAAATTGATCAAAGGGGTAAGTCTGAATACCCATTTTTGCTTAAAATTTGGTCAAAAAGGGTCAAATGGGGTCGGATCAAGTGTTTAAAATTGACTAAGTGTTAGTGCACAATCCATGACATAACTCACGAATGTCATTTTGATATATGAGTGTAGGTTGGATCATCATGGGTGCCTAGTGTTAATTTGCAGGAAGTTCATAAGACGATCATATACCACGATCATAATTTCATTGCACGATCGTGTTATGTGCTCGTCTGATGTGATGAATCCTCAATAATTTTGGGGAATCCTTCCCACGATTAGAAGGTACGATTGTACCTTCTTTGCACGGTCATTGGAAGGCTTGTCTGATTAAATTTCTAAACCTGTACTATTGTTTTAAATCTGTGACTAATCACTTTTTTGTACATGTACTATGCCTCCTAAAAACCTCAAGCAAATACCAAAGGAGATATCATAGAAGAGGGCACCAAAAACACACTTTTGCCTCAAAGAGTGAGTTTGATAGCTCAAGTAGTACCATGGTTAAATATTTAGCAAGTTCGGGAGACGACCAATATACACCTCGAACCACTAGAGCCAAAGCCTAGGAGCTGGAAAAGGAAAAGTCCAAGGAAACTACATCAACTGCCTTGATACCTGTAGCTAACCACGTGGAAATTCCCCAGTCAGAAGAGGGAAGTCATCCCATAAACCAATATGGGGATGATGATGTTGAGGAGATAAGTTCCTTGGAGGAGGGTGAAGAATCCAATCCGAAATCCTCTTAGGAACATGCTACAAATATGACTCCGAAGGGTGTTGAACGGAGGTTGTGGCTTGTGCCAAATGCTCAGGACTACTACATAGATGTGATTTCCTTAAAAGAAAATTGGAATCGAAAGAGGAATATTCAAAAGGAGCCACAGGTCTTGACGAAATCATTGCAAAAGGTCCCGAAAGTGAATTGGTGTTTGAGAAGTACGATTTGGGGTTGATGACTAGGTCGCTCCTCAACTATGGACTAGATCTAGTGAGGGATTTCTATGAAAATTATTCATCAACACTCAAGAACATGACTCCATCGAGCAAAGAGAAAGACATAAAGAAGCACATACACTGACAGTCCAGGGTAAGGAAGTTGACATCTCTGTCAAAGCTATCTTTAAAGCCTTGTTTTGAGAGACTTTTGAGCCAATGGAGGAGACTTCAAAATTTGATAACCATATGAATAATTTGAAGAGGTGAAAAAATTGCCCACCGATGACAAAGTGATGCATTATAAGTGGTTGGCGGACCACATTGCCGAAGCAGGTAAAAATGCAATTTAGGTAAACAGAGCGACTATTTACAAACACACTTTAAAGTCTTGATCAAGGATTAGTGGTCGATTATTCGATATCGCATAGCACCTACGGCAAATGATAACACATTGGGTGCCATAAATTCATGCCTAGAAGTAGCCTTCATGTCTGAGTTTGAGCTGAACATTTTGCACATCATTATGGAAGAGATTTGGGATAGTTCAGCACCACATTGCCCTTTTCTTGCCTAATTACAAAGTTGATATGGAATTCAAATATGCCATCTATTCCAGTGGTTGATAGTTTCATCCTGCCAATGAAAAGCACTGATATCGCCTTGATAAAGGATTTGAGGAACCCAAAAGCTAAAGTTCAGGGACCTCTGCCAGATTTACCATCTAAGGTAGCGAGGATGCCCTAGCTAGAGAGATCTCAGCATCTCATATAGGTGCTACTTCTTTATTATCTCAGCAGGCCACAACACTTATGGTTTCCCATCAGTTAGTGCCTACCACATACATATTGATTCCTGTTGCTCAGTAGGAGTAGATTCTGAGGACGCAGATCTGAAAGTTAGAGATATAGGTAAAACCCTATGTACTAATGAGATTAAGGCAAAGTGCGGGTGGTTTAGACCTACTTTGACAAGTTTGAGAGTCATATGACGGCTAAGTTAGAGGAGATCCAGGCTCCTGATATGAGTACAATTACCACAAACTTGGCCCTATTAAAGGAAATGATCAAGGAGCTTACAGAGTAGACTATCCCAGTTATGCTACCTCTACTTCCCTCTACGCCATCCTTGGATGATTTAGAAGTTGATATGGACTCCTTAGTCCTAGATTTTTATACATAAGCCCCTGTAGGTGGGGGCAATAATTTTGAGATTGAAGAGAAGGGCAATGATGTGTATCCCCAGAGGAAGAGGAGGAGATGTGATAAGAGTGAAAAGAATAAGATGAAGAAGAAGAAGGAGAGAGTGAGTAAGCAGACCTCTGTGGTATATGTGCTGGAGAGTGTAGAGGTTCCACCTACTATTGAGGTAGTAGTTCAGATGGAAGAGGGTACAGAGTCTGCCTCTGTTAAATTATTGAGTGCAGCAGCCACCATCAGTGCCTATTTATCAGAGTGCTCCGGCCACATTCGAGGCTTTGACAACTGAGGAGACAGGAGGGGTTCTATTTATGACCCCACCAGATCTGAGTACGACGGGCGTCTAGTGCACCCCAGGTATGTCCCTTGCCCTAGTTTTACATTATCTGTGTTTTCATACAATGGTCGGGGTATACCACAGCCAATGGATTTTGTTGCCGTGTTTCTTTTACCTTGATTGTGCTATCTAGTTAGAACCGGCATATTTAGGTGTTTTTATTATTGTTTTTGTGTTATTTTTTTATTTTCTGTGTAACTTAGAGAATAATTAGAGAACTTGGTGTATTAAAAATAAAAAGAGCATACAAACTGGTTTTGAATGATATTAATGATACCCCTCCAAAATATTTTGAATTTTGTGTTGTGTACTTATCTGAACTGTAACCAATGATTGGATCTCGTAATGGCATTAGAATTATGGATTTGATGACCTCAGCCTAACTTGTATGAACCGGATAGGTAGTAACCAAATACATAGCCCTGAGTCAAATGAGTGTGAGGTTTACCGAGTCGGCGTATGTATGCGATCTAGAACTTGACAGGTTAGTCTCACTGATGTTGTAGGATATGAGGTTAGAAAAGGATCATAGGCAGTTCTACAATTAGTCCTCCAAAAAGCCTACCAAATGAATATAATATCCCTTGATCCTAAATTTTAGCCTCAGTAGACCTTTTCTTGGAACTAGCCCATTCACCTTCCCGATTTTTACAATGAACTTGCTTTGGCCCTGGTACCTCCTTGGATAATGTGTACCTCAACTCAGACAAATCACCTAAGTTGTGAGTGGCTATTGTAGGGGTGCGCAGATAATTGGGTATGAAAAATGGTGTTAGTAAAAGGGAAAAGGATTTGGGTACGAAAAGAGAAAGAGAAAATTTTGAAAAGAAATACAATAAAAGAAAAAAAAAGAAAAAGAAAAAAAAAGTGAAGTTGTTAAAATAAAACAACACCCGGAGTCTAGAAAGTTTAAAAAAATGAAAAGAATAAAGACGGTAGAAAAGTGGAGCCAAAAATAGTGTAATGTCTAAGAGGGTTAGTCAATTTACCCATATGTGTCATACCTATCCTTGAGCCTACATTATAAGCCAATAAAAGTCCTATAGTGATCCTAATCCGACTATCCAAAAGCTAAAGCATAGAAAATAAGGGCAAACTGATGTTATAAAATGCACATGGCCCGACTTCTTTGTGAGAGTGAGAGATTTGATTCAGTCCCAATGTTGACAATTATTGCATAGTCTGAGTGATAGGGACTTCATTATCGTGAGGGCATAGAGGCTGTAGTGTGATTGCTGCTTGTTCGGGTAGTGTCATTAGTTTAATTGATGGGTTGTAAGTTGATAATGTGATGCCATTTCTTAATCCCATTGTGTTATGGTTGGTGATTGTGTATACGCTGCATATGAAGTTTTAAAGCGATTGGAGGGCATTGACTTGAATTTTTGAAATGCATGCTAAAATTGATTTTTTTCAAAAGCTCTGACTACTATAGTAATCTTGTTTATTCTCTTAGTTAAGCGTTGGTGAAATGTAGTTGTGTTTTGTTTGCCTGAGGACATGTAAACGATCAAAGTTGAGGGTGTTGATGTGTCGTGAACTCACAACACTTTAGAAGCTTAAAACTATGAATATTTATAAGTACAAGGATATTTTTATATGGATATGATGTGTTTTGAGGTGTTTGCAGGTCAACTAGGTCCGACGAAGTGTAGTGCTTGATTTTAGACAGAAAAGGCATCAGACGAACCCATTTCATGATTGTGGGATCTTACCACAACCGTATCATGTCATGTAAGTTGAATCAGAGGATGTCCCTTAAGAGATGATTAGATGGAAGCCTCCCACGATCATGCATTAATATCACGATCATATCACCTAATCAAGGAAAGGACTTCCTGGAAGTATGAATGCAAAGGCTAAGCATAAATAGGATTAGATGACTGGATCCCACAACCGTACCTGGAAATGACACTCGTACCAAGAGGTCATGGAAATGAAGGTCAAAGTTGAAGTTTGCAAAAGTTGAAGTGTAGGATCATTAGACGACAGCATTGTACGATCGTAGGTAGAAGACATAGAGTCATACAGAGGATCATTCCATAGAAGACCTAAAGATGACAAAGTCTATATCAAAATCACGAGCACCAAGGATGAATGTGGAATCAAACCATGATCATACCTTCCACTTGTTTGAGATGACTGACTCAGCAAATCTTATTATGTTTAGGATAGGTTTTATTTTGTCTATAAATACTCTTATTCACTTTATTGTATTAGTTTACATTCCATTAAATTATTGTAAGATTCTAAGGCATATTCTTGGTCTTGGAATTGCAAACATCAATTTTTAGGGTTAAAATTTAACGTAAGATTTTGGAGTTTTTCATCTTATTATTGTAAGTTCATAATCATGCTTTCTTATCAGAATTCTTCTTGTGTTATTGGAATTATGAGTAGCTAAACACCAAACTAGGGTTGTGGGAGCCATGAAGGATTGATGAAGTAGTGTTCGTAGTATGAGGTGATTCTCAAAATTGTGTTTAGGCTTGTCTTGTTAATTCTCTTTGAATTGATTACTTTCTAACAGTGCACGATGTTAGGAATATCCTTATCCCTACCCGAAACTTTATCAAGGATAATCAAATGGAAAAAGAGATTCAACAACAAGACTTGGAGCTACCAACCTCCATATAACTAAGCTTGAACTGGTAAATAGGAGAGACTAAATTGGAATCATAGTTAGGGGTTAGTAATGTAAAACCCATGACACATGAACCTTGGTGCTTGGAGATAGTCATCTATAAGGGGCGTAACATAGCCAGTTATATGATACATAACCTATCGATTCTGTATGCCAAATATCACAAGAGATCACTAAGTACGATGAACCTATGAAGTTATGAATTTATTGAGGATCATAGTCCTAGTGCCTTTCTCATATTGATCATAAACCTAAATAAATCAGCAATTTTTACTATTGAATTCTTTATTTACAAATCTCCCACTTTTACTGGAAATTATTATTGATTGCCTCGACATTTATCTTGATTGATATTTTGATCTATTCCCTGTGGGATAGACCCCAACCTAGTTGGGTTCTATATTTGATCAACGACCACTTTATGATTTATTTAGAGGTGTAATTTGGGCGATATGATAGCCTAAGAATGTGTATTGACTACAAGTAGTTGAATAAAGTTACCAATAGGCATAAGTATCCCTTTCTCTGGATAGATGATATTTTTGACAAGTTGTAGGGTGCCTACATTTTCTCCAAGATAAACTTGAGGTCAGGTTATCAGTAGTTAAAGATTCTTCTGAAGGATATACCTAAGATAGCCTTCAGGACTCGGCATGTGCATTAGAGTTCCTGGAGATGTCATTCGGGTTGATTGATGCATCGAAAGCTTTCATGAGATTGATGAATGATATCTTTAAGTCTTTCTTAGATTCTTTTGTGATTGTATTTATTGATGTTATTCTGGTTTACTCAAGGAGTGAATATTAACATGCAGGTCATCGTTGCATTGTGGTGGGGTTTTTGAAGGAGAAGCAGTTATATACTAAGTTCAAAAAATACGAGTTCTGGTTGTCTTTGGTTGCTTTCTTAGGGCATGTGATTTCAGAAAAGGGGTTGATGGTAGATCCCAAGAAGATTGAGGTGGTTAAGAGTTGGGTTTGTCCTAGCTTTGTGAGTGAGGTTAGAAGTTTTATGGGTCTTGCTAGCTACTATCACACGTTTTCTAAGAATTTTGCATCTATCGCTATGCACTTGACAAGGTCGACCCAGAAAGAGGTGCCATTTGTTTTGTCAGATAAGTGTGAAGAGAGCTTTCAAAAGTTCAAGACACTTTAGACTACAACTCTTATTCTTTCACGACTCATTGAAGGTAAAGAATTCATTATATTTTGTGATGCTTCACTCGCTAGTTTGGGTGTTGTGTTAATGCAGGACAAGAATGTGATTGCCTATGCATCAAGGAAATTAAATCCTCATGAGATGAATTACCCAACTCATGACATAGAGTTGGAAGTGATGGTTTTCACACTTAAGATTTGTAGACACTATCTCTATGGTGTCAAGTGTGAGGTGTTTACGGACCATCACAATTTACAACATGTGTTCACCCAAAGGGGCTTAAATTTGAGGCAGAGAAGGTGGATGGAATGATTGAAAGACTATGATATGACCATCAAGTATCACTCAGGTAAGGCCAATATGATGGCAGATGCATTGAGCCAGAAAGTGGTAAGTATGGGTAGTTTGTCCTATTTAAGAGTGTTGAGGTGACCTTTTGCTAGGGAGTTTCAAACTCTAGCATCTTACTTCATGTAGTTTAGTGTGTCTGAAAAGGATGGAGTTTTGGCAAGTGTTGAGTTAAGGTTAATCTTTCTTTATTAAATCAGGGTCAAATAGTTTGAAGATGAGAAGTTGAACAAACTTCGAAACAAGGTAGTATGTAGTGAAGCTTCTGATGCCACACTTAATACGTATGCCGTGTTGATGGTGAGAGGATACATGTGCATGCCTCGAGTTGGTGATTTGATTCTAGGTTTGCTTGCAGAAACTCATGGTTCTCGATACTTTATTCATCCAGGTGCAACCAAGATGTACCGTGACTTGAGATAGCTTTATTGGTGGCCCAAGATGAAAAAGGATATAGTAGAGTATGTGTCTAAATGCCATAATTGTCAGCAAGTGAAGTACAAGCATCAAAGGCCTGCGAGTTTACTTCAGAGGATGCCCATTCTCTAGCGAAAATGGGAAAGGATAGCTATGGACTTCGTGGTAGGTCTTCCTAAGACCTTGGGGAATCATGACTTAATTTGGGTCATAGTGGACAGGCTGGCCAAGTAAGCTCACTTCAAACTAGTTAGGGTGGACCAGAGTTTGAAGAAGTTAGCTAAGATTTATGTCAAGGAGATATTGAGGCTACATGCGGTGCCAATTTTCATCATTTCTGCTAGAGGTACACAGTTCACCTCTAAGTTTTAGGATAGGCTACATGAAGATTTGGGCACTAAGCTCAACTTTAGCACTACTTTCCATCCTCAGATTGATAAGCAGTCTAAGAGAACTATCTAAGTGCTTGAGGCTATGTTAATGGTCTGTGTGATTGACTTTATTGGTCATTAGGATAAATTTTTGTTGTTGTGTCAGTTTTCATACAACATTAGCTATCATTCTAGCATGGCTCCATTTGAACGTGGGAGAAGGTATAGATCACTTATAGGATGGTTCAAAATTAGTGATGTGAATCCTTTGGGTACGAACTTAGTAAATGAAGCTTAGAGAAAGTTGAGGTTCATTCAGGGCAAGTTGTTGGCAGCCCAGAGTAGGCAAAAGTGGTACACAAATCATAAGGTAAGGGATATGCCATTCAAGGTTGGTGAAAATGTTTTGTTGAAAGTATCTCCTATGAAAAGAGTTATGTATTTTGTCAAGAAGAGTAAGCTTAGCCCTCGGTATATAGGTCCATTTGAGGTTCTTAAGGATGTGGGTCAAGTAGCCTACAGGTTGGCATTTCCACCAAGCTTGTCAGGGGTCCATCAAGTTTTCCATGTATCCATGCTTAAGAGATATCATGGTATAGGGATTACATTATCAAATCGGATTCCATTTTTCTAGATAAGCACCTTTCTTATGAGGAGGAGACAATTGCTATTCTTGATTGGGACATCCAAAAGTGGAGGACAAAGGAAATTTGGTCTGTAATGGTCCAATGGAAGCATCGTCGGTTTAGGAAGCCACTTGGGAAACAGGGAAGGATATGCGGGACAAGTAACTCACTTGTTTGAGGATACAAGTACTCTTTTTTTTTTCTTAACCTAGCTCATTTTTTCTTATTTGATCATTTAGGGATGAACAATGGGTAAATTGGTATTTATTGTAATGACCCTTTCCGTTGTTATGGGTAAGTCTAACATACAAAAATTTGGGTTAAGGTTTTCCCCAAATTGGGAGTTAGAAATTTTAGTTTAGGCTAGTCTTGGATGAAATTCGAGCAAGGTATGGTCTAGGGCAATCCGGGAATATATTGGATAAATGTAAAATGATTTAGTATGATTTTATGTTAGCTAAGATAATAAGGAATCCATAGGATCTTTTGGAAGTGAATTTGGGTGAGTAGAACTCCTGATATCAAACTTGACGTAAAGGGGTTACTTTGGAATGTCATGGTTTGAGGGTGCACTGTAAGAAACAAAAAATTGGGAGCAATCCTGAGTTTCTGCCTTAGCTTACCCACTATAACGGGTGGCTATTTGCTATGACAGCACCGCTATAATGGAAAAATTCCAGCTATAATGGAAGTCAAAGTCGGTCAATCCCACTATAGCGAGGTTGCTATAGCGGGATAAGGCTGATATAGTGGGATATATCCAGATTTATGTAAAAAAATACCCCAAAATAATTTATTATTTCTAAACTCATTTTGGGAAGGGCTTAGGCGATTTTGGGTGATTCTCATCTATTTTTCATCAAAATTCTTTGTAAAGGTGAGTCAATTACTCTCATTAACTAGTTTTTTTATTTCTAAACCTTAAAATCACTAGTTTATGGGGTTTGGGGAGGATTTAGCTCAACCTAACTGACTTTTCTAGTGCAATGGGGTAATTTGAGTGTAAAACCTTTGGGTTTTTGGTCAAAAGTTGATAATTTTCTCTTGTATGACAATAATCCACTATTGTAATGGTATGATTAAGGTGAAATTATGGTAGAAAACCCTTGAATGGAGTGAATGATCATGAAATTGGCGTAGGGTTTTCAGGATTAGGCTATAATCCTTGATATTGTAGGTCATTAGGTTGATTATGTGTTATATTTATGCTTTTAGACCATAATCAAGCTGAGGTTGAAAGAAAAGGGAAAGCTAAAGTTCGCTAGAGCATTTCAAGCTTGGATTAAGGTAGGTGATTGTTTAATATAGTTGAAACCCAACTTGTTTTATGTGTGCATGATAACTATTCTTTCTTATGGCTTGTTACAATGCATGTTCAGGGAAAGTGAATGACTATTGATATCCTAAGTGTTAATCTCATGTAATGAACTTATATGAAAATCTTGTTGGTTTTACAAGTGTTGTTTCTATTATCATTATGGTTATACTTATTATGATACCTATCATTATTGTGGGATGTACCGATATTTGGACATCTTCACGGGATTGGTGATATAAGGTTGGTAGACACTTGATGTCGGGGATTTTGGTACATGGACAAGTGCTCGTCCCCTATAGGTCATGGCTAGTGGTCGACCATAAGACCCTTAGTATGTATGTACAAGGTTCAGGTGAGTGTGATGGCTCCTTGAGTGAACCGGCGATTATGTCACTACAATATTTTAGTCTTTTGGCCACACTAAATCTGGACCATGCTTGTAAAGTGTGGCCTATACCATTAAAGGCCACGCTTTTAAAGCATAGTCTAAGTTTTTAGCTTCTGGTCACATTAATTTTGGCAACGCTTTGAAAGTGGGGTCTTTAATTATATAGGCCACACTTTACAAGCTTTGGAAAATCATGATATCATTGGCAACTCTTATTCACATATATGACTACACTTTCAAGTGTGATATTATTATTATTCAAAATACAACACTTTAAAAGTGTGGCTTAAAATTTTCATTAAAATATTTCACTCTCCCTCCAATTTATAATTGGTTAAAAATAATTGATAAAAGTAAATATTTCACTCAGATATATTTCACTCCCAAATATATCGATTCTCACTCCCAAATATATCGATTCTCTCACTTACACTTTCCCTCTCACAAAACCCTTTTCCCAAATCCTTTAATCTCAACTCAAATCCATCAAACCCTTTGCCCAAATCCTAAAATTTCCTCTAATCCCAGCTCAAATCCATCGAACCCTTTTCCCAAATCCTCAAATTTCTTCTAATCTCAGCTCACCTCAACTCAGTTCGCGTGTAAATTTTAGAAGGCAAAAATTTTAGCTCATCTCAGCTCAGTGATTAGAGTGGAAATTTTAGCTTATCTAAGTGATTAGAGTAGAAATTTCAGTGATTATAGTCAAAATTTTAGTTCAGCTCAGTGATTAGAGTGGAAATTTCAGCTTAGGTAAGTGATTAGAGTGGAAATTTTAATTTCAATTCTGTTTAATCTTTTAGTGAGCATGTCTATTTCAGCTTAGCTTATGGGTTTTCTTGCATGTCTATTTGCTTGTGGATTTATTACTTGTGGGTTTTCTTGCATGTCTATTTTTCTTGTGGATTTATTGCTTGTGGGTTTTCTTGTATCTATTTTGCTTGTGGATTTATTGCTTGTGCATTTTCTTGCATGTCTATTTTAGTGCTCTGTTTAGTAAGGTAAATAATCTCTAATTGAAGGTTGTGATAGGATTTAGTGCTCTGTGTTACAGAAATTGTGTGTATAGGCAGAGCTTGTGAGTTGCATATATAGAAATCATAAGCAAATGGTGTTTGAGTCTTGGTCCTTTTATATTTCATATTATTTGATGGTGTTTGAGACTTGGCCAGAAGTTTAAGATATTAATATGAGTATTTTGGAACGTACTGATACCGATTGAGTTGGAAATAAAAAGGCATACTAATAGTACAGACTATCGTCTAAGTGATTTCAATTGACTTATTTCAATTGAATCTCATCTTCTTTGTTTTTTAATTACTTTCTCACTGATATTATAGCCTGTTGCTTTATTTAACCTAGTCATTTAGGAAAGTTGGAATTGCTGGAACTTCTGATTCTTGGGGAACTGTTGGAAATCATCACCTTGTTTTACATTTGTAAGAAATAAACTGTAATATTGTTTTGCATTTATTTCTCCATACCATTCCTTAACTTTATAAAAATCTAAGTTAGGTTTAAACTAGATAAAGATTGAAGTAAATTAAGTATTGTACATGTTTTAAGTTGAAATCATTTTTATAACCTGAACCTGCTTCTTGTTAAAATTACTAGGTTGCACTTGCGATAATCCGAAGGTTACGCAAGACCCCTTCAACCTCACCGCTTTCCAATCCGTCACGTTGTCCCATCCTCCTAACGATATATTGCGAGGAGCTTTACATCTAGATTAGTTCATCTAGGATTCATAAGCTGCTAAGTATAGTCAAATTATTTGTCTACATCCCTTTTAAATTAGTAAAGATATAAGTTGGTAAAATTGTTGATCTTGTCTGAAATTCAGGAGTACTTAAACATGTACTTGTTTTGTGTAATTCAGTCTACTGATTTCATTTAACCTAAACTATGTGATTCAGTAAACTATTTTCATTTACTTTACTATTAGTTTACTGTTAGTAAACCTATACAGATAGTTTATTGTATCTCCGACTAGCAAAAATATGTGTCTTTTGAGAGCAACCTAATTTTAATTTTATGTGTAATCAGGTGTAAGAGAAATTGGATCTGTTGTCGATTTAAACTTAGGTTTGGCTTAGCACAAAGGCTATGACTAAGTAAGAAATTCCAACACATGATTCTGACAACTTGCTTCTGACTGTTAGAATTCAAGTGTGCAGTATTTAATGTTCTTGTATATATTGGAAGATCTAACTGTAATGTTGGGTTTTTAGGAACTCAAATGTTCCATCCAAGGATTGGATGGATTTGCCTAGGTATTCCCAAGAGTATTATGATGGTGTTGAATCTTTCTTAGATTTTGCTTACACCTATGGAGAGCCTCAAGGCAAACAAATTTAGCGTTCATGTGATCATTGTGGAAATGTCTGTTGGTGGGAAAGGAATATAGTGTATAATAATTTAATAGACCGTGTATTTGTTAAAAATTATAAAAAATGGATCAATCACGGGGAATGGGAAATTCAGTTGGATGTTGATAATCATATGGTTGACCCATGTGATGATATTGATGGGTTGTTGAATGATCAATGTAGACATATTGCACAAGCTGAAGGAGTTTATGAAGGTCCAAATGAAGATACCAAGAAATTCTATAACTTAGTTGAAGAGGCTAGCCAAGAACTATATCTCGGTTGTAAAGGATTCTCCAGATTATCATTCACAATCCGTTTATATTTGTTGAAGTGTCTACATTGATGGAGCAACGTATCATTCACTTCTCTTTTAGTGTTATTGAAAGAGGCCATGCCCAAGTTGAATATTTCTCCATCCTACAATAAAGCCAAATCTATGGTTAAGGACCTCGGTCTTGACTATGAAAAAATTCATGAGTGTCCCAATGATTGCATGTGGTTTAGGAATGACCCTAAGGATGATGAATTTTGCTATGTTTGTGGAGCTTCTATATATATTAAACCTATTGAAGTGGACAGTGAGGTTGTTGAGCCTTCTAAAAAATCTCATAGTGTTCCAGCGAAAATTTTGAGACGCTTTCCCTGAATTCCTAGACTTAAAAGACTATTTATGTGCTCAAAGACAGTAAATTCATTATGGTGGCATGACGAGGAGCATTGTAAAGATGGAAAGTTAAGGCATCCTGCTGATGGCCAAGCATGGAAAGACTTTGATAGGTTGTATCTGTATTGCGCATGATATTGTCGTAATTTGATACTTGGATAGTCAAGCGATGGATTCAATCCATTTCGAACCATGAGTGTATCTCAGATCATATGGCCAATATTGTTAATGGTTTGTAATTTTTCACCTTGGATATGCATGAAACTAAAATACTCGATGTTGTCTTTACTTATTCCTGGGCCCCGATCACTTGGAAATGATATTGATATCTATTTATAACCATTGATAGATGAGTTAAATTTGTTGTGGAATTCTTGAGTTGAAACATATGATACTTCAAGAAATCAAACCTTTCAAATGCGAGCAACTCTTATGTGGAAGATCAGTGACTTTCCTACATATGCTATGTTATCTGGTTGGAGTACAAAATCAAAGATGGCATGCCCTTATTGTAAGTTTGGCACTAATTCTTGCTATCTGAAACATAGTAGGAAGATGTGCTATAGAGATCATCAAGTTTTTCTACCCATGGATCATTCGTGGAGATCTAACAAAACATCTTTTAATGGAAAAACTAAATTTAGGCCTCCTCCTCCTTTGCTAACGGAAATTGATGTTCTGAATAGCTTACAAAACATGAGCAATGTATTTGGAAAGCAGAGAAAGAGATCAAATGATGGCCCTTGGAGAAAAAGGTCAATATTTTTTGAATTGCCTTATTGGGAGCACAACCCCTTACCCCACACCACACATAGAGAAGAACATAGTTGACAGCATTATTGGAACTCCTTTTGGATATTTTAGACAAAACAAAGGATCATGCAAAGGCTCATTACGATTTAAAAGAGATGGGAATTAGAAAGAACCTTCATTCCAAAAATACAGCAGATGGAAAGAGAACAAAGATGGCAAAAGTCTCAATGACTAATGGAGACAAACAACATGTAAGAAAATTCCTGCTAGAAATTTAGACGAAAGAGAGGAGGTGATATTTTACAAAGGGCAAGCAGTGGGACCAACTGGCAAGACAATTTCTAATCTAAGCAGCTTCATAGGAACAGTTGGAAAGAATCCTAGATTTATCTCCTTGATGTATACTAGTTGGCATGCTGTACCAAAGGAAAAAAACACTTGTGGGACTATGTCACTGTAAGAAAAATCAATTTTTTAGATTGTATATATATTGTATGTTATTACTAACTCAAGCTAAATTTATTTTGTTTTGCATAGTAAAAATTCATAATTCCACCAAAAGGAGAGAAGTGCATGATGGATGGTCTTCGTGATGCTTGGAGGCAATGCAAGAAAAGTATTAAATATACATGTTTTAATAAGAAACTTACTAATGAAGAAATGCTAGCAAAATATCCCGATGGCATACCAGAAGTTCAATTAAGGCAGTTGATCAAGTAGTGGAAACATCCAACTGTTCAAGTGAGACTAAAACAGTGCATTTCTACTCTTGGACATATCTTACATCATTTCTAAACGTTGTCTTTTGATTTATAAATTAATATATCTCTCTTTATCAAACTTTAGATGGTGAGCGAGGGAAATTCTCAAAATAGAAAAAAACAGAAGTGGAGGCATCGGATGGGACCTATTAGTTTTGCAAGAGTTCGCATGGCATTGGTAATATTTAGTATATACACACTGTGAAAATTCTTAAATTTTCATTTTTTCTTACTTTGTCAGAATGTATATATTGATGTTTGTTTTAACTTTATTTTAATATAATTGTAGTGTACAACCAAAGAAAACAATGTGGAACCATCACAGTCTGAAATGTTTATTACAACTCATACAAAGACGGGGAAAGAAGTTCAAACAAATAGCCAAATTATAATAGTAAGTAATTTTTGTGCTACATTCTTCTTCTTCTTTGCTGGGAGGGGGCAATTTTTTTTTTCAATTCTTGATCGAAGTTGTTGTATTGTTTGCTGGGAGGGGATGTGAAATTCTTTTAAGAAGATCCATGTGCATAGGTTGATGATCTGTGTACTGTGATAACTATCGTTGTTCCTTTTGTGAGTCACTATGAGAATTTATATTTCTATATGTTGTTTATAGAATTTTTTTCACAGGATGAACTTTAAAATCATCAAATTTCTGGGAAAATACCAAATGATGCATTCAAGGTGGTGTTTGGAAAGGAGCAGCCTAGTCGACTTAGATGCTATGGTAGATCAGTGACCGCAAGTTCTCTAAAAAGAGATGAGGAAACCAACAGCTTAAACAACAGCATGCCAATGAAGTCACTTCTCTTAAGGAAGAACTGCGTGAAATCAGAAAAGAAATGTGATATTTTTTTAGTCAATTGGTGCAAAACTACCCTGGATTAAATGTTCAAGATATACCATGGTGTGCCGGATCTAACGTTCCTTCTCTTGTTGATGCAACCAGTGCACAAGCTATACTAGGGAAAAATCTACCAAATTATTTTTTCTCAGCTCATGCTTCGATTTATGAAAATGTACTTTATATTTTATATTCACAAGAAACTTAATTCTTGAAATTTTAAATGTGCAAAAGGGTGCAACACTACTAGCGATGGATATCGTTTGTTTCACTATTGGTGGTTAACTGGGAGTCTATCGTCGCAAATATATGTCATTTTCTTGATTACTTGTATGACTTAGTAACAACTGTTCTATATGTGTTGCTTTATTTCTTCTGCATTATGGTTTTTTAGATAATCTACTTAGTCTCAATTTTGCCACTTGTTTGAATGAAATGATAGCTTTATTGGTAGACTTGTAACTGAACTATACTATTAGTCTAAACTAATTGGCATATTGATTAAGCGTCATGGCAAGTATGTAAATATTCTAGATTACAAAACAATACATCATATAGTATATCTTTGCATACACCTATGCTTTCTTTCATGGACTACTGCTTAATTACTTTTTCAAAAAGTTAGTTTGGAACAGATGGGAGGGCATGGATTTTAAACTGGATCTCTGATTTGGGATTGTAGATTGGAACTGGAGAAAGTTGTTGTTTTGATTTTGGTTTGTAAATGGGACTACAGTAGGTGCTTTGGTTTTGGTTTTGGTATGGTTTTGGTTTGGTTTTGGTTTTGGCTTTGGTTTTGGTTTGGTTTTGGTTTTGTCTTTGGTTTTTGTTTGGTTTTGGTTTTGGTTTGTAAATGGGGACTACAGGAAGTGCATTTGGTTTGGTTTTGATTTATTTTTTTTTAGTTTGTAAATGGGGACTGCATGAGGTGCATTTGGTTTGGTTTTGGTTTTGGTTTTGGTTTTGGTTTGGTTTTGGTTTTGGTTTTGGTTTTGGTTTTGGTTTTGGTTTTGGTTTATAAATAGGGACTGCAGGAGGTGCATTTGGTTTGGTTTTTATTTTTGGTTTGGTTTGAAAATGGGGACTGGAGGAGGTGCATTTGGTTTGGTTTTGGTTTTGGTTTTTGAATGGGGACTGCAGGAGGTGCGATCGTTTTGGTTTTGGTTTTGGTTTCAATGTGTGTTTTCCATTAGTTTTGAACTAGTTTAGAGGATCCAATCTTGGAGGATTCAATGCCTTTGCGTGTTGGACATGGTACAGCTCATGCACAGTGTAATTGTTTGTTTTATATGTTGGACATGGTTCCATCTACTGTCTTATATGTACTAATGCAATGTGTATTAACTGATTTTGGTTTCAATGTGTGTTTATAGAAACCAGAATATAGTTATAGCATAGAGAAACCAAAACTTGTTGGTCTTGTTGGTTAGGAAGTAGAAACCATAATCTAGGAAGTATAATTTTCTTGTTATCACTAGTTGGTCTTGTTGCATTGAACATGATTTTTTTTCTAAATTTTAATTTCATTTTGACTATGTAGGAAAATTCTGGTTGTCGAATTTGAATGGTGGCCCAAGTCAACTCGACCTATTGAAGTAAAAGATGAAGATTAGAGTTTGAACTATTTTGAACTATGTTAGAATATATTTTGTTTTGGGTAATGGAATTTATCTTTAGTACTGATCTAAGAATGTGTTAGCACATTTTGAAATTGTTATTTTCGAAGTTGGTTTGGTTAGATAATTTGAATACATTTTGAATCTATACAGTTGAATATTTATTCAATATTTGGCGTTTGAGATCATTTATATATGTAAGTGTATATATATAATTTATGGCTATATATTAAAACCAAAATATTATTTTCTATTTATACAATGTTGCCACACTTCAAAAGTGTGGCTATAGTAATATCAATTGTGTGCATGTACATAAGAAAAGGTTACACTTTATAAGTGTTGTTGTAGAAGAGGTATAAAAGGCTGCACTATTAAAGCTTGGCCATTAACAAGCTAAGGCCACGCTTTCCAAGTGTAGAATCATCAAATAAACCTGTTACCAATGGGATGCTAGAAAACATGGCCTTTGTAACTCTTAGGCCACATTTTTTAAGCGTAGTTGCTATGGCCACACTTAAAAAGCGTGGCCTAAAGTCAAATGTTATGCCCTTGTGGTCCAACCTCGAAAAAGTATGGTCTAAAGGCCTAAAGTGTAGCCTTTGCCAAAAGACTAAAATATTGTAGTGTACTAAAATATTGTAGTGTGTGTTTACTTGTTATATTGGTTCCTTGAGTGAATCAGGCTTAAGTGTTAACTTGTGATATTGGTTCCTTGACTGAACTAGGTTTATGTGCTTACTTGCTATATGTTGTTTCTTGATGTAAGCCAAAATTCATGATATTTTCCATTGTTGTGGTTCTTATGGATCCTTGAGTGGTCCGGGTTAAATTGTAAGTTATGGCATAACTCTATGTTGTCTATTTCATTGTCTAATTAATGGCATATTTGATATAATTGTTTGAATCATGGTTGTTGACTTGGAGTCTTATTGGTAGTCATGGTCTTGACTTGACTAGTTATCCATGTTGACTTGTATTCACTAAACTCCATAATGTTGTTGAATAAGGTAAGTGTTATGAACTTGAAGTAAGGTTACATGGTAGGTGTTCATGGTTGTTTTGATTTACTATGTTATGTATATGTGTTCATATTTCTCATTTTGGGTTGGCCGATGATCCTACTAGCACACCGTTGTTTCTTGTGTATTGATACTACACGTGCTCTTTTATTAGTTGAGTGGAGAGCATATTCCAATGACTATTTTAAGACCTCATCTATGATTCTGATAGTTTTAGAACTCAAGGGTGAGCTGCATCTTTCGAGTTGTCATGCATTCTTCAATCAGTTTCTAGTCCATTTTTTTGGACTTAGATCTTCCTCAGTAGTTTTAGATTGAACCTGTTTATTGACATTTATTTGTGTTTTGGTACAATGACTTTCAGATTCTAGGAGATTTGTTTAGATTTTGTATTCCTACATTATTATTTTGGTTTAGATATTGAATTGTTGGTTTTCATAATGGAAATCAAATTAGTTGCCTAATTTTGGCTAAGTGTTGGATTGAATATTTGAGTAAGATGGTTCTCCTACTTGGGTTTAGTATGGGTGCCACTCCCGGCGGTTTGGGTCGTGATATAGGTAAATAGAATATATACAGAACCATCTCCAAAATACAAAATAAATACCAGTCCAGCAAAAGATAGAGGGAGAAGGAACAACTTTGGACACCAAGAGCTCACCCCAAATCTTTGGTCCATGACAGCTCCACAGGATGCACTCGTTAGCAGCAAGAACTCGTACTATGATCTGCATGGTGCAGAAGTGTAGTATGAGTACCAAACACAATGTACTCAGAAGGCATCGGCCAACTCCAGGTCATTTTCCACTTTTTCATGCTTTTTCTATGTTTTGAGCTTTCATATAGTTGTCCCAAGTCAATTATGACTTATTGGGACTGATAGATTGGTTTTTGGACAGTTCGTTTAGTTTTTTATGCTAGTTTTCATATTTTGGGGTTGTTGAAGTTGAGAAATAGGTCTTTGACCTAAGCATTAAGTAAACAGCCTCAGATAAGAATTTTGACAGTTTTTTTAGCTCTGAAATATGGATTTTAGGCTAGGAAGCACTTTGGTTTGCATCCCGAGGCTTTTGAGCACATTTTAGGCTATTGGTTGGAACTTGGTAAAAATAGGAAAGTGGGTGTGGGGCCCATTTTTTTTTTTGAAATGACCTCTATTGGAAATTTCATCAATTTTGTTGAGTCTAAAATATCATTTCTGCTAGGGTAGCATAGTTTGTTTACGTGGACGAGTTTCTGAAAAAATCTCAAGGACTCAATCGGAGTCCTTTTGGACTTAGAAAATTGTTGGTGCAACAGCACTTGGTGTAAGCCAAAATTACTCTTCGCATTCGTGAAGAGTTGGCTGCATTCGCATAGGGTGAAATTCTTGGCCATTGCATTTGCGAGCCTTCTCTCGCATTCAAAGAAGGACCAGCCTAACCTGGTGCATCTTTCTTCTTCCCATTCGTCAAGGACCCTTTGCATTCGCGAAGGGTTAGGCTGGTGGGGTCCCAAGATCACGGTAAAGGGTCTCACGAATGCTATGAAGAACCGATGGCAGTATATATTTCCATCCTCTTTATTTTTCAGCCCATTTTTCTAAGTCCCAACCACCATTTTTGACCTTATGAGCTCAGAATTTGTTGGGGAATTGTAAAGTAGAGCTGGGATTAGTTAGGTCGCAAGGTGTTCAAATTCTGATCATTTCCTCATATGTTTCTAGTCCTCTCTCTGATTAAATCCCTTCATAATTCTTTGTTTTATCATATATTTTGTGGGCAAATTTGGACTAGAATTCGAGGGAAGATCGTGTTTAATGTTTGAGCATATGATCCTTGTCCTACAAGGAAAACAATTGTATGTCCAATTTTCATATTCTGTAAGCGGGCTTCATGGGTGAATTTTTACCCAATTTTTGTCCCGTTGCGGAAATTTACTATATGGATATCATTATTCTTACTTTGACGCCTAGATTACCATTTTGATAGTGTGCCAGCAGTCAGAGGCTTTTTTTTAATTGAAAGTGGTCAAAGATCACTGATTTTTATTAATAAGAAATGTCAAAAAAAAACTAAAGAAAAAGTGCCAAAGATGGCCGAACAAGCAAAACAAAAAAATTCGACTTGTGAGCCCATTAAGGCCCAAAACCAGGAAAAATAAACAAAAACCAACAAAAATCTAGAAGCAGCAGCAAAAATCCAATTTGGAAAGCAAATCATCAACTCCACATCTTTTTCCTCTTCTCCGTCACCGGCGTTGAGTGGGACAGATACAGTGACTAACAACCATTTCCTAATCGGAGCTCCAAGCAATGGTAACCTCAGTTAGGAAGGCTGAAACGACGATTAAGAAACGTCATTCCTGATGGTTGAAACTTCGAGGTTCATTGTTGAAGCCAAGTTCAATGACGCCAAATTTTGGTAAAACAACCAGCTATCTAGTTCCCTTTAATTATAGATTTGTCTGAGAATAGCTCAAAGAGCTTGGATAAATTTCAACCAAGACACCTTCAAGTCTCACAAATGCGATGAAATTTATTCCAAAGCAGACTTATTTGGCTTTTTGTTAAATTTTCAGTCATTTATATTATTAGCCAGCAGTCAGAGGCTTCTCGGAAAGGAAAAGCTCTAATTTAGTGGTTTGCACGCGTTCTACGGCGTCCAAGTAGTCTACGACTTACCTTCTTTTGGACTTTGCTCATTTATTGTATTGTCATAGTAAATTGCTAATTATTGGTGAGGTGTTGTGGTTGGAATAATATTTTAGGTATTTTATGATTCTTATAGCTGGTTAGAGGACTTTAGGGCAGATTTCTACCTCGAATTCCTTAGGCTTGATAATTTTTTCTCCTTTAGAACTTGGCTTAGCGTACCTAGGGCCCTTGGGAATGGATTTAGATGCCTTAGGCTAGGTTGGGTTCTTGGATTTTGTAGTTAACATTCTCGTTCTTTTTAAGATAAAGTACCTTAGGATAATGTCTTTTCCTATTTTAATGACTATAAAATGCCTAGATGAGTTGATTATCAGAATTGGGTTGGTTTGTTCTCTACGTTGTATTTTTTTTATTCGGTATCTTTGGCATTTTAGCATTTTGTCCTTAAAACACTATTTTTAACTCGATAAATGGAATTTCAAAATACTTTAAAAGAACTTGGTTTTATAAAAATAAAAATAGACTATTTAGTCTCTGTTTAAGTTTGGGCACGTGATTTTACTACTTATCACATATTTAGTTTCGGTTTGAGTCCAACACCTGATTTTACAACTCATTATATATTTAGTCTCGATTTGAGTCTTGTATGTATTGTTATTGACTTCTGGGGGTAAGGCTGAAGGAGAAGTACATGGTATGTTCATTGCATATCATTACTTACTATTATTGTATTTGGTTTATGTTAGTATTACTTGTTGTTTGGTTCTTGTGGGGCTTGGTTGGATTGGTTTGTCATTGTGTGTACCTTCTAGGCTTATGGGGGTCTAGTTAGGTTATAGTTAGGCATTTATTTACTTATTTTCAAATTATTTACTTATGGTTGTCATGTTTACCTAACTTTTGCCTGTTACTTTATGTGAACTCAGTCGGATGATGATGTCTATTGAGTACCGCATGTTTTAGTACTAATACTACACTTCTACATCATTTTTCCTAATGCAGATCCTAGTATGAGTCATCGTCTTTGACATCACCCTCGGGCAGAGTTGTTGATCAGACATAGGGTGAGCTTTTAGCATCCAAAGTTGATCCATCTTCTTCTATTTTGGGATTAACATTATTTTGTATCTTTTGGAGACTATTTTGTGCATATTGCACTTATCTAGTACTCCTTATGCTAATGGCTCTTGTATTGTCTTTACCATGTCTTGGGGGACTCAGTTTGTATATTTTGTCCTTTCCTCTCTCTTTGTATGCATGCTTTGTAGATTTTCCCTTATTAGTCGCCTACTTTACTATTCTACCCTTATTCTTTTTTGTTCCACATGTTAGACCATTACTCGCCATTTTGGGCTATGGTTTTGGCTTAGGTAATGGTGGGTAATAGTAGTTGTCATCATGACCAGAGTTTTTGGGTTGTGACAGCTTGGTATCAGAGCCTAGGCTAAACCAATATCGTTTAAACAAGAATAAGTATTTCTTAGGAAAGTCTCACCCTTTGATTATTTATCATGCGTTGTGTCCATATTGATTTCTGGATTCTCACTTGTTTCACTCTTTTGCAGATGGCTAGGATGAGGACCACGGCGGCTGAGGGTGAGGCCCCTGAGCCAGTAGCTAAGGCTCTGATTAGGGGTAGAGATAGAGGTCAACCATAGGGTTAAAGGCTAGAAATATAGTACTAGCTCGGATCCACGCCAGAGAGCCTTCACCAAAGCCAGTTAGTGATCCAGAGCCCGACATTGCACCAAAAGATCTGCCACTGTAGCAGCTAGTAGGCCAGGGACCAGCCTAGGCTCCATCCAAATTTATAGCCACGTTTGTCCTTTGAGATGCCCTAGTTCAGTTTATGGGTATGATTAGAGGTTAGCCGTTGGTTGGGGCCCAAACATCCTCTCAAAGAGTATCACAGGCTAGGCCAGGTACAAGAGTAGAACTTGTAGTTGTGGCTCCCCGAGCAAAGGTTCCACTAGCACCATTAATTGTATAGATAATAGCATCTTGGCCATCCATGACTTCTGATTAGCAGAAGATCCTGGGTTGGTTGCTTAGATTGACTTTCCTGGTGTATTTATGAGCCTCATGGGAGGATGCATATGAGTTCCTTACCAGCTGCGAGGAGAGGTTGTGTAATCTGGGCTTAGTGGATTCGCACAGTGTGGATTACACCACATTTCAGTTTGACAGTTCACTGAGGCAGTGGTGGAGGGTGTATATTGATTGCAGACCAGTTGTTTCCCCTCCTATAATATGGGTTCAATTCTTCAAGGTCTTCTTGGAGAAGTATATGCCTCACAGCATGCCTGAGTATCTAAGAGATGAGTTCTCGAGGTTAGAGCAGGGTTTTATGACAATATATGAGTACAAGGTTTGGTCTCATGAGTTAGCTAGGCATTCCACTATGAATCTACTTACAAAGCGTGAGCGAGTGTTTTGTTTCATCAGAGGGTGGAGGCTTCAGCTCCATATGGCTACCTAGAGCATGGTATATTTAGGTAGATCATTTGTGAATATTGTTGATCATACTCGTACTATTGGAGGATATGCATCAAGAGGCCCATGGGGGCAGTAATAAGAGACCTCTTTATCAGGGTAGATACAGTGGTATTCATAGTGGGTATAGTTCCAAGGTAGGGGTTTCTAGGTAACGCATCATCAGAGGTATTAGTAGCAGTAGTTGTATCATCAGTATGGTCAGTCTAGTAGGCCTTTTCATGATTCACTTTAGATTTCAGATAGGGTTAGCCTGGTTATAGTAATTTTAGTAGTCAGGGCATCGGTTAGTCGTTGCGGGGTTTTTAGTTAGAGGCTTTAGGTTGTGGTGGCCATTGTGGGTCAACAGGACCCTCTTGTCAGGACAGGGCACTTGGGGTATGTTTTGATTATGGAGTTATTGGTCACTTTACCAGAGAGTGTCCCCAGGGTGGGATGATTGGGACTTCAGTGTAGACAACTTAACCAATTAGAGAAGTGGCTCCACTGACCAGAGGTGGTTCCTAGAGCGGTAGGAGAGGTTTATAGAGTACTCTTGCAAGTGGTCAGCTAGGTAGGATAGGTTGTTGGTGATATTCTCAGTGTGGTAATGGATATAGACAGCTATATGCCTTCCCTAGTAGGCTAAAAATGTAGGCATGGGACTCGGTGATAACAGGTATGATTTTAGTTTATCGTCAGCCAATTCTATCTTATTTGATTTAGACTCTACTTATTCATATGTGTCTGCATATTATACTGCTTGTTTGGGGTTGTATAGCGAGCCTCTTGTCACACCCCGAATCCCAACGAGGCGTGATTGGCACCCGTAGCCGACATGGCCCGAGAGAACCAATCTTTACTTACTCAATCATATGCATGCCATAAGAAACCCATAAACACATATCAACTATCAAGACCAACAATGGAAGTCATGGAACATGATATATGTACATATATGCGAAACTTGGCCGTTGAGGCCACCAAGTCAAGGACGACATATCCCTTCTACATTCATACACCCACATCCGTCTACAAAAGCCTCTAACAAGAGCATTGACCAAAATGAACCATAAGTCGGGACAAGTCCCCGCATTACACAATATATACAATACCAAAACATATATACACTCTGACTCGGAGAAGCCCCGAATGAGCTGGAGCTCACCAAAGAGCCGCTAACACTGGCAATCTACTGAGGAGGCCTACTGGGACCTGCGCCTGCAGCAAGTAAGGTAAATTCCCCGAGAGGGGTCAGTACGAAATAAGTACTGAGTATGCAAGGCTCAGATGAAACTATACAACACATGAATATTTCAATGAATATGTCAATGAACTCAAAACATATGAATACTCAATGTGAATAAGTCACCATGTTATTCTTTGGAAACCATGTGAATTGCTTTCATTATTTTCATTACTTTCTTTATCTCAATGCTCACATGTCATTACATAACACAATGTACCCGGGCCCCGACTGATCAGTGGGTCTTTCATATCATCATATAGGGATCGAGTCGAGCTAGGCTTATGCCCCTAGACTTGCCACCCTTGGGATCGAGTCGAGCTAGGCTTACGCCCCTAGACTTGCCACCCATAAATCCATATCTCGGGATCGAGTCGAGCTAGGCTTACGCCCCTAGACTTGCCACCCGTACTTGATCATTGACCACATTTGCATTACTTTGATCATTACTTTGAGATTGATACTTTGATAATCATAACATCACTTTGGAACTTTGGAACACAACATTGTTGGAAACTTTGAATCATTGACCAATAAGTGAAGGACATGTGAACAAATATCAATGAGAAATATAACATCACTAGCACCATGATACTATTGGAACCATTGGACAAGAAGCCATGAACAAGAGACACAAGTATAGGCACTATTGGAATATTGGAACATAGCCTTCTTTGAACTTTCGGAACATTAATCATGAATATGAGAAATGAGATTCACAATTGATCAATGAGTAGGAAATATATGACAATGACCATAAATAAGTGCATATGGGATACCTTGGTACATTTCGGAATAGAACTAAAGAAATGTCAATTGTGAACACTATTGGCCGTAGAAAGATACGGACAAAATAACCTTGCATACCTTGGATTCGCAATACGAATCTACAACCTTAGATGCGTAGACAATAATCCCACTCCTTCTTTATGTGTCTACAAATACATAACGAAATTCACATTAACCACCAATTACTTTACAAATGCATACCATGTCAATGAATTACATGTTTGGCTTTCAACATGTCATTTCCCTTTGACAAAACCATTGATCATACTATTATTCCAAAAATTCCATAATATTCCCAACATTGACCAATACATGAAAATCAATACATTTCACCACAATACTTCTCCTTTACACTTTCTTATCCATAACACATCACAAATAATCCATCAAAGCACCTTAATTCAACTCATAACACATATCGGCCAAAATCCCAAAATTCCCACTTTTAGAAAAGAACAAGTTTTATACCAAAAATAACACCATACATGTTCATATTTTGTCCATACCATGCTTTTTCATCAAAGGCACAAGGCCTAATTCACACTTGAATTCCATATACCACAAATCTCATACAAACTCACCAAGTTCCATGACCAACTTTTCCAAGCACAACCAACATGATATACATATTCTTTTATGCATATAAGATATTAATCCATGAAAATAAATACTTACCAAGGCTTGGAATATGTTGATCTTGTCCAAGAAGTCTCAAGGAAATTATTTTGCTTTAGGGTTTGGAAATGAGAAATGTTTGTGAAAAATGTCCAAAAAGATATGAGAGTTTTGTGTGAATAAAAGAAAATCTGATGTTGGAGCCTTTATATAGTACTCAAGGCATCCTTAGCCACATTTGGTATTTAATACAATGTTTACTTGGTCAACATTGGAAGATTGGGTCATTTCCTCTTTGGGCCTTGTCTTTTATTCCATATTGGGCCTCAAATTGGGCCCAATAACATGTCTCAACTTAGCCCACCAATTCTCATGTATAATACATCATATATCTCATGTTTAATTAATTCCATAATGCCACGACAATATTCACTTATGAGATTTTCATTCGTAGCCTCAATCGCAAAAATAGGAATTCTAGTCACCTATGGCTTCTTTGAACATTTTGGTAAATTCTTGTATTCCATGGTTTGATCATGTAGGAGTATGTAGTAGTGTATCGAGGTATTTGAAGCCTTAACAACGCTAAAGGAACTCCAAGGAATCAAAAGAAACCATGGAAGAATCGTCGTTGCATTTCGTCGCAAAACGAGCTCGGAAAGGCCAATTATGTTGTGCCTTGCGCCACTGCCTTGCTTTGCAGCAGTGGCGCAGGAATTGAAGGTTCTCTGAATCAGTGGCCTGCTGGATTTTTCAGCCATTTTTTTCTAACACTTGCATATCATCCAATACCCTATCAAAACACTACAAAATACTTACGTAGTGACCTTAATCATCAAGTAAACATGACTCCAAGGTACCAAATGAGGTTGGAAATGTATGGGGTATTACACAAGACATCTCCGACTAAAATCTAATCACATGTACGAGGCTCGAAGTAAATTTTTTTTCATCACCAACCTTACAAAATACATACTCATAGCGTCTCGAAACTTAAGTAACCATTGTTCAACATCATCACATAGGTCGAAAAGGTACGGGGTGTTACATTCTTCCCCCCTTAGGAACATTCGTCCTCGAATGTTAACAACATGTCTTATACACAACAATGTATCTTTACTCTAACATACCGATAAACATTCACATAATGCTTTTAAATACTTACTTGTTATTGTTCCACCTCCGCACTGTGAACTTCTTGGTCCATTTGGAATAAGTGGGGATACTTTGATTTCATCATTTCTTCCGCTTCCCATGTGATCTCCTCTACTTGTGGATTTCTCCAAAGGACTTTTACGGATGCTATGTCTTTATTTCTCAATCTCTTTACTTGTCTATCTAGGATAGCAATGGGCACCTCTTCATAAGTGAGATCCTCTGCCACTTGAACATCTTCTACGGGCACAATACGTGAAGGATCTCCTATGCATTTCCGGAGCATCGACACATGAAATACCGGATGGACGGAGGAAAGTTCTTGAGGTAAGGCTAATTCATATGCGACTTGCCCAAATCTTCTAATAACTTCATAGGGGCCTAGGTAACGTGGACTCAATTTCCCTTTCTTTTCGAACCGCATTACCCCTTTCATCAAGGACACCTTTAAAAACACCCAATCACCTATGGCAAATTCAAGCCCTCTTCTTCTAACATCGGCATATGACTTGTGACGACTTTGAGCCGTTTGTAACCGTTGTTGGATAACTTTAACTTTCTCCATGGCTTGGTGAACAATATCTGGCCCAAGTAAAGCAGTTTCACCTGCTTCAAACCATCCGATTGGTGATCTACACTTCCTTCCATACAAGGCTTCATAAGGTGCCATTTTAATACTTGAATGATAGCTATTGTTATACGCAAATTCAATAAGAGGCAAATGGTCATCCCAACTACCTTGAAAATCCAACGTACATGCTCGTAGCATATCTTCAAGTGTCTGAATAGTACGTTCTGCTTGGCCATCGGTCTGAGGATGGAAAGCCGTACTCAAATTCACCTGAGTACCCAAACTCCGCTGAAAATATTTCCAAAAGTGTGATGTGAACTGTGCTCCTCTGTCTGATATAATAGAAAGTGGAATACCATGCAATCGTACTATCTCTTTTACATACAATTTCGCATAATCCTCAGCTGTATAGGTCGTCTTGACAGGTAGAAAATGCGCCGACTTGGTAAGTCGGTCCACTATGACCCATATGGAATCAAACTTCCGCAATGTACGAGGCAAGCCCGTAATAAAATCCATATTAATCATATCCCACTTCCAGACTGGAAGATTGATACATTGCATGTAACCTCCCGGTTTCTGATGTTCCACTTTCACCTGTTGACAATTTGGGCATTGCGCGACAAATTCTGCAATGTTCTTCTTCATGTTGCCCCACCAATACACTTCTTTCAATTCATGGTACATTTTAGTAGCACCCGGATGAATGGAATAGCGCGAATGGTGCGCCTCTGTCATTATTCGTGTCCTCAGCTCATTTATGTCCGGTACACATAGTCTCCCTTGACATTGAAGCACCCCTTCCGATGTAATATCAAATGCCTTGGTCAGATTCTGCTGCACATTCTCCTTTAGCTGTAATAAAATAGAATCTGCATACTGTTTCTCTTTCACTTCAGCTATCAAGGAGGATTCTGCTGCATTCTGCACCATAACTCTATCATCGAAGGATTCAATAAGGCGAACTCCCAAGCTGGCTAATTGATTCAAATCTTTGATTATCTCACGCTTTTCATTCAACTGACCACTAGTGCTTTCGACTGCCTTACGGCTCAATGCATCAGCTACGACATTTGCTTTGCCTGGGTGATAAAGAATATCAATGTCATAGTCTTTTAAAAGCTCTAACCACCTTCGTTGCCTCAAATTGAGTTCCTTCTGCTTAAAAAGATATTGCAAGCTTTTGTGATCCGTATAGATGTCAACATGAACACCATATAAATAATGACGCCATATCTTTAAAGCAAAAACTACCGCTGCCAATTCAAGATCATGTGTGGGATAGTTTTTCTCATGTGGCCGCAACTGTCGTGAGGCATATGCTATCACCCTGCCATGCTGCATCAATACACATCCGAGACCAATCCCGGAAGCATCACAATACACTGCATAGCCCTCTGTGCCTTCAGGAAGAACTAACACTGGTGTAGAAGTCAACTTATCTTTCAGGTTTTGAAACCCTCTTTCACATGCATCATTCCATTGAAATTTAATTGCCTTGTGAGTTAACTTTGTCAATGGTGCCGCAATAGAAGCAAAACCTTCTACAAATCTTCGGTAATAACCTGCCAAACCCAGAAAACTACGAATCTCTGTGGGTGTCGTAGGTCTTGGCCAATTCTTCACTGCTTCAATCTTTTGGGTATCAACCTGTATGCCTTCATCTGTTACAATGTGACCCAAGAACGCGACTGATTTCAACCAAAACTCACATTTGGAGAATTTTGCATACAACTTACGGTCACGGAGAATTTGCAACACTTGCCGTAAGTGATAAGCATGGTCTTCTGGTGATCTTGAATAAACAAGAATGTCATCTATAAATACTGTCACGAACACGTCTAGGAATGGCTTGAACACTCTGTTCATCAAATCCATAAACACAGCCGGTGCATTTGTTAGCCCAAATGACATAACTAAAAATTCATAATGGCCATACCGTGTTCGGAAAGCTGTCTTGGGTACATCCTCCTCTCTAACTCTGACCTGATGGTAACCCGACCTCAAGTCAATTTTTGAAAAACACCTGGCACCCTATAACTGATCAAACAAATCATCAATGCGAGGAAGGGGGTATTTATTCTTGATCGTTACTTTATTCAGTTGCCGATAGTCGATGCACATTCTCAAGGTGCCATCTTTCTTGCGTACGAATAATACCGGTGCACCCCACGGGGACATACTAGGCCTAATGAAGCCTTTATCCAGCAAATCTTTCAACTGCTCCTTCAATTCACGCAGTTCCGCTGGAGCCATTCTATATGGAGGGATAGAAATAGGCTGAGTGCCTGGAATCACATCAATGCCGAATTCCACTTCCCGTTCTGGGGGTAAACCTGGAAGATCCTCTGGAAATACATCAAGAAATTCATTGACGATCGGTACAGACTGTGGAGTTAATGGTTCTGCATCATTATCTTTCACTCGTACCAAATGACATATGTATCCCTTGGCAATCATTTTTCTGGCTTTCAAATAGGAAATAAATCTTCCTCGTGGTGCCCCTACCTTACCCTGCCATTCTAGAACATTTTCCTGTGGAAAACAAAATTGTACCTTCTTGGCCCGGCAATCTACCGTAGCATAACAAGAGGCCAACCAATCCATTCCCATAATTACATCAAAATCCACCATGTTCAATTCAATAAGATCGGCCAACGTATCATGACCACACACAGTTACCACACAGTTACGATACACTCTCTTTGCAACAATATATTCACCAACTGGTGTAGACACTTCAATTGACTTAATTAATATTTCCGGTGTCGTTGCAAATTTCGCAGCAACCAATGGAGTAACATAGGAAAATGTAGAGCCTGGGTCAATTAATGCATAAACATTATGTGAGAATATGGATAATGTACCTGTGACGACATCTGGGGAAGCCTCTGAATTCTGGCGGTCCACCAAAGCATAAGTACGATTCTGGACCCCGCTAGTACTGGCTCCTCCTCTGGCACCTCTACCTAGACCAATAGGCTGCACCCCTCGGCCCTGTGAAGGAACCGATGCTGAAGACGCAACAGCCGACCCAGCTGGTCGTGCTATACCACCCATGCTCCGCTGTGGACATTCTCTCGCTATATGTCCCGGTATACCACACCAAAAGCAGACATTCATCCCTGTCCAACATGGACCTGTGTGCATACGCCCGCAGTGCTGACACTGCTGACGAGGAAAACCTGCTGACTGTGATCCATGACCCCCACTACTCTGTCCAACTGAACCACCTCGAAACCCTCGAGACTGAGGATAAGCACTCCCTGTGGAATAAGAGAACGACGGTCTAGGTGGTCTAGGAAACATACGGGGCCTAGTTCCTCCTTGGGACATCATAGGTGGTCCCATAGGTCTAGCCCTTTTGGACTGTCCCCTATCAAATTCATGTACCCTGCGTCTTTGTCTCTGATCCTCCATTTTCTGGGCGAAGTCTTGTATGCGAGCAATGTCCATGTCCCTATTCAAGGCCGCAATAGTGCAATCTCTTACCAAGTATGGCTCTAGTCTGTCCACGTATCTATGGACCCTGTCTGTCATCGTAGCCACAACATTTGGCGCATATCGAGCCAAGGAATTAAATTGCAAGCTATATTCTCGGACGCTCAAATTTCCTTGACAGAGATTTAGGAATTGATCCGCACGTGCCTCACGGATCTCATAGGGCAAGTAATGATCAAGGAAAGCCACTTTAAACTCTTCCCAAGTAGGTGGATCTGCACCAATGTCACGGGATTTCTTCCAATCCTCATACCACAATATTGCCTCTCCCTTCAACCTGTACGCAGCAAGTTCAACTGTCTATACCCCTGTCACATGCATAACTTCCAATGCCCTCTGAATTTGATCCACGAAGTCCTGTGGATCTGCTTTTGGATCTGCCCCTGTGAATATAGGAGGGTCCAGTTTCAAGAAATCCTGTGTTCTGCGACTTGCCATTCTAGCCTCATCATCATCATGTGCCATAGCACCAGCTCTTCCCTGGCTTTGTGCCGCCACTAACTGTGTCAACATCTGTACAGCATTCCTAAGATCCTGATCTGTGGCATTTGTCGGTGGTTCCACGGGCACTTTCCTTCTTCTCGGCTCTTCTGGAGCTGAAGAAGTAGAAGAAGCTCGCGTTGCAAACTCAGTTTCAGCCCCACCTTGAGCAACTTGTTCAGGCGGTGGTCTACTTGTTCCTTCACCAGCAATTCTATTGATCAGCTTACTTTTACCTTTTCCTCTTCCTCTTCTAGTGTTCGGCATTTTGACTATACCAAAGAAAAACAATTACCAAAATCAGATACAATACAACTGACAACATTGGCTCTATTGCACGATCTAGAGTGAAGGAAAGAAACAACATCCTAAATGTCCCGTAGCCTCTTACTTATAAATGTGGTGCACAACACATCGATAAGTAAGACTCTACTCAGACACGGCTTTGTAGACATCCTTAGACCGACTGCTCTGATACCACTTTTGTCACACCCCGAATCCCAACGAGGCGTGATTGGCACCCGTAGCCGACATGGCCCGAGAGAACCAATCTTTACTTACTCAATCATATGCATGCCATAAGAAACCCATAAACACATATCAACTATCAAGACCAACAATGGAAGTCATGGAACATGATATATGTACATATATGCGAAACTTGGCCGTTGAGGCCACCAAGTCAAGGACGACATATCCCTTCTACATTCATACACCCACATCCGTCTACAAAAGCCTCTAACAAGAGCATTGACCAAAATGAACCATAAGTCGGGACAAGTCCCCGCATTACACAATATATACAATACCAAAACATATATACACTCTGACTCGGAGAAGCCCCGAATGAGCTGGAGCTCACCAAAGAGCCGCTAACACTGGCAATCTACTGAGGAGGCCTACTGGGACCTGCGCCTGCAGCAAGTAAGGTAAATTCCCCGAGAGGGGTCAGTACGAAATAAGTACTGAGTATGCAAGGCTCAGATGAAACTATACAACACATGAATATTTCAATGAATATGTCAATGAACTCAAAACATATGAATACTCAATGTGAATAAGTCACCATGTTATTCTTTGGAAACCATGTGAATTGCTTTCATTATTTTCATTACTTTCTTTATCTCAATGCTCACATGTCATTACATAACACAATGTACCCGGGCCCCGACTGATCAGTGGGTCTTTCATATCATCATATAGGGATCGAGTCGAGCTAGGCTTATGCCCCTAGACTTGCCACCCTTGGGATCGAGTCGAGCTAGGCTTACGCCCCTAGACTTGCCACCCATAAATCCATATCTCGGGATCGAGTCGAGCTAGGCTTACGCCCCTAGACTTGCCACCCGTACTTGATCATTGACCACATTTGCATTACTTTGATCATTACTTTGAGATTGATACTTTGATAATCATAACATCACTTTGGAACTTTGGAACACAACATTGTTGGAAACTTTGAATCATTGACCAATAAGTGAAGGACATGTGAACAAATATCAATGAGAAATATAACATCACTAGCACCATGATACTATTGGAACCATTGGACAAGAAGCCATGAACAAGAGACACAAGTATAGGCACTATTGGAATATTGGAACATAGCCTTCTTTGAACTTTCGGAACATTAATCATGAATATGAGAAATGAGATTCACAATTGATCAATGAGTAGGAAATATATGACAATGACCATAAATAAGTGCATATGGGATACCTTGGTACATTTCGGAATAGAACTAAAGAAATGTCAATTGTGAACACTATTGGCCGTAGAAAGATACGGACAAAATAACCTTGCATACCTTGGATTCGCAATACGAATCTACAACCTTAGATGCGTAGACAATAATCCCACTCCTTCTTTATGTGTCTACAAATACATAACGAAATTCACATTAACCACCAATTACTTTACAAATGCATACCATGTCAATGAATTACATGTTTGGCTTTCAACATGTCATTTCCCTTTGACAAAACCATTGATCATACTATTATTCCAAAAATTCCATAATATTCCCAACATTGACCAATACATGAAAATCAATACATTTCACCACAATACTTCTCCTTTACACTTTCTTATCCATAACACATCACAAATAATCCATCAAAGCACCTTAATTCAACTCATAACACATATCGGCCAAAATCCCAAAATTCCCACTTTTAGAAAAGAACAAGTTTTATACCAAAAATAACACCATACATGTTCATATTTTGTCCATACCATGCTTTTTCATCAAAGGCACAAGGCCTAATTCACACTTGAATTCCATATACCACAAATCTCATACAAACTCACCAAGTTCCATGACCAACTTTTCCAAGCACAACCAACATGATATACATATTCTTTTATGCATATAAGATATTAATCCATGAAAATAAATACTTACCAAGGCTTGGAATATGTTGATCTTGTCCAAGAAGTCTCAAGGAAATTATTTTGCTTTAGGGTTTGGAAATGAGAAATGTTTGTGAAAAATGTCCAAAAAGATATGAGAGTTTTGTGTGAATAAAAGAAAATCTGATGTTGGAGCCTTTATATAGTACTCAAGGCATCCTTAGCCACATTTGGTATTTAATACAATGTTTACTTGGTCAACATTGGAAGATTGGGTCATTTCCTCTTTGGGCCTTGTCTTTTATTCCATATTGGGCCTCAAATTGGGCCCAATAACATGTCTCAACTTAGCCCACCAATTCTCATGTATAATACATCATATATCTCATGTTTAATTAATTCCATAATGCCACGACAATATTCACTTATGAGATTTTCATTCGTAGCCTCAATCGCAAAAATAGGAATTCTAGTCACCTATGGCTTCTTTGAACATTTTGGTAAATTCTTGTATTCCATGGTTTGATCATGTAGGAGTATGTAGTAGTGTATCGAGGTATTTGAAGCCTTAACAATGCTAAAGGAACTCCAAGGAATCAAAAGAAACCATGGAAGAATCGTCGTTGCATTTCGTCGCAAAACGAGCTCGGAAAGGCCAATTATGTTGTGCCTTGCGCCACTGCCTTGCTTTGCAGCAGTGGCGCAGGAATTGAAGGTTCTCTGAATCAGTGGCCTGCTGGATTTTTCAGCTATTTTTTTCTAACACTTGCATATCATCCAATACCCTATCAAAACACTACAAAATACTTACGTAGTGACCTTAATCATCAAGTAAACATGACTCCAAGGTACCAAATGAGGTTGGAAATGTATGGGGTATTACACAAGACATCTCCGACTAAAATCTAATCACATGTACGAGGCTCGAAGTAAAATTTTTTTCATCACCAACCTTACAAAATACATACTCATAGCGTCTCGAAACTTAAGTAACCATTGTTCAACATCATCACATAGGTCGAAAAGGTACGGGGTGTTACACCTCTATCTATACAGATGTATGTAGCTACTCATGTAGGGGATTATTTAGTAGTGTATCGGGTTTATGAATCATGTTTCATGACTATTCGGGCGTATGACACTTGGGCTGAACTTCTTGTGCTTGACATGGTAGATTTCGATGCTATTTTGGGCATGGATTCATTATCCCCCTACAGTGTAGAATTGGATTGCTTCACCAAGACCGTTACCATAGCCATGCCTGACATATCCCCGATTGTGTGGCAGGGCTTTGTTAGCCATGAGCCAATAGGGATTATTTCTTATATTCAGGCTAGGATGTCATGATCCGAGTGTACACCCTAGAAGTAACATGGTGCCTAGAACCACAAGTGGTCCCAAAATAACCCTTGATAACGGCATAATTCATGAGTAGCTAAAGGAAAATATATAAAATGGAAAATAAATACTAAAAACATTGTGCGAAAGATTAAGCATGATAACTGGACAAAACTGAATTTTAACTGAACAGCAAAAAGTTTAATACAACAATGTATCATGAAGAGACTGAAAAAGAAACAAACTGAATACAACTTTGACTGAATGTCTATGAAGCCTCTACTAATACTAAATATAAGGAGCTAGGATATGATCCCAACTATCTCTAATCAATATATAAATGTAAATAGACTGCTATGACTACTAACTGACTAAAGTTCTCGAATAAGGAGAACTCATAACTGCTAACTGGAAGTTATGGTCTACTCGACCATAATTTTGTTAGCTAGCAATGAAACCTACATTATGAAACAATGCAGCACGAGAAAAGTATGGGGTCTGTACTTTGAATGTACTAAGCATATGAGATATGCATTAGTCATGAAAAACACTTAAAACATGCTTTAAAACTGAGGACATGAGCCATATACTATAATATGAACTAATTCATGTGTGTACTAAAAAGATGTGAGACACAATAAAATGTCCGAATCATAAGCTAAAACATTTTTAAAAATTGGAAAGCTATAAAAGGATAAATATTTCATATGATTTAAACTAGTGTTGAACATGATGTAAAATTGTATTGAATGTAACCTGATTGCCAAGAGCTAAACTATAGTATAAAGATTCTATATAAAATACATATATACTGATATGCAATGTTAATATGAAAAGTCTTAGTTTAAAAGGAAGTAAAACTGAACTGAGGGTCATGTACAAATATTGAGTCTGGAACTATGGGAAAGACTGTTAACCGACATAAACCACGCAAGCTAAATATGGAGTTTGATGTATATGCCCCATCGAGAGGACCCAATATACCTTTCTAGGGTATAAAGGCATAGCTAGTGTGGTACCACTAATCTGAAATGATGCCCAACTGGGAGTGCTAAGTAAACCTATAGTGGTACGTAGTTCTGGGACTTCGGTGCACAGAACCCCGATCCAACTCTATGTTAAGTGCTACTCCCAAAGTAATTTATACTAATATCTTTTTAAAACCGAGGCTCTACGTATAAGGTCAGAACCTATTTAAAACTAAAAATGTTCTATAATTCTATTTAATGAAGCTATTAATACTTCTTTATGATGAATTCAAAGGAATATTGGGATAGTGTGCTCATAGCACACCAAACTTTCTGAAAATAGACTAAACCATATGGAAATACTCTAAAGTCATATCAACTAATAAAATCATTAAATACTAAGTCAAATGCAACTTAGCTGAAATCATACTAATATTCAATTCATATAGGGTAATATAATACTGAATTTAAATCCATGAAAAACATGTCATGTCAAACTAAAATCGAATAAAATCCATCAAATCATGCATAATTCATTTTGAAAGGAACTAAAGTCTATAAAACATTCATAATTCTTCATGTATTAAAGTAATTGTGTTTATGCCATGGAAATCATGCATAATAACTTTGAAAGGGGATCATTATCATAAAATATCATAAGGGAACTGAAATTCAAGAATTTGGTGTCATTGGGTATGAACCCTAGATCATAAATTCATAAAATCATAACTGAAATTCATAATTTAAAACTAGGTTTTGATCATAAGAATTAAAGGAATCCCTTATTGAATACCCACATACCTGATGTTGGAGAGAATCTAGACCAATATTTGAATTTCTTGAGAGCTTGGAGAAGAACCGTAGTTTCTAGCCTTTTTAGAGCTTTGAATCACCTGTTATTCTTTTTCTAAAGTTTTAGGAGAGGTAACGAGGATTTACAAGCTAAACCTCTCTTAATTGTAACATCCCGTACCTTCCCAACCCTACTTGATGACATTGAATAATGTTTCCTTAGGTGTCGAGAGCTATAAGGATGCATTTGGTAATGTTAAAGATGAGAAAAATTTAAATTTGGCCTTGTACATGTGACTAGCCTTTCATAGGCAGTGTTTGGTGATTTTGGGGAGCATTTGTGGAATACCCCGTACACATTCCAACCTCATTTGGTGACTTGGAGTCATGTTTACTTGAAGATTAAGATCACTAAGTAAGTATTTTGTAGTGTTTTGATAAGGTATTGGACGATATGCAAGTATTGAAGAAGTGGCCGAAAAATTCAGCAAGGTGCTGAAACTTGCGCCACTACCCTGTTTCAGGGGGTGTGGCGCAAGCCACTGATTCAGAGGTTCCGGACTCGTTTTGTAACGCAATTCTATGACGATTCTTGGATGGTTTCTTTTGGTTCTTTGGAGTTCTTTGAGCATTGTTAAAGCTTCAAACACTTCAATACACTCTTACATACTCCTACATGATCAAATCATGAAAAATAAATAGTTATCCAAAATGTCTAATGAAGCCATGGGCGACTAGAATTCCTATATTTGCGATTGAGCCGACGAATGAGAATCTCGTAAGAGAATATTGTCGTGACATTATGGAATTATTTAAACATGAGATATATGGTGAATTATACATGAAAGTTGATGGGTTAAATGGATATGTGTTATTGGGCCCAAATGTAGGCCTAAAATGGGATTAAAAGACATGGCCCAAAGGGCAAAATGACCCATTCTTCCACCTTGACCACATTTAATGCCAAAGGAATGGCTAAGTATGACTTGGGGTCTAAATAAAGGCCCCAAAATCAGATTTTATTCATCCAAAACTCTCATGCCTTTTAAGATATTTTTCTCAAACATTTCTCTAGTTCCAAACCCTAAAGCAAATAATCCCTTTGGACAAGATCATCCTATTACAAGCCTTGGTAAGTATTTATTCTCATGTATTAACATATTATATGCATGGGAGATTATGTATATCATGATAGTTATGTTGGCAAGGTGGTGAATAGTGTATTTTTGCTTTTGGTGAAAGATGTGCCATCTTTGTGATTTGAATGTGAAAAGAGACTTGATGTATTAATGAAAGAGCATAGTATGGATAAAATATGAACATGTATGGTGTGATTTTGTTATTAAACTTGTTATTTTTCTAAAAGTGTAAATTGTGGGATTTTGGCCGATATCTGCTATGAGGTGTGTTAAGGTAAATTGATGGGTTATTTGTGATGTGATATGGATAAGAAAGTGTAAAGGAGAAGTGTTGTGGTGAAATGTATTGATTATCATGTATTGGTCAATGTATGGAATATTGGGGGATTTTTGGAATAATAATTTCATCAATGGTTTTGTCAAGGGGAAATGGCATGTTTAAGGGCAAACATGTGACTCATTGATGTTATATGCATTTGTAGAGTAGTTGATGGTTAATGTGAATCCCATTATATATTTGTGTTGTAGAGTGACACATAAGGAAGGAGCGGGACTATTGTATGCACCTCTAGGATTATATATTCGTATTGTGAATACAAGGTATGTAAGGTTACTCTGTCCGTATCTTTCTGTGGCAAATAGTATTCACATTGACATTACACATGTTCCATCCCGAAATGTGCTAAGATATCCTATACCCGGTTATCAATTTTCATTAGCACATGTTTCCTACTCATTGATCAATGGTGAATCACATGTCTTATATTCATTGACTAATGTTCCAAAAGCTCAAATAACATTTGTGTTCCAAAGTTCCAATAGTGGTTATACTCATGTGTCTCGTTCATTGATTATTGATCCAAAGTTTCATATAAAGTTATGCCTATCATAGTACCAATCTCTCAAAAATAATGAAAGAAGTAATGTACAAGTGAATGTACCAATCTCTCACAAGTAAAGATATCAATCTCAAAGTAAAGAACATAGTAATGCATATGTGGTTAATGATCAAGTATGGGTGGCAGCTTTGGGGGCAAAATGCCTAGCTCAAGCCGATCCCGAGATTGTTGGATCAGGGGGCAGTCCTAGAGGCATAAGCCTAGCTTAGACCGATCCTGACAGGGGGCAGCTCTAGAGGTAATAACCTAGCTCAAGCCGAACCTGATATGTTGGAATGGGTGGCAGCTCTGGAGGCATAAGCCTAGCTCGAGCTGATCCCGATATATTGATTCATAAGGTGGCAGCTCTGGAGGCATAAGCCTACCTCGAGCTGATCCCAACATAACGTTATGTTATGTAAAGACCCACTGATCTGTTGGGGCCCGGGTACAGTATAGCACAGTCAAATATGTTTAAGCATAAGCATAAGCATGGAAGTAAAGATACAAAGAATGTAATGAAAGCAACATACATGGTTCCCAAAATGCAGAATGGTTACTTATTCATATTGAATATTCATTTGTATTTGAGTTCATTGATGTATTCATGCCTTACATACTCAGTACATTCTTCGTACTGACCCCTCTTGGGGAATTTACCTTACTTGCTGCAGGCGCAGGTACTAGTAGGCCTCCACAGTAGGTTGCCAGTTGTTGCAGATCTTTGGTGAGCTCCAGTTAGTTTGGGGCTACTCCGAGTCACAGTTGTACATATGTTTTGGGGTTGTACATGTTGTATAAAGCGGGGACTTGTCCCGACTTTTAGTTCATTTTGGTCAATGCACTTGTTAGAGGCTTTTGTAGACGGATGTGGGTGTATAAATGTAAAAGGGACATGTCGTTCTTGACTTGGTGGCCTCAACGGCTAAGTTTCGCATATGTATATATATATGTCATGTTCCATGAATTCCATTATTGGTATCTATAGCTATTATGTGACTATGGGTTTCTTATGGCATTCATATGATTGAATAGAGATAAAGCTTGGTTCTCTCGGGCCTTGTCGGCTACGAGTGCTAATCCGTCCCGATGGGATTTACGGCGTGACATTAGTATTCCCCTAATAAGACTAAAAATGACATAGTATTTGTTCTAAAGTATTGGGAAAAGACCAAACAACCCTTTTAAAATTATTTGGAAAGTTGTTGGTGCCAGTCACGATGGCTTATATGATAATCCTTCACTTGGGGGTACGATTCATGGCATAAGTAGTCATCTCAGACACTTTATGACATTTATTTAGACAGTTATGAGGGGTCTAGGGATGACTCATTATGTCAGTCATCATCACTGAAATCACTTCTTGATAGTGCTTCACTAAAACACCCATAACTTTTTACTCCGAAAATGTATTGACAAAATGGTTGGGGGCATTTGAAAGATTATTCAAATACCTTTAATTTGGTGGTATTAGACCACCTAACTCTTCATATACTAGGATTAATGATCATTTGTAATTAACCTAGGAAGAATATTATACTAGAACGTGGTCGGAAGAGGCGTTTTCAATTCAACTACGTGTTAGGGACTTTTTATGACCTCAAATCACATCTAATACTATCATCATACTTATATATATGGATTATTGGTAGTTTACATGTCATAGGATTAGGAAAAGACCATTTCTAAATGGTTGTTGGACTAGATAGGCACTCTATGAGTCATAGGACGACTCGTTGGTAGATATAATGACTAGTCGTTACCAATAGGATGATTTTTTTCATTCCTATGGACTATGGGGGGATACACTCAAGAAGAGTGCAGGTGACGACTCATCATACCTGACCATGACTCGTGCTTAGGGTCATCCTGAAGTCTTTTGATGGTTTCATTTTGATTTTTGTTCTAAGTCTAAGATAGGATTCTAGGGACTATTTGGGTATTACAATTGTCCCCCTTGGTAATATTTATCCTCGAATGAAGACTAAGACTAGACTGAAAAGGGGGGAACTTACTAGTACTGGCTGACTTATTTTTGAAATTGGATAGCTAATATGATAACTAATTTCTTAATCTGGATATCTGTCATGGTTGGGACTGATTTGGACTTGGAGTAAAGACTGGAATAAATTTACACATAGCACAAATGCACATAAGGAATCACATGGAAAAGGCATTGATATGAAACTTAGAAGGGTAAGACTAGAACGAAGGATGGGAAACTACTTGAGCTGTCTGTCTAATTTTCTGAGCTAAATTAATGGCTACAAGGACTGATTCACACTAAGAGTTTAAAACTCAACTAAAGCATTCATGACATGAACGTACACATAGAACTACAAAATGATAGATAACAGAGTGAAAGTTTCCAAGAGTCACTGAGAAAGGAATATTTGTTTCCTCCAACACTTCTTGTCAGAAGTTCTAGTAACATTAGGGAGAATGACTCGGAGGCATGATCTGAATGAGATATCCGAATAAATATTCTAATATGGTCTAAGCATCCTAGTCTACTAATCTAAGCTTGAATAATAGGAATGACTTAGAGTTGAACATGAGGCACCTTTGGTCTGAAGTTATACATATTCTGAAATAGGAGTATCTTGGCCAAAAGTAAGTATAGGACTACTATGCCTTAAGTAGTGCGATTGATAACTCTCCAACTTAGCAATATTTCTCAACCATTCTTATTATAACAAAATACTACACTTAACAGGTTGAAACTTCTAACTCTCTTGGTGTACACTAAATATGGTTGCATGCTCTTATCTTTTAAAGCCTAACTCGGATATACAAAGAAATACCACTAAAATGACCATACTCGTCTCAACCACTGGAGCTTATATACTATATCCACTAGTAGCTCACAACACACTTCTTCTTGCCGCCTTAAACAATCACCTTATGTTCTAATCAAAGAGGTCACTAACCACCAAAAGTCATTACCCACAGGTATATCAATAAATCATTCAAGCCTATCACTCAACTGCCATCAACATCACCATTAAAGCATAAGAAGGGCCAATAAAGAACTAGAACATGAGGATCTGCAATAAGGGGGATACTGTGGAATCTTGACTTAAGGATTTTCATAACTTTGACACTCAATTAAGGCCTAAGGAGTAAGATATAATAGGAACAAACTTGTTCAATAGATCTGATCTGAGAACATACATGATGTATTGTGATTTCACTAGTCAGCAAGGATGTATCATGAGTACATAGGACTAAGCATACTGTATAATATAAGTGCATGACTTGTGAACTATATGACATAGGATTGGAATTTATAGATTCATGGAGTATGAATCAGACTATCGAGTGAACTATTACTCCTCATACTAGAAATTAAGAATAGACATACATCTGTAGAAAGTGCATGAATATGAGTTATGATCATAGCGCTAACACGCAAGGTATGAGTAGAGTGTCATGATGACTGAAGTACAAAGAATTTACTGAGATAAGAATGGATTGGGTATCTGCCTCCCCCTAGCTCTGTTCTAGAACTCACTAGCATTACTACTACAATCTCAAAACCTGACTTGGTTCTTTATCCTATCATCTCCCCCTTAGATCAAAGATGTCATTCTAATACTGTGGACTTCTTCAATAAACTCTAAGCTTAATTGTTATCACTTTACACTAGTGTTCGGGGTATACCCTTAAGTACTAAACTCCCCCTAAAAGACTATATCTGAAAGTGTAAACCCAATGCTAGTACTTCCTTTTGAGATACAACTCTTACCTTTCTCTAGCCTCTATAGTCATCATACTATAACTTTAACACTTACTAACTTAGAATCTTAGAAAGTATCACAATACCCTGAGTAACATTTTTTCCTTCGATAATTCAAAACTCTTTCTCTCTATCAGCCTGATCATCCACAATTCAAACTTAGATTCTAATATTTAACATGGATAGCCATATAATTCTTCATACGCTATACCAACTTACTACCACTGGATAGAAATCAGGGAACGATAGTCCACTCTAAATTAGATGAAAATGATCAACTTTAACCACCTCCTATATCTAACTTCAATCTACAAGTACACTTTTTTTCATGATCTTACTACACTTTCTTACTACTTCATTATGCATCTCTTCCCTAGATGGGATTTATAACATCTCAAGGATCATGGGCCTTTTCTTCAGCTCATAAGGTGTTATCTAAAGTATGTACATCTTTTAGCCATTCTATAGCTGCTACACGTCAACACTCATACATCAAACTCTGGGGTCATTCTACTACTAAGGTTTTAAGAAGGAATCTGAGAGAATATCTTACTTTATCTCAATGGATGATTTACATGAAAAAGAGTGAATTCTTTTGAAATACTGAACTTAGCACTGATAGGCTCCTCTTAAGTTATTATATGGCCCCATTACTGTCTGTAGGCTCTATCTAATAAAACTTTAGTAGTATGAATTTAAGCTTGACTATATCTATTACCTCAAGAATGAGGCATAGATAGAAGAAATACAGTAAAGTTCATATCTACATAAACTTCGTAGAAAACATCTATACTGCATGATTAGGGATGTGAAAAAAGGGAAACTGTAATGACCCTCTATTTTTTTCCCCATGTTTTCTTGCTTTTTCTGCATTTAGAGCATCCCTATAGCTTCCCCATGTCATTTATGATTTTCTGGGACTGACAGTTTGGTTATGGGGTAGTTAATTTGGTTTCTTAAAGTCATTTCCCTGTTTTGGAGCTTTTAAAGTTAAGGAATGGTTTTCGGGCCAAAACATCAAGCAAACGACATTGGATACCATTTCATATAGTCTCATCAACTCTATAATATCAATTTTAGTCTAGGAGGACCCTTTTTCCTATCTGAAGGCTTCCATACTCATTTTGGACTATTGGATGGATTTTGGCTAAAATGGCCCTTTGGGTAGGGGGACCCTCTTTTTAGCAAAATGACCTTGGATGGAAATTTTAATGGCATCGTTGAGTCCGAAATATCAAATTTGGTAGAGTAGCATAGTTTTTTTACAAGCATGGGCATCCAACCCAATCTCGAACCCGATCAAAGTCCGTTGGGACTTGTTCAAATTGGCTAGTGCCAAGTTATCTGGTGCGGCTGCTTTAGAAGCCAAGAGACCTCTTTAGAGATAGATGCTTTAGCGGTTGGGCATCGCTTTAGAGGCAGTCATTTAAGTGGATCTATACCTCTTTAATGGAGCTTGGCAAGCCAAGGCCTGGTCTCTTTAGCAACCATTAGGCACTTTCACGATGACATCTTTAGCAGTCATTTAGCCGCTAAAGTGGCCATCATTAGTATGTTATAAATAGTTCTTTCTCCTGTTGTCTAGCTTATGTTCTAAGTGTTAAACGACCATTATTGACTAGTATGAGCTCAAAATCTTGTGGGAAATCAATAATTAAAATTGGTTTTAGCTCAGGGAAGTGATTGTGAGCATTTTTGCATCGTTATCTTGTAAGTAATTCAATCTAATTCCCACTTAATTTGGTAGTTTAATTCCTTGTTTCTCTGAATTGTTTTTGGACTATTTTGGGGCTGTTTGAGTTCAGATTTAGCTATATTTATGTGGCAAATGGTCCTTGAGCTGAGAGGGACACTGTGATGGTTTTAATTTCATAATTCTACAAGTGGGCATAATATAGGTATTGATTTTCTTATCTTAATGCCTAAATTGTTGTTTTGAAAGTGTAGCAGCGCTCGAAGGCTTTTTGAAAGAGAAAAGCTCTGGTACAGAGGATTCAACAAGTTTTTAGCTGTGTGTAGGTAGGCTAGGTTGATGCTTCATTTAGATTATTCTTAAATTTTGTAGTAGTGTAGTATTTTGCTAGATTTGGATGGGTAGTTATGATTCAGTTTTTGTTTTAGCATTTTTCTACCTTATTTAGATGGTTAGGGCCCCATTTTGGAAGAATCTAGGCCTGTTCTTCCTTAGGATAGTATATTATTATCCTTAAGGACTAGAATTAGTGCTATAGTATCCTAGGATGGGATTGGGAAGCCCTATACTATATTTGGGTAGGTTCTACCTTAGGTTGGGTTATCAGGACCCTATAGTGGTCCCCACTATCCTTTTTAGATGAATGTCTTGAATGATGTCCCTTTTAGGCTTAGTTGGACTCATGGATGCTACCTTAGTATATTACCTTGGGATGGGGTTGACTTAGACCTATTTACTTTCCTGTTAGCTTCTTTTCCCAGGGTAGGGTAGTAACTGACCCTTGACCACTCCTCCTTGACCTAGTAGTTAGAACCCGCCTAAATTTAGTGGTTTTCACCATCTGATATTGAACTTATTTAGTAAATGGGTTAGAGATAGCCTTGAAACCCATGGACTTCTGCTATCTAGTTTATGTATTTGTATATATTTCAGTTCCAGTTTAAGTCTAATGTATTCTCTATTGCTATTACTATGAGTTCTGGTATGAGACTTGCATCGATTTATGTTTATGGGTTGCTCCTTATGATATCATCTATTATGGTATGGTTTTCTAGTTATGAGTTTTGGTTTGAGTCCGGCATCAGTCTATGACTATGGTTCGGATGTTCTGGTATTGATTATGGTTATTACTGGAAGTTTTGAAAGATGTGCATGGTTTTGGTCTGGGATTTCTAATGGTTGTATATGTATCATTTGGCCTCTTTTTACTATCCACTTGTTTGGTTCAAGCCCGGTATATACTTTTATTATGGATCTGTGATTGGAAAGTTTTTGGGACTAGCACGATTAAAAGTTATATGTTGAGAGGGGAGTAAACCATGCATATCGTCCATCTTGTCTTGTTATAAGTTATTTTAATTATGATGATTCTTACTTTAGATTACTGCTTGTTTGCACCCATCGGGCTTATAGGGGCTCAGTAGGGTTAATTGTCTTCTCGTGTGTGCTTTCAGGGCTTTTGGGGGTCTAGTTAGGTTGAAGTTAGGCCTTTACTTTCATTCTCCAGTTACTTATTTTCTTTATCATATTCACCTCGCATAGCTTTTTATTTAATATTTCTACCCTTCACTATTGACTTAAGCTTACCTTCTCACACCTTATTTGTCCTTTTACTATATTTGAGCTCAATTGACCAATGATGCCTACTGAGTACCCATTGATTTGGTACTCATATTGCACCTCTGCATCTTTTCCCTAATATAGATCCTAGTACGAGTCAATATAGCTGATGTTATCCTTGGGTCTTGCTGCTGATCCAGAGACGGGGTGAGATTTCTAGAGTCTGGAGATGATAATCCTTCTCCTTTTGCTGTATTTCTAAGACCACTTTGTATATATGTATATTTTGGATACTATCTAGTACTCTTCTTTTTAGGTATAGTGGCTCCTGTACCGGCCTTACCTGGTCTTCAGAGGGATTTATTTTGTATTTTTTATCCTCTTCCCTCTCTTGTATAATATGTTATGTGTTTATTTCTCTTTTACTTCCACCTATATTATTATTATTGTTGGTTTCATTCTTTATTCCCTTTATCTTTGGCATGTTAGCCCATTACTTATCGTTCCAGGCTATGGCTTGGCTTACCTACTGGTGGGTTGAAATAGGTGCCATTATGACCTGACAAATTGGATCGGGATAGCTTGGTATCAGAGCCTAGGTTCACCAGTATTTTTGGTACAAGAGTAGTGTTTAGTAGAGTCCCGCAGATCCATACAAAGATGTTTGTATCCTATTTGGGAGGCTACAGGACATTCATAGGAAAATCTCATCTTTTTGGTTCACTTCCATGCTTTGTGTCTATATTTGTTTCTAAATTCTTATTTGTTTCACTCTTTTATAGATGGTTAGGATGCGGGATACGACAGTCGGGTATCAGGATGTCGAGCCTGCTATTAGAATGCCAGTTAGAGGCAGAGATCGACCTCGAGATCTTGGTCAGGCCAGAGCAGCATTCCCAGTTAGAGATCAGGCTAGGGAGCAATTGTCAAATCTTATAATTACTCCTGAGCCAGAGATAGCACTAGAGATTTTACTAACACAGTAGTAGGTAGGCCAGGGAGTATCCAGGCCCTACCTAGGTTTGTATCTTCTTCGATTCTCTGTGATGCATTAGTTAAACTTTTAGGGTTAGTTGGTGGTCCACCTATGGATGGGGCTTAGACAACAGCTCGGGGTGGTATTGATTTAAGGGCACAGCATGCAGCTGCAGCTTCCAAAGTAGAGGATCTATCAGTATCTGTAGTTCCACAGTCGACAGTAGCCTAGCCAGTTTTGACTGTGGAGTAGTAGAAGATGCTGGGCCAATTTCTAAGATTGACTCTTCCCAGGTTTGTCAGGGCCCCAGGAGAGGATGCTTTTGAGTTCCTTACCAATTGTGAGAAGAGGCTAGATAAGTTAGGGTTTGTTAAGTTACATGGAGTAGATTATACTACTTATCAGCTAGACAGAGTAGTGAGATAGTGGTGGAGAGGTTATCTTGATTCTAGTCCAGTTAGATATCCCTCTTTGACTTAGACTTAGTTCTACGAGGCTTTCTTGGGGAAGTACATGCCTTACAGAATTCGCGAGCACCTTAGGGGTGAGTTTTCTGTATTAAGGAAGGGTTCTATGGGTGTGGCTAAGTTTGAGGCAAGGTTTCACAAGCTAGCCAGGCATGCCACTATGATTCTACCTGCAAAGTACGAGAGGATTCTGTGTTTTGTTAGAGGGCTGATACTACTGCTTCACAGGGCTACTCAGAGTTTGGTGACTTTGGAGAGGTTTTTATTGATATTGCAAATCATATCTACACTATATAGGAGATAAAATATGAGGCATAAGGGGGAAGTGATATCAGGCAGCGTTATCAAGGTAGCTACAGTAGGAGCCACAACTGTTCATAGTTCAGAGGTCGAGGATTTAAGGATAGGTACCCCCAGCATTAGTCTTATTAGCACCAAGGTTAGCCTAGTATGCCCGTTCAGGCAGCGTTCTTCATTTAAGATGGGGGTCAACCCAGTTATGGTAGTTCTAGAGGTTAGAGCAGTAGTCAGCCATCGAGAGGTGTTCAGTCAGGGTCATCAAGCTGAGTTGTTCATCTGGGTCAACTAGACCTTCTCATCAGGTTAGAGTGCTTGGGGCGTGCTATAAGTATGGGGTCATCATTTATTTCTCTTGAGAGTGTCCTTGATACAGAATGATTGAGCAATCAGTTTAGAGTGCTTAGCCGATCAAATCAGTACTGCCTCCAGCCAGGGATAGTGTATAGGGTTACAGGGGTGGTCCCTAAGGTTCTAGAGGTGGTCCTCTGGTAGGTAGGATAGGTGGTCAGGCAGGCACCTAGTCTGGTAGAGGACATGGGCATTTGTATGCTGGTTGTGGTATACCAAAGGCTGAGGCTTCAAATGCTATGATCACAGGTATAATTTTAGTATGCAATCAACCAACTTCTACTTTATTTAATTTGGGCTCCATATTTTTGTATATTTCTGCTTATTATGCATCGTGGTTGGGGTTGTTTTTGGAGCCTTAATATATGCCATTCCATGTAGCTACTCTTGTGGGTGATTCTTTTGTAGTGGATCAGGTATATAGATCGTGTTTGGTGACTATTTGAGAGTATGACACTCAGGTTGATCTCATTGTGTTACACATGGTAGATTTTAAAGTGATTTTAGGAATAAACTAGTTATCCCACTATCATACAGTCTTGGATTATTTTCCAAGACCGTTACCTTGGCCATGCCTGGCATACCCCAAGTTATGTAGCAGGGTTCTTAGATGTGTGGCGACACAGATTATTTCTTATATTTGGGCTGGGAGACTGATATTGAGGGTTTGTGAGTCATTCCTTGCCTATGTTTGGGATGTTAGTATTAAGAGTCATTTGCTTGACTCAGTTTCTATAGTTCATAATTTTCTTGATGACTTTCCTATTGACCTACATGGTCTCCTTCTGAGTGTGATGTAGAGTTTGCTATTAACCTCGAGCTGGGCACCCGACCTATTTCTATGGCTCCTTACTATATGCCTCCTACCGATCTTATGGAGCTAAATATTTAGCTTTAGGATTTGCTGGGTAAAGGTTTCATCAGACTGAGTGTATCACCTTGGGGTGCTCCAGTTCTACTGGTAAAGAAGAAAGATGGTTCTATGCATATGTGTATCGACTATAGGTAGTTGAATAAGGTGACAGTGAAGAATAAGTATCCTATGCGCCTCATTTCAATGATTTATTTGACCATCTTCAGGGTACGACAATATTTTCTAATATTGATTTAAGGTCTGGTTACCATAAGTTGAGGATCAAGGTTGAGGACGTCCCTACGATAGCCTTCAAGACTCACTACGACCATTATGAGTTCCTGGTGATGTCTTTTGGGCTGACCAATGCCCCAGCAGAATTTATGGACTTGATAAACCACATTTTCAGGACTTATTTGGACTCCTTTGTGATCGTTTTTATCGATGATATCCTTTTCTATTTGAGGTGTAGGGAGGAGCACAAGCAACATTTGACAATTGTGCTCCACACTTTGAGTGATCATAGGTTTTATGCCAAATTCTTAAAGTAAGAGTTTCGTCTTCAGTCTGTAGCTTTCTTGGGGCACGTGGTGTCCAAGGATTGTATTATTATGGACCCAGGAAAGATTGAGCCTATTAGTGATTGGACTAGGCCTATATCTCCTACGGTCCACAATCTGTAGTTTTATTTGGTTAGAAGGTTGCTATAGGTGGTTCATTGAGAGTGTTGCTACTATTACATCCCCTATGATAAGATTTACAAGGAAAGAGGTTCTATTTCAGTTATCCATGAGTTGTGAGGTGAGCTTTCGGAAGCTCTAGGACTTTCTCACTTTAGCTTTTATTTTGATTTTTCCAGTTGAGGGCGAGCGGTTCACGGTCTATTATGATACTTTTGGTGTTGGTTTGGGGTGTGTTATGATGTAGTAGGGGTCATGTTATTACATATGCATCGAGGCAGCTGAATGTGGATGAGCGTAACCCCCACTTATGATTTGGAGTTGACATCGGTAGTTTTTGTGCTTAAGAATTAGAGGCATTACTTGTATGGTGTTTTTTGTGAGATCGTCACAGAACATTGTAGTCTTTGGTACATTATGACCCAGAGGGAGCTTAATTCGAGACAACACAGATAGATTGAGTTGTTGAAGGACTATGATGTCTCTATTCTATACCATCCGAGCAAGACGAATGTGGTAGCTGGTGCCTTAAGTCGGAAGGTAATGAGTACGGGTAGCTTGGACTCCATTTTAGTTTCTAAGTGGCCGTTGGCTTTGGACATCAATTCCTTAGCTAATATGATGGTTCAACTTGATATTTTGGACCCTAGGAGGATTCTTGCTAGTGTTGAGGCAAGATCTACCTTGTTGTAGCATATTTGGGGTCATTAGTTTAAGGATAGCAGACTTTGTGGCATTCGAGATCAGGTGTTGAAGGGTGAGTCGAGGGGGACTACCTTAGATTCGGAGGATATTCTAAGATTTGATGATCGTATTTATGTTTCAAGGGTCGGAGATTTGTTTTAGTTGATACTTTAAAAGGCTCATAGCTCCACATATTCTATTCACCTCAGGACAACCAAGATGTATAAGGATTTCATATAGCATTACTAGTGGAGTGGTATGCGGAGAGATATAGCAGGGTTTATGGCTTGGTGCCTATGTTGTCAGTTGGTGAAGAACAACTACATGAGACCTGGAAGATTGCTTCAGAGGCTACCCATTCTTAAGTAGAAATGGGAGCGGGTCACCGTGGATTTCGTAGGTGGTTTGGCTTGACCTTATCGTGGTCATCGTAGATCGATTGACCAAGTCTGCCCATTTCATCCCTATTCAGACTTTCTTTAGTGCCCAGAGGTTGGCCCATATCTATATTCGGGAGGTTGTTCTCCTTCATGGAGTACCCGTGTCTATTATTTCAGATTGAGGCTCTCAGTTCATTTTTACCTTCTGGAGGACATTTCAGGAGGAGTTGGGTATCTAAGTTGACCTTAGCACCACTTTTCATTCCTTGACTGACGGGCAGTCGGAGCAAACTATTCAAGTTTTGGAGGGTATACTTTGTGGTTGTGTTTTTTATTTTCGAGGTCAGTGGGACCAATTTTTAGCTTTAACAGAGTTTGCTTATAATAACAGCTACCATTTGAGAATTTAGATGGCACCATTTGAGTCGTTGTATGGTACGCATTGTCGATTTTTGGTTGGTTGGTTTGAGACTTCTGAGGTTAGGCCTTGTGGTAAAGATTTGCTTTGTGAGTCTTTCGACTGGGTTCGAGTAATTTATGATAGACTACGGGAAGCTCAAAGCAGGCAAAAGAGTTATGCTAACCATAGACTTTGTGCCTTAAAGTTCAGAGTTGGGACCAGATCTTTTTGTGAGTATCACCTATGAAGGGCATGATGAGGTTTGAGAGGAGGGGAAAGCCCAACTCCAGGTATATTAGACCATTTGAGATCCTACGGACAGTTGGAGAAGTGGTATATGAGTTAGCTTTGCCTCCAGCCTTTCCACCCATCCACTTAGTTTTTCATGTATCTATGTTGTGGCATTATATTTTGGATGTGTCTCACGTGCTTCAGTGGGAATCGGTTCAGTTGGATGAGAGGTTGACCTTTATAGAGGAGTCTGTATCTCTTTTAGCCAGAGATGTCAGACGATTGTGCTCCAGAGATATTTATATGGTTAAGGTTCAATGGCAATACCATCCAGTTGACAAGGCTACCTGGGAGATTGAATGTGATATGTGGACCCAGTATCCCTACTTGTTCGAGCCTTTAGGTACTTCTTAATCCTTTACTATCGCGGATGAAAGTCCTTTTAGTAGTGGATGTTCTAATGACCCTCCAGGCCATTTTCCATATTTATGTGCTTTTTTGCATTTAATGCATCTCTATAGTTTCCCCAGGTCATTTATGACATGTTGGAACTGACAGTTCGGTGACCGGGCAGTTTTCTTGGTTTTTTAGAGCCATTTTCCTATTTTGGAGCTTTTGAAGTTATGGAATGGATCTTGGGCCAAAACCTTAAGTAAACGGCCTCGAATACCATTTCTGAAAGTCTTATCAGCTCTGGAATGTTGATTTTAGGCTAGATGGACCCTTGGTTTGGGTTTCGAGTCTTTTGGACTCATTTTAGGCTATTAGATGGATTTTGGGTAAAATAGTCCCTTGGGTGTGGGACCCTCTTTTTATCGAAACAATGAGTCCAGAATGTAAAATTTTGTAGGGTAGCATAGTATATTCACGAGCATGGAATTCCAAACCAATTTCAAGCACCTGATCAGAGTTCGTAGGGA